>OX246753.1:263813084-264461001 GCA_945910035.1 Brachypalpus laphriformis | reverse complement strand
ATTATAACTACTTCTTTTTTTTCTCTCTTAAATTGGAGGTTTTTTTGCATTTTCCTCCAAAAATTGTATATCTATAAATGACTTTTAAAACTGTCTAAATAATGTTTCAGTAGAAATATAAAATGTATCATATCTCTGAATAATTGTAAAATGTGCGGTAGCAAATGTAATTTATATTGCGAAATAAAGTATATCTATCTAATTCCTACAACGACTACGATATTTTAATCGCCCCGACAGAAAATCGCATGTGCGCGCCTAGCCTTATATTATTATTGCGACTACGATTTTTCAATAGCGGCGATTAAAATCGCCAGTGCATGCTTATACTTTTAGATTCATATGATTCATTTATTTTGGTGATTATTGCATCGCTAACAAAATGGAACAAATCGCGGCATAATAATCGCTTCAAGTACAAGTACTTGGCGCAACAGCTCTTTAAAGTGCCAAGGCCTAGCTTCCCGCAACCACTCATGTTGTGTGCGTTATATTTTTCACACGAATGGAAGGGACCTACAGTTTAATGCCGACTCCGAACGGCGATTTGAGAAGCTTTTTCGTGACAACAATACTCTCGGATGTTTGTCAGACCCTCGCGAGAGGTGGGACCGTGAAAAAACTTTTTGTTATTTTCTGGGATTCGAACTTGGAACCTCATGCGTAGTGATCCGACACACTAACCACTTACGCCACGGCGCCCACGCTTCGATTTGTAGATGTTCTGTGCACGCATTCATATTGACAATCGTGTGTTTAATTTTTCGCGACTAAGTAGTCCCATATTTATTCGCGATTTTTTCCGTCGCAAGTTTTAATGAAGCATATGGTTGTCATGGATGCTCGCGCACTTGCGATTACTTATAGCAAATTGAAGAGTTTGAAAATGGATTTTAGTAAAAAAATGTTTGTAATGTCTTGTAACGATTTATTTTTGAATAACCTCATGTCAGTACTAATGCCCTCTGTTGGTTGATTGTAACTTTGTGTCAATATTGTTAGCCATTTTGATATTAGAAGGAATAACTTCCTTCTTTCATTGTTAAAAAATATAACTTCCATTGGCCATTATTGTTATTGGAGGATTCGCAAGTAGTTGCGAAAAAACAAATAAACTAAAGAAAAGAAGATTGGTGTTTTATTTTCCATCCGTAGACGGAAATTAAATCTCAGATGTGGGGTCTGACCACAAAAATTATAAAAATAATTAGTGCAATTGCGGGAGAGATGCCGCGCTTTTTTAAAAATCGATGTAATATTTTTATAAAAGTAAAATAAACTTTCATTTTCAAAAAAACTTAAATATGGATTTATTTTCTACCATAATAAATTACTTAAATAAGAAAATAAAACTTTTTTCATAAATATTAATAATAAAATAAAATATGTTAGGTGTGCCATCTCTCCCAACATGTGTGGGAGAGATGCCGCATGTTAAATTCGTTGAGCTTTAGTTTTATTTTCATTTAATTTTTATGCCCAGTGTGTTTATTTCGCTCTTCGTCACGTCCACAATCTGTACAAAAGGAAGATTCTGGTGTTTTGTAGCGTGTGCAGTTTTCATGTAGCCATTTGCTCCATTTCGTACATTGGATCCAATCCTCCCGTTTTTTGGTCCAAAAATAGTTTTCCCAACATTAGGCACAAACATTAGGATTTTTAGGCGGCTCAATCTTTCTTTTTAAAGCCTTTTTTTCTGGTTGGGTTTTCGGAGACTCTTTTAAATAAACAAATGCAACATGCGGCATCTTATCAAAAAAAAGTGCGGCATCTATCCCTGTAGTGAGGGAGAAATGCCGCACCACGCTTCACACTAACAAAAAAAGGAAACACAAAAAAAATCACACCAATCACGTCTTTTAACACTAATTAATGATACAAAATACTTACACTTGAGAAAACACGCGACAACCTGTTTCTGGATCGACAAGTAGCAACATACTGAAAAATTTCCATAGCGTGAAGGGGTGCGAAAAACAAAACAAGGAGAAAAACTCCCTTACATGTCGTATGTAAATAGTTTTTTTTTCCTACGTTTTCGTTTGAATACCTAACGGACTAAAAACAAAAAAAAATATTTTCCGCGGATGACTAGATGTATGAGTTTGGTTGGGTGCGGCATCTATCCTGACGCGGCATCTCTCCCGCAATTACCCTAATAAAACAATATTTCGCTGATTAAAGTAAGGATTGATAAGTAAAATCAATAATTCACGTGCAACACATCAAATGCTGGTAGAGGAGCTTACGTTGGCTTACGTTCCCACAGAGCGCTACAGCTGCGCAGTTGCGCTCTTTATACGAGGAGGAACGTATTAAACAAATACAGCCGAGGGATGCAGCGTCACCGATGTTCCTGATGATCAAGCGAGTGTCGCTATCCATCATCCGCCCGCAGTTCTCCAGCATACAGTCGCGGATGCTCCCGAGGGTCAAGCCAGCAGTGCCACCCAGCCACCAACCTCAGTAATTGCCGACGAAGCACAACAATTAAGTCTCAACTTCAACTCCTGGGCATGCGGCGTGAAGTGTTGTTGCTACAGCAACAAATCCGGGATATGGAAAGTGGCGAATCCCAATCTCCAGAAAGCTACATACACCATAAAGTGGACTTTGAGCATCTCGAAAACACGCTCAACTCATTCAATGGAAAGGACCACTACGATACATATTAGGAAGTGGTTCCTGAAATTCGAACAATATACTGCAACGCGTGGATTTGGTCAGGAGAAGATGTGTCTGGGTGTACATCGCTTGCTTAAGGGAATATGATAGCTAAAGATTTCCTTGGCACTTAAGGAATAGTGGACTATGAGGAACTGAAAAGAGTCCTCATTGAAACATTCGGAAGGCAAGAAACACACCGGGACATATACCGGCAACTGGCGTGTCGACGCATCAGACCAGGCGAAACGTGTCTGGAGTTTGTGATCGCCATGAAGACTCTAGCAGCTAAGATTGATATACCAGAAGGTGAATTAATCACTTTTATAGTGGATGGATTTTACGATGACAGTCATAACATCACGCTGATTAATGACGCCGAAACCTTCGCAGACCTGATTGCTAGATTGGATAGGTATCAAGAAAAAAGATCCTGACATTTAGCTTGCAGCAAATTAACCGGATATAAACTACTAGTAAACAAACCGAAATCCGCCGTCAGTATTGCCAAGTCAGTGGAGCGCTCTGAAGCCCGGTGTTACAATTGCTCCAAGTTCGGTCACTACAAAAGTAGCTGTACCAAGACCACCTAATGCGTGCTTTATTTGCCACGAAGTCGGCCTCTTCCATCACGATTGTCCAAAGGCCCAGAGGAAACATCAGAGAATCGTAGCTGCAGTCGCCAAGGGGTTGTCAGGATATTCGGACAGTGACGAAGAAGTTACCATAATGCCATAAGCGCCATGCAAATGGTGCGTGTTGACTTTCCGCATTATCCAATGGGCTGCATTAATTTATAGGAATTGTCTTTCTATTTTGGATACTGGCAGCGCGGTTAGTTTTGTCCAGCGTTCTATTATCCCAGGTAAAGCCGATGCGTCGGAAGAATTAAGCCCGACGAGATATACGCGAGTTGAAAGAACCAAGATATATTTGTACGGTGTGATAAGGTGTGTAATTAAATTTCGGAATGAAGTCAAATATTTATATCTTTTGGTCCTTCCAGATGTTTCAACGACTTTACCACTTATCTTGGGACGTAATTTTGTTTACAAATTTTCAATATTCATTTGAATCAAATTAAATATGTCAATAACAGACAGCAGCATTACAGTGAATGTTATTTAAATAAATGTTGTTTTTCTTAACATTTCCGTACCGATGCACCTTGTTTAAATAATTATGTCAAAGTAGTTAGCCGCTGTAATAGACCGACGCCCTATGTGAGTACAGCTTCCGATAGTTCTAGTGAAGAAAAAGTAAATGAAGTATTGACACGATACACCTAGATCATTTTGGACCGCTTCCGGCCTTAGTTTCTAAACGCAAACATCTTCTGGTTGTTATTGATGCTTTCACTAAGTTCGTACGCTTGTACCCAGTTAACTCAACTAGCACTAAAGAAGTTTGTGCATCTATGGATAAATATTTTGACTACTACAGCCAACCCAGGCGTATTATTACGGACCATGGTACCTGCTTTATCTCGCGCGAGTTAAGTGACTACCTACTAAAGAACAATGTTGATCATATTAAAGTAGCCGCATCGTCACCGCAGGCTAATGGACAAGTTGAGTTGTTATTAGGCATATTGATACCACCATCTTACTTACTTACTTAGGTGGCGCTACAGTTCGGGGTGAACTTGGGCCTCAACCAACAGGAGTCTCCATTTAGCTCGGTCTTTAGCTAATTGCCTCCAGTTGCGCACTCCAAGTTGGTCGAGGTCCCCTTGAACTTGTGCGCGCCACCTACGGCGATGATTCCCTCTACTGCGTCGTCCCTCGGGGTTAAGTTCGAAGACTCTGCGGGCCGGAGCATTGGTGTTCATTCGATCTACATGTCCTAGCCATCTCAGACATCCAATACGCAGTTTTTTGACTGGGTCGATGTCGCTGTACAGCTCGCATAGTTCGTGATTGAATCTTCTCCTCCAAAAGCCGTCAACGCAAACGGGACTGAATATCTTACGAAGAAACCAAGGATATCTTCATCCTCTTTTAATAAAGTCCATGTTTCAGCGCCGTAAAGCAGTACTGGGATGATCAAGGTCTTATATAGAGTCTCCTTAGTTGTTCGAGAAAGGGCTTTACTGTTGACCCAAAAAAAAAACAGCGATTGGCAAGAGTTATTCTTCGCTTGATTTCACCGCTGATGTTTTTTTTTTTGAGTTTATAACAGAGCCAAGGTAGACAAAGTCCCTTACTACCTCGAAGTTATAGCTGCCCACTGTGACGTTCTGTTCAATTCTTCGGTGTTGGTTGTCCCTTCTTGTTGACTGTATATACTTGGTTTTGCCCTCGTTTATCGCTAAACCCATTTTGCCCGCTTCCGCCTCAATGCTTGCAAACGCACCGGTGACAGCCCGCTGAGTTCTTCCGATAATGTCTATATCGTCGGCGTATGCAAGCAGTTGTACAGACTTGTAATAGATTGTGCCTCCAGTGTTGGCTTGTGAGTTCCGCACAATCCGGTTAAGGACACTATTAAAGAAGTCACAGACGCGCGTCACTTTGTCTAAAACCTTTTTTGACATCATTACTTTGAGGTCATTACCGACCTTGATGGAGCAGCGAGCGTTCTCCATCGTCAGCCTGCACAGACGGACAAGTTTGGCAGGGATGTCAAAACTAGACATGGCTCTATAAAGCTCTTCTCTATAGCCTCTGTCATAGGCGGCCTTGGAATCGATAAAGAGGTGGTGAGCATCGATTTGGAATTCTTGGGTTTTCTCCAGGATCTGCCGAAGTGTGAAGATTTGATCGATGGTGGACTTTCCTGGCCTGAAACCGCACTGATAGGGTCCAATCAGGCTGTTGATAAAAGGTTTCAGGCGTTCACACAATATCGCAGAAAAGATCTTGTATGCGATGTTGAGGAGACTGATGCCTCTATAGTTGGCGCAGTTGAGCGGGTCTCCTTTCTTGTGGATCGGGCAAACGATGCTGAGGTTCCATTCGTCAGGCATACACTCGTCTGACCAAATCTTAGAGATGAGTTGGTGTATGCACTCTACCAATTCATCCCCAGCTGCCTTGAAAAGTTCCCCCGGTAAGCCGTCAGGTCCAGCAGCCTTGTTCGATTTTAGCTTGGATATTGCTATCCTCACTTCGTTTTGGTCAGGTGGACGGAAATTTTGACTATCATCGTCCATGTTGAATGGTTCATTCTGCCTGACAGCGGGATGTTGGTCTTCGTCGCCGTTTTACAGTCTGCAGAAGTAGTTTTTTCCATATTCTCAGCACCGACTGTGATTCTACTACGAGGTTTCCATTTTCATCTCTACAGGTTTCTGTACGGGTATTACTTCTCTGACACGTTCTTTTTACCTTTTGGTAAAACTTCCGTACATTGTTCCTGGGGTATAAGCTCTCGATATTCTCAAACGCGCGCTTCTCATGCTCTTTCTTCTTCTTTTGGAGAAGCCGATGTTCTTCCCGTCTCTTTTGCTCGTAGAGCTCACGAGCAGCTCTCGTCTTCCTTTGCAGCGCCGCTTTATATGCCTCTTGTTTTGCTGCATGCACTCGCCGGCATTCTTCGTCAAACCAGAGGTTTCGCGGTGGTGAGCGAGCGAGACCCAGCACTGCATTCGCGGCGTGTCTGATGGTATGTTGGCAGCGTTGCCACTGGTCTTCGGCACTTGATGCTGGCGGCATAGGGGTGATTGAGAGATTTCGGGATACGCGTTCAGCGAAGAGTCTGGCGGTCTCTTGCGATTGTAGCTTTTCGACGTTAAATTTTCGCACAGTGATTCTTCTTTGTTGCTCAGTTTGGGATATACGCATTCGTACCTTGGCTACAACAAGGTAATGATCCGAGTCTATGTTGGTCGGTCGGAAGGTCCGGACATCCAGAATACTGGAGGCATCGATCGCAATATGATCAATTTGGTTGATCGTTACATGATCATTGGACCGGCATGTCTGCTTATGAATATCGAGATGAGGAAACCATGTGCTTGCTATGGTGACATTTCGATCCACAGCGAAATCAATTAGCCTTAGTTCGTTATCAGACGTGGTATCGTGCAGGTTATGCTTACCAACTGCCCTACCAAAGACGTCCTCCTTTCCTATTTTGGCATCATCGCCCAATACGATTTTAACGTCGTATTTAGGACATTGCTCGAAACACTCTTTGGTGGCAGGGTCCTTTTCTTCCGTGGGGGCATGAACACATATTAGGCTTATGTTAGCGAATTTAGCCTAGATCTGGATAGTCATAATACGCTCGCTAACGTGTCGTAAGCTTAAGACTTCTTGCCTAAGTCTGCCGCGTATAACAAATCCGCGTCCGAATAAGCGTTGCCTGTTGCCTCTGTAGCAGTCACCGTAGTAGATGTCACAGTTTTTCATCCTCTTTTTGCCCTCTTTTTGGCGGAAATATCTGCTTTATAGCAGTCTAGGGCCTCTGCTAGTCGTTCGGCTGCACGTGGTCTGTAAAGGGACAGAACATTCCCCGTGCAGATCAGATCAGATCATTAGTTGAGTCATTGTTGTCCGAGGCTTTTGGTTGTTTCGGAACCATAGGTTTTTTACGTGGTAGGGAAGTTACCCCGACGGCACAACCCCCAACCTGGAGGGGCAGTTCCTTAATTATTCCGTTAGGACGAAGCAGCTCGCGCAAGATATTCACTAAGTCCAACCTAACTGGAACTATAGACGCCACCATTGACTCCGTCTAGGGAATTCGTCCTCTGCCGGCTGGAACTGGAAGGAGTGCTCTAGTGAGAAAGCACTTTCCCCCTCCCCCTCTCTCATCTGCTGCCAACAAGAATCCGCCAAACGGGGTCGGGTACCCATTTCTTGGATTAAGGTACTAGGCACCCGGCTGTCACCGCGTGGAGGTTGAGAGTAGGAGTTGGTAGGCCTCAGCTGAGTGAAAACGCTTGTGTTTTCATATGATCGCTTGCACACCGTTTGACCACCATCGGAATCAACAAAAAATTTGTTCAGATGTTTCGGGGCCCATTTGTCATTCACAAGATTTTACCGAATGATTGTTACGTTATAAAATATATTGAAAATTCTCAACTAACTCAATTACCCTATGACGGAGTTGTCGAGGCTGTACGGATCGGATACTGAGGTGGTTAACACCAACTGAACGAACGGGTACTGCAGTAGTTAAGAGTGATGGGCAACATTTTACCAATTAGAATTTGTTAAATGATCGAGGTCGATCATGAAGTCAGATTGACCGTGTTTTAATGTCTTGTACCGATTTATTTTTGAATAACTTCATGTCAATACTAACGCCCTCTGTTGGTTGATTGTAACTTTGGGTCAATATTGTTAGCCATTTTGCTATTGGAAGGAATAACTTCCTCCTTTTATTGTTAAAAAATATAACTTCCTTTGGCCGTTATTGTTGTTAAAAGATTCACGAGTAGTTGCGAGAATACAAATAAAGTAAAGAAAATAATATCGGTGTTTTATTTTCCATCCGTAGACAGAAATTAAATGTTATTTTGTGGCTTTAATACTCCTTCTAAAAGCAAATAAAAAACGTAGACACAAATATTGGGTACATCCTTTTGTTAGTGAAAGACTATTAAATGGCCAATTTCATAAAAATCCCCAAAGCTTAATACAGCACCATAAGAAATTCATAGGATATTATTAGAATGAGTACACAAAGCTCTCTTTGGCAGAAAGCTCTGGCTAGTTGGTGAGTATTGCATCACACACTCCTTCCCACATTTTTTTTTTAAGTTCCTGTCACTATTTGTTTTGATTCCATGCCATAAATGCTTGGACGCTTCTCTATTTCTATTATCAGTGCCTCCGTATCCAGAAGGCAGATATTGAATAGATGGTCATTGGACAAAATTGATTCGTTGTCAGACATAACTACGGTCACTTTTTTTGCCAAAATAAACACACAAATAATTTTGTAAACAATTTTACATCCAAACACCTTAAAGAACTGCGACTGAATAATCGCCAGTGCGCGGAGTTTTATGCTTCTCTCTGTGCTCCGGTTTTGAATTTAAATATGCGAAATGCGACTAAAAAATCGCCAGAAAATTAGAGCTTAATTCAATAGCAGCGATTGTTCAGTTGTAAATACATGCACTCGTATCATATTAGAAGCCATGTGCCCTATTTTTTTTGGCAATCAAAAAATCGCGGCGTTTATTTCGCTTGTGCGCATATGGCAATTTACTACAGCTACTACGATGTGCGCGTCAGCCTTACTTTCGAATTACTTCAAAGTTTCGGTTTCGTCGAAGTACATATGTATGTATAATGCAAATGAACTGTTACGCTGTGTCCAGCGTAAGCACGGGCATTGCAATAGGTGCGTTGCGGTGCGTTTAATGCAGGCAGACTTCAAAATCAAACTGATGTTGGGATATGTAGATGTCCAACGTAAACACGATATTGCGGGCAAAACGTGCGTTGCGACGTCCCCGCATCGCACGCATTGCTTGCAAATCAAACTGGTTTGATTTTGCCCGCAGTATCGTGCAGACAAGCAATAGAAATGGAGGTGCTTATATCGGAAGTCCAAAAAAGGAATGTGCTGTGGAATAAAATCAATTCCCCGTGGTGTAAAGATAATAAGTATCATGTATGCTTTTAAAATATAGTCAAAGGTTTTTGTCGTCATTCTTATATACTGACGAAATGCAGTTCGTTTATCCGCTCGCAACTGCGGACTTTTTTTTGTATATTGCATGAGTTTTTTCTCTATTTCATAATTAGCCGCAGTATGCTTAGTACACTGGTGGTCAAAAAGTAGTGCATGTGATTACATGAAAACAACAAATTTTCATTTAGCCTAGCCCTACCAATTCCTACTGCCCACCTCCATGCGCTGACCGTTGGGTGCCTAGTACCTTAATCGGAGATTTAATGACCAATGCCTTTGAACGGCTTTGGGGGCAGCAGACAAGAGAGGGAAAGAGTGCTTTCTCACTACAACGCTTCTTCTTGTTCCAGACGGCAGCGGACGAATTGTCTAGATTCTTTAGAAGGATCAGGCCCTCCAGGTTGGGGGTTGCGCCGTCGGGTTAACTTCCCTGCCATTGAACAGGATTATAGTTACGAAGCAACCAACAACCTATGATACGGACGATTTTACTGTTTTCGTTTTTGCAAACACTCTACAAGTGGAAAGTTAACTCCATCTATAAACCACGTGCAGCCGAACAACTTGCGGAAGCACTGGAGAAAGCAGCAAAACAGACATAACCACCATCTAAGAAGTACGATGGGACGGCGATTGCTACAGGGCAAGTACAGAAAAAGCATCTGTGGATGCCACGATCGGATGTTCGAAGGAACGGATTATATTACGACCACTCTTCTTAGCATCTACTTTTATTCTTAACTATATTTATATGTACATACTAATTCTATATACTAATTCTCTGTACAGTATGAATTCGAATTCTAAACAGTTTTGGTATAATAAGAAATATTATAAGGGTAAGTGATTAGATTTGTATGCGGTAAGTGTGAATTTACTTTTACAATAAATGAATGAATAAATAGATCAAGTGCCTACAGTACTCCCCCGCTAGTTAGTACGCTACACTAACGAAATCTTGATGGAATTATAATTCTTCGACCTGATCGAGTTGTCCTTTGGTCTTGAACTGGTAATGCAGGCTCCGCATGATCTTTCATTGTCTTCTTCGCTTCATCGCTGTTATTTTCGACTCCATCTTCAACGGTGATAAATGCTGCTTTCAACCTGTCAATAGAAACGTTTTTGACTTTGTTTTTAATCTTTAACGAGAAATATTTAGGATACTTTTTAATAACGCTATACGGTCCTTCATACGGATGCTGAAGTGGAGCACGAACGCTGTCAGTCCTGATGAACACATGGGTGCAATTGTGTAACGCTTTTTGAATGAATATTCTTGAAGTGCCGTGGTATTCCGTATTTATTGGTTTAACGATAGAGATGGCCTTCCGCAGGTGTTTAACGAAGTCATCTGAACTGATGTTATTAGACGATTCTATGAAATATTCTCCAGGCAATCGAAGTGTTTCGCCGTACAGAAGCTCAGCTGGTGTTGCATCTAAATCTTTTTTATAGGATGACCTTAATCCTAGGAGAACTAGTGGGAGGGCTCTAAACCAATCCGTGGTGTTGTGACACATAATTGCGGCCTTGAGGGAGCGATGCCACCTTTCGATAATGCCATTGGATTGGGGGTGGTATGCTGTTGTTCTACAATGCTTTATTCCCAAGGTTTTGCTTAGCTCCGAGAAAAGTGTTGATTGAAACTGCCTCCCTAAGTCAGTCGTAACTTGAAGTGGAACACCGTATCGTGCTATCCAACCGTGGAGAAGATGCTGCGCTACTGTCTCTGCTTTCATATCCTCCATAGGAAACGCTTCAGGCCAGCGTGTGTACCGATCTATAATGGTTAATAGATACCTGTATCCGTTCGATGTTGGCATTGGACCAACGATATCCATATTTATATGTGTAAATCGTTGAGATGTTAAACTGTATGGGACGACTTATGCCTTGTTGTGACGGCTGATCTTCGACCGTTGACATTGGAGACAGCCTCTTACAAATTTCGCGCAGTCTGCTCTCATCTTTGGCCAAACAAACCGCTTTTGGATTAACTTTTGCGTGGCCCTTACACCAGGATGAGATAGATTGTGAAGCTTCTTGAGAACGGATTCTCTGCTGACCGCAGGAACGTATGGACGAACTTTTGAGGTTGATATATCACAATAGAGTTGTGATTTGGTTTCTGGAAAAGCCAAGAGTTTTAGATGTAATGAACTTGATATATTACCTTCTTCAAGTAACGTCTTCAGTTCTTTGTCGTTTTCTTGCTCCTTCGCTATCGTCTCGAAGTCGATTGGTTTGGCTATGTAAACGGCGTTGATTCTCGAAAGGAAGTCGGCAACCTGATTTTCTGGTCCTGGAATGTGCAAAATTGTAGTAGAGAACTGGCTTATGTAATCCAATTGTCGCAGTCTTCTAGGTGGGGCCTTAGCAGAGTTCTGATGGAATGCATACGTCAAGGGCTTGTGGTCCGTGTAAATGGAAAACAATCTACCTTCCAGCAGGTACCGGAAATGTTTTACACCCTGATACACAGCAAGAAGTTCCCGATCATAAGTGCTGTAGTTCATTTGCGTTGGAGTTAGCTTTCTCGAGGAAAAACCAATGCTCCTATGGCATTGTCGGATGCATCAGTGAAGAGGTAAAGCACTGCATTTGGTGCGGGGTGTGCTAAAAGTGAAGCATTAGCTAAATCCGATTTACACCTTTCAAAAGCACTGGTGGATTCTGATGTCCAAACGATAGGGGTGTTGTCGTTTTTCCTATTTCCGCGGACTAGCTCGTGAAGAGGCGCCTGATTTACTATGGCGTGCGGAATAAATTTTCTATAAAAATTTATCATAGCAAGAAATCTTTTGAGATCTTTAGCGACAGAAGGCTTTTTATAATCCACTATATGCTTGACTTTTTCTGGCAAAGGCTTGATGCCGTGTGGATCGACGAGATGACCAAGGAATTGCACTTCTGATAAACCAAAATGACATTTAGAAGCATTAATTTTAAGGTTGTACTCACGTAGTCGTAAAAATACTTCATTCGGGTGTTTCGCATGCTCTTCCGGGCTTGAAGACGCTATGAAAATATCGTCAATGTATGGAAAGGCGTATTCTAATCCCTGCAACGCCTCATGCAAATACCGCTGCATCGTTTGCGCTCCGTTCTTTAATCCGAAAGTCATATACCGAAACTCAAACAACCCAAATGGTGTTATTATGGCTGTTTTGGGTATATCATCTGGATTAACCGGTATTTGGTGGTAGGCGCGCTGTAAGTCGATGGTGGAGTAAATTGTTTTTCCATGGCACACGTTAGCAAAATCTCCAACGTACGGAATGGGATACCGATCGGGCAGCGTAATGGCATTCAAGCCGCGGTAGTCCCCATATGGCCGCCAGTCACCGTTTGACTTTTTTACCATATGAAGTGGACTAGCCCAGCAGCTTTTTGATGGTTGGCTGATTTGCTGTTCCATCAAATATGCGAATTCCGCTTTCGCAGCGGCTAACTTTTCTGGGGAGAGTCGTCGAGCTTTTGAAAAAACAGCTGGGCCCGATGTTACAATACAATGGCTGGTCTGGGACTTCGCAGGAATACCAGTTGTGTTCAACAGCGTTAGGTCTTTGAAGGTTTCAAGTAGATCTGCAAATCGATTTTGTACATCAAAAGTTTTAATTTCGCATTTACCTGGAGTTGGCTTGCCAGTAGCTGACAGTTTTGTGGTCTCATCTATTAGGCGGTTCCTTTTTATATCAACAAGAAGTCCGTAGTGCTTGAGGAAGTCTGCTCCGATGATAGATGTAGCTACGTCTGCGATCAGAAAAATCCATGTAAAATTTCGCCGTAGGCCAAGGTTGACTTTACAGCGCACACTTCCATATGTTTTTATTTTAGAGCCATTAGCAGCAAACAACTCAATTTTGGAATTTTGGTTTTTTTGTCGAAGGGTTGGGGGAACGACCGAAACATCAGCGCCCGTGTCTATTAGATACTTTTTGTGCGTTGTCATATCCGAAACATATAAACGGCTTATATGTTTGACAGCTGATGTCACCACCTCCTGTGGTGACACGCGGTTTAGTTTTTTGGTTGCGGAATGTTGCCGTAATTACATGGTTGACGGCAATGGATTGCATCAGCTCCGTACTTTGAGTGGTACCAGCAGATGTCTTTTTGTCTCTTTCTAAAATGTTTGCCAGATGAAGGAGTCGAGTCTCGATGTCGAGATGGTGTTCGACGGCTGTCACGGCGATGTGATTCTTCAAATCTGTCAATTCTTCGGCTGAGTGCTTCAATTTTTTGTTGTAAAGCTTGATCGTGGGATAATGGTGTTGAGCCCTGGTCTATTCTTGCTATGAAATTTCCATAAGAGGTTGTTTCCCAAATTGTGTCTGCCACGTGCACGAGTTTTTTTACGTCATCGTCCTTAAATGCCGCCAATATTGCTTGCACTTCTTGTGGTAGACGTTGTAGCCAAATAGTTTTTAGGAAATCCTCACCCACGGAATTCCCAGCTAGGCCTTTTAGCTCGTTGAAGAGATAGGATGGCTTTTTGTCGCCCAAATCAACTTCTGACAGAAGCTTTCTCATCTTTTTGTGTTCAGAGTCTGAAAAACAGTCTATTAATGCTTTTTTGAGATTTTCATACTTCCCGGTGAGTGGTGGCTGTAAGACGGCATCCCTGACTTGCGACAAAATCTTGCCCATTGGAATTCGTAGTGCCGGGTGTAAAAATGTCGATTTTCGATGGTTGAGATATCAAGAAAACTTGAAGCTATCGGATAATAGAAAATAGCCGCACGTGAGGATAATTATTTCTGCGCTTGATATTTCAAATGCCGCACTCGGGGTCACCAATTGTGGATGCCACGATCGGATGTTCGAAGGAACGGATTATATTACGACCACTCTTCTTAGCATCTACTTTTATTCTTAACTATATTTATATGTACATACTAATTCTATATACTAATTCTCTGTACAGTATGAATTCGAATTCTAAACAGTTTTGGTATAATAAGAAATATTATAAGGGTAAGTGATTAGATTTGTATGCGGTAAGTGTGAATTTACTTTTACAATAAATGAATGAATAAATAGATCAAGTGCCTACACATCTATTCGGAAGTGAATTTGTTATTGGGGGCAGACCTAGGCAGGAACTCTTGAGTTTCCGGTATGTGAATGAGCGCCTCATGACTATCCGTATCAAGGTTAAATTCGACAACATTCGACTAATATGCGCTCACCCCCCTCACGAAAAGATGGATGACGTGACGAAGGTTGACTTCTACCAGCTCTTGAACAACAAGTATGAGCAGTGAAACGTGGTGTAAGTAACGCAAAGCTAGGAAAGGAGAACGTCTTTAGTAGCGTGGTCGAACAGCACAGCCTGCACGACATCACATCCGACACCGGATTCGGGCTAGTCGACTTTTTGGCAAGACGAAACGTTGTTATATTCATAAGGGAACATGGTTATCCTTTGATCAAAATAACGTCAACCAAATCGATCACATTGCGATCGACGCAAGGCACTCTTCCAGTATTCTGGGTATCTAGACTTTCCGAAGGGCCAACGTGGACCCGGATCAGTACCTAGTTGTATGCAAGGTACGGATGCGGATATCCAGAATGGAGCAAAATCAACGAAATACAATCGCAAGAGACCGCCAAAGCCTTTGCCAATCGAGTCTCCTTAAATCTCAATTTAAGTCCTATGCAGCCAGAAAAAAATGCGAAAGATCAGAGGCAACATTACTAACATTGCCAGCAAGTGATCATAGATGGCCGCCACAACGAAACTTTTGGTTGGACGGCAAGCACATGCGGCAAAACAAGAGGCGTGGAAGGCGGCACTGCATAGAAGAACTAGCGATGCTCGCGAAATTAACGCGCCTATGAGAAAAGAGGAGCATCGACTTCTCAGAATGAAGAAAAAGGAGCATGAGAAGCGCTCGATCAAGTAGATTAAGAGATTGAGAGAGAGATTGCAGGAATCTTCTTCTTCTTGTTTCTATTTCTGCGAGGCTATGATCCGAAAACAAGGGATCATAACCCTGCCACTTCTTCTATGATCTACCTGTGTGGTTCGCCTATTTGACCTCAGAAAATATCGGCAGGCCTCCCTATTTTGTATCACTCGGTTATTGAGGCCAATGAAATGCCGATGTCGTCGCGTTTACAGGCCTGCCTCTTCTGCCTAGCAATGTCTTTGGAACGTTCATTGAGATTGCAGGAATGATGCTCGAACATTTTTAGCGAAAGGCAAAAAGAATTTGCTAGGATTTCGAAGCCAGAACAGAAGACTGCAGGGACGAAAATGGCAATATAGTAGTAGAATCGCAGTCGGTGCTGAGGATATGGAGAGCTTCTGCAGACTGCTAAACGGCGATGATAACCAATATTCCGCTCTCATACAGAATGAGCCATTCAACAGTGATGATGATAGTCAAGATTTCCATCAACCCGACCAGAATAAAATATAGCGATATCTAAACTTAAATCCAACAAAGCTGTCGGAGCCGAAGGACTTTCCGCCCTACTTTCAAGGCAGGAGAAGATGAGTTGGTAAGGAGCATGCACCAGCTCATCTATAAGATCTGATGGGACGAAAGTATGGCTGATGAGTGGAACCCCAGCATCGTTTGCCCGATCCTGAAGAAAGGAGACCCTCTGAACTGCGCCAACTGCAGAGGTATAAGTCTCCTCAACATCGCATATAAGAGCCTGTCAGCCTTATTATGTGAACGCCTAGAACCGATCGTCAATAACCTGATAGATCCTTATCAGTGCGGTTTCAGACCGGGATAAGTCCAACATTGAACAAATATTCACACAACGGTAGATCTTGGAAAAAAAACCCATGAATATAAAATCGATACGCATCACCTCTTCATCGATTTCAAAGTTACATATGATAGCGAGTATAGAAACGAGTTATACAGAGCCATGTCTAGTCTTGACATCCTTGCCAAGCTTGTCAGTCTGTGCAGGATGATGATGGAACATTTTCGCTGTTCCATCAAAGTCGGAAAAAACACCACCGAACCGTTCGATGCCAGGAAAGGTCTTAGATAAGGTGTTGCGCTATCATGCGATCTCTTAAACAAAATACTTGAGAGAATTGTATGAAACTCACACACTAACGCCGGGCGTCAAATGTCTTACAAGTCTGTACAACTACTCACTTACGTCGATGACATTGACATAGTCGGAAGAACGCAGCTGGCCATCAGTGGGCATTTGCCAGTATTGAGATCGAGGTAGCGAAGATGGTTTTAGCGGTCAATGAAAGCAAAACAAAATGTATGCTGTCTGAAAAAAAATACAACCAATATCGGTGTCTTGAACAGACCGCCACAATAGACAGATGAAATTTCGAAAGCTTCTTTTTCTTTTCAGATACATATATACGAGTATGTATCGTGGGGCTTTTAAAGCAAGCTAGCTTAGCTATTTGACATATTTTCTCACACAATAATTACACATGCACATACAAAATGCACAATATTACTTAATACTTACTGCATAAAAATGTAGATCCCTTCCATTATAAAATATAACGCACACAACACCAGCAGTTGCGAGAAGATAGTATAGGCCCTTCATGGGCTGTTTGCTAAGACTTTGCCTAGACTGCTGATGCTAACTTTTTGCAAAGCACACTGGCAATTACTGGAGTTAAGGTCGCTAAGACTGTTTTTTGTTTGGGATCCTGGAGTGATGATTCGTTCGTGAAGACTAAAATAACATTCTCGCTACGAACTACATATGTACATACAATTATCCTACAAAAATCCACATTGAACTTTTGACTTTGATGGATGGTTTTCGGTTCCAAAAGCTTGAGTCAAAATACTCAAATTGTTATCGCTTTCGTCGGTGACACAACTTGACCCCATTTGGAGTCACTGAAGTTCTTCAGCCACTGGGGAGTGTAAGAGAAATCCAGTTTCAAAGAAGCCCAACGGGTTAAAAGTTAGAAAGTTCTTGCCCAGACAGATGCGTGCGTGCGAATAATTAATTAATAAGCAATGTTAATAGGTATGACAGTTATATATACACATATGATGCGTAAACCTTCTTTCGGAATTAATCATCACACAGATTGCCCTTCGGCACAAATTTATCGTTAGTTTGTTGTATTATACAATTTAACTTAATCGTCAGCTTATATTAATTATTTAAAAAAAAAACCGCCACGAAGGTGGTCTAAGATTCTGCTGTCTTAGAATAAAAACTTCATCCAGCCTGAAGCCTAAAATAATACTCAATTTTTTGTAAATGTACAAGACGGTATTGTATGCCTTTTATTATTTATTCATAGTTTTTGCATATTCAAATTATCATTCTAGCCACCAGAAGAAAGCTTCGTCGTGACCCTTCAGCTAACTAAGTATACAAAGGGCACTGTTCTTGTCACAACACTCGGCGTTGTATACCTTTTATTATTTATTCATAGTTTTTGCATATTCAGATTATTATGCTAGGCAGCAAAAGAAAGCTTGGTGGTGACCCTTCAGCTAACTAAGTATATAAAAGGGCACTGTTCTTGTCACTACAAACTGGTGATGCTTGAATATAAACCCGACGGTAAAACATTCTCGTCTCAGTAAAGATACAGTCGATTCAACTGATAGATCCGTATTTCCCAAAACAAAATGTTGTATACCTTTTATTATTTATTCATAGTTTTTGCATATTCAGATTATTATGCTAGGCAGCAAAAGAAAGCTTGGTGGTGACCCTTCAGCTAACTAAGTATATAAAAGGGCACTGTTCTTGTCACTACAAACTGGTGATGCTTGAATATAAACCCGACGGTAAAACATTCTCGTCTCAGTAAAGATACAGTCGATTCAACTGATAGATCCGTATTTCCCAAAACAAAATGATCAAAAAATGTATTTCGGTTTTAGTAGTTTTGTGGGCCTTTACATTGATAGCAACAGCCGGTTCGTGAATTAGCGCTTATATAAGTATATCATATGGATTCAGATAGATTGAATTTTTATAGGCAAACGCATTCTCCTGCGACCAATTTCTGCAAAAGAGGTTCATCGTATACTAAAGGAAGCTAATCGAGATGATGCTGTACCCGAAGGTCGAGTGATCTCACATGGATTAGCTGCTTTAAAGGGATTCGCTTTGGGCTTCAAAAAAGGTGTACTCGGTGTAGCTATTGTTGATGGTCTTGCGGCGTTAAGTGGAAGCAATAGCAGCAGCATTAGCAGCAGCGGAGTTGACAAGCCTTCAGTCAGTTACAACAGTACAACGAATGAAATTTGCTTTACTAGCAGAAGTGCGACATCAGATATAGTAGCAAGCGGTGAAGCACGGGTAATAACAGGCACCACGGGTACGACAGGAACAGGCACCACAGGGACAGGGACTACCACTGGAACTGGGACAGCGACAGGAACCGGTACGAATACGAATACGGGAACAACAACCACGACAAGTGATACCGGTGATAACGTTAGTTGTATTGTGCTAAACAAGTCGTAGGCTTTTAAATCAAAAAATATTTCTAAACAAGTGTATGCCAGACTCAAGAATATAAACAATAAATAGAACGGACCAGACCATGCCACAATAAAATGCTTCAATGTGCCTATTTTCAATTATTAAAATAGTTATTTATATTATATTGGCGTTCCTTTACAAACATAACGTGTGATCCATTACGAGGTATTTTTTTAATAGCGATTCTCGAGCATAGCATACGTGACAAATGTCATGTCCATGGGACATTTATATTCAGTATTCATTGGCATTTCATCATGGTGACCCAAGAGCTACCAATGCAATGCGGTCTATGGGCAGGCGGTATCATCGAACCGTAGAAGGAAGGCGCATAACCGTCAATGGCGAATGCTACAGAGCAATGATCCGTGAATTTTTTTTTTTGACAAAAGTTCAAGACATTAGTATGTGACTTGTGATTTCAACAGGATGGTGCACCGTGCTACAGAGCGGATGAAACCATCCGGTTATTGAGAGACAATTTTCACGAAAACATCATCTCAAGGAATGGACCTGTGAATTGGCTTCCAAGATCATGTTATCTGACTCCTCTGGATTATTTTTTGTGGGGGTATGTCGAATCACTTATTGACGTTGATAAACTCTAATCAATTCATGCCTTGGAAGCGAACATACGACGCGTAATGCACGGAATACCGACCGGTATGCTCGAGAGAGTGCTCGAAAATTGGACCATCTAAGGGCCACATTTACATGAGATTATTTTCAAATACTAATTATCATAAGCCGAACTAACAGCTCAAATACAATTTTTGATTGTTTAATTGATTTTTATGCAGTTTAGTAAAACAAAAACTTTAGGAAGCTCTTATTGAATCGCCCATTATTTAAATCGACCCAAATCAAGATGTCACTGCTCATCACTTTCGTCGTTGACAGAATTTGACCCCCTTTTGACTTTAGAACAACAAATTGGGAAACAATAACCGAAAACCGGTTCCACTCGATCCCCCAGGTCATGAGTTAGAAAGTTCGCATGACGAACAAAACATCTTTTTCTTAACATAAACTCTCGTAGAAATGATATCTAATACTCGTGGTTTATAGCCAAAAGCGATTGATAATATTTCCTCTCGCAAATGAACAAGACCATCCAACGAGAGGCTAAGGATTGGCTTAGATGTATTAATTAATTATTTAAATTTTTGCATATTCATAGTAGAATATTTTTTTTTTTTTAATATAATAGTAAGCAAAAGATCTGTGTATTTGTGTCAAAATAGGTCATTGTTCTTCTCACTGCTAGATATGTTCTTGAATATAAAACGGAAAGTGTGGTGCTTTCGCATCAGTCTATCCGATTGAAAGATTTGCACTATACACATCAAAATGACCCGGAGATGTATTTTAGTTCTAACAGTCTTCTGCGTCCTCACGTTGGTAGCTGTCGAAGGTGATTAGAGATTCATACGTGGTTGATATGGTTTTATTTGGATTTAATTTCTGCAGCAAGGCGTATTCTGCTGCGACCAATTCCAGCAGCTGAAGTCCACCGGATACTAAGTCAAGCCGGTCGAGAAGATGCCATTCCTGAGGGTCGAGTAATTTCACATGGATTAGCAGCTTTGAAAGGATTTGCATTGGGTTTTAAGAAGGGTGTTCTCGGTGTTGCAATTGTTGACGGGCTAGCGTCGTTAAGTGGAATAAGTAGCAGCAATACAAGTAGCTCAATCAGCAGCGATGCTAGTAAGCCTTCGGTCAGTTACAATGGAACATCGAATGAAATCTGCTTTACGAGTAGAAGTGCGACATCGGATATTGTTGCAAGTGGTGAAGCACGAGCTAGGGACGCAGTCAAATTCACTCCAACAAGTGGGATACTGTCAGAATCAATGGCAACGATGGATTCAGCATTCCCTACTTCTGATATTTTGGATACCAAAGCTGGAGATGATGCTAGTACCGTATCGAACTCTGCGATATCGTCATCAGAAGCTGAACCTATCATGAGTTGTATTGTGCTAAATAAGACCTAGAATATGCCTACATTTTAATTCAATAAAACTACTTATTTATAAAATCAATTGTAAAGAAAATATTTTTCGTTATATATACTTACTTACTTACTTAGGTGGCGCTACAGTTCGGGGTGAACCTGGGCCTCAACCAACAAGCCTCTCCATTTAGCTCGGTCTTTAGCTAATTGCCTCCAGTTGCGGACTCCAAGTTGGTCGAGGTCCCCCCCACCTACGGCGATGATTCCTTCTACTTCGACGTCCCTCGGGGTTAGATTCGAAGGCGCTGCGGGCCGGAGCGTTGGAGTCCATTCGCTCTACATGTCCTAGCCATTTCAGACGTCCAATACGTTGTTTTTTGACTAGGTCGATGTCGCTGTACAGCTCGTATAGTTCGTGATTGAATCTTCTCCCCCAAAACCCGTCAACGCAAACCGGAACGAAAATCTTACGAAGAATTTTTCTCTCGAAACGACCAAGGATATTTCCATCCTCTTTTAATAAAGTCCATGTTTCGGCGCCGTAAAGCAGAACTGGGATGATCAAGGTCTTATATAGAGTCTCCTTAGTTGTTCGAGATAGGGCTTTACTATTGAATTGCCTTATAAGCCCACAAAAACAGCGATTGGCAAGAGTTATTCTTCGCTTGATTTCTGCGCTGATCTTGTTTGTAGAATTTATAGCAGAGCCAAGGTAGACAAAGTCCCTTACTACATCGAAGTTATGGCTGCCGACTGTGACGTTTTGTCCAATTCGTCGGTGTTGGCTCTCCCTTCTTGTTGACAGCATATACTTGGTTTTGCCCTCGTTTATCGCTAAACCCATTTTGGCCGCTTCCGCCTCAATGCTTGCAAACGCACCGGTGACAGCCCGCTGAGTTCTTCCAATAATGTCTATATCGTCGGCGTATGCAAGCAGTTATACAGACTTGTAATAGATTGTGCCTCCGGTGTTGGCTTGTGAGTTCCGCACAATCCGTTGTAGTACAATATTAAATAAGTCACATGACAGCGCGTCACCTTGTCTAAACATTTTTCTGACATCAAAGGTCTCGGTGAGATCATTACCGACCTCGATGGAGCAGCGAGCGTTCTCCATCGTCAGCCTGCACAGACGGATAAGTTTGGCAGGGATGTCAAAACTAGACATGGCTCTATAAAGCCCTTCTATATAGACGCTGTCATAGGTGGCCTTGAAATCGATAAAGAGGTGGTGAGTATCGATTTGGAAGTCATGGGTTTTCTCCAGGATCTGCCGAAGTGTGAAGATTTGATCGATGGTGGACCTTCCTGGCCTGAAACCGCACTGCTGGGGTCCAATTAGGCGTTCACACAATATCGCAGAAAAGATCTTGTATGCGATGTTGAGGAGACTGATGCCTCTATAATTGGCGCAGTTGAGCGGGTCTCCTTTCTTGTGGATCGGGCAAACGATGCTGAGGTTCCATTCGTCAGGCATACACTCGTCTGACCAAATCTTAGAGATGAGTTGGTGTATGCGCTCTACCAATTCATCCCCAGCTGCCTTGAAAAGTTCGGCCGGTAAGCCGTCAGGTCCAGCAGCCTTGTTCGATTTTAGCTTGGATATTGCTATCCTCATTTCGTTTTGGTCAGGTGGACGGAAATTTTGACTATCATCGTCTATGTTGAATGGTTCATTCTGCCTAACAGCGGGATGTTGGTTTTCGTCGCCGTTATGCACCCTGCAGAAGTAGTTTTTCCATATTCTCAGCACCGACTGTGATTCTACTACGAGGTTTCCATTTTTATCTCTACAGGTTTCTGTACGGGTATTGTCTCTCGTTGACGTTCTTTTTACCTTTTGGTAAAACTTCGTGCACGTCCTCAAACGCGTGCTTTTTATGCTCTTTCTCCTTCTTTTGGAGAAGCCGATGTTCTTCCCGTCTATTTTGCTCGTAGAGCTCACGAGCAGCTCTTCCTTTGCAGCGCCGCTTTATATGCCTCTTGTTTTTCTGCATGCACTCGCCGGCATTCTTCGTCAAACCAGGGGTTTTGCCGTGATGGGCGAGCGAAACCCAGCACATCAGTCGCAGCGTTTCTGATGGTATTTTGGTAGCGTTGCCACTGGTCTTCGGCACTTGATTCTGGCGGCATAGGGGTGATTGAGAGATTTCGGGATACGCGTTCAGCGAAGAGTCTCGCGGTCTCTGCGATTGTAGCTTTCGACGTTAAATTTTCTCACAGTGATTCTTCTTTGTTGCTTAGATTGGGATATCCGCATTCGTACCTTGGCTACAACAAGGTAATGATCCGAGTCTATGTTGGCCGCTCGGCAGGTCCGGACATCCAGAATACTGGAGGCATGCCTTGCGTCGATCGCAATATGATCAATTTGGTTGATCGCTACATGATCATTGGACCGCCATGTCTGCTTATGAATATCGAGATAGGGAAACCACGTGCTTGCTATGGTGACATTTCGCTCCACAGCGAAATCAATTAGCCTTCGTCCGTTATCAGACGTGGTGTCATGTACGCTATGCTTACCGGCTGCCCTAGCAAATACGTCCTCCTTTCCTAGTTTGGCGTTAAAATCGCCCAATACGATTTTAACGTCATATTTAGGACATTGCTCGTATGTTTTGTCGAGGAGCTCGTAGAAGCATTCTTTGGTGGCAGGGTCCTTTTCTTCCGTGGGGGCATGAACACATATTAGGCTTATGTTAGCGAATTTAGCCTAGATCTGGATAGTCATAATATGCTCGCTTACGTGTCGGAAGCTTAAGACTTTTGCCGAAGTCTGCCGCGTATGACAAATCCGCATCCGAATAAGCGTTGCCTGTTGCCTCTGTAGCAATCACCGTAGTAGATGTCACAGTTTTTCATCCTCTTTTTGCCCGGCCCATCCCATCGCACTTCCTGGATGGCGGTAATATCTGCTTTATAGCAGTCTAGGGCCTCTGCTAGTTGTTCGGCTGCACGTGGTTTGTAAAGGGACAGAACATTCCACGTACAGATCCGAAGGCCTTTGTCCTTATTTCGTTTGCTGGGGTCGTTATTAGTTGAGTCATCCTTATCCGAGGCTTTTGGTTGTTTCGGAACCATAGATTTTTTACGTGGTAGGGAAGTTACCCCGACGGCGCAACCCCCAACCTGGAGGGGCTGTTCCTCAATTATTCCCCTAGGACGAGGGGCCGGGTACACCGGTACGAGTAGTCCACTACGGGAGAATGAGCGCTGCCGATGGCCCATTAGGGGTCCTCCATCAACATCTCTATTCCAAGGTCCTGGCCAACATTGGAAATTCCTTACCGACCTGTGATCCGAATACGTCGAAGCAGCTCGCGCAAGGTATTCACTAAGTTCAAACCTAACTGGAACTATAGACGCCACCGTTGACTCTGTCTAGGGAATTTGTCCGCTGCCGCCTGGAACATGAATAAGTGCTCTAGTGGGAAAGCACTCTTCCCCCCTCTCTCATCTGCTGCCAACAAGAATCCGCCAAACGGGGTTGGTTACCCACTTCTTGGATTAAGGTACTAGGCACCCGGCTGTCACCGCGTGGAAGTTGAGAGTAGGAGTTGGTAGGCCTCAGCTGAGTGAAAACTCTTGTGTTTTCATATGATCGCATGCACTACTGTTTGACCAGTTATATATAGTTGTACAGTGCAATTTACATATAAACTATTTGCTGTTATATTTTAAGCCTGAAAGCTGCTTAAGTTGAACTTCAAACTAATGTCATGGTTTCCTATAATTCAAACATTTTTTTTTTGATACGAGTACAAACCCATTTAGGCAAAATGTGTTATAAATATCGATTTAAGCAACGCTGCGTAATTTTTTACGTTAAGGGGTTTCAATTAATTTTAATAAATGCCGACTGTAAACTCAATAGACATTAGTTCTTCGAGCCTTGGCTTAGCTAATTAAAATGAGCCGGTAGTAACCAGTTACTCTAGCATGAAGAACTCAGCACGCTCTGACACAGATCGATGTATGTTTAAATTCGAGAAATCGGTAAACCACGCATCTTAACATGTGGAAAAGAGCTCAGTCGTTGGTACACTTTAAAGACGATGGAGCACCGCAGCTACAGTAACGTTTTTGATTAAATTTCCTCAAGACGTCTCATTCTCGAACCGCTGTTTTATTTCTTAAACAATTTCCGTGATCATTTTGGAAAAGCAACCACAAATCGTATACTTGAACGGAAACACCTATACCTCTCGGGGAACACTGCACCTGATCTTGGATAATCATTTAGACCTTGCGGATGTGCATCAAGAAAGTCAATCGAAAAGCAGACGAAGGCGGAGCAGCGTATGCTGTTTTTGTTTTTTTTTTATATAATTTGCGGGCACTCAAGGGTTTATGAATACCCTCAACATGTTTACACACAGTGCGGGCGTTGGAAAGGATAGATAGATAGAGAAAGAGAGAAAGATTTGGTGTAGTTGTTTGAAGCGCACTTGTTTATGCTTCAGAAAAAATCCAGTGCTCCTGCGGAAATGGCCTACCACTGCGATGAGCTCGAAGCTTATTCACTAGAAAAACGACTTCTTCTCAACTATGCTCGTGGAAGCGGTGCTCATTTATACGAGGTTCTTCCGCTTAACATGATGAGCTTCAAGAAAATGGTTCTCTGGAGGAGAGCACAATCGTATCAGATGTGGCCTTCAAGATGCCGTTCTTGTACGTGGGTTATGCAGTGCCGCTGCTGGACATTAAATAGGAACTAAAGGCTGAGCGGGACAACACTGAGATTCGTATGGGTAATGTGAAGAAATACCAGAAAGTAGTAGACGCCGAGTGTCAGATTATGTACCATAAACTGTAGAACGTTGACGATTCAAGAGCATACCTGGTGTTGTCGACGATGCCAAATGGTTCATCGGTAAGTAAATGTTCTCTATACAGGTAGATTGCCGAAGAGGATTTGAAGTGGATGCACAAGGCGTGTCCTCGCACGTTGGTGGTAACGCCCAAAGGTATCGGTCCCAAGATGTCAGGCCAGTATAACTAATTAGAGGAGAAGCAGATCGTCGGAATGCGTATACCAAAAGGAGTACGTAGTAAGTTCTTAAGTCCTAAGATGTCGGACCAGTGTGATCACTTTTAGGAGAAGCAGATGGTCGGAAAAGGTATACGAATCGAAATGCGTAGTAAGTTCTTAAGCAAGTTAAGTTTTAGATTTAACTGTGTGTGGCGTAGGCCCAATCCTAAAAGGTGATGGAGTGAAAGGATATAGAGGGTACACATTGAATTGGATAGGTGTTGATTTTGAAGCTTTGCTGTAAATATTTTTTTTTGAAACACTGAACATTTCTTCCAATCCGTTTTGAGCAACCAAAAAACAATCTCTGAAATTCCACTGTTCACCCGAAGGCGAACATGCTTGACGATTTTTTTCTGTTAACTTATCTCTTAGTGCAGTTGTGCGACGTAAATTGAAAATGATATGATAAGAGGTAAACAATATCGATTTGGATGCACTGGTTTGAAATTCATGTGACGTTTGGTTTCAGTACATGCGTACTCCGTGGGTGGTTCTCAAACTATTCTTCCAGATTTGGGAAGAAATTATTAGAAAACTTTTATGGATATAGTTGGTACTTGAGCTGACAATCCATAACTCAACAACACATTACAACTACACCATCATCTTACTTGACAATGAAAATTGGAGTGCATATGAGAGATGGACGATCTTAGAAACATGGTTAGAGTCGGAGGAAGGACTGTGTCCTTGCATATATATCATCATCATTTAAGAAGAAGGTAGAAATACATCAATTTAATAGACACATATAGCTTGAATTGGAGCAAGTGTCCGACATCCTTCTGTCTCCGCCAGCCACTGACAAATACGTAAAGGTTAAGTCCAGGCTCATCAAAGTGTACGAAGAGAGCGCTGCAGCACTTAATCGAAGGCCTCGATCTCGGCGACGCACAGCCATCCCACCTTCTTCGGCGCATACGGGACCTCTCAGGATCCTCGGGCACTCCAGATATGATTCTTCAAGTGATCTGGCTTTCACGTTTATCTGCACACGTGCGGGCAATACTTTCAGCGGACAAAGGAGACCTAGATACACTAGCGGAGGTAGCATATAAAATCATCAGTCACTCCTCAATGCCTGGACCGATCGCCGCACTCACACCGGCGCCATCAAGAAACAGCTCACCGGCAAAGGATGCTCTCAACAGTATTCTGCAAAGGCTGAACAAACTGGAAGAGAAAGTACGACGGAACTCTCCTGTAAGAGCGACCAGTTCCGGCCATTGGACAGCGGCAAACCACAACCAAACAACAGACAACAAACAACGCACCACATCAATCGGTTTCTGTTGGTACCATCGGCGATACGGCGGGAAAGCGCAAAAGTGTTCACCGCCCTGCACTTCCATGCAGGGAAACGCCCATCAGCAACTTTAGGTGATGCTACTACAGTTGCTGGTAAGTCCAATCGCATTTTTATTCATGACAACATTTCCGCGCACCGTTTTCTTATAGGCAGTTGAGCTGCCATTTCAATTCTGGCGGTCAAGAACACAACACAACTACGACCACATCCTAACGCACTGCAAGCAGTAAACAGCACCAAGATAAACACATTCGGCACGACGACGATCGGCTTGGACTTTGGCCTAGGACGAATATTCCACTGGACCTTCACCCGTGCAGCAATTTCACACTCAATCGTGGGCGCAGACTTCCTACACTTCTTCCGCTCACTTGTGGACATCCACGGCCGCCGCCTAGTGGACCAGCTTTCCGACAACAGTACTTCGGCAGTCCTCACATCGTCCGATGAAGACACATTGAATGCTCTGCATCACAACGACGTTTACGCAAACCTGCTCCAGAGGTATAAAATAATCACCCTGCCGCTCAGCCCTCTACGAACACCACAGCATTCAGTTCAACATACCTTGGAGACTACTGGTGCACCCGTTTCGTTTCGTGCAAGGCCCATACCACCTAAATACTATAAGGCGACCAAGGTCGAGTTTCAGCGAATGGTCAATGCAGGCATTTGCCGACCATCAAAAAGCCCGTAGGCCAGCCCTCTCCACATCGTCACGAAAAAGAATGGTCAAATACGTCCATGTGGATACTACAGACGCCTCAATGCAGTCACCCTTCCCGATCGCTATCCACTGCCGCGCCTCACGGATTTCCAGCTGATGTTGCCGGGTAAGTCCATTTTTAGTCGCCTTGACCTGGCTCGCGCGTATCATCAAATTCCGATGGCGCTGGAAGACGTACCTAAAACTGCGATCATCACGCCGTTCGGGTTATACGAATTTACACGTATGACCTTCGGCCTACGCAACGCGGCCCAAACCCAGCCGTCGATTCTATATTTGCAGATCTCGATTATGTGTTCGCCTATATAGACGACATGCTAATAGCTTCGAGCTCACAGGCAGAACATGTAAAGCATTTGGAAGAAGTGTTCAAGCGCCTCGAACACATGGGCATCACTCTTAACCAAGAGAAGTGTGAGTTCGGCAAGCAGACACTCATCTTCTTATGATATCATGTTGATAAAACGGGTATCCGACCATCGCAGGACACCATCAAAACAATGACAGAGTTTCCCAATTTATTCGCACCTATTTGAAAGAAAACAAACAGTCTCAGCTAACAACGTAATGTTTGAATTTATTGCAACTTCAGCAGGTGCTCCTCAAAGGTCCATTTTGGGTCCCTTGCTCTTTGCAGTTTTTATAAATGATCTCCCTAATGTAATCAAATATTCCAAGTTTCACATGTTTGCGGACGATGTTCAACTTTACTAAAGTTTTGCACTTGGGCAAATGGAAGATGCGGCAGTTAAATAAAATGAAGACACACAAAGGATTTTTTTCTGGGCTGAAGAAAACTACTTACGGCTTAGTCCGGTTAAAATGAAATGCCTAGTCATGAATAGGGGCACTCACTAGGCACAAACTTAATGTCGCCTTCAATAATATTGCACATTATGTCTAACTATGGTTTAAAACGCTATGATCATGTGTCGAGGTACGTAAAAATGATACTTGGATGTTTACTCGACAAGTACCTTGACTACTGCACACTCAAGTATCTACACAAAATTATAACCAGCATTCCTCCAACTCATCCGGAGGAATCCCTAGACGGCTCCAGGAGAGAAGCCGGACTTGGTCAAACCATCTTATTTCTAGGTCTACCTGATGCCACGGACACCATGGCACGTCTTGGAAGCCGGTCTGGGGACATACGCACTACGTGACCACACCATCGAAGCATAGAGCGTTCCGTTCGGAGAAGTAGCTGCTCAACATTGAGCGCCTCGCGTACTCTGGTGTTGCGCACTCGATCCCTACGAGTTATTCCAGCAACACCGCGACGGAACCTCATTTCGGCAGCTTGTGTCCGCGATCTTATTCTTTCGGTCACTACCCAAATTTCATGACCATAGGTGAGAGTTCT
Source organism: Brachypalpus laphriformis (assembly GCA_945910035.1). Classification (NCBI taxonomy): domain Eukaryota; kingdom Metazoa; phylum Arthropoda; class Insecta; order Diptera; family Syrphidae; genus Brachypalpus; species Brachypalpus laphriformis. The sequence goes on along the minus strand of OX246753.1, from coordinate 264,431,866 downwards.
AACATACACCGAGTTAAAAACCGATAGCTTAGCTTGAACACTAAGTTCAGCCTTCCTTACAACAGATTGGCCAAGCTCTCTCAAAATTGATCCAGCCTCACCAATTCTACAGCATAGCTCGGTATTGCTTTTCTCATCACTCGTGACTAGGACCCCGAGGTACTTAAACTTATCCACCTGCTTCAGTGGGACTCCACTAACATGCAGAGTGCACTGAATGGGTTTTATGGAAACGACCAATACTTCCGACTTGTTCACGTTGATCTTCATTCCAGCATCATCACAAACGGCTACAAACCTTTCGAGTGCGCGCTGAAGTTCGGTTTGAGAGGACCCAAGGATGACCAAATCATCCGCAAAGAGCAGATGACTAATCCTTAGGTCTCCCACTGTGAAACATTCCTGGCCACGGCTGCGCTGCAACATCCAATCCATATATACAATGAAGTGGAGAGGTGACAAAACGCACCCCTGGCGGAGTCTAACGCCCACAGTGAACGGTATTGATTTAACACCGTTCATCCGAACACAACTTCTACAGTTTGTATATAACGACTGAATCGCCCTTAAGAGAGGACCATCAATCCCATACTCCTGCAGAACACTCCAGAGTTTGCCTCGAGGAACCCTACCATACGCTTTTTCCAAATCTACAGAACAAGTGTAGACAGGTTTCGCATACTCCCAGGCCTTCTCAAGAACCATTCTGATAGTGAATAACTGGTCAGTTGTGCTTCTACCGGGACGAAAACCGCACTGCTCAACCACAGCTCTGGAACGCGTTTCTAGCACCTTAGCGAAGACTTTTCCAGGGAGACTTAAAAGAGATATACCCCCATAGTTACCGCAATCTCTTTTGCCCCCTTTTTTAAAAAGAGGAACTATCACCCCCATTTGCCAATCACCAGGTGTTTCACCGCGTTCCCAGGCCACTTTAATGACACGCGAGAGCCATTGCACTCCCTCTTTACCTAAATCCTTGAGCATTTCTGGCCAAATTTCATCCACACCAGCAAATTTGCCAACTTTTAGCGCTTTGATCGCCAAAGTTACTTCCTCTACCGCCCTACTCTCGACCAAAGGTCTGTCATCTTCGGTGTCCTGTTGGGGATTGAGCAATTCTGATAAGTGCTCACTCCATCTGCGTAAGATGTCCTCCTCAGTGGATAGAAGTGTACCGTCTTTGGATTTGACTCCTTCAACGATATTCAACTTTTTTTCCTCTGAGTCGGCGGACGGTCTGCCAGAACATCTTATTTGCAGATCTGTGGTCACGTTCCAATTTCTCGCCAAACTCTTTCTAAGACTGTTCTTTCGATGTTTCCACAGCCAATTTGTAAGTTCTTCGCGCCTAAGTGTACCGATTTCGAGAATCGGAGTTCCCCAAGTGAATCCACACTTTAAAGGCTCTCTTCTTCTCCCTGATGGCTTCTTGAACCACCAGCCGCCACACCAAGCCGATTCACTCCACAAACATGTCCCGCAGAAGCAATAACCGCTGTTGAAAACAGTTGCCATTCTTCCTCTACATTTGATGGAACAGTTGGAATTCGTTCAAACCTTTCTGATATTTGCCGCGCAAATGTCTCCCGTATCTCATCGTCCTGTAACCTCTTCCATCGTATGCGTGTAACCATCCTTGGTTTACGCTTTGGTAGGGGAGGCATTCTCTCGCTAAGATACAATTTACACGCCACTAAGTGATGATCAGTTGACAGTTCGGCCTCTCTCAATACGCGAACATCACAAACCATTCTCTTCAGCCACGATGGTACCACAAAGAAATCGATCAGCGACTTCTGCTGATGACTCTGACGGTACCATGTGTATTTGTGAATGTATTTGTGTGGAAAGATAGTGTTCGTGATGGATAAGCCATTTTCACAACAAAAATCCAACAACTTCTCTCCGTTCGCGTTTTGATCAGGATCGCCGTTCCTCCCAATCACACTCCCCCATGTCATAACATCTACACCCTCATGAGCATTGAAGTCACCCATCAGGACAAAAGAATCCATATCTGCACCCTTTTCAAGGGCAACATCAACTTCATCTAAGAAAGCTGCGTACTCTGACTGAAGTTTCGGTGCATACACCTGCACCAATGCCAGAATTGATCTTTCAAGCTTGAGCTTTAAGATCGCAACTCTCCCTCCTAATGGTATCCACTCCAGTACTCTGTCTGTCAACCTGGGACTTGTGAGTATCCCCACGCCCGCCTGAGCAGATTTTGAGGGTGCGACTCTTGACAGGAAGAGCTTCCACCCATCCACAGTTTTAGAACCTCTCTGCTTTGTTGAAGACACGCCAACTGTATCTAGTCGACTTTTAACAGCCTCCCCAACAAGCTCAAGGTCCTTCCCTGTGAGCGATGAGACGTTCCATGTGCCCATCCTAAGTCGATGCCGTTGTCGAAATTCAGAGAGTCCATCTGTGCCCCTATCGGTGCACAGCGCGATCACCCCTTGACCCCCGTAATGGTTCGCGAGACCATTGACAGGAAGCTCGTTGCCATTTCGGGCTTGACCCGGCCGGCTGCCGAGCGGGACAGACCGACCACCAGACGCTCGCCTACTGACACCCTTCAGGCATGGCTCCAAAGGATGGCAATATCGGAGGCCGGTCGTTTTCTTCTTGTCATCATGGGGTGTGTGCTTTGTTAGCCGTAAATGTATTGTATGGATTAGAATAACTATTTAAGATACCCCATCTACACATCCCAGTCACGTTGCCCGCCCCCCACCACGAGGAGGTCAGCTGCTATAAAATGATGAATAATATAAATAGGAAATCCAAAGTCTTCACAATTCAAATTAGTCGCATATTTCATAATAATAATATAATATTTTACATTAACATCTTCCGCCTATTTGCTATATAGTACATCGTTTTTTGGATTTTTTTTTTAAATAAATGCCGGATCTCTATGCTTAAATAATTTAACACGAAGAGGTATTCCTTTCTTGCAATGTGAATTTCGTCAAAAGCCTCCCACTACACTACACCAAGCACTTTGCATATTGCAAAGAATAAGCCAAGTTCGGCTACGTAAACTACCATTGTATACCATTTTCATCGCAGAGGCTTAACTCGAAGGAGAATGAACATTTTTTTTTTTTCATTTTCTGGAAAATGCAAATTTAAGTGCTATTTACTCAATCCACACCATCACGTCCAGTATCCCGCTGAGAGAGGCAACCCATAGCTGAGCATGGGGTCGTTTTCCATCCGGATTTTTCGAGGTTCTCCTTGTATTTTTTATATTTTTTTCCTTTGTATCACGATTTATTCAAAAATAATCACCATCCGTCCTCCATTCATCATGACACGGTCTGCAGTCGTCAACCATTTAAGCGAAATAGTTTTTTCTTTTTTAGTTTCTTTTTGGCAAAAATAAATATACACTTGGGACAGTGTGAGCCGGGAAAGATGGAAACAGGCCAACTATGTCATTTTAGTGTTTCCTCTTCTGCTGCTGCGATGCTGGTGATGATGATGGGGACAGGGCGTACGTACGAGTATGTCCACAGAATGGAAATCATAGAAATTTTATTTTAAGTATTTTTTTTAGTTATATCCATTATCCTAAGCGGATTTAAGTCCGAATAAAACATTTTGTAATTGCAGAATTACACAATCTGAAGAATATTGTGAAGCACTCCTGAAACGTATTTTTTTTTAGCTTCTTAACCATAAGCATGGGAGAGATAATCTGGTTGAAGCAGATGAATGCATTTATCAAACACAGTTACGTATATATGGTATATGACTCGTACCTATATACATATCTATGGTATTTTGACGACGTCGTTTGTATGGGGATGAAACTCTTGTTATGGATCTTGGATAATATCTTTCTTCGGGAGATATAAACTAAATACAAATCCTTGAATCTGCTTTTCCTAATGCGGAGAAACTGAAAGGACTACCACTAATTAGCTAGCTTAACTGACCAACTAAATTGCATGAAAATTTAATCTAAGAGAGCAAAAAGTATAGACGTACCAGTACCGCTGACTTTTCGGGCCGGGGCAGTGATGTGCATCCGCTCTACATATCCTAGCCATCTAACTGTATGTCGCTGTATGAGTACTCTTCTGCCTAGGCCGATATCTCTGTACAGCCCATACAGTTCCTCATTAAACCTTCTCCTACACTCTTCGTCTATGCAGACTCGAAGAACATTTTTCTCAAAGTAACCAATGGCATCCTCATCGATTTCGATAGGGTCCATCCCTAGCGCCATATAGCAGGACTGGGCTATTTAGAGTCTTGTGCAGGGGTACCTTAGTCGTTTGGGAACCTGCATTGCGATTGATCAGGAAACTACTGACTGCTCAAAACTTGGCTTGGGCCAGTAGCGTAACAATCAAGTTCGTGATGAAGTGCTTACTTTACCTCCTAGTGGTGGTCCCCGGGCAACTATACGTATAAACCCTTATACGTATAGGCCAAAATTGTAAGTGCGGGTTGTCTAGGGCCTTGATTCTAGGCTAGGTAACGTGGGCCAGCAACCTGCGTTACTGAAACCAGCTCGCTACTGAAACCGACACTATGCCTCGGATAAGGACTGATAACATGTTGACGACTTTTGGTTATTGTACCCGGACAAAGATAGGTTTCTGGAATGTAACGACGCTCCTCGACTCGGGAAGCGAAGGTTCTTTCCTCCAATTGGAAACATAATTCATGCGCTATAAACTGGACATTTTGGGGGTAAGTGAAGTAAGATGGTTAGAAGCGGGCGAGTACCAGTCTCCAACACGTAACACTGTACTACTCTATTCTGGAAGACCATCCGGAAGTCCGCGGGAATATGGAGTCGGACTACTGCTAACAACAACAGCACGCAAGGGCCTAATTTCCTGGCAGCCTCATGGTGATACGATTTTGGCGGCCAGATTCCGGACTAGAGTACAACTCGTCACCATCATACAGTGTTACACCCCAACGAAAAGTTCGTCTGAGGACGAAAAGGAGAGCTTTTACAATCTCTTAAGTGGCGTCTTCGACACAACACCAAATGGAGATATTGTCATAGTGATGGGGGATTTGAATGCTAAGGTAGGCAACGACAACGAAGGGCTCAAACATGCAATCAGGAACATGGACTTGGCAACCGCAATGACAACGGCGAAGGGTTTGTGTATTTCTGCAATGCCAACTGCCTTGTGATAGGTGGCACCATGTTTGAGCACAAGACCTGCCACAAAGTCAGCTGGGTTTCCAACGACAGACAAGCAACCTCGAACCAAATTGACCGTTTTGCCATCGGCTGCCGCTTAAGAAGTAGTCTCCTGAACGTCCGAAACAGGCGAGGGGCGTGAGGGGGTGATCACCATCTTATGAAAGCTACTCTCCAACTACGCACTGCTGCAGTTCGAAGATCCCACGACAAAACAAGAATGCCCAGGTTCAACATCGATAGACTTAGTGATCCCTCAGTGCGCCAACAATTAATGGAGCACTTTTCGCAAGGTGTGGAAGCAATCAGCAGCTCAATGGCCGCAACGATCCAAGACCATTGGTGTGCCGTGAAAAATGTTTTTACATCTGGTGCTGAAAGAATTGTCGGTCGATCGCAGGGAAGACATAGGGCGTGGCTTTCCGAGGATACCTGGAGACGGATTGATGAACGGAAACAGCTGAAAGCTCGCGTTGCAGCTACCCCAGCAGCAGGGAGAAGCGAGCTAGAGTCCCTATAGTGCATGAAGATGAGAGAAGTTCAGCGTAGCGTGCGACGTGATATGCGCAACTATATCAACGCGCTGGCTACAGAAGCAGAAGAAGCTGCACGGAGCTGCGACAGCAGGACTGTCTACAGAATCACGACAGGGCTGACAGGTGGTCGCAGCTCCAGCCAACACCCAGTGAAAAGCCTAGATGGCTCCTTACTCATTTCGGATGAGGACCAGCTCTCTTCTTCTTCCTTTTTATCAGCGAGGTTATGATGATTATGAAAACAAGGGACCACAACCCTCCCACTTCACCGCATTTCTACTGACCCGCCTGTGGGGTTCGGATGAGGACCAGCTCAAGAGATGGAAAGAGCATTTTGCTATGGTTTTGAACCGTGTATTCGCTAGCGATATGCTCCCAAATCAGACTGAGATGCCCGAGGTGAGAAGTTCCCTAATACGCACCACGACTCCCAGTAAAGATGAGATCATTACCGCGATCAAGGCACTCAAAACCAATAAGGCGGTAGGACTTGACGGTATTCCTGCAGAGCTCTTACGAGCAGCGCCCACAACATCGGCTGAGCTTCTGCTTCCACTTATAGAGAGAGCTTGGGAAGCTGAGAGCTTTCGTAACGAGTGGGAAAAAAGAATGATCGTCAAGCTTCCTAAGAAAGGAAATTTATTGGAGTGCGGAAACTGGAGGGGTATCTGTGTGCTGCCTGCTGTAGCTAAGATAATAGCTAAAATCATCCTTGAGCGAATTAAACAACATCTCGAAGCACACTCGATGCCGGACAAGCAGGTTTCCGCCCTGAATCATCCTATGCCGACCACATCAACACCCTGCGGACTATCATCGAACAGTGTGTTGAATATCGGTCGCCAATGCACCTGCTGTTCATCGATTTTGAAAAGGCGTTCTATAGTGTCAACAGGGAGTTTATTTGGCGTGCCTTACGCAGGAGAGGTATTCCCGATAAACTAATTGCTATTATCAAAGCTACATATGAGGCTCCAAATGTCACGTTCTGCACAGGGGAAGGTTGTCTGAGGAATTTGAGATCCAAAGTGGGGTAAGACAAGGCTGTACCCTTTCACCAATATTATTCCTATTGGTGATTAGCGATGTGCTTCATGCAGCTTTGTCGACGGGAAACGGAGGAATTCGATGGACTCTTACATCTCAACTGAAACATCTTGACTACGCTGACGATGTATGCTTACTCTCCCACATAATTATGGACGTCTACCAAATGACAGCAGATGTGGAGAGGGAGGCAGGCGTCGTCGGGCTGAAAATTAATACTGCAAAACTATCAGACTTGGAACTAACTCATCAGCTCAAATATGCATTGCTGGACAACCGGTAGAGAGAGTAGAGGATTTCCAGTATCTTGGGAGTATTGTCTCGACCGATGGTGGAACCGAACTGGATATAGCCAACAGGATCGCCAAAGCAAAGTCCGCATTCGGGATGTCGTCCAAAATATGGCGAAGTAATGCAATCAGTTTGAACACCAAGATAAGACTGTTCCGCTCCAACGTTGAATCCGTGCTGTTATATGGTTGCAGCACGTGGAGAGTGACCACAACTATCACAAGAAAGTTGCAAACGTTCGTTAATAGGTGCCTGCGCAATAGCTTAAGGATTTTCTGGCCCAATCGTATCTCTAACGAACACCTTTACGAGAGAACGGGTCAGGAACCAATAGGTACAACCATCCAACGGCGGAGGTGGCAGTGGATTGGTCACACATTCTGAAAGGGTGACAGTTCCATAGCGAACCATGCTATGCAATGGAACCCTTTAACTCAGGATGGCAGAAGACCTGGCAGCTCGAGGAGAACATGGCGCAGAACAGTCGAGAAGGAGGCACGGCAGTTAGGGAAATGTTGGGGAGAACTCAGACACATTGCCAGAAACCGTACACGATGGCGCGTAGGCGTAATAGAGGCCCTAGGACCCACAAGGGAATACAGGACATAAGAAGAAGTAAGAAGTGCCTTAGCCGTGTTTAGCACAAAGAAACAGCGATTATCAAGATTGATTCTTCGTTTGATTTTCGCTCTGATGTCATTGCCCGAGCTTATTGCAGACATAGATAGACAAAGTCCTTAATTACTTTAGTAGTTGTGCCTCCCTATAGTGACATTCTGTCGATGTTGCTTGCTGTGGTCGGTAAAGAGGTGGCGCGTATCGATTTTTTGCATAACACTGGCAATAGGCTGTGGGCGCCGTGGCGTAAGTGGTTAGTGTGTTGGATCATTAAGCATGAGGTTCCAAGTTCGAATCCCAAAAAACAGAAAAAAGTTTTTTTCACGGTCCCACCTCTCGCGAGCGTCTGACAAACATCCGAGAGTATTGGTGTCACGAAAAAGCTTCTCAAATCGCCGTTCGGATTCGGCATTAAACTGTAGGTCCCTTCCATTCGTGTGAAAAAGTATAACTCACACAATATGAGTGGTTGTGAGAAGCTAGGCCCTGGCACTTTAAAGAGCTGTTGCGCCAAATATTTGTTTTGTTTTGTTTGGCAATAGGCGGGACAAATTTCCTTTTTCCTTTTTTAGACGATCTTTGACATCAGGTGGTTGGAAATAAAATACTGTGAATCGGAAGTAGAAGACAAATCTAATAAAAATCTTCTCAGTTATCTGGACGCCACCCGCCGGAGTTTTTCCGAAACAACATCTGAGTTCCAAACCACTACACCAATCTTTCACTCTCTCTTTCTATCCTTTCCTACTCCGCACTATATAATAAACACATTTAAATAGTATTCATAACCCATTGAATGCAGGCAAATTATAACAAAAAAATTACATTATTCCATATTGAGTTCACAGTTTTTCGCTTTACGCTTTCGCCTTTCCCTTAGTTGATCTACAAAAGCCACTCTTGGGGTGAAGATTATTGCTAGGTATTTGAAAGTCTTGATAACTTCAATTTGCCTTTCTTTGCTTCGCGATAATTTTCCAGACTTTTTGAAAAACTTAATTTTGGATTTGCCCAGATTAAACTTAAGGTTCCACAGGTTACAGTACTGTTCTAACCTGCCTATCATCCGTTGCAACATTCCTCGGCTAATATTACTATACCATCGTCGTACATCAGTTGTTGTAATCGATGTTATCAATATTTTATCCACCTCCAATGGAATCATGCATGTCATTCAAAAAGAATGCAAACACCAGTAGGCTGAGGAGGCATTCTTGTATAACTCCCATATTGCAGCTGCTTTGGTATTTGTGTATACATTTTTCAGTAGATCCAAATACTTAGTCGATATCCCTATATATGATAGAACAGAGAAGGCATAGATTTTCTTATTTCCATGCAACTTCTGCTTGCTTTCTTATATCCAGTATCCACTTGTGGGTCCCAGGGCCTCTACTTCGTCTACGCGTCTTCGGGTACGATTTCTGGCAACGGCTCACCCCAACTTCTCCCCAATTGCCGTGCCTTCCTCTCCACTGATCTGCGCCATATTCTCCTCGGACCATCAGGACTTCTGACATCTTAAGTTAAAGGGTTCCATTGCATAGCATGGTTCGCTATGGAACGTGTGGTCAATTCACTGCCATTTCCGTCGTTGGACGGTTGTGTCTATTGGTTCCCGACCCGTTCTCTTGTAAAGATGTTCGTTAGAGATACGACTGGACCAGAAAATGAACGAACGTTTGCATCTGTCTGGTGATAGCAGTGGTCAATCTCCACGTGCTGCATCCATATAGCAGCACGGATACAGCATTGGAGCGGAACATTCTTGCTTGGTGTTCAAACTGATTGCATTGCTTCGCCATATTTTAGACAACACCCAGCAACATGCGGACTATGGTTTGGCGATCCTGTTGGCTATATCCAGTTCGGTTCCACCATCGGTCCAGACAAAACTCCCAAGATACTGAATGTCCTCTACTCTCTCTACCGATTGTCCCGCAATGCATATTTGAGCCGATGAATTTGTTCCAAGACTGATCATTTTAGTTTTTGCTGTATTCATTTTCAGCCAGACGAGCGCCGCCTCTCTCTCCACATCTGCTGTCATTTGGTGGAGGTCCACAATTCTGTGAGAGAGTAAGCATACATCGCCAGCGTAGTCACGAAGCACATCGCTCATCACCAATAGGAATAGCTTTGGTGAAAGAATACAGCCTTGTCTTAACTCGCTTTGGATCTCAAATTCCTCAGACAACATACCTCTGTGCAGAACGTGACATTTGAAGCTTTCATGTATCGCTTTGATAGGTAAGGTTAGGTTGAAGTGGCTGCCAGCTGAGAATCGCCAACACACTTAGTCCAATAATAGGTCCATTGTGATACCACGTAGATCATGGGAGAAAGTTTCTCTCTACATACTCATTAAACCATTTTTAGCTTCTTATGAAGCGTAGGAGGCTCTTAGTGTTTGTTGTCGATGTTTTTCAGGTCGCCTTTGTCGTAGTAATAGGGATTCCTAGGTGAAGCTTCCTTCTATGGGAGAGAGCTGGGCAGAAACAAAGACGGTGAGAAATAGTTTCTTCCTGCGGTTGTATCTCGATCGCTGTAATTAGGGAGTAACGATCTATGTTTACCTTCCTTACGCACACGGAGGGTGGAGTAATTTGGAGTCTTGAGTCCATGTATCAAGTTGTCCACAGCCCAAGAGTCCTGGTCCAAGATATATCTTCCCCATCCTTTGAGAGAGGCTAGTCAAACGGTAGTGCATGCGATCATATGAAAACACAAGCGTTTTCACTCAGCTGAGGCCTACCAACTCCTACTCTCAACCTCCACGCGGTGACAGCCGGGTGCCTAGTACCTTAATCCAAGAAATGGGTAACCAACCCCGTTTGGCGGATTCTTGGTGGCAGCAGATGAGAGAGGGGGGGAAGAGTGCTTTTCTCACTAGAGCACTTCTTCCTGTTCCAGGCGGCAGCGGACGAATTCCCTAGACGGAGTCAACGGTGGCGTCTATAGTTCCAGTTAGGTTGAACTTAGTGAATACCCTGCGCGAGCTGCTTCGACGTATTCGGATCACAGGTCGGTAAGGAATTTCCAATGTTGGTCAGGACATTGGAATAGAGATGGTGGCGGAGGAGCCCTTAATGGGCCAACGGCAGCGCTCATACTCCCGTAGTGGACTACTGGCACCGGTGTACCCGGCCCCTCGTCCTAGGGGAATAATTAAGGAACTGGCCCTCCAGGTTGGGGGTTGTGCCGTCGGGGTAACTTCCCTACCACGTAAAAAACGCATGGTTCCGAAACAACCAAAAGCCTCGGATAAGGATGACCCAACTAATGACGACCCCAGCAAACGAAATAAGGACAACGACCTTCGGATCTGTACGTGGAATGTTCTGTCCCTTTACAGACCACGTGCAGCCGAACAACTAGCAGAGGCCCTAGACTGCTATAAAGCAGATATTACCGCCATCCAGGAAGTGCGATGGTATGGGCCAGGCAAAAAGAGGATGAAAAACTGTGACATCTACTACGGTGATTGCTACAGAGGCAACAGGCAACGCTTATTCGGATGCGGATTTGTCATACGCGGCAGACTTAGGCAAGAAGTCTTAAGCTTCCGACACGTGAGCGAGCGTATTATGACGATCCGGATCAAGGCTAAATTCGCTAACATAAGCCTAATATGTGTTCATGCCCCCACAGAAGAAAAGGACCCTGCCTCCAAAGAGTGTTTCTACGAGCTCCTCGACAAAACATACGAGCAATGTCCTAAATACGACGTTAAGATCGTATTGGGCGATTTTAACGCCAAAATAGGAACGGAGGACGTCTTCGGTAGAGCAGTCGGTAAGCATAGCCTACACGACACCACGTCTGATAACGGACTAAGGCTAATTGATTTCGCTGTGGAGCGAAATGTCACCATAGCAAGCACATGGTTTCCTCATCTCGATATTCATAAGCAGACATGGCGGTCCAATGATCATGTAGCGATCAACCAAATTGATCATATTGCGATCGACGCAAGGCATGCCTCCAGTATTCTGGATGTCCGGACCTTCCGAGCGGCCAACATAGACTCGGATCATTACCTTGTTGTAGCCAAGGTACGAATGCGGATATCCCAATCTGAGCAACAAAGAAGAATTACTGTGAGAAAATTTAACGTCGAAAAGCTACAATCGCAAGAGACCGCCAGACTCTTCGCTGAACGCGTATCCCGAAATCTCTCAATCACCCCTATACCGCCAGCATCAAGTGCCGAAGACCAGTGGCAACGCTGCCAACATGCCATCAGAAACGCCGCGACTGATGTGCTGGGTCTCGCTCGCCCACCACCGCGAAACCCCTGGTTTGACGAAGAATGCCGGCGAGTGCATGCAGCAAAACAAGAGGCATACAAAGCGGCGCTGCAAAGGAAGACGAGAGCTGCTCGTGAGCTCTACGAGCAAAAGAGACGGGAAGAACATCGGCTTCTCCAAAAGAAGAAGAAAGAGCATGAGAAGCGCGCGTTTGAGAATATCGAGAGTCTATACTCCAGGAACAATGTACGGAAGTTTTACCAAAAGGTAAAAAGAACGTGTCAGAGAAGTAATACCCGTACAGAAACCTGTAGAGATGAGAATGGAAACCTCGTAGTAGAATCACAGTCGGTGCTGAGAATATGGAAAAACTACTTCTGCAGACTGTATAACGGCGACGAAGACCAACATCCCGCTGTCAGGCAGAATGAACCATTCAACATGGACGATGATAGTCAAAATTTCCGTCCACCTGACCAAAACGAAGTGAGGATAGCAATATCCAAGCTAAAATCGAACAAGGCTGCTGGACCTGACGGTTTACCGGCCGAACTTTTCAAGGCAGCTGGGGATGAATTGGTAGAGTGCATACACCAACTCATTTCTAATATTTGGTCAGAGGAGTGTATGCCTGATGAATGGAATCTCAGCATCGTTTGCCCGATCCACAAGAAAGGAGACCCCCTCAACTGCGCCAATTATAGAGGCATCAGTCTCCTCAACATCGCGTACATGATCTTTTCTGCGATACTGTGTGAACGCCTGAAACCTTTTATCAACAGCCTGATTGGACCCTATCAGTGCGGTTTCAGGCCAGGAAAGTCCACCATCTATCAAATCTTCACACTTCGGCAGATCCTGGAGAAAACCCAAGAATTCCAAATCGATACTCACCACCTCTTTATCGATTTCAAGGCCGCCTATGACAGCATCTATAGAGAAAAGCTTTATAGAGCCATGTCTAGTTTTGACATCCCTGCCAAACTTGTCCGCCTGTGCAGGCTGACGATGGAGAACGCTCGCTGCTCCATCAAGGTCTGTAATGACCTCACCGAGACTTTTGATGTCAAAAAAGGCTTTAGACAAGGTGACGCGCTGTCATGTGACTTCTTCAATATTGTACTTGAACGGATTGTGCGGAACTCACAAGCCAACACCGGAGGCACAATCTATTACAAGTCTGTACAACTGCTTGCATACGCCGACGATATAGACATTATCGGAAGATCTCAGCGGGCTGTCACCGGTGCTTTTGCAAGCATTGAGGCGGAAGCGGCCAAAATGGGTTTGGCGATAAACGAGGGCAAAACCAAGTATATGCTGTCAACTAGAAGGGAAAACCAACATCGACGAATTGGACAAAACGTCACCGTGGGCAGCTATAACTTCGAGGTAGTAAGGGACTTTGTCTACCTTGGCTCTGCTATAAATTCAGCAAACAAAATCAGTGCAGAAATCAATCGAAGAATAACTCTTGCCAATCGCTGTTTTTTTGGGCTTATGAGGCAATTCAACAGTAAAGCCCTCTCTCGAACAACTAAGGAGACTCTATATAAGACCTTGATCATCCCAGTCCTGCTTTACGGCGCTGAAACATGGACTTTATTAAAAGAGGATGAAGATATCCTTGGTCGCTTCGAGAGAAAAATTCTTCGTAAGATTTTCGGTCCCGTTTGCGTTGACGGGTTTTGGAGGAGAAGATGTAATCACGAACTATACGAGCTGTACAGCGACATCGACCTAGTCAGAAAACTGCGTATTGGACGTCTGAGATGGCTAGGACATGTAGAGCGAATGGACACCAACGCTCCGGCCCGCATAGTCTTCGAATCTAACCCCGAGGGACGACGCAGTAGAGGGAATTATCGCCGTAGGTGGCGCGCACAAGTTCAAGGGGACCTCGACCAACTTGGAGTGCGCAACTGGAGGCAATTAGCTAAAGACCGAGCTAAATGGAGAGGCTTGTTGGTTGAGGCCCAGGTTCACCCCGAACTGTAGCGCCACCTAAGTAAGTAAGTATCCTTTGAGAGACGGAGAAGAAGACCGGCAGATGCCGTTATGGAGTGGTGGTGGCTAATCTGAACTAACTGCAGTACTAGCGCTACAATGAGGCGGAGAAGCCTCCACTACTGTGGTATTCAAGGCTTCCGACTCCGAGGACGATTCCGACAATTCGTCATCACTCAAAAGCAGTGGATGGAAGCAATCATCCATCTCCATGTCCGACAATTTGTCTTCATTGACTGAAGACGGATTTTGCTTAGGGAATGACGTTTGAGAGTCATCACTATCCAGAGAAGGAAATGTGACAGATGACTCGGGTATATTAGTTGGGAAAGTGGGATCTGAAAGATGGGGCGCAGTATGTCCAAATCAGACTTTTCGTCTTTTTTATAGGCCGTGATGGCGATACGGTCAAAACCGTAATAGATGATACCTCCAATCTTCGCCGTTGACAAGCTTCGCTGTCTTTCTCCAACACGGAAATCAAAAAGTTCTCAAAAGTCCTACTTGGGACGGCGATTTATTTTAGATGCATCATGCTTATAGACATTATAAGCCAATATACCGCCATTTCGCCGAGAGGGTTTTCGGCGACTTAGTTAAACTTATCTACTTACAGCCGTATTAATAAAAAACGGTACCACACCGTTAACCAATATGTTAACTAATTCCTTTGACTATCATGCACGGGAGTGTATTAAAAAAAAAGTTATGTTAAAAAATACGTAGCGTTGTTTCCCTCGGTGTTTGTTATTTTCCTCTCGGTCGAATTTCGACCACACGCGTTACTAGTTACTATAATTGTCACTAATATTCTTTTTAAATTGCATGAACACAACACAACGACGACCAAGGAAGGTTCTGGGGGCCCTGGAGCAGGACAACTTTTATGAAGATCCACACGCGGATTTGGTGATGCCAAAGAAGTTGCTATACTCGTAGTTCCAGGACAGTCTCAAGAGTCCGAAGAAGAAGAAGCCTAAACTCAAGGGAATCAAATCAAAGGCAAAATATAGGAAAACTTTGGCCTAGTTGTTGTGCTGATCTTATGTGTTCGGTAAACTAGACAAAGCGAATGACCAGGCCAAGTTCAGTTCGAGTTCTGGCATACTTCGACAGGTAAGGCTCGAGTGGTGGAGACTTAGACCATAGCGTCCTCATTATGAAGCCACGAGGATATAAGTATTACTCAGAACTAGTCACGGAATCAGCCAGACGTACATATAAACCCTTGGAGGCACCTGGCAGCCATATTTGCACGTTGTCGAGGATGTAAGTTTCGAAGAATTTTTCTTTTTGCTAATCGTTAGCGATTACCCTATCTCAAACAACTAAGGAGACTCTGTATAAGACTCTGATCATCCCAGTCCTGCTTTACGGCACTAAAACATGGACTTTATTTAAAGAAGATGAAGATATCCTGGGTCGCTTCGTGAGAAAAATTTTTCGTAAGATATTCGGTCCCGTTTGCGTTGACGGGTTATGGAGGAGAAGATTCAATAACGAACTATACGAGTTGTACAGCAACATCGACTTAGTCAAAAAGCTGCGTGTTGGACGTCTGAGATGGCTAGGACATGTAGAGCGAATGGACAAAAACGCTCCGGCCTGCAGAGTCTTCGAATCTAACCCAGTGGGACGACGCAGTAGAGGACCTCCTCGCCGTAGGTGGCACGCACAACTTCAAGGGGACTTCGACCAACTTGGAGTGCGCAACTGGAGGCAATTAGTTAAAGACCGAACTAAATGGAGAGACTTGTTGGTTGAGGCCCAGGTGCACCCCGAACTGTAGCGCCACCTAACTAAGTAAGTAATCGAGAGCGAGGGACAAGTATAAAAGTCTTCCCACAACAGAAATTATTGAAAAAGTGGCCATGCCTTCTGGCGTGCCTACAAATGAGACATTGTCCTATAACGAATCTTAAGGTGGTGCTGATATATGACTTTTTAGCGAGATCTTCTTCTTCTTCCTTTTATCAGCGGGGTTATGATCCGAAAATAAGGGATCATAACCCTCCCACTTCACTGCATTTCTACTGATCCGCCTGTGGGGTTCGCCTTTTAGCAAGACCATACAGAGAATTTTCGATCTAACTCAGAGCTGGTTCCCCGAACACATATGTAAGACCAACACAATTCTTTATACACAAATGTATTAATTTGCAAACTACATTCTTAACCTATGCAGTCCATTTAAGAGAGTGTGTATCCTGATGAGTGTGCAAGCAGCGAATGCAAAAAAAAACCGGGTACCATACGCGGTGTAGTTGTATTTGGGGAGTTGCCATACACAGCACTGAAGTGCCGAGAATCACGTATAACCTGGGTCTGGGTTGAAGTGTCTAGCGGCATTTTCATGTTTTTTTTTTTGCTTTTGAGGCAAATGCTTTTCCAAATAGGAAAAGTATATGTACGTACTAATAATGCTCAGGGCATGTTGCCTAATGCCATGAATCTCCGCATCGTCGTTTTGTGTATCTTCATTGCAGCAGTTTTACACACACGTACTATTTTGCAAATTTATCAACTCGTGAACTCATGATATCGGCGAGTTATTTAACCACAAGTTAACAAACGTCAGCTAAGTCTGAATTTTTTTATTAATAAGGATTTGAACATATTCACTGCGTAAACCATGAGTTAGAGATAACTCATGTTTATTAATACGGCTGTTAGGTAGTTGCTAAACTGTAGACAGACAAGAACTTTGAAATTTTATTATTTCTATTTTAAACTAATGTAAGCACCGTCGTCAAATTTAATTTGTTTATCCCGTACACTATTTCTATAAAGTTGGATCGAAAGTATATAGGTACTGCCTAAAATGCAGTTATATTAAGAAAAATATGTACGTACTTTTAAATTATTAAAAACTACATTAGTGTTGCCCATAACTGAATGTTGGTTTACTTCCAACCGAATAACTCATCGAATTAAAATTATATAACTAAATGATTTCTATATAGCAACATCAAAATTTGATGTTACACAATAGCGAGAAATTATGCATAATATTATCAATATCTGTGTTGAGATGTGTTAAGATGTTCTGGCAGACCGTCCGCCGACAGAGGAAACAAGTTGAATATCGTTGGAGAAGTCAAATCCAAAGACGGTACACTTCTATCCACTGAGGAGGATATCTTACGCAGATGGAGCGAGCACTTTTCAGAATTGCTCAATACCGAACAGGGCACCGAAGATGACAGACTTATGGTCGAGAGTAGGGCGGAAAGTAGTCCTACGGTAGAGGAAGTAACTTTGGCGATCAAAGCGCTAAAGATTGGCAAATCTGCTGGAGTGGATGAAATTCGGCCAGAAATGCTCAAGGCTTTCGGTAAAGAGGGAGTGCAATGGCTCTCGCGTGTCATTAAAGTGGCCTGGGAACGCGGTGAAACAACTGGTGATTGGCAAATGGGGGTGATAGTTCCTCTTTTTATGAAAGGGGACAAAAGAGATTGCGCCAACTATAGGGGTATATCTCTTTTAAGCCTCCCGGGAAAAGTCTTCGCTAAGGTGCTAGAAACGCGTTCCAGAGCTGTGGTTGAGGACAGTTTGGGGGATGAGCAGTGCGGCTTTCGTCCCGGTAGAAGCACAACTGACCAATTATTCACTATCAGAATGGTTCTTGAGAAGGCCTGGGAGTATGCTAAACCTGTCTACACTTGTTTTGTGGATTTGGAAAAAGCATATGATAGGGTTGCTCGAGGCAAACTCTGGAGTGTTCTGCAGGAGTATGGGATTGATGGTTCCCTGTTAAGGGCGATTCAGTCTTTATATACAAACTGTAGAAGCTGTGTTCGGATAAACGGTGTAAAATCAATACCTTTCACTGTGGGCGTTGGACTCCGCCAAGGGTGCGTTTTGTCACCTCTCCTCTTCCTTGTATATATGAATTGGATGTTGCAGCGCAGCCATGGCGAGGAATGTTTCACAGTGGGAGACCTAAGTATTAGTCATCTGCTCTTTGCGGATGATTTGGTCATCCTTGGGACCTCTCAAACCGAACTTCAGCGCGCACTCGGAAGGTTTGTAGCCGTTTGTGATGATGCTGGAATGAAGATCAACGTGAACAAATCGGAAGTAATGGTCATATCCAAAAAAACCCATTCAGTGCACTCTGCATGTTAGTGGAGTCCCACTGAAGCAGGTGGATAAGTTTAAGTACCTCTCGTGACCGAAAGAATAAGATCGCGGATACAAGCTGCAGAAATGAGGTTCCTTCGCGGTGTTGCTGGAATAACTCGTAGGGATCGAGTGCAATACCAGAGTTCGCGAGGCGCTCAATGTTGAGCAGCTACTTCTCCGAACGGAACGATCTATGCTTCGACGGTTTGGTCACATAGTGCGTATGCCCCCAGACCGGCTTCCAAGACGCGCCATGGTTGCCGTGCCATCAGGTAGGCGACTCCGCGGTAGGCCTAGAAATAGATGGTTGAACCAAGTCCGACATCTCTCCTGGAGCTGCCTAGGGATTCCTCCTGATGAATTGGAGTCAATGGCGGAGGATCGAGAAGGATGGAGAGCCCACCTGTGCATCCTACCCCCCGAGACCCTCATGAAGGACTAGCGGGCCATTGAAAATGTATGTATGTGTGTATTATCAACATCATCAAAACAATGTTTTTTAATTCATGTACTTTTGGTCAAACTCAATATTATGTAGATTGGTCCTATTGGATTGTGGAACAGAAATAGGATGAAATAACTTCTTTTACACCATACCTTCAGAAACTACCTTTACACCTCCTCATAACCACAGACCGAAAGTTCTTTTGTAAATAGTGAATAATTAAGAAAAATAAAAAAAAATCTGTTATTAGTTAGGAGGTGATTGTACTAAGTTTAAGTAAATTAATTTCACCAACTTCATCATTAGTAACCCTGCTATCAATGCCATTTGCGTCAAGATAAATATTTTTCCCCATCCTAGGAAGTTCATTCAACCTTTTGGCAAATTTAAAAGACATCACTTTAAAACTACTATAAAATTCCAAAAATAAAAGCTTGCTTTCGCTGAAGAGTTGGTTTGACTTCTTTTTTATTTGGTCTGAAAAAAAGCTACAATAAATCCAAACGAAAAGTACTCCGTTCATAGAAGAACAACTGAGCACAATGTTGCTTCCTTCTCGTGCGAACCTTTTTGCAGAGAAATGATAACGATTGAACTAATTCCAGGAAATAGCGTAGAAAAGGCTACGAGAAGAAAATCCATTCCAGAAAAATGAGAGAATTTGTAGGTGGTTACTTCTCTACTCGCATGCATTTGCAGAGACAGCATCAGCCATAGCAAAACTAGGTAAACCTGTACGCAGCAACCTGTACCAACGGAAATGTGTCATTTTCCACTTCAGTACACAGTTCGCTGACGGAAATAAGGAGCGGAAAGCTCCCAGAACACTCTCAGCGAAGCATCCTTCAATTGTTTCTCAAGTAAAATTTGAACAATTTTGTAGATTTGTAAAGAAAACATCTTGTTAACAGTATAATGTCGGTGTAGTAGAACTCTAGGTTGCCGTTTGCCTTTTCCAAGAGCAAAATGTGTGTCGTGTACCTACAGACATGTCACGGAGCGGACGGAATCCTTTGCTCCTTAGCTCTATGTGCAAAGGATTAATTAGCGACTAATTAGTGTTGGTTGGTATATATGTACATACATAATTAAATATGTTGAGGATGTGTTGCTGTTTCTCCTAAGAAGATAAAAATCTGATTAAAAGGTTTTGGATTAGTGGCTAAGAGAATCATTGAGATTAAAGTCGTTGCACTTTGAATGTTGTTTATTTCTAAGATATTCAATTTTCCTATTTATTGATGATGCATTAAAAAATGCTTTGGCTTAGGTTTTTTGATCAGGTCATGGTTAATTTGCTAACATTGGACACAGTAGAGTATGTACATATGCACATTAGACTGGCCCAAAAATGTATAGGAATTTTAGAACATATTTTTCCTTTGGTGCGTCACGGCTTTCTGAAAGGTTGGCTTCCTAAACTTGTAATAAGCCTTTAAAACGAAAAAAAAAATTTTTTAGAGGTAGCTCAAAAAACGCAAACATTTTTTAATGGTTTTGAACCACTTAAATCACTGAATTTGCTATAACTTTTAAACTGAACAAGATTTCTTAAAAAAATGTTGCTGAATGTTTTTTATAAATACTTCAGGAAATATACAGTTTAAAAATTATCAGTTTTTTTAACACCGTTACTTTTGGCAGCGTTTTAAACAATACATTTTATTCCTTACCTTATAATTTAGTATTTTAACAGGGCGATATTTCCCCTATATTATTCCAGCGAATTGAAATTAATATTTTTTTATTTTTACATAAGGTCTGAGCTTTTGAACCAAGTCAAAATATTTACTAACTAACCACTTTAAGTCGCTATGACTTGAATATTTTTTGGTTACCCTACGATTCAATAATAACACTTTCTAAATTAAAATACAAACAAGGAAATCCAGGCAAGGATTGTAAGGAGGTTAATGAAAACACCATTCAGATACCTACTGAAAACTTTTTTTTTATTTTGTTTTTAAACACAGATTTTTGTTTATACTCTGTATTTTTTTTTTCCAGTGATCGGATACTATTGTGCTTGCTGCATTAATGGTGCTTGTCACTATCAAGACCAAAAAAATGGTGAAAATAAGTGTACTGATTGACCCCATCTTCGATAGTGTAACTTACGCAGAAACGTTAGGCAGAGAACTAGATTGATCGGTGAATGTTGCTCAGTTTTTATTGGTTTGTTATAATTATTTTCCCAGAAGCAGTTCATATGACTAATACTCACTGCGACTTAATACCACAAAGCTTTTGTTCATAGCTATTAGATTATCTAACTAATTACTTTTGTAACAAAGCTTCTTCTAATGCAGTCATACAATGTGTGGTGGTGATAGTGAAGGACTGTAACGAAGGACTTAAAACGCTTCCTTGCTGCACCCTGACTTTGATTGGGAACTCTTCGGTTACTCCAGCGGGGCATCTTACTCTTGTTTTTGCTCCTTCGTACATGTCCATGATCATCTGTACATAGGTTTCTGGAACCCCTCGATGTCTTAGCGCCACCCATATCAGATCTCGTGGTTGTCTGTCGAATGCCTTTTCAAAGTCAACCAATACAATATGCAAATTCTTTAAGGAATCACGATGATTTTCCATTATGATCCTTATATTTTGGATTACATCTGTGGTGGATTTACCAGAGACAAACCCGCACTGATCATCAGATAGCCGTATTATTTTTCGCAGTCGGCCATCTAATACCCGCTCAACGATCTTCATGGTGTGTGACATCAGCTTCATCGAACGGTAGTTATCACAGTTTCGCGTATCACCCTTCTCTTTGTATACAGAGAGAAGGTAACTTTCCCTCCATTGATTCGGCATTGGGTGACCTCTCACAAATTTGGAGATGAGAATTCTGAGCCATCTAAACCTGATGTCTCCCATCTTTCTCCAGAACCGCCCAACCGCTTTTCGTTTTTTGGAGTATTTGACCGCCTCATTAACTTTTTCGACTGTAATGTCGGGTATTTCTTCACAGTTAGGGGTGGCTCTTGGAAAGTATAGCCGGGGAAACTGTTCATTTAAAAGTTCTTCACAATACTGCCGCCAGCTCTGCAGAATTTTGTCGTCATCCACAAGAAGCTGGCCTTGAGCATTGTTAATGAACTTTGCCGAACGAATCTCCTGAGCATTCCTCCTTCTTTGGGCGGCTATATTGAAGATAGTTGCGCTCTTGTTCATATTGTGTGATCGCAGCTCCTGGGTAGCCTGGTTTGCATAAGCAACCGGGGTAGATATTTTCTCCAGCTCCCGATACAGGCCCTCCATACACTCTGCTAGAAGCTGAGCGCACTTCTTCTTCGCTTTTTTCTTGCAACATCTGTATTTCATTTCGAGGCGAGCTCTTTCGTCACTGTTATTAGAGTGGTACTTTGACCAAGCTTTGAAAGCCGCTTTCTTCTCATTCATCATCACTCCACCACCATGTTTCTTTGGCGTGTTTATGGTGGCTTTTTGAACCTCCTAGCAGAGATTTGGCCTTCTTTAGGCAAGATCGCTGTAGAGAATCCCACATATTTTGTGCTCTGCACTCTTCATCCTCAGCTCCGTTGATGGTGTGAGAGAAGTAATTTTTCATTACAAAAACAAAAGCCTCGCCTTTTTCTTTGTCCAGATTGTACCACTTGATTTTCTCAGAGACCCTTGTTTGTTTGCTTTTCTTCGGTGTTTTCATAAAAATTTCTGTTAACAGGAGACGGTGTTGCCGAACGATTGCCTCTCCCAGGATCACTTTGCAATCTTTTACCCGAGGCTTCATGAAACTGGCTACCAAATGGTAGTCAATCTGAGTTTCATCTCCACCACTGCTGTAAGAGATCAGGTGTCGGCTTTGTTTGATGAACATGGTATTTAACACGATAAGACCGTGTGATTTGAACATGCTTAGGATATCTTCACCAGGGAGGTTCCTGGTTCCGTATCGCAATCCTCCATGGCAGTCTTCATAGTCTTCGTTTGACTTCCCGACATGTCCATTCAAATTTCCTCCAACAAACAGCAGAAGCTCTTCCTTTGGGATGTTCTTAAGGAAATTGTGGAAATCTAGCCAAAATGTATCTTTATCTCTCTGATTGCACCCATTTTGGGGAGCATATGCACTGACAATATTCCACACCTCTCCTTGTATTACTAGTTTGAGAGCGATACTTAGTTTTGACCTCGTTTATCGCTGAGCCCATTTTGGCTGAATAAGAAATTCAATGCCTGCAAGCAGATCGATGCCAGCCCGCTGAGTTCTTCCAATAATGTCAATATCGTCGGCGTAGGCAAGCAGTTACATGGAATTTTGATAGATTGTACCTAGGCGAACCCCACATGCGGGTCAGTAGAAATTCGGTGAATTCGGCCGAAATAGGAAGAAGAAGTGCCTCTTTTGTTGGCTTGTGAGTTTCGCACAATTCGCTCAAATACGACATTAAAGAAGTCACTTTGCCTAAAGGTCTCGGTGAAGTCATTACCGACCTTGATGGAGCAGCGATTTTTCACCATCGTCATCCTGCACAGACAAACAAGTCTGGCAGGGATGTCCAAACTAGGCATGGCTGACATATATATATATATAATTTAGCGCAACAGCTCTTTAAGTGCCTGTGGCTAGCTGTCATGTTGTGTACGTTATATTTTTCACACGAATAGAAGGGACATATGGTTTAGTGCCGTATCCGAAGGGCAATTTGTTTTGAGAACCTTTTTCGAGACACCAATACGCTCGGATGTTTGTCGGACGTTCGCGAGAGGTGGTCCGACACACTAACCACTTACGCCACGGCGTGTCACAGACGGCCTTTAAATTGATAAGTATATGATGAGTATCGATTTTTTTCTTCTTGGGTTTCTCCAGGATCTGCCGAAGTGTGAAGATGTGATCGATGGTAGACTTTCCTGGCTTGAAATCGCACTGATAGTGTCCAATCAGGCTGTTAAAAAAGGTTTTAGGCGTTCACACAATATCGAGGAGACTGATGCCTCTATAATTGGCGCAGTTGAGCGGGTCTCCTTTCTTGTGGATCGGGCAAACGATGCTGAGATTCCATTGATCAGGCATACACTCGTCTGACCAAATCTTAGAGATGAGTTGGTGTATGCGCTCTACCAATTTATCACCAGATGCCTTGAAAATTTCGGCCGGTAAGCTGTCAGCTCCAGCAGCCTTGTTAGATTTCAGCTTGGATACTGCTATCCTCACTTTGCTTCGGTCAGGTGAACAGACATTTTGAGTATTATCGTCTATGTTAAATGGTGCATTCTGTCTGTTAAGGGTCCGAATATTCCACGTACGGATCCGAAGGTCGTTGCCGTTATTTCGTTTGCTGGGGTCTCCACCAGTCGAATCTTTCTTATCCGAGGCTAGTAGTTGCTTGTGAACCAGTGCTTTTGTTTACGTGGTAGAGAAGTTGCCCCGAGGACACAACTCCCAACCTGGTGGGCCAGACGCGGCCCGGGTATACCGGTACCAGTAGTCAACTACAGGAGTGTGATCGCTTCCGTTGGCCCATTAAAGGCTCTTGCGCCACCATTTATATTTTAAGGTCCTGACTAACATTGGAAATTCCTTACCGACATGTGATCCGAATATGTCGAAGTAGCTCGTGCAAGGTGTTCACTCAGTTCAACCTAACAAGAACTGTAGACTGCTCTTGTGAAAAAGTACTCTTCTCCCCTCTCTCATCTGCGGCCGCCAAAAATCCTCCAAAGGGGTTGGTTACCCGTTTCTCCGGTCAGGGTATTAGGCACCCAGCAATCAAGATGTAAAGTTACTAACTTCCGTACATAGGTGGCGCTACAGTCCGTTGTGGATCTGGGCCTCAACCAACAAACCTCTCCAGCCAACACGGTTACGAGCCAGCTGCCTCCAGTTGCGCCACCTACCACGAGGTCGTCCTCTACCGCGTCGTCCACCTGAGGTAGATTCGAAAACTTTCTTGGCGGGAACGTTGGGCCCCATTCGCTCTAAATGACCCAGCATATTAGTCGCTGTATGTGAACTCTTCTGGCTAAGTCGATGTCCATGTAAAGTAGCGTGTCCCGTCGTTGTATGAAGAAAAAAAATTTCTTGAATTTGTTACCGAAATGGGTGCCAAAAGTTGCGTATTAACGAGTGGATTCTGAATATGTACTTACTTTTTGATTCGGACATGACTTTTGGGGCTCTACCGAGGCTTAAAGATCTTAAAGGAATGTAAAAAACTATATTTCTTTTCCTTTTTTTTTTTATTTTATTTTATTGATTTGAATTATTAAATTAAAGTTGAGGTTAAGTAAAACATATTTTAGTGTGCTTGAAAAAAATAAAAAAAAATTCATGAAAGGACTTAAAAAAAAATATTTACATTGAAAATTGACCCTTGAAATTAAAAGAAGGCATTGTGCTTCGTGATTCTATTTTATTTCTTATAAGTCCTTCCCTCGACTTTAATCCGATAACACATTGGTTTGCTTCGGTCACAGATTTGATGCATCTTTCGACACTGCGTGTGACAAGGAAATTCCGGTATTTTCGGTTCTTTTCTTTGCACCAGAAATGAAACTTCATCATCAGTCAATTCAGCTAGGCAAGGTGGTGGAGTATTTTGACATTCATTCCAAAAAATTATGTCCATGTAGTCCGTAGCGTTAAATTTAATGTTTGGCGGCTTAAATACCATATTCGGTTTGCTGTATGAGTTTGCCTCGCTTTTATAATTCGTTTTAGAGCAAGCTCTCTGACGAAGAGAGCATTGCCACTAAAATATTTTCACGATGTGCGAAAAAAGCGTTTCTCTCAATGATAGGATCAACGATTGACTTTAAGTTGTCTGGCAACCATCTTGAAAAAGAGATGGGTTAAAAAACATGTTGCGGGCCATCTATCAATAACGGTTTATTTTTTATCGAAAACTACACTGGTGCATACACTTTCATTATATATGTACTCCACAAGAATTTTAAGATTTTCAGATGGGTTACTTGAACTAATGTAAAGTCTTATACTCTGTCCAACATAAATTTGCAGTACACGTCTTATGGGGAAGCTTTTTCAAAATCAGTAGCATGCCATATTTATATATATTGCACCATACTAAATTGTAAGAAACCCCCCATAAAAAATGTTTACCCACCAGTGAATTTCCAATTGCATCTGACGTACATCGAACACGTCTTATTCAGCGCATATCTGAGTGTGCACTGATTGGCTGTGGCCTGTGGCTGTTGCTATTCAACCCGTAACCACGGTTGCCACGATTTTTTTGTACGCTTTTGGCCAATAAATTTTTAGCTGAGTGGCAACACTGCCCGTAACTCGTTCAGGTTTTTTTCCTTAGGTTTCTGCTGAGGAGTTTTTGGTTTTACAGCTTTGGAAAATGTTCTTAATGATAAGTGTTATTGTGGAGATCTTGTTTTGATCTTTTGCATTTCTTTTAATGTGTGGAAAATACGTTAAATGAAGTTACAAAATTGAAAGCTGTTTTGTTTTAGGAAAAAGTTTATTTGCGTAGGTTTTCGTAGCGCGCGGTCAGTTTTTTTATGATACGTGAATTTTTTTAAACTGGGATTGTGATACTAATGTGAAGTTAAGTGTTTTTATGTAAATTGAATTTTTAAAAGGTGTATTTTTTTTTTAGTTTTGTGCAATTTGTGTTTTGAAGACGGGTAGTTTTTTAAGAATTGTTTGAAATTTGTTTTTTGAAGAGGTGTATTTTTTTTAAGTTTTGTGCAGTTTGTATTTTAAAGTCATGTATTTTGTGCTTAATCTTAGTAGTTAGAAATGCTTCAAAATCATCCAAAGACTTAAGTGCCGAAAAAAACAACAAATTGTTGACGCGATAAAAGAAATTCATAAAAATTTCAATTTAAAAAGAAGGACGGTAACCCTACATAATATTCTTTCAGATTTTTGCTAATTTGAAATGCTTATTACGGAAACCCTGTAAGAGCTTTTGTTAGAATAGCACCTTACGGAAAACAAAAGAGTGCGAATGAGAGACAAACATCCCTATCTTCCCTGTACTACCAATTTAGGTTGGACAGAGTATAGTAATCTATTTGCAGTTGTGACCCATCTTGAATGTGCCATTTTCCCAGGCTGTCGATTTGCTAGTCCGGGAGAACAGTAACCTGTTTTTATAGTTTGACACATTTCGAAAAGATAATTTTGTTCTGTACTCAATTGATCAACGATTTTTTGCTCGATTTCAGGTACATTTCCGGTTACAGGTGAATATTGAGCAACATCAGTAAGTTCGCAATCTGTTAGTAACTTACCGATAGGGCCTGAATATTCACGAGGGCCCGAAGTAGATCCATCTAATTTCGTGAAGAGATGTCGTAGTGGCAATTCATTCGCATGAAGTAAGCATATTGGCCACTGTAATGGTCAACCTAATTCTATTTCCATGTAGCGAATTATCCCTCTTTTCCAGCCAGTATTGGTTGCAGTGCCGTCACATCCAATGCAAAGAATTTTTCTCAAATCAAATCCCTTGTTTTTGAAAAAATTTAGAATTGAGTTACATATTTCCTTTCTGTACCAGATTTAAAAGTTATATGGCCTAAGAATATGGATTCTGGTTCTGCAAGAATGGAAATATGCTCTTCAAGAACCTGCTTCCGATAGTATCGTTCATCTTTCTCTTCGGAAGTAAGAATTTTATCTTTTCGCCCATTAAAATAAATACTGCGAATTACGACATTATTGCAGTGTTTGATAGGCTTCCTCTTGGTTTTGACAAAGCTCGATGTATTTTGATAGATAGATAGATAGTTTGTTTATTTCGAGATAAAATACAATATTGGTTGTTACCGCACATTTTACATACAGAGATCTGACACTTATGTTCTTACTACTGAAATGCTATACTCAGATGAGCAAATAATGGAAAAAGAAAAATTGTTGAAGGAAAACTCAATAAAAACCTTCATTTAAAGCCAAAACAGAAAGAAATAGTAAATATGTAATAATAAATCAATAAATAAGTAGTTAATATAGCTAAATATAGACTTTTATATGCATACATAGATACAAAAAAAAAAAAAAAAACATATAAAGATAGATACATAGATGAGGAAGCAAATAAATAAATAAATATATAATATATAAATAAATAAATAAACAAATAAATAAATAAATAAATATATAAATAAATGAACTAATAAATGAAATAAATAAATAAATAAATTAATTAAATTAATAAATTAATAAAATAAATAGATAAATAAATACATGGATAAATATATAAATAAATAGACAAATAGATAAATACAAATAATTAAATATATACACATAAATAATCATGAATGCATACATACATTAAATATAGAAATTTGTTGTACATAATAAAGTTAACATAATTTAATAAAATGCCCGTATATCATTTCAATGAGATAATTGGTTTACCAGAATGTTGTCAGCAAGGACACAACGAGCAATAAACCTGTTTTTAAGTTTTGCAATTCTATCATAGATCAATTCAATATTCCCTTTTTTATGCAGGTCGAAAGTAGAATGATGCCTTGGCAAATTCAACATAATTTTTAAAACTTTATTTTGTACAATCTGCAGCTTTTTAATATGCGAATTAGCACAGCTCCCCCAGGCTTGACATCCGTAGAGTAAAATTGCCTGAAAAACTACCTTTGCTATAATAATTTTATTCTGGTTCGATAGCTTTGACTTTCTGTTAATAAACGGGTATAACATTTTTATAGCAATGTTAACCTTATTCAATGTATTTTTTATATGTTCGTTGAATGTTAATTTCGTATCAAGATGAACCCCTAGGTATCTTACTGATGACGCCCAGTTAATCGCGACACCATTAACCTGCAATGGGTGATTTGGAATATAACAAGCTTTTCTTTTCCGTGTGAAAAAGATGGCTTGCATTTTTTCCATGTTAACTTTTATTTTCCATTTGGTATAATAATGGAGCAGTATTTCCATTGCATTATTCAGATTTCTCTCAATATTGAGAGCAAATTCATGCGATGCAAATACAGCCGTGTCATCAGCATAGATAGCTGCCATACAATTAAGAAGGTTAGGAAAATCTGCAGTGTAAAGATTATATAAAATAGGGCCAAGAACTGATCCCTGGGGGACACCTGCACTAATATAAAAACGATTAGACGGACAGTTGTTCACAAAGGCTCTGAAATAACGCTTCGACAAAAAACTTTGCACAATTTTACAAAGGTACGGAGGAAATTTGAACTTAATCATTTTATAAACTAGACCGTTATGCCATACTGAGTCGAATGCTTTTTCAATATCTAAAAGAATCATCCCGGTAGAGTTTCCCTTATCACGATTTTCTTTTACGTGGTTGCAAATTCTGAGCACTTGATGGCTGGTGCTATGATAGCGCCTAAACCCAAATTGCTCATTCGGGAATAATTCTTTTTGAGTAATGAACTTTATCATTTTTTCTTTTAAAATTCGCTCAAAAATCTTGCTAATACTACTTAGTAGGCTAATAGGTCTATAGCTGGAAAGGTTATTAGGCGGCTTTCCAGCCTTTGGAATTGGTATTACTTTTGCTGTTTTCCAAATGTTTGGGAAATACTGCATTTTAAGGCATGCATTAATGATGAATGTAATGAAGATTATGCCAGCCCTCGGCAACTCTTTCAAATATATATTTTAAATGCAGTCTAGTCCGCTTGCTTTTCTTGGCTTTAGATTAACAATTTCAAATTGAACATCTTCCGTGTCTACGAACATGTTTTCAGAGGTTTCGTGAGTGACTGAATTGAACTGAGCAATAGCATTATCCACTAGTAGTAACTAAATCTGCAAGGCTTAGAGAAACATCGTAATTTTTTAAAAACGAATATGCAAGCGCACTGGACTTTTCTAGATCACTTTGGTAAATATGATCAGAGTTTCGGAGACAAGGCAATTGTTTGGTTTTGCTTTTAACTATTTTTACAACGTTCCAGACAGGTTTTGCTCCCTTATCTAGAGCGCTAAGTTTTTGGTTCCATTTCTGGTTACGTTCGTAGTCAATGTAAAGCGATATAAGCCTATTTAAATACAGCAGTTTGTGTCTAAATATGGGCTGACGATATCTCTGCCAGTGTCTTCTCTGTATGTTTCTAATTTTTATTAGCTCCAAGATATATGATGGGAGCTTAGCACCTGTATCTCTTTTAGCAAGTTTCGGTACACTCACATTAATGGCATTTAATAATTTGGCCGAGAATTGCTCGACAATATTATCAACGTCTTCATTATTAGTGACACTGTCAAGACTACACGACACATTCCTCAAACTACTTTTAACTTCTGTGCGATATCGTACCCAGTTAGCATTCTTTAGGTCAAGAAAGAAGTTAAAAGTTAAAAATTATATACTAATACATACTCATGATCTCTCTTTATAATTTCTCTTTTTATCATCTACTTGTAATTTAACGTAGAGTAGCATACTGTTTATAATCAGTCAGTCACAATTCATCTTTTGTAGAGAGAGGTACTCAATAAAGATTTACAATACCTTTTTAACGTTGCCTTGGTCTTTCTATTTTAACGTTTCGCCGGGTTTGATAAGGGGCTAAAGAACATGACCCCCCCTTTTTTCCACAATTAACTTTTAATTCTCCTTTTCTTAGATGCATTTTATTTTTATCAATAACTAGAGTCTTATAAGTGTTTTCAATTATTCAAACATCTTGGAGTACTGCTAAAGCAACTGCTGCAGCAGATCGTACGGAAAGCCCATATCGATCACAAACTCTTGCTACGGATGGTAGAGTAAGTAAATTCCGATGATGTTGACGATAAGAGCTCTGATAAAAAGAGCTGTGGCTGCATTACTTCGATTGGATGAACTGTATAGTAGTAGTAGTATACAGAATATTTATTCTCAACAAAAAATGTTTAACATATTCATTATAAACAATTCAAATTTAACATTTGTGTTGGTAAATATAATATTACGACAATGACCATATTAGTCGTCTGTCGGAAAGTTGGTTAATTAGATTTATTTACAGCGATACAAGTGAATTTAGTATTATATAAAGAGCACAATATAACGAAAGAACAAGTGACATATTTACGGATAACAAATGATAATACTTTTAATTGAATTCTTGAATGAGAACTTTTCTGTAAGATAGACCTATTTTCATAAAATTTGATAGTCTATTCCAATCATTGGGGTTTTCTCCATTAAGAATTCCTATTATTCCTTCATCAGTAAGACAAGTTTTTCCGAGGTAACGCAATCTAAATTCATTTAACACAGGACACCTGCCTAGAAAATGCTGGATATTCTCTTCTTCGCGCATATTGCATAGTGAGCATAAGGTTGACTCCCAATTTCCGAATCTACTACCGTTAAGCCATAGTATATCACATCTTGCTTTAAAAATCCAGATGATTTTGTTTAGATCATTATGGTCCGAAAAGTAAATTTGTCCTCTTGAATAATTCAAATATTTTGTTACTCTCTACTGCTCTTTGTAGGTTTTCATGGTGTTTCTTAGCCTTGAGTTGTATAAGCAAATTGGCACTTTTTCTATTCCAATCTCGTAGAGATATTTCAGCATCACCCCAGCCTATTCCAAAACGGAGTCCAAGAATATTTAATTCTCTTACCCAGAACAGATTCCTTCTTAATAATTTTTTGGTCAGCTGGTTAGGTAATCGTCTTTCATCATATACAAAAAGAGTTCTCTTTATATACCTTAGGTGTAAATCAAGGGTGTAAAAGTGGCCATCTTCTGCTCCTGTTTCTAACGACAGCGCATAGTTTGGAGTAGTAGTTTGTAGTCTTAATATTCTTTTTAAAAAGTAGCGTTGTAGTTTGTCCACCTCTTCAAACATACCAAACCCCCAGACTTGCGCACTATAAGTTTAAATAGCTCTACTTACTGCCTGGAATAATCTCCATTTTGCGGTAAGTGGTATATTTTTTGTTGCTAAGAAGCATTGCCATGTTGCATTAATAGAACTTTTTACTACATGTTGAGCAAAGGAAAGTTTTGGGGTCAGTATTACTCCCAGATAATTGTAGGTAGATACAACTCGTACACATTCTCCGTTAAAAGTCCAGTGCTCTCGATTAGATAATTGCCCTCCATTTTTAAAAACTATAATTTCAGATTTGGATAGATTCACTTCCAAGCTCCACATCTTGCAGTATTCCTCCAAGCGCACTATCATTTGTTGCAGATCTTTGGGATCATCCGCCAAAATTAGCATATCATCTGCATATAATAACAGCTTTATCCTTAGAGTGTCGATATTTAGCCCTCCTCCTAAGGCGTCATGAAGATCGTTTATATACAACGCAAAAAGGAGTGGAGATAATAAACACCCTTGTTTTTCTCCATAGTGAATCTCAAAGTATTCAGACATATCTTCACCTGTCCATACTGCTATTTGAGTGTGGGAGTATATGCGTTCAATAAGATTGATTAATTTTCTCGACACTCCGATTGTGTGCAGCTTGTAAATTAAGGCTTTTCGGCAGATTTTATCGAAAGCCGCCTTAAAATCGACAAAAAAGGCGTACACTTTTTTCTTCGCTGCAAGTTTCAGGTGGACAGTGGAAGCTAAATTGTAAATGTTGTCTACCGTGTAGTAATTTCTTCTGAACCCAGCTTGATACTCCGTCAACACATTATTTCTTTCCACCCATGCACTTAGTCGTTCGTTAAGAATTCCCATCAAGATTTTTGCGATGCTATTCATAAAAGAGATGCCTCTATAGTTTGCAGGTTGATTCGCGTCCCCTTTTTTGAAGATCGGAAAAACGATTGACTTATTGAGAGTTTCATCTACTGTGCCCACATTAAACATTTTGCTGTAGACAGACGCCAGCTGCTCCAAGAATTCGTTTGTGGCATTAATGAAGAACTCATAACTAATTCTGTCTTCACCTGGTCCCTTGTTCATCTTTGCTTTTTTCAATATATGCGCTACCTCTTCTACCGATACCTCCTTATCCAACTGTTGGTCTTCTATTAGATTTGGGGCGTATTGAAATTGATTCTCCAATTGTACTGGATTTAAAAGCGCGCTAAAATATATTTTGAATTCGGGAGCGGAAACCTGAGAACACCTTTTATAGCTTTGATGTCGAATTTCTTTCGCCAATTCTTTCTGCCATTCTTTGCTATCTCTTACCATTCCCAGTTTGAAGTCCAATTGGTTAAGGTATAGTGTTTTATTTCTTCTGGAGAGTGCTTTGTATTTGTGTTGAGATTTCAAATAATTTTCTTTCGCTATTTGACTTCCAGTTTTTCGGAATGTGATAAGCCACTTAAAAACCTTTTTCCTGGCTTTTTCACACTTAGTGTCGTACCATTTATGTTTCGACATAAGAGGTTTGGTATTGTAGCGATATTCTGGAGCACATTTTTTAATTAAATCACATAGATCTTTGAGTTCAATTGTATTTTTTTGTTGTTTTAATATCCGTAAGTTTTTGTTCAGTGTATTTTGGTATACCGTCTTTTTTCTGTCGGACCATGGTAGCTTAGGGAGTAGGTTGTTCTTAATAAAATTCATGTCAGGAGCAGACAGCTTTAATGCTAATATTATTGGCATGTGATCTGACCAAACTGCTTCCGTTACAACAGACCTTTCCACATCCGACAACATTTCTTGGGAGATAGCACATATGTCATTCACCGACTCTCCTAAACTGGAGATAAAGGTTAAATTGCCCTCTTCATCTCCTTTTGTCTTACCATTTAGAATTATAAGACCATTGTCAGAGCAAAAATCTAAAAACACACACACAAAAATCTAGTCAAACGGTAGTGCATGCGATCATATGAAAACACAAGCGTTTTCACTCAGCTGAGGCCTACCAACTCCTACTCTCAACCTCCACGCGGTGACAGCCGGGTGCCTAGAACCTTAATCCAAGAAATGGGTAACCAACCCCGTTTGGCGGATTCTTGGTGGCAGCAGATGAGAGAGGGGGGGAAGAGTGCTTTTCTCACTAGAGCACTTCTTCCTGTTCCAGGCGGCAGCGGACGAATTCCCTAGACGGAGTCAACGGTGGCGTCTATAGTTCCAGTTAGGTTGAACTTAGTGAATACCTTGCGCGAGCTGCTTCGACGTATTCGGATCACAGGTCGGTAAGGAATTTCCAATGTTGGTCAGGACATTGGAATAGAGATGGTGGCGGAGGAGCTCTTAATGGGCCAACGGCAGCGCTCATACTCCCGTAGTGGACTACTGGCACCGGTGTACCCGGCCCCTCGTCCTAGGGGAATAATTAAGGAACTGGCCCTCCAGGTTGGGGGTTGTGCCGTCGGGGTAACTTCCCTACCACGTAAAAAACGCATGGTTCCGAAACAACCAAAAGCCTCGGATAAGGATGACCCCAGCAAACGAAATAAGGACAACGACCTTCGGATCTGTACGTGGAATGTTCTGTCCCTTTACAGACCACGTGCAGCCGAACAACTAGCAGAGGCCCTAGACTGCTATAAAGCAGATATTACCGCCATCCAGGAAGTGCGATGGGATGGGCCAGGCAAAAAGAGGATGAAAAACTGCGACATCTACTACGGTGATTGCTACAGAGGCAACAGGCAACGCTTATTCGGATGCGGATTTGTCATACGCGGCAGACTTAGGCAAGAAGTCTTAAGCTTCCGACACGTGAGCGAGCGTATTATGACGATCCGGATCAAGGCTAAATTCGCTAACATAAGCCTAATATGTGTTCATGCCCCCACAGAAGAAAAGGACCCTGCCTCCAAAGAGTGTTTCTACGAGCTCCTCGACAAAACATACGAGCAATGTCCTAAATACGACGTTAAGATCGTATTGGGCGATTTTAACGCCAAAATAGGAAAGGAGGACGTCTTCGGTAGAGCAGTCGGTAAGCATAGCCTACACGACACCACGTCTGATAACGGACTAAGGCTAATTGATTTCGCTGTGGAGCGAAATGTCAAGATAGCAAGCACATGGTTTCCTCATCTCGATATTCATAAGCAGACATGGCGGTCCAATGATCATGTCACGATCAACCAAATTGATCATATTGCGATCGACGCAAGGCATGCCTCCAGTATTCTGGATGTCCGGACCTTCCGAGCGGCCACCATAGACTCGGATCATTACCTTGTTGTAGCCAAGGTACGAATGCGGATATCCCAATCTGAGCAACAAAGAAGAATTACTGTGAGAAAATTTAACGTCGAAAAGCTACAATCGCAAGAGACCGCCAGACTCTTCGCTGAACGCGTATCCCGAAATCTCTCAATCACCCCTATACCGCCAGCATCAAGTGCCGAAGACCAGTGGCAACGCTGCCAACATGCCATCAGAAACGCCGCGACTGATGTGCTGGGTCTCGCTCGCCCACCACCGCGAAACCCCTGGTTTGACGAAGAATGCCAGCGAGTGCATGCAGCAAAACAAGAGGCATACAAAGCGGCGCTGCAAAGGAAGACGAGAGCTGCTCGTGAGCTCTACGAGCAAAAGAGACGGGAAGAACATCGGCTTCTCCAAAAGAAGAAGAAAGAGCATGAGAAGCGCGCGTTTGAGAATATCGAGAGTCTATACTCCAGGAACAATGTACGGAAGTTTTACCAAAAGGTAAAAAGAACGTGTCAGAGAAGTAATACCCGTACAGAAACCTGTAGAGATGAGAATGGAAACCTCGTAGTAGAATCACAGTCGGTGCTGAGAATATGGAAAAACTACTTCTGCAGACTGTATAACGGCGACGAAGACCAACATCCCGCTGTCAGGCAGAATGAACCATTCAACATGGACGATGATAGTCAAAATTTCCGTCCACCTGACCAAAACGAAGTGAGGATAGCAATATCCAAGCTAAAATCGAACAAGGCTGATGGACCTGACGGTTTACCGGCCGAACTTTTCAAGGCAGCTGGGGATGAATTGGTAGAGTGCATACACCAACTCATTTCTAATATTTGGTCAGAGGAGTGTATGCCTGATAAATGGAATCTCAGCATCGTTTGCCCGATCCACAAGAAAGGAGACCCCCTCAACTGCGCCAATTATAGAGGCATCAGTCTCCTCAACATCGCGTACAAGATCTTTTCTGCGATATTGTGTGAACGCCTGAAACCTTTTATCAACAGCCTGATTGGACCCTATCAGTGCGGTTTCAGGCCAGGAAAGTCCACCATCGATCAAATCTTCACACTTCGGCAGATCGTGGAGAAAACCCAAGAATTCCAAATCGATACTCACCACCTCTTTATCGATTTCAAGGCCGCCTATGACAGCATCTATAGAGAAGAGCTTTATAGAGCCATGTCTAGTTTTGACATCCCTGCCAAACTTGTCCGCCTGTGCAGGCTGACGATGGAGAACGCTCGCTGCTCCATCAAGGTCGGTAATGACCTCACCGAGACCTTTGATGTCAAAAAAGGCTTTAGACAAGGTGACGCGCTGTCATGTGACTTCTTCAATATTGTACTTGAACGGATTGTGCGGAACTCACAAGCCAACACCGGAGGCACAATCTATTACAAGTCTGTACAACTGCTTGCATACGCCGACGATATAGACATTATCGGAAGATCTCAGCGGGCTGTCACCGGTGCTTTTGCAAGCATTGAGGCGGAAGCGGCCAAAATGGGTTTGGCGATAAACGAGGGCAAAACCAAGTATATGCTGTCAACTAGAAGGGAAAACCAACATCGACGAATTGGACAAAACGTCACAGTGGGCAGCTATAACTTCGAGGTAGTAAGAGACTTTGTCTACCTTGGCTCTGCTATAAATTCTACAAACAAGATCAGCGCAGAAATCAATCGAAGAATAACTCTTGCCAATCGCTGTTTTTTGGGCTTATAAGGCAATTCAACAGTAAAGCCCTCTCTCGGACAACTAAGGAGACTCTATATAAAACCTTGATCATCCCAGTCCTGCTTTACGGCGCTGAAACATGGACTTTATTAAAAGAGGATGAAGATATCCTTGGTCGCTTCGAGAGAAAAATTCTTCGTAAGATTTTCGGTCCCGTTTGCGTTGACGGGTTTTGGAGGAGAAGATTCAATCACGAACTATACGAGCTGTACAGCGACATCGACCTAGTCAAAAAACTGCGTATTGGACGTCTGAGATGGCTAGGACATGTAGAGCGAATGGACACCAACGCTCCGGCCCGCAGAGTCTTCGAATCTAACCCCGAGGGACGACGCAGTAGAGGGAATTATCGCCGTAGGTGGCGCGCACAAGTTCAAGGGGACCTCGACCAACTTGGAGTGCGCAACTGGAGGCAATTAGCTAAAGACCGAGCTAAATGGAGAGGCTTGTTGGTTGAGGCCCAGGTTCACCCCGAACTGTAGCGCCACCTAAGTAAGTAAGTATTTACTTTGGAGTGTCGTACTTCCAATTCAGCTATTAAAGATGACAAATAGAAACCCTCTACATCCTGTTGTAACCCACCAATTCTAACATTTAAGTCTCCGATGACAATAGGGTTGGGCACGCTGTTTTCAGTGACAAAATTTGTTACAATACCAAATTCTTCCCTCCAGTTCGCACCCCTTAGATATAAAGGTATAATAGTCACTACCTTCTGATTAATGCTCAGTTTAATAATATCTACTCCATCACTCTGAGCGAATTCGTGTCTTATCCCCTTCTTAACCAGATCTTTTTTTACACCATAAACACAACCGCCTATCGCTCTGCCAAATCTACTGATTCTAGTCGCTGGTCCCCAGTACGTGTAAAATCCTTAAAATATTTGTTTGCTTGTTCAATTCTGTCTTCAGTTAGATGTGTTTCTAGAAGTGAGAATATTTCAAAGCATGTTACAAAATTAAAAAGGTGTGAATATAGGTACTTATTTTCAAGTCCATGAATATTATATGACATAATTCGTATTTCAGGTTGTAATTCAATATTTTGGGCACATTCATTATTAATAATTTTTGAGCCTGCATTCTTACTAATTATTAGTTATATATCCCAAATATATTTCTTAGTTTTTTTGGTTGATTTTTCCGATAATATCATAAAAGTTGCAGTTTATTGAGCTTATTTCAACTTATTGATGAACTGTATTGACTTGCTCTAACGTTTCGTTTCCATTCATGTGAAAAATATAGCGCACGCAACATGAGTGGTTGCGAGAAGCTAGGCCCTGGCACTTTAAAGAGCTGTTGCGCCAAATATTTGTATATTTTTTTAACGTTTCGTTTGAATCTACTGTATCGACAAATGTTGATACAGTAGTAGCTTCAGCTCTTTGACTACCTAATGCACTACGCTTTCTATCTAGTCGCTTTTGCATTTTTTGGGGTTTCAACCTTGTCAATATCACCGATCACCATTTTTCTGTCATTTCTCTGGTCCACTAAAAATGATCTTTCACTATAAGGCACTTTTTTTTATCCTTTACACAATGACAGTCATTAAAGGAATCACACTTACACGATGCAATGCCAAACGATTTTGTGTTTGAAAGTGCAAGAAAATTTTGCAATCTGTTGTGATAGCTTGTATTTTTTTTCGAATTTGGGTATCTTTTAAGTGTCATGTATTTATCAAAGTGAATTTTCATTATTTGTAGTATTTGACTATGACACACAATTGGAATCGACGCATTCTTCCATATGTTTTCGATTCCTGTACTCACAATTACAAAAACTTCGGAATTAGATGGATTTCTGCCATTGTATTTTATTTTGAGATCACTTTGTATGAAAAGTACATATCGTCGGCTTTCTTTCAAAACCTCGTAAGTCCCAATTTTATGAAAAATTACCTTTAATGTAATCCGGATAAAAAAAAATTACTGAATTTAAATATCAATACCTCGTAAGTCCATCATGATTCCTTTTGCCTCTATCAACAAGTTTTAGAACCTTCTAAGTCTATCGGCCTTCAAATTTCCATTTAAAAACTCGTATGTCCGTCTTACGAGGTTTTGATATTTGCTTATAGCTCGCTTTATATTCAATACCTCGTATGTCTGTCCTTAAAGCGAAAAGTGACAGCAAAACAAGTAAAGTCAAAAC
Organism: Brachypalpus laphriformis; assembly: GCA_945910035.1. Classification (NCBI taxonomy): domain Eukaryota; kingdom Metazoa; phylum Arthropoda; class Insecta; order Diptera; family Syrphidae; genus Brachypalpus; species Brachypalpus laphriformis. The sequence continues at coordinate 264,393,400 of OX246753.1, read as the reverse complement.
AAAGTCACATTGATAACGGTTTAAAATAATTTTGTGTAGCTGTGTACAAATTTTATATTCATGGGGATGTAAAGTTAGGGAGTAGGTATTGGTAGGCCTAGGCTAAGCAAAAAAGCTGCGTTTTCATATAATCGCATGCACTACTGTTTGACGACCACATTATTTGCTTTGCAGAGTTTGCATTTCCGAATGGTTTATGTCTATGAGAATCTTTAATAATTTTAGGACACCAAAAACTAAGCACGTAATTCATGTCTTAACGTCCTCAACTTTATCAATTTTAAAAAAAACAACAAACTTCATATTCTCATTCAAAAAAATTAGTGTAAAGGGCTTTGACCTATTGTACACTTTGTCATCATTTTTCAAATGCTCATCTTTCGATCCAGAATACCTGTTCGTCTTCGAATCCTTTAAGGTTCGTCCCTTCAATAGGTACGAGATACTCTAAACAACTGTTCATAGTGACGCTTTGTTAAGGAAAATTAATTACCCAAGTTGTCAGTCAATTCTCATTGTGTTGCTTTCAAAAGCAGATTTTAGATCTCTACAATCGATTCCCATTTTAATTGATAGCGCACCGCCCCAGAAGGCAAAGGTCATTAACAAGTCGTTCTTAAAGGATATCCATTTGCAAATGCCATTGTATAGAATAACGTCAAAGCGAATAAATCAAATGCATTCCTCTGCCTGTTCAAATTCAGTTACATTCTTTTTTCTTGCATGCACCCAACTCCCGTTTCATATTCATCCCCCGGAAAGCGGAAAACAAAGAAACATTAATTCCGTGGCTTCAAATAATAGAAAAGAAAATAAAAGTCATAACCACACCAGGGTCACCAGATAACAATCATTTCTGTTCATAATTTGTGCCTAATGGCCTCATTACAAAGAAAAGATACCACCCAGTCGCCGCAGTCCACCCGACACCCCCGCCTTTGGTTTTATTATAAATAGTGCTATTATTAATCCACCCCAGCACTTCAACAGCACACACACACACCCCGAAACGGGCGAAACAAAACCCTCGACAAAAATACACCCCTGTGCCCAATTCGATTTATCTCTTCATCCTGGTGAACACACAACAAAGCGATAAATGTCCGCAATCACTGTTGCAGCACCTTCTTGACTTTCAGCAGTGGCAACAACAACCCCTACCCCATTAATTTAGTGTTTAGTGTTTATTGAGCGGGGGGTTGGAAGTGGAAAAGTCATGCATCTCGGATTCCCTGTTACAAGTAGAAAATAATTATCAATTTCAGCCCTGTCCGTTCAACAGTCTTAAGCGATAATCCCAGAAAAGATGGACACGGTTGGTTTGAATTGATGCGGCACAGCACGTACATAGCTCAATAGACGAGGGGGTGGTGCGTAAGGCGATACCACGCCATAAATTGCGAAGCGGAAAACAGAAAAGAAAATACACCCTAGGGTCGAGGTATTGAAAATAATACGCATAATGCATACGTACATATCCGTTTATGTTTGCTTGGGAAAAGGTTGGCCATTAAAGGGATCTGGCAGATTTGATGGTGATGTTTGTTCTGTCTGAAAGCCCAACGTCATCTTATTAGTGGACATATTCATACAGTGATTTCTGTTTCATTATTACTGTCGTTGGCTTTGGGGTGCAACATGTAAAAGGACACTGCCGAACAGAGTTTTACTGCACAGTATGAGGGACAAGAAAGTAGTAAAGAATGGTTTTTCTCTGAAGATGACCAACTGAGCAGTTAGTCTTTTTGAAAAGTATTCATTTTAAGGATTATTGTGAGATAGATGGATTATACTAAGCACCCCTGTACTTAGATATCTAATGAGGTTGGGGCCCTGACAATCAAATAACGTAAGGGAATACCCGAACACATAAACAGCAATCCCGAAGTCGTAGACTTCATAAGTAAAACAAATAGTAAGACGACCGTCCACGGCACTGATTTCGGAAGTAAGTCCAGGTATTGTTGGTCAGTGGGGCATGGTATTATGCAGCTTCCATAAAGCAACTTTCTAGTTTTGCAATAAAAACTCACTTCTTTTCGATAGAGGGAGGATAGTCCTTCAGTTTCTCGAGTGTGCAGAGTGAACAATATCAGGCTTTTCAAAGGCAACGCTTAAGCTTTCCAAATATCTTGCTAGATAATTGAGTTTTATTCAATGCTTAAGCTAGCCCTTGTTTTGATAAAAAGGGCATAGAGAACCGACTGCTGGTTACACAATAAATCCCTCTCTGCTAAACTATCCAATCAGGTGTACACTACACCAACTTCACAGTTGGAATTAGACAAGCTAAACACCGTTCTAACTTCTGCACCTTATACAGCTTTCATCGAATCCTGTCCGATCACAAGAAGAAAGGTGGGCAATCGTCCCCCATGGTGGAATGCAGAACTTAACAGTCTTCGCTGCACAAGCAGGAAAGAATTCAATAAAGCCAAACGAACAAGGCTACCACTGGACTGGGAGATCTACAAAGAAAGTCTGAAGAACTTGAAAATAGAGGTTCGGAAAGCTAGACGCAGATCCTGGCGCGGTTTTTGTCAGAGTATTGACAACACGTCTCAGTCCTCTAGACTGCGAAAGTCCTCTCCAAAACACCAACTATACCTAGTGTCCTCATGAATCCCAATGGATCCTGGCGGAATCTGACGAAGCATCGCTCAACCTGCTGATGGACACTCACTTCCCCGGCTGCACGCCTACCCCCAACGATGATCGCGCCCTGGTAAATGTTGTACGCTCACAGGCATTTCCTCATCTTATCAGCGACGATAAGTTGAAATGGGCAGTAAACAGTTTCGAACCATTCAAATCCCCGGGACCGGATGGTATCTTTCCGGCCCAGATTCAGACGGCCTTCAATATAGTATGGCAGTATCTTTCCTGCATTCTGAAGGCTTGTCTTGAGCTCGGAACAACACCAACTGCCTGGACCGAGGTAAGAGTGGTCTTTATACCCAAAGCAGACAAGACACCGCACACCCTCCCAAAAGGACCTTAGACCTATTAGTCTACCGTCCTTCCTTCTCAAGATTCTGGAAAGAATCCTGGACCTACACATTAAGGCCACTATTGATAGCACCCTACTATTCACGTCACAGCACGCCTACCAAAAAGGTAAATCTGTCGAAACGGCTTTGCACTCCATCATCCACCCTATCGAAAAATCACTCTCAATCAAAGAGTTCACCCTAGTGTCATTTCTAGACATAGAGGGAGCCTTCAACAACGTTGAAACAAATTCGATTACCAGTGCCTTACGTAGGCTCAACATCTGCGAACCCATCTGTTGTTTCATAGAACACATTCTAAGGAACAGGGTAATAACAGCATCCTTCGGAAGTAGCACTGTCAAGCGACATGTACATCGAGGCACCCCTCAAGGGAGTGTACTGTCTCCACTATTGTGGAATTTGGTGCTCAATGAGGCCCTTTTAAAGATTGAAAAAAACTGGATGCAATGTTATTGCCTATGCAGATGATGTCGCCATTCTAACAACAGGCAAATACCCGCAGACGCCGGCCGATGTCATGCAGTCTGCTCTTAATGAACTGCTCAGATGGACCGATAAATGCGGCCTCTCCGTTAACTCGACGAAGACCGAGCTAGTTCTATTCACAAGAAAACACAAGCTCCCTGACTTCACTCCGCCCAAGATAAGGGGATCCACCCTCAAGCTTTCAAATAGTGCTAGCTATTTAGGCCTAAAGCTTGATCGCAAGCTAATTTGGAAAGAGAATGTCGTCGAACGGGCCAGGAAATCGCTGGCCGCCCTATACATCTGCAAGAAAGCAGTAGGCTCTACCTGGGGCCTTAAACCAAGCATCATGCACTGGCTTTACACGTCGGTCATTAAACCGATTCTCATGTATGGAGTATTGGTATGGTGGCCCACCTTGGAGAAGAAATCCAACCTATCCATAATGGAAAAAACTCAGCGAGTTGCATGTCTCAGTATTACCGGTGCACTGAGAACTTCTCCCACAGCGGCGTTCCAAACCATGCTCCACCTGCTTCCCATTGACATCGTCAGTAAGCAGTTGGCTGTCAGCTCGGCAATAAGACTGAGAGTAAGGAGCAACACACGGGACATGCCAATATACTTTCGATGCACCGCCATCTTCCCAATTCCACTGACCATCTGCCCACTGAATATGAATTTAACAAGGGCTACACGCACTCGATACCGGACAGAAGTGAGTGAACGTAACGCAATGTCCTTTACAACGAATAGCTGTCAATGTTCACGGACGGGTCCAAAACCAAGGACGGAGTCGGTGCCAGAATTTTCTCGGAAGATCTGGACATACACCTCTCCTTTAACCTTCCAGACTACTGCAGCGTTTTTCAAGCCGAAATCACTGCAGTTTGCAAAGCTGCTGACTGGCTGGCGGCTAGCACACTATCAACACCTGATACTGTTATTTATGTCGACAGTCAGGCAGCCATCAAATCCCTCGCATCCAGCACTACGAGATCTAAGGCAGTGAAAGACTGTCGCATATCTCTTAACGAGATAGCTGGTCAGTACAACCTCACCCTTTGCTGGGTACCAGGTCACTGTGACATACCGGGGAATTGTGCAGCCGACGAACTAGCACGACAAGGCTCCTCTGGTACAGATAGCATAAGCATCATCGACATCGAAGTGCCAGCGTCTTATGTTAAGTACCTTATTCAAATTGATGCCGAGAAAGTAGCCAATCATCGATGGCAACATCTAGACTAATGTCATACCGCCAGACAGCTCTGGCCGACACTCAATAAATCCAGGTCCATCGGACTCTTAAAGCACAAGAGAGGAACCCTCTCAAAAATAGCAAATGTCCTCACGGGACACTGCGTCAGAGGAAGACTAGCCCAAAGATTAGGTATCCCTCATAATGACTTCTGCAGAAGCTGCAGAGATGAAGAGGAAGAAGAGACCATCAGTCATCTCCTGTGCGCCTGTCCTACGCTCGCCAACATCAGGAAGGCCACTCTGGGTGAGTACTTCTACAATGATCTTAATGATCTCGGCAACGCCTGCACGGCTAAAATTCACGACTTCATTCGACGAAGCAAATGGTTCCAAGAGTAAGAGGGTGATCCACCCGCCTTACACATCGGCAGTACAACTACTACAATACCTACTTTCTGGTCTAAGTACATCCTCATCGAGAGCCGATCCTAACCTAACCTAACCTAAGGGCATAGAGGTAAAAGGCTTGTGCCTCCCTATAGACAAAAAACTATGCAGAGTTTCTTTTCGCTAAGCTCTCCAATGTCTTAATTATGTAGTTTGGCACTCCTAAGGCTAACGCGAAAGAACCTCATCCAGGTTTTATGAAATTATCAACGCCTTCCATTAAAAGTTTACCACTTTGTTTTTGTGTCGCAAACAGAAAGTCGAGTTCGATGTTTTATGTGGAGGGTCAATTCAACATCTGCTGTACCATTGCCCCGCTCTACCATTTGGTTTAATTGCGATTGTTATTATACTACAAAAAAGGGATTAATAATGGACCCTTAGGCACCCAAGAGGAACATGACGTATCTTTGCCAATAACATACCCTATAACAAATTAATCTAAGCCAGTCTAATGGTGATAGCTCAATAAAGGCCGTATCCAACGCCATCATTTCCTTAACTCTTGGAAGTTATGGGGTTTTCTAGAATCTCCTCCTGTTATTGACGACAAAACTAACGAAGCTCAGCAAAAAGGAAATATTTTTTTAAAAAAACTTTAACTTCTTCCGGCTACGGTGAAATATTACATTAAACGCGCAAATAACATTGCCTACAGAGGATCAGAATGATCAGAAGGAGAACTTATGTTTTTACATGAGTACATACTTATAGTCAGGGATAGGATTTTGCTAACTTTGCCTCTTTTCTTTGCTTAATCGGAAGATAGTATCGACTTTACACAAACACGTTTCATGTCCTCCTGATTCCAAATATATGTATTTTATTTTGCCTTTTTACATCAATATTGCCTTTTTTTGCCGTTGTTGCCTTTTTCTGCCTTTTTTACCTATTTTGCTTTTTTCTCAAAGTTTGTTCGTTAAAAAAATTGTAGAAAATGCGCGTTTGCATGCATGTATATCTGTGCAAACATGCTTCTTACGCACACTACGTAATACGCATACCTAAATTCCTAGACGCGTTAAAATTTAAAACGTCTAGTCCGTGGGGAGAGTCAACATGGAAATATGTACATGACCGCAGACGGTTTGCACTTGTATGTGACCGCAGACGTTACTGTGTATAACTCTATTACATATTTCTTGTGTGTATGCAATACATAATATGCGGATTATTTTGCTCAGATTAAAAAAATCGTCAGCGTTCTTGAAGACGATGCAAGCTGTGTTGTGTTTGCAATGAATCTATTGAAGATGAAGCCGTACAAGCGCAGCTGGCGTACTTCAAAGTCAATTTTAGGTTTTTAGTCCACCAAAAAAAACGAATTTTCGAAGACTTACAAAAAACAGGTATTTTTGAGAGTCTGTACTTATAATTTTAACTATTGTAGCATTATTCTGATCAAGGAACATCAATTGGCGAAGTGTTGCCGGTTTTAAAGAACATTCAGCAAAACTTGAAAAAAGCAAAAGCCCCGACTGCAAAGGAAGTCCTGAAGAAGTTTACTGCCGTTTTCAATGGAAATACCGGACTGAAAACTATTGAGCAGATAAATTCTGTAATGAACGGCGACTTGGATTCGAGACTTCCAGAAAATATTGTTGTTAATAATGTTGAAAGCTTTAAATGGGCTCCACTCGTTTCAGCTGAAGTAGAAAGGTCATTTAGCTGTCTAACGGCGCTTCTAAAAAAGAACCGGAGAATATTATTACCAGAAATTTCAAAATGCTCTTGGTAGTTCAATGTACTATAACTAAATGTGCATTTACTTTCCTTTTCTTATTTTTTAATAAATGCATTTTTTTGCCTTTTTTTACTTTTTTATGTCAACAAAATCCTAACCGTGCTTATAGTATTTAAACATAATCAAGGATACAAAATAATTTCGATCCAAAATTAATTTCTGCTGGGAATAATAAATAAAACCCTTTCAAAAATTGACGGAAATTACACTTTCATAACGATACTAAAAGCCTAAGTTGACCATTATGTGGAATTGCCACATATTTGTGAACATCAATATCGTAATGTACATACACTGTGTCCAGACAGTTTCCGTACAAACATTTGTTTTTGTTATAAGTAGGTTATAGGTTTTTACTTTCTTCTAAGAGAATGTTTTCAAGCTGAATTTGGGGTAATGTTAATGTACGACCTCAGAGGTATACTTGTGGTATGCCAAGAGTCGATTAAGGTTTCCAATAAAAAATTTGAAGCCTGCGTATGTATCAGCAGGACATGACGATGGACACGGATTTATTGGAATATTTTTCATAGGAAAGAAGTAAATACAATTCTTGTTGCAATACCCTGGCTGCATTTGGAAAATGTAAAATTCGTTTCATCTATGCTATAGCTTTTAACCTGATTTAATTTAAACAGCATACAAAATATCCTACATACTTTTGTACGGAGACTTTTTGGAGACAGTGTATGTCATCGCCCCTTAATACAATACATATATCAATCAGTCACACAATTCGGATATTTGAGCGTATTCCGTCAGTTTACTTCCGCGACTTGAATACAATGAAACGTTTTCAAATGAAAATTAATCTCTGTTTGCACTTGAAAATCTTTTTCAAGATTTGTCAGTTCCTTGGTTTCACACATTTCACATACAACCGTACGACGAGAAAATTCGAATTCTCAAAAATTTTGTATTTTATTTCGCGTATACTGTTCGTACTTGGTTTTATGATAAGTGCTATGTGGATATTTTTGGTTGGGATCTGGTCCTTAGCTCGATACTTCACTTACACCGACTATCTATTTGACGACCCTTCGGATGACCAAATAAAACTACTAAAACTGTTCCAGTGTTTTTTGAACTACTTCAGTACGTTATTTTGTACTGGGTGCTACTTGAAGAATAAAAATACTATCATAGTCATCCTTAACGAAATGCTCAGAATTTCCAACCGAATTCAAATGATGACGGATTCACGAATTTACTTCCAATTCAAATGTCTTTACCTCTGCAAATTATGTTTGCTAATCGGCCGTATTGTTTATCGTATTTTTCCTGCATGGTTAGCAATGATAGCGTATGCGGATATAAGTACACCAATTGGAACACTGCTAATGGAAGTCACCTACTTGAGTCATTTGTATGCTAATATGATCTTGCTCTCTTTCTATCTTAATATGAATGAGTTCTTGTCCGAGTTTAGTGGAATTACTATAAGACCACGTGAATTTCCGAAGCAAATCCTTGGATTGATATCGATTTCTTTTCGAATTCATCGATTGAAGAGAGCGTTAAACAAATTCTACACAACTTTCAATTATTGCAGTTACATGGGTTTATTCAGTGATATCATGAATACTTATAAACTGTTGATAAGCTTAATTTATCTGAGAATGAATCCTCTAACAACTGAGTCACTTGCTTACATAACGTTGGCTTTTTCCACGTCTTATGATGTATACTTAATTGGATATGTTTCGGAGATGGTAACCGTAGCTGAGAATTTACTTAGGAGAAAGTTACTTATGCTAGTTTACGAAAAAAACGGCTTGAGAAGCATGGCTACTGTTCAAACAGATGTAAGTATGTTATGTGATTAAAACATATAAGATACTCTTCTCCTCTTAGATAGATTTATTGGTGATTTAGAACCATATTCAGGACCTATCCACAAAGGCATTTCATTTATTTGTTGCCAATCGATTTTGCATTTATACATATAATTGATATAATTGTCCGTTATGTGATAGTGTGTGTGCCTTAAGGGATTTGTAACTAGAAAACATACTGGGGAAGAGGTCTCTAGATTTTTTGGTTTCACTATCAGACGGTAGGTTGAATAAAATTCTTTCTAGCTTTATAACCTTCCCAGATCTTCTACAATCTAACACAGGCCACAAGGCCACAACCATATTCATGATTTTATCGAGAATGATTTTCTTGCCCACGCACCTTGGTGGTTTAATGTTTCCAATTATTTTACTTTGTGGGAGCTCTGCTCCTCTTTTGGCCAGCGCGTCAGCTTTTTTGTTGCCCTCTATATCGCAGTGTCCAAGTGCCCGCGTTGTGCGTAGACCTCACGTGATGACAATGCAGGCTGTTCTTTGTACCATGGCCAACATAACCCGCATGTCTTTCGAATTCGTTACCTTCCACCATACAAGTGCCCCATACGTAAGAATGGGTCTGACTATCATGGTGCATAGCCAGTGTATCATTGCAGATTTCAGAACCTATTTCTTTCCGATAGTTCTCTTTCAGATTTGTTTTTTCCGAGGGTAGTTGAAAATCTTCAACAAGACACTATGACCATCGCCAGCGCGTGCTCATGACACTATGAGCATCGCCAACGCAAGCTCATAGTAGTGTGGGATTCTTACCCACTAAAAAACCTCCCTTCAAAACAACTTTGTTTTTTTTTCATTATTTTTACTACAACTAAGTACTCGACTTATCAAGTAGTTTTCATTTCACCTTCCCATTTGAAGTTCCTGCTAGCTCCGCGGTCTAGACGCGGTTACTTATCGCGTCTAAAGGTTTGGTTCTTTGAAGACGGCGGCGTAGTAAATTTCTTTCATCCAAAACTTGGAGGACTGTAATATTTACGTGACGTTCTAGTGGACTTTTATGCTTTCTCGCGTAGTTTTTGACTTCGTCTTCGATTGTTTTAATGCCAAGATCTCTGTAGATATCGCTCTTTCTGATATACCATGGCGCATTTACAATACCTCTTAGCACTTTGTTTTCAAAAGTTTGTAAAATTTTAATGTTACTTATTTTGGTACAACCCCAGAGTTGTATACCATATGACCATACTAGCTTTAGTACTTGCTTATATAAAAGCAGTTTCTATATTAAGCTTGGAATATTTTCCAAGTTAGTTAGTTAGATCCTTTAACCCCTCGGGGGGCATAGGGCGTCAACCACGCCTGCGCGCCATCGTGTTCGAAGTTCTGCAACGCGTTTGAGCTGCCTCCAACTCATTCCTAAAGAGCTCGATTCCTCCTCAACTGTTCTGCGCCACGTTTGCCTAGGGCGTCCTGCTATTCTGCCTGCCTAGGTGAGCGGATTCCACTGCATGGCGTATTTCGCAATGGAGTTGTCTTCGCGCCGTAGGGTGTGTCCAATCCATTGCCACTTTCTTCTTCGTATAGTAATGCTTATAGGTTCTTGGCCCGTTCTCAGATAAAGTTGTTCGTTAGAGATGCGGTTCGGCCAAAAAATCCTCAAGATGATTCTTAAGCATTTGTTTACAAAGACTTGCAGCTTCCGTGTGTTAATGATGTCCACCTTCCAAGTACTGCACCCATAAAGCAGCACTGATTCTACGTTGGAGCGGAACAGTCGCAGCTTGGTTCTTAAGCTGATAACATTGCTTCTCCAGATTTTAGATAGCATTCCGAACGCAGCTTTAGCTTTCCCGATTCTGCTACACACATCCGGTTCGGTGCCACCGCGATTAGCCGAGACCACACTTCCTAAATAAAGAAAGTTATCAACTTTCTCGACTTCCTGTCCGGCAATGTTAATTTGAGCGCGGTTGTTAGAAGAAGTGCTCAGGGCTTTTGTTTTGGCTGTGTTTATTTTTAGCCTCACTTTGTTTGCCTCAGCTTCTAGATTTTGGGCCATCAGATGAAGATCCATTATCCGATGTGAAAGTAGACAAACATCGTCAGCGTAATCTAGGTGTTTAAGGTAAGATGTCATAGTCCAACGAATTCCATAGTTGCCTTCCGTCAATGCTGCACGGAGTACATCGCTGATAACCACCAAAAACAATAGTGGTGACAGTATGCACCCTTGACGTACTCCACTTTGGACTTCAAAATCCTCCGACACCTTACCATTGTGCACGACGTGACACTTACCGCCCTCGTATGTAGCCTTGATAATAGCTATAAGTTTTTCTGGGATGCCTCTCCTGCGCAAGGCCAACCAGATAGCATCTCGATTCAATCTGTCGAAAGCTTTCTCGAAGTCGATAAATATTAAATGTAGCGGAGACCTATACTCAACGCATTGCTCGATACTGATCCGTAAGGTGTTTATGTGGTCAATGCAGGAGGATCTAGCGCGAAAGCCTGCCTGTTCGACATCGAGAGTTGAATCTAAATGTTCTTTAATTCGTTCTAAAATTATTTTAGCTATTATTTTAGCCACGGCTGGAAGAACGCATATACCTCTCCAGTTACCGCAATCCATCAAGTTTCCCTTCTTTGGAAGTTTAATGATCATCCCCCTTTTCCACTCCTGTGAAAATTGTTCACTATCCCAAGCTCTCCGTATTAGGGGATGCAGCAAATCTGCCGATGTATTTGGCGCCGCTTGAAGTAGCTCGGCAGGGATGCCATCAATACCCACCGCCTTGTTCTTCTTGAGGGACTTGATTGCTGTTATTATCTCGGTTTTACTGGGAGGTGCGGTGCGAATTCGGGAATTTGTTGCTTCGAACTGCTCATTCGAATTCGAGATCATACTGCCATCGTCTATGTGATTTAGCACTGTAGCAAAATGTTCTCTCTATCTAGTGAGCTGATCCTCATCCGAAATCAGAAGGTTACCGTCTAGACTCTTCACTGGATGTTGTTTGGAGTTTCGACCACCGATGAGCTCCTTAGTGATGCTATACACAGTCCTACTGTCGCACCTACTCGCTGCTTCTTCAGCCCTTGAGGCCAGTGAGTTGATATATTGACGTTTGTCACGTCTCACACTACGCTGCACTTCTTTCTTCTTCGCACTGTATTGGGCTTCAAGCTCGGTTCTCTCTACTGCTGAGGCCGCTGCAATCCGAGCCTTGATTGCTATACGCTCATCGATCCGTCTCCAGGTGTCTGTAGAAAGCCATGTGCGGTGGTGTTTCTGCTTTTTACCGACATAAGTGCATGCCCCAGTCGCAAAAGCATTTTTCACAGCACTCCAGTGGTCATCCATATTCTCTATGCTGCTGATTGCTTCTGCTTCTAAGGCAAGATGGTCCCTGAACTGTTGGCGCACTTGGGGAACCTTGAGCCTGTCGATATTAAACCTGGTGATGTTAAGTAGGTTTGAGCGGTTGCTGTTGACGGATGCAGTACGAAGGCGTAAATGAGCTACCATAAGATGGTGATCTCGTTCTAGTCCGACGTCAGCTCCACGTCTGTTTCGGACGTCCAGGAAACAATTTCTAAAGCGGCGACTGGTCGCAATGTGGTCGATCTGGTTGGATGTTCGTTGCCTATCAGTAGAGACCCAACTGATTTTGTGGCAGGTGTTATGCTTAAACAGCGTGCCTCCGATGACTAGGCGGTTGGTATTGCAGAACTCCACAAACCGCTCACCGTTATCATTACGGTCTCCCACGCCGTGAACTCCCATCACGTGCTTAAGCATGGTGTTGTCGCTACCCACCTTGGCATTGAGATCTCCCATCGCCATTACGATATCCCCATTAGGCGTTTGGTTGTAGGCGGCGCCTAAGTGGCTATAAAAATCATCCTTTTCGTCCTCAGTCGCGTCTAGAGTCGGAGCATAACACTGTATGATGGTAATTTTTCTAACTCTACTCTGGAACCTAGCCGTCAATATCCGGTCATTATGGGGTTTCCAGGATATGAGGCTACTACGTGCTGCTGGAGTTAGCATGAGTCCTACTCCGGAACTCCGTGCACTTCCAGCTGGTTTCCCAGAGTAGAGCATGACAGTGTTTTTGGTTGGGGAGATGAATTCCTCAGCATCGAACCATCTTATCTCGCTCAGCCCTAAGATGTCTATTTTATACCTTGCGAATTCGCGTTCTAATTGGAGGAATCTGGCGTTATAAGGCCCTTCCTTGAGTGAGTCCAGGAGGGACTTAACGTTCCAGAATCCGATCGTTGTCCGTGTCCGATAGCCAAAGGTCGTCATCAAATTATCCGTCCGTATCCGAGGCGTTGGTTTTCGTTTCGGAGCAGTAAAAGTTTTTACGGTTGCGGCTCGCTGGGTCACAGACCAACCGACACTTATCCTGTTTTTTGGCGCAGGAAGCTCGCCATTCGTCCTCTCCCGTTAGCAATTTCCGAAGAAATCCCCAGATGGCACCACGAGGAGGTGGGAGTAGGGCTTACTAACAGAGCTGCTAGGTTTTCGGCTGCAGTGGCTCTTTCTCGTTACTTAGCGGACCAACACTTATCGGGAGTTGCTGCCCCTACGAGGCCTTTGTTAGTCCTTTGCCATCCAAAGTAACCAATACAATTCTCTATATTTATTATCTTGTTCTTTGTGTTTTTTCTTTACGTGCGTTTTCCACTTCAGCTTTGCATCAAGTGTAATTCCAAGATGGTGGCCAGGTGCGGACTCTTAGGGTAAAGTTTTCGGACGATCCCTATTGAGTAACCGTTACAAGAAGACTCACTGCCGCCTCGGGGCGACCGCCGGGCAATGAATGCTACACCATGATAATCTGCCTACTGGTCCCGGGACGCTCAACCGGACTATGTGTTCTCTTGGGCCTCCCTGGACCATTCGGCTCGAATTCATAACTGCGGTAAGGAAAAAGCGAGAACCGAGACTGCCACACTCGACAAGACCTCGTACAGGGACAAAGTAGGTACTGTCAAACTGGGTGTGGTTCCCGCTGATCTGGCGCGCAGTCCCTTTAGTGCCGAGCAAATGGCCGGCGTCCAAAATAGCTTCATGGACACCATTATTGAGCTGTTAGACGAGGTCGCTAAGCCACAATTTCATGGTTTGTTTCACAAATCAGGCTGGCTCCTTATTATTTGCTCAGATTCCTCCACTGCAGAGTGGATGAGGGTTGAACATGATGCTTGTGGATGAGGATTCATTTCCTAAACCACATATCATCCGTGGGTTCTTTCCACAAAGTACCGGCTTTGCCACTAGTAAGATTCTGACGCTTTTAAATGCTCAGAATACTGATTTGTTCGCTAGGAACTGGAGGGTGGTTCAAAGGACCGTAGAGTGTGATCTTGTTCATTTGGTACTTGGTGTCACGGACTGCTCGATGGATCGCCTAAAGCTGCTAAAAGGCAATGTGGAATATTGTTTTGGCAGAGTTAGGCTGATCCTGAAGAGCTCAGACAAGGTCCCAGGTGAGCAGAAGCCCACACAAACTGCCGTAGGAGCAGTTACAGGTGATGCCACCCGTCCTAGGGGCGCAGCATCGCTGGACACTGTGGAACGTAGTACACCTGTGTCTACACCTTCCATCTCAGAAGTCTCCAATGAGGTTGCACGAAGTACACTTGAGTCTAGTGCGGCCACATTGCAGGGTTCAGTGACTTGCGATGCTAGTGTCTCGACGGTGACACCATCTGCTGCTCAGATGGCGGGTGCGGCACCTGTGCCCACTCTTTTATACAAGACAGCTTCTGCTGTGAGGGATAGGCTTGCTGGCCACTCTCGTTGGGATGGTGAACTTAAGAAAACAGGCACTAATACGTCTGCCAGTAATAAGGAACCATCCCACGAAAAACAATAATGCACTAATGATGAAAGATGACATCAAAGTGCTGCAGGGCAACCTGCATCATGCTAAAGGTGCCTCGGACATCTTTAGCCAACGGTTCACCCGGGATAAAATCGCCCTTGGTTTCATTCAGGAGCCCTGGGTGGTTGGAGGCAAAATTAAGGGCCTTCATAGTAGGACATGTAAGTTGTTATATGCCCATGGGGAGTTAATGCCTAGGGCTGCTTGCTTAATCAGTACTAAAATTAATTTTCTTCCCATCCCAGAGTTCATCAGCAGAGATTTGGTGGCCTGCATGGTCGAAATTCCGATTGTAGGAGGAGTTCGGGAGATCGTGTGCGCCTCCGCCTACTTCCTGGAGATTCGGAGCCTGTTCCGCCCGTGGCTGTGCAGGATTTCACCGTCGCAACTGGCACCTGATCATTGGATGCGATGCCAACTCCCATCATGTGGCATGGGGTAGCAGCGACATTAACAAAAGGTGTGAGTTACTTCTTGATTATATTACTAGTAGAACCTTAGCTGTGTGTAATGAAGGTAACAAGCCAACTTTTATAAATTCTATTCGAGAAGAGGTACTTGATCTCACTATCTCGAGCCCTTTTATTTCCAATTCTGTTGTCAATTGGCATGTGTCAAATGAACCTTCACTATCTGATCATCATAAACATATCAAGCGCATTACGTACCGAAACGAACTAATTGGACACTTTTTCGCGAAAATCTCGCCGTCAAGGATGACATGCTGCTAACATCTTTAAGATCTAAATGTGATGTTGATGTTGCAGCCTGCCAACTAAATGACTTCCTAATCTCTTCCTTCAGGAGTAGCTGTGTCCCGAAAAATGACAATACAGGTAAACGGAGAGTACCGTGGTGGAATGACCAGCTAGAGATACTCCGCAAAAGGATGAGAAAACTTTTCAACACCGCAAAACCCAATAAAAATTCGGACGAATATAGGACAGCTTTGACAAAATTCAACATAGAGTTGAGGAAATCCAAGAGAACAGCATGGCGAAAGAAATGCGAAAATATCGAGTCCCTTCCAGTAGCAGCCCGTCTCCAAAATGCTCTCTAAAAGGATCATTCCAATGGGGTGGGATTGCTCATCAAACCTGATGGCACCTACATCGCCAGTCGAAGGGAAACCCTGGAAACTGCTCGAGGTTCACTTCCCTGGCTCAACAATTCTAAGCGACCACCTACCTGTTGCTCCTGAAGGCTCCACATGTGGCACCTCCAGAAAAGTCAACAGCTTGTCTGGAAATCTGTTCAGTCAAGAAAAAATTAAAAAGGGGCAATCGGTTCATTTAAACCCTTTAGGGCAGCTTTCAGTGATGGTATTTCTCCAGCCCTCATCCAGAAAGGTCTGGATTACATCTTGCCTGCCTTGGTAGCTCTATTTAGAACAAGCTTCAACCTGGGATACATTCCACTAACTTGGCGGGAGGTAAATGTGGTGTTTATCCCTAAGCTAGGTAACAAGACCAGCGAGCTACCCAAATCCTACCATCCAATCAGCTTGACATCGTTTTTCTTGAAAACCATGGAAAGACTGCTAGATTTACACATTAGAGGCATTCTTGAAAAGACTATACCTCTCCACTCTAGTCAATTTGCATACAGGAAAGGTCGATCTACGGAAGGCGCCCTTCACTATCTCGTCACAGAGATTAAAGCTGCCTACCGCTCCAAAGAAATCGCCCTTTGTGCATTCCTTGACATAGAAGGTGCTTTTGATAACACTGGTTATGAATCCATCACTAGTGCTATGATACACAGGGGAATAGACGAACCTACTACCAGATGGGTTAGGAAAATGCTCGATAGCCGCATAATAACATCTTCGTCTGGAGAGGTCTCTGTAACGAACTCCGCGGCCACTCCTCTCGCCTCTCTTATGGTCACTCGTGGTGGATGACTTATTGAACACACTTAATAGTTCAGGTTTCACAACCATAGGCTATGCAGATGATCTAGTGATCATCATTAAAGGCAAACATGAAGACAATGTGTGTCAACTCATGCATAATGCACTCCTTGTAGTCTCGGACTGGTGTGCTGGGGAGGGCCTATCGATTAACCCCAGCAAGGCAGTCGTTGTACCGTTTACAAGAAGAAGAACGCTGAATATTGGCTCAGTGACTCTAAACGGCACAACAATCACTTTCTCCTATGAGGTCAAATATCTAGGAATTGTCCTGGATAAGAAGCTTAACTGGAATTCCCATATTAAGCATAAAATTGCCAAGGCGACTACTGCCTTGTGCGCTTGTCGCCGTATGTACGCCAAGACCTGGGGCCTGTCTCCAAAGGTTATTTTCTGGTTATACACCACGGTTGTAAGACCCATTCTGACATATGCGTCCGTATTCTGGTGGACGAAAACCAAAGAGGTCACAACCATTAATAAATTCACAAAACTTCAAAGACTAGCTTGCCTCGGCATCACAGGTACTATGCACACTTGTCCCACAACAGACATTGAAGCCATAATCGGACTAACTCCGTTACATATATTTATAAAAAAAAGTGTCAATCCGCAGTGCAGTTAGTCTTAGAAAATCAGATGCTAATAGTACACGGGATCACGTGGATCTCATGGAGCTATTGTCCGACTTCCCCGAGCTAGACATGCTCAGCACGGTCTCCGACTTTACGCCTAAATCACTCTACGTTGGTAGAAGGTTTGAGATTGTGATCCCAAGCCGTGATATATGGAATAATGGCGGACCGTCGCTTGATCCAAAAGGTATAGAGTGGTACACCGATGGATCAAAAATGGATTCAGGAGTTGGCGCCGGTGTGTATGGACCCAACCATAAAATTTCGAAATCACTCGGAAAGAGTCCTAGTGTTTTCCAAGTCGAGCTTTACGCCATTGAAACTTGTGCTAACATTAACCTGCACTCAGGCATCAAAGGTGCCTCTATCCATATACTCACTGATAGCCAAGCGGCGCTCAAAGCACTGATCTCCCATTTTAACAGTTCAAAATCAGTTCTAAGCTGCTTCGACAGCTTACAAAATCTGGCCCGACACAATAAAGTAAAATTGTGGTGGGTACCGGGTCATGTAGGCGTTGACGGCAATGAAACTGTAGACCTGCTAGCTAGGAAGGGCTCCTCTGAGTTGTTCACTGGACCTGAACCCTTCTGCGGGATACCCGATTCCGCCTTCAAACTTACCCTAAACATCTGGGAACGCAACATGTGCATCTCCCACTGGAATAACTCCCAAAGTCTCAGGCAGGCTAAAAGAGCTATCCAACCCTTCCAAAGACAGGCAGTTGATATCCTAAAATACGGCAGAAATGACATAAGAAGGCTACCACCTTAACAAAATGAGAATTTCGGAGGATATCACCTGCCGCCTCTGCCTAGAAGAGGACGAAACCACAGAACACATAGTATGTGAGTGTGTAGCTCTGTGTAGCACTAGGAGAAGCTTTTTCCTTAAAGAGATCATATCTCCAAAAGATCTTAGGAACTCCTCCGCAGCCGTAATTATAGCTTTCATAAGGAGAGTAGAAGTACTGCTGCCCTAAAAGTGGCCTATGGCACAATAGATCTCCTTGGTCGCAGTGCCTACACGCCACTTGGCCATGGCCACACACCTGTTTGAGAAAAAAAAAAAAAAAAGTCATTCCAAGATACTTACACTCGTTTGCAAAGGGGATTTGAACCGAGTTTGGAAAGATCGGCAAATTATTTATTTTCTTATAAGTAAAATTTACATGAACAGATTTGGTCTCATTGGTTGCGATTCGCCAAACCTTTGTCCATTCATTTACTCTATCCAAAGCTTCTTGCAGTTTTTCTGTAGTATCTTCGACCGTTTTACCTACTGCCTAGATAGCAGTGTTTTCGACAAATGTAGCTAGCTCAGTGCCTTCTACTTGCGGTATATCACGAGTGTATAATAGATATACGAGTGGACCAAGAACGCTTCCTTGCGGCACCCCAGCCATTATTTCCATAACATTTGACGCGGAATAGTCTATTCGTAAGGTAGTTCTTCAAAATATTATATAGGTGCTCTGACAGAACTTGTCGTAATTTAAACTTTGTCAAAGGCTTGAGAGACGTCAAGGAATACTCTTGAACAAATCTTTTTTCTTCAAGTGACTTTTCGATTACATGTGTTATTCGATGTACTTGTTCAACTGTAGAATGCTTACTCTGAATCCGAATTGATGATCCGAATTAGATGCCTTTCTTCTATCACCGGCTGTATCCGCCTAATCAAAATCCTCTCGAACACTTTGGATATAATTGGAAGGAGCGTAATCGGTCTATAAGACGTTTTTTCATTCGGCGGTTTTCCGGGCTTAAGGACCATTATGACTTCGGCGACTTTCCATTGACTGGAAACATATTCTAGTCTAAGCGCGGCGTTTATAATGAACTGAAGCTTAATTAGAGCTTTTCTGGGTAGTACTTTAAGAACCTCTCACGTGATAAGGTCGTATACAGGAGCCTTCTTAGGGTAAAGTTAATTTATTTCTTCCTTAAGTTCGGTTAGTGTTGCATTTTTTATTGGACTATTGACGATATGCGACGTATTAATATTTTGAATAAGAGCTTGACCATCAAAAGGTTTAAAAGTTTCTGCCAAGTGGGTGGCAAAAACTTGCGCTTTCTCTTTATCATGCTTGGTTCATTTGATTTTTCCTAATTGGCGCGGCTTGAATTTGAGGTTTTTTAATACCTTTTCTAGCCTTCCAAAGCGAGTAATTAGAATCTTTTTCTGCGGTTAGACTTTCTACTTAAGTTTGTATTTCATTATTCTTAAAGTCTTTAATAGATCTTTCTAGTGAGTTGCACAACCGGTTAAGATGTGATGTGCGGACCACGAGTTCTTCGCCTTAATAATCTCTTTTATTTCCTGTGGATAAGTTTGAATTTAACTGGCCGGCGTTTTCTTTGGCTTGGGAGTATTCTTTCACGCGGCTTCCTGTAAAATTTCGACGAAGCGATCAACCTCAAGGGTTTATAGGGCGTTTTGGGTGATACACTCAGCTCTATATTTGCGACAATATCTTTTTTGAAGCCATCCCAATTAGTTTTCGCGCTGGTTAATCTGTCCGGTCCTACCTTTTTAATCAGAGCTTCGATTATCGTCATAATGATTAGAAAATGATCAGCGGAGAGATCGAAGTTTTCTTCAACTTTTTTACAGTTGTCAGATATTCCTTTAACAACAAAGAAATCAATCAGATCTGGTATCTTATTTCTATCAGTCGGCCAATATATTGGTTTATTATTATTTATACCTTTCCGAGAGGCGTGCCTTGAACCCCAGAAGGTGTGTTTCGCGTTGAAGTCGTCTCCAGTAATAAAATTTGGTTTAAGGAAGTTGAAGATGTTTGTGAAAACACTTTCTTCAAGTTTACATCGCAGTGGACAATATATAGAGGGAACGTTGAAGGCAAAATGTCTTTTTCTAATACGTACCGTGCTTACTTGCATTGCTTCTAATTCAATCTTTATTTCTGATGAGTGCTCGATACATTCTTTTGTAAACAAAGATGATCCGCTTCTGGGTCTTTCCGATGGGTGGAAGGCATGATACACGCTATATCCCCTTATCTTAACATTCGATTGCTTTGTCAGATGAGTTTTACAGACCAAGCATATATCAATGTCTTTCTCTCGTGTAAAATTTCTAACTCGTCGAGTTTTCGTATAAGCCCGTTGGCGTTCCAAGTAAGAATTTTAAGCGTTTCTTTCATATTGTGGTTGTTATGTTTTCAAGTACAACTATTCTCTCGAAAATTAGTTTGTTTGTTTTGCATTGCTCTTCAAGTTTCGCAAGAATTAAGAAAAAAACGTGGGATACAGGATCTTGTAAGTTACCTCTATCACCGTTTTCCAATGACGCAGCTTTAGCAGTAGTCTTTACGTTAAAGTTTGGATGGTTTCTTGCTTTGATCTCCCGTAAGTGGTCAGTCATGTACTTGCCATTAACTGCCATCGCCGCTTGAGCATAAGACTGCACGCCAATATTCGAAGATTTTGCTTCTGTCACCTTTTCTTTACTATGTTTGGGTCTTTCTTCATTACCCGATCTTAAGTCAATATTGACGGATTTCCTATCTTTCGCTGCTTTTTTTGTAGCTATTTTGGGTCTGTTCTTAATTGGTTTCGGATTAGGGCGCATGGAATTTTTAAGCGTATTCGCCACATCGCAACCTCGATAGTTCGCAGGGTGTTTTCCTTTACAGTTTATGCAAGTGGCTGGGGTTTGCTTATATAGGTGAGACTCTTCCAAGAAATGTTTACCTGCACATTTCACGCATCGCGGTTCTTTCTGGCAGTAAGTCTGCGTCTGATTGAAGTCTTGACAGCGCTTACACTGCAGGATCGATCTGGAGCATAGGTCCGATTTTGACCACGATGTTTAGAATAGTCTTAATACCATAAATAACATCTTTATTTTCGTCTTTATCAAAACTTAGATTGAAAAGTGAAAGTCCACGCCTTATCATTTTTTCCTGATCTCCCTCCGACTGTTGCTTCTCCTTCTTGGTAATATTGACTGTATCAACAATTTTAAAGCCTTTTTCTTCAAGGTCGTTTATAACATCTTCTTTAGTGCACGAGGGGTGGAGTCCCCTTGCTACACACGCAGTGGTCTTTCTAACTTATCCTCATAAGTATACCACTGAATCTTCTCGGCATTCAATTTTTTGGATAGATATATTTTTTAGGGCATTATTTTGTTGCCTGAGTAAATCTACCTCTTTCTTAAGCTCAAGTTAGATTAGCTCGTAGTACGTCGTTTTCTTCCTCGGTGCTTTTTAATTTCACTGAGTCCCGTTTTTCACGCGCTTGCGCTTCCGGCGGACTTCTTTTTCCGGAGACGTCCGAACTGTTGGTGGAGATCGAGATACCCTTATACTTTTTAAAAATGGATTTATTAATTGCATCAAATGGCTCTCCCCAGGCCTCGGACCTCCGCCGACCACCGAAGAGGGTGGATTTTCCAGTGAACCGGGGCTGCCACCTGGGGTATTTAATCATTTTGTTTTGTTCATTGCATTTTTGCGTATACACTGCGCTCGGTATACGGAGGGTGGATTTTATTCGTATATTCTAGCCCCTACTCGAAGGGGTTGAAAGAAGCATTGTGAGTCTTCGTGGAAAATAACTAGGTATATAGCGCGATCCGAAAAGCAAAGCTCCACCCCTGTTAGCTTCTGCAGTTTGAAGGGTGGTATCTTGTATTTTCTGCTGAAGGGTAGCAACTATATTTAATCTAAGTTGACATGAAGCTCACAATCTCTAGCCCATTTTCCGAGACTAGTAAGCGCTGATTCCATCATTTCACTTAATGTGTTTAGGAATTTGCCTTGGATTGAGAGCACCACATCATTCGCGTAAATAGTGACGCTTATACATGTATTGCTTAGTTCTTTAATTAAACTCGTACCATCGATGACTAAAAACAAGAGGAGGGGTGGTATAAAGTCTCCTTGGGGAGTACAGTTTGTAACGGATTTTCTTATTGAACTATGTATTTCCGATTGTGGAATTGATGTTTCTGGTGACAACATATTACAGATCCAATTAGCAATGCTATGCTCGACGACATATGCACTTTCCAGGGCCGGTTTGATGGATCTCTCTTCTAGTATGTTGAAAGCATCTTCTATGTCTAAATTAACGTCAATGTAAGAATCTAAGTCTAATCATACAGCTTCTTCAAGCATTATTCTCTGATATTTTTATTTTTTTTTTGCCGAGAGCTGGCTGGTCAAACGGTAGTGCATGCGATCATATGAAAACACAATCGTTTTCACTCAGCTGAGGCCTACCAACTCCTACTCTCAAACTCCACGCGGTGACAGCCGGGGCCTAGTACCTTAATCCAAGAAATGGGTAACCAACCCCGTTTGGTGGATTCTTGGTGGCAGCAGATGAGAGAGGGGGGGGAAGAGTGCTTTTCTCATCAGAGCACTTCTTCCTGTTCCAGGCGGCAGCGGACGAATTCCCTAAATGGAGTCAACGGTGGCGTCTATAGTTCCAGTTAGGTTGAACTTAGTGAATACCTTGCGCGAGCTGCTTCGACGTATTCGGATCACAGGTCGGTAAGGAATTTCCAATGTTGATCAGGACCAGAGACCGCCAGACTCTTCGCTAAACGCGTATCCTGAAATCTCTCAATCATCCCTATGCCGCCAGCATAGAGTACCGAAGACCAGTGGCAACGCTGTCAACATGCCATCAGAAACGCCGCGACTGATGTGCTGGGTCTCGCTCGCCCACCACCGCGAAACCCCTGGTTTGACGAACAATGCCGGCGAGTGCATGCAGCAAAACAAGAGGCATACAAAGCGGCGCTGCAAAGGAGGACAAGAGCTGCTCGTGAGCTCTACGAGCAAAGAGACAGGAAGAACATCGGCTTCTCCAAAAGAAGAAGAAAGAGCATGAGAAGCGCGCGTTTGAGAATATCGAGAGTTTATACTCCAGGAACAATGTACGGAAGTTTTACTAAAAGGTAAAAAGAACGTGTCAGAGAAGTAATACCCGTACAGAAACCTGTAGAGATGAAAGTGGAAACCTCGTAGTAGAATCACAGTCGGTGCTGAGAATATAGAAAAACGACTTCTGCAGCCTGTATAACGGCGACGAAGACCAACATCCCGCTGTCAGGCAGAATGAACCATTCAACATGGACGATGATAGTCAAAATTTCCGTCCACCTGACCAGAACGAAGTGAGGATAGCAATATCCAAGCTAAAATCGAACAAGGCTGCTGGACCTGATGGCTTACCGGCCGAACTTTTCAAGGCAGCTGGGGATGAATTGGTAGAATGCATACACCAACTCATTTCTAATATCTGGTCAGACGACTGTATACCTGATGAATGGAATCTCAGCATCGTTTGCCCGATCCACAAGAAAGGAGACCCCCTCAACTGCGCTAATTATAGAGGCATCAGTCTCCTCAACATCACACACAAGATCTTTTCTGCGATATTGTGTGAACGCCTGAAACCTTTTATCAACAGTCTGATTGACCCCTATCAGTGCGTTTTCAGGCCAGGAAAGTCCACCATCGATCAAATCTTCACACTTCGGCCGATCCTGGAGAAAACCCAAGAATTCCAAATCGATACTCACCACCTCTTTATCGATTTCAAGGCCGCCTATGACAGCATCTATAGAGAAAAGCTTTATAGAGCCATGTCTAGTTTTAACATCCCTGCCAAACTTGTCCGTCTGTGCAGGATAACGATGGAGAACGCTCGCTGCTCCATCAAGGTCGGTAATGACCTCACCGAGACCTTTGATGTCAAAAAAGGTTTTAGACAAGCTGACGCGCTGTCATGCGACTTCTTTAATATTGTACTTGAACGGATTGTGCGGAACTCTCAAGCCAACACCGGAGGCACAACTTATAACAAGTCTGTACAGCTGCTTGCATACGCCGATGATATAGACATTATCGGAGAACTCAGCGGGCTGTCACCGGTGCGTTTGCAAACATTGAGGCGGAAGCGGCCAAAATGGGTTTAGCGATAAACGAGGGCAAAACCAAGTATATGCTGTCAACAAGAAGGAAAAGCCAACACCGACGAATTGGACAAAACTTCACCGTGGGCAGCTATAACTTCGAGGTAGTAAGGGACTTTGTCTACCTTGGCTCTGCTTTAAATTCTACAAACAAAATCAGCGCAGAAATCAATCGAAGAATAACTCTTGCCAATCGGTGTTTTTTAGTGCTTATAAGGCAATTGAACAGTAAAGCCCTATCTCGAACAACTAAGGAGACTCTGTATATTACCCCGATCATCACAGTCCTGCTTTACGGCGCTGAAACATGGACTTTATTAAAAGAGGATGAAGATATCCTTGGTCATTTCGAAAGAAAAATTCTTCGTAAGATTTTCGGTCCTGTTTGCGTTGACGGGTTTTGGAGGAGAAGATTCAATCACGAACTATACGAGCTGTACAGCGACATCGACCTAGTCAAAATACTGCGTATTGAACGTCTGAGTTGGCTAGGATATGTAGAGCGAAAGGACACCAACGCTCCGGCCCGCAGAGTCTTCGAATCCAATCCCGAGGGACGACGCAGTAGAGGGAATCATCGCCGTAGTTGGTGCGCACAAGTTCAAGGGGACCTCGACCAACTTTGAGTGCGCAACTGGAGGCAATTAGCTAAAGACCGAGCTAAATGGAGAGGCTTGTTGGTTGAGGCCCAGGTTCACCCCGAACTGTAGCGCCACCTAAGTAAGTAAGTAAGTAAGTAAGGTGAAAAATCTTCTAGGGACACCATAAGGCCCGGCGCGCGTGCTTATGCTAGTGTGAGATTTTAACTCACTAAAAAAACACATCTCTTCAAAATTAATTCTACAACTAAGCCAGTGCTTATCCAGTAGTTTTATTTCCGTTTACGAGAATCGTGATTATAGAAAAAGATGTTCGTATGTGATTGAAAATGAATGTAGCACTTTAGACAGGTTAAATTCCAATGAAAGTTCCTGCCTTTTTCATGACCTTCATATGCTATGACGCGAGGTCAAAAGGTTTTGTCCTTTGAAGACGACGGATTGAATGGTTCGCGTCAAGTAGTTGAATGATAGTACGGTTACAATGGCCGTTAACACGATCTTTGTGTTTACGCGCAAATTTTGTTATCTCTTCGACGACGCTGGGAATTCCCAGATCCCGATGAATATCTTCGTTACGTACATACCACGGTGCGTTAACGATCGTTCTAAGAACTTTATTTTCAAAAGTTTGTATGATGTTTATATTGTTTTTTTTGGTACAACCCCATAGTTGTATACCATACGTCCACACTGGCTTTAGCACTTGCTTATAGATAAGCAGTTCGTTATGTAGGCTCAACTTCGAATGTTTCCCGAGTAGCCAGTACATTTGTCGGTATTTGTTTTGAAGTTCGTCGCGTTTCTTTTTCACGTGCGATTTCCATTTGAGCTTGACATCTAGAGTCATTCCTAGATATTTTGCTTCGTTTCCGTACGGTATTTGAGCTGAGTTTAGATATACAGGCAATCTATCCACTTTTTTGTACGTAAAGTTGACGTGAGTAGATTTGCTTTCGTTCAGCACAATACGCCAAGAATTCGTCCAATCGTGGACTTTATTAATAGCATGTTGAAGCTTTCCAGTTGCTGCTTCAATGGTATCGCCCGTTGTCAATATCGCCGTATCGTCCGCAAACGTGGCGACGACACAGTTTCTCTCTTGCGGGATGTCACGCGTGTACAGTACATATAGCAGTGGGCCAAGGACACTTCCTTGCCGGATTCCGGCTGCGATCTCCTTGAAGTCAGAGTAATCGTTTCCATGCTTAACACGAAAGAGTCTCTCGGTGAGGTACGATCGTAAGATTAAAAACAGTTGCCGTGGCAGTAGTCCTTGCAATTTATATTCCAAGCCTTCGTGCCAAACCTCATCGAAAGCTTGTGAGACGTCAAGACATACACCACAACAATTTCTTTTTTCTTCCAGAGCTTTCTCAACCACGTCAGTTATTTTGTGGACTTGGTCAATTGTAGAATGTTTCATTCTAAATCCAAACTGATGGTCAGGAATGAGACGTCTTTCGTCGATTACGGGCTGTAGACGTTTGGAAAGAAGTTTTTCAAATATTTTTGAGATAACCGGCAATAGGGAAATAGACCAATATGATTTCTTCTCATTTAGCGGTGTGCCTGGTTTCGGGACCATTATAATCTCGGTGACTTTCCATTGTCTCGGAACATAGAGCAATCTGAACAAATCGTTGATCAAGTAGAGCAGTTTGATAATAGCTTTATTCGGCAATTCCTTGACTACCTGTGCCGTTATCAAGTCGTAACCCGGATCTTTTTTCGTCTTCAGATTTTTAATCACTTCTGTCAGTTCAATCAATGCAATTTTTGTTACTTTAAAGTTGTCAGATGTCGTGACGTGAAAGGCCGTCGAACGGCTTAAACGTTTCTTCTAAGTGCAAAGCAAAAAGTTCTGCCTTTTCTTTGTCGCTCTTGGCCCAGTTTCCATCGTTTTTCCGAATTGGTGGGGCTTGCATTTGAGGTTTCCGGATGCCTTTTAGCGCTTTCCAAAGCGAATAATTTGATTCTCTTTCACCGGAAAGATTTTTAAGATAGGTCGCTATCTTTTTGCTTTTAAGTTCGCGAATACTATCTCCACGACGATTGCATAGTCGGTTAAGCATCGTTTTATGCTGCGGTGCACGAGTGATTTGCCATTTCTTTCGTGCTTTTCGTTTCTCCCTCACCAGTTGAATGATTTCCTTGGGATACTTTTCGTTGCGGTTGATCTTATAACTTCCAGAAGGAGTGTTTTTCCACTCCGCTCTTTGGATTGTTTCCACGAAACGATCAACTTCGTCCTCTAGTTCACAAGGTGTTTTAAGTGATACATTTAAGGCGATATTTGTTTCTCTGATTTGGAATGAATTTATCTCTTGCTAAAGATGTAGATTTTAGGAAATTCTTACATTGAGGCAAATTTTCATTCCTACCAAGAAATAAATTCATTCAAAAATCAGAGAATAATGCTTGAAGAAGCTATATGATTAGGTTTAGAGGTTTAGACTTCATTATCCTTCTTTATATAACAGTTACAAGTTTATAAATCTTTTACAGAATAGCAAAATCTGTCTTTTCCGGGTTTTTCATATAATAAAAGGCGCCTTCTATATTTGTCATCGACAACGAGATTTAGCTTCAACAAGTAACAAAATATGCACTTCTTCTGGTGAAGTTGATTTTGTACTAAGTGCAGTCTCCTTATCTCTTTCAAAATTTGACAAACTTCTATAAAGTGTAATACATTTTCGCGCACTTTAAGATTGCAGAGATTGTAAAGTGTCGGCCAATCCGTTCAATGGGGGATGAAATTCAATGACATTAATTCTCCTCGTGCTTTGAAAATTGTTGTTATCACAGTTGTTCCATATATTTCATCCATGTAACTTATATCTCTGAGGTCATGTGCAAGGTTGTAGTAGACCTCTCTATGAACATAATCTGGGCTTGATATCTTGGCTAGTTAGGATAGATTACAGCAGAAGGGGATAATTCGCTTTATTCGCTATTTCTTCCCATTTTGTAAAATAGGACACACTTCTAGTCATAGCGTATTCTTCTACTTTCCTCAGCGACTTATTTTCATATTAAAGACTCTTAACACATAATCCAAGTGCATTTTGGGTCTTAATGAACATCAAAGGTAGTCATGTTCCTATATGAAGTTAGGGATAGTCAACGGCATGCCAAATATACGTTTAAGAAATAAGGGTAAAAAACACTCGAGCATTACATTTTCCAAGTATCCCCTTGCTTGTATAGCATACATAATAATAGATTGTGCAGTTGCCTCATAAATGCGATATTTTGTAGACATACTGATGTGTTTGTTTGCCATATTCTGTCCCCATGCTGAGTTTATGGAAATTTTTGCCTCAAAATGTAAGCCCATGTTATTTTGGGACGTTAGAGTTACTCCGATATATTTATATTGTTTTACAATATCCACCGATTCTCCCTAAAATCTCCATCTCTCGTTGGGGACGCCTTCCTCTTCCGTATCCAAAAACCATGACATGCGATTTGCTTCGGTTTACCAGAAGACTCCACATTTGGTAGTACTCCTCGAGTGTCGTCATCATCACATGAAGCTTATTCGGTGTATCTGCTAGAAGCACGAAATCATCCCCAAGCATGGAAGTTTTTTTATTTTGACATTGGTAACCTCAACCCTACGTTCGTATAGTCTACTATAAATAAAAGTGAATATTTGCGCAACAGCTCTTTAAGTGCCAGGGAATAGCTTCTCGAAACCACTCATGTTGTGTGTGTTATATTTTTCACACGAATGGAAGGGACCAACAGTTTAGTGTCGTATATTCTACTTCTTCTTCTTCTTCTGCCTTTTATCAGCGAGACTATGATCCGAAAACAAGGGATCATAACCCTCCCACTTCACCGCATTTCTACTGATCCGCCTGTGGGGTTCGCCTATTTGACCTCAGAAAATATCGGCAGGCCTGCCGATTTTGGATCACTCGGTTACTGAGGCCAATGAAATGCCGATGTTGTCGCATTTGTCTGATCCAGGCGTTTATAGGCCTGCCTTTCCTACATCGCGATGTCTTTGGAACGTGCATTGATATTGCCTTCTTAACAGGCTTCAAATGATCTCTTCTTTGAACGTGGCAATACCAACTGAGCCGGTCGCACTCTATTTTTTGTACGATGGCTTCCTTGATGTGAAAGCTTCCACGGATCTTCGAACTTCTTATTCCATCAAGCTTTGTCACTCCTGCTGTCATGCGAAGCATCTTCATCTCAGCTGCCGTTAATTTACTCTCATTCTTTTTGTACATCGTCCAACATTGTGAACCGTATGTGAGTGCTGGACACACAACTGCGGTGTAGAGCCTTCCTTTCAACTTAGGTGGCATTTTTCTGTCATAGAAGATAGCGGAATTTTGTCGCCACTTCATCCACCCTACGCTTACACGATGATTGATGTCGTCATCACAAGTTGCTTTGCTATTGATCATAGATCCCAGATATTTAAACTTTTCGCACTTGGGAAGCACTGTTCCATTCAATTTTTATTTTTTTTTTTTTTCCGAGGGTTGGTGAAAAATCTTCCATAGGCACTATGAGAATAGCAAGCGCGTGCTCATAGTAGTGTCAGATTCTTACTGACTAAAAAAACACCACTCTTCGATATAAATTTGTTAGATATCGCAACTAAGTATTAAGTTATGAAGCAATTCTTCTATCACGAAATAAAAACGTTCAGCAGGTTACTTTCCACTGAAAGATCCTGCATGTTCCGCAATCTAAACGCGGTTTATCATTATCTCGCCAAGTCGAAGGGTTTCGTCCTTTGTAGTCGGCGTAATAAATTGCTCTCATCCAATAATTGTAGGACTGTATTGTTGACATGTCCGATTAGTCGGTTTCTATGCTTTCTCGCGAAGCTTCTAGTTTCAGCTTCGATTGTCGGAATTCCGAGATCCCTGTGGATATCGTCGTTTCTAATACACCACGGTGCTTGGACAATCTCTCTTAGCACTTTATTTTGAAAAGTTTGTAAAATATTGGCATTTGTTTTCTTGGTACAACCCCAAAGTTGTATACCGCAGCTCCACACCGGCTTTAGCACTTGCTTGTATAAAAGCAGTTTGTTCTCAGTACTGAGCTGGGAATGTTTTCCGACTAACCAGTACATTTCTCTATATTTGATTTCGAGTTCTTTTCGTTTCATTTTCACGTGTGAATTCCATTTCAGTCTTGCGTCGAGTGTCATTCCCAGGTATTTGGCCTCGTTTGCAAAAGGTATTCGGGCCGAGTTTAGAAAAATTGGCAAGTTATTAGTTTTCTTGTAAGTGAAATTCACGTGAACAGATTTAGATTCGTTTAGGGCAATCCGCCAGTCCCTCGTCCATTCATTTACTTTATTTAGCGCGTTTTGCAGTTTTTCAGTCGTTTCTTCGATTGTTTTACCTACTGCTAGAATAGCGGTGTCATCGCCAAACGTAGCTAGGATAGTGCCATCTTCTTTCGGTATATCTCGAGTATATAACAGATAGAGAAGCGGGACAAGAACGCTTCCTTGTGGTACGCCGGCCGAAATTTCTTTGAGCTGCGAGTATTCGTTTCCATGCCTAACACGGAAGAGTCTATTCCCCAGATATGATACTAGAATATCGTATAAGCACACAGGGAAAACTTGTCGTAGTTTGGATTTCAAGCCATCATGCCACACCTTAGCAAAGGCCTGCGAGACGTCAAGAAATACGCTTGAGCAAATCTTTTTTTCTTCAAATGCTTTCTCGATTACGTCAGTAATTCTATGCAAATAAATTCAAATAAATGTCTGGAATAGGCCTGAGTGGATCAGAGAACAGGCAGCACAAGTAATCTGTCTTTTTTGAACTAATGCGATACCCATTTCCCTCCAAAACGTCCACCCACACATCAAGTGCTCGTTGCAGGGATGTAGGATCCTCACTTATGATGGCTCCATCGTCAGCAAAGAATAACTGATATACCTTGGGGTCCATCACTTTACCTTCAAGCAGATAATCAAGGACTGTAATAAAGAGCAATGGACTTAAAACGCTTCCCTGGTGCACCCCGACTTTAATTGGGAACTCTTCGGTTACTCCAGCCGGGCATCTTACTCTTGTCTTTGCTCCTTCGTACATGTCCATGATCATCTGTACATAGGTTTCTAGAACCCATCGATGTCTTAGCGCCACCCATATCAGATCTCGTGGTTGTCTGTCGAATGCCTTTTCAAAGTCAACCAATACAATATGCAAATTCTTTAAGGAATCACGATGATTTTCCATTATGATCCTTATATTTTGGATTACATCTGTGGTGGATTTACCAGAGACAAACCCGCACTGATCATCAGATAGCCGTATTATTTTTCGCAGTCGGCTACCTAATACCCGCTCAACGATCTTCATGGTGTGTGACATCAGCTTGATCGAACGGTAATTATCACAGTTTCGCGTATCACCCTTCCCTTTGTATACAGGGAGGAGGTAACTTTCCCTCCATTGATTCGGCATTGGATCACCTCTCACGAATTTGGAGATGAGAATTCTGAGCCATCTGAACCCGATGTCTCCCATCTTTTTCCAGAACTCAGAGGGTATCTCGTCTGGCCCAACCGCTTTTCGTTTTTTGGAGTATTTGACCGCCTCACTAACTTCTTCGACTGCAATGTCGGGTATT
Source organism: Brachypalpus laphriformis (assembly GCA_945910035.1). Taxonomy (NCBI): domain Eukaryota; kingdom Metazoa; phylum Arthropoda; class Insecta; order Diptera; family Syrphidae; genus Brachypalpus; species Brachypalpus laphriformis. The sequence goes on along the minus strand of OX246753.1, from coordinate 264,362,098 downwards.
TCTTTACAGTTAGGGGTGGCTCTTGGAAAGTATAGTCGGGGAAACTGTTCATTTAAAAGCTCTTCACAATACTGCCGCCACCTCTGCAGAATTTTGTCGTTATCCACAAGAAGCTGGCCATGAGCATTGCTAATCAACTTTGGCGAACGAATCTCCTGAGCATTCCTCCTTCTTTGGGCGGCTATTTTGAAGATAGTGGCGCTCTTGTTCATATTGTGCCTTCGCAGCTCCTGGATAGCTTGGTTTGCATCAGCAACCGGGGAAAATATTTTCTCCAGCTCCCGATACAGGCCCTCCGTACTCTCTGCTTGAAGCTGAGCGCACTTCTTCTTCGTTTTTTTCCTGCAGAATCTGTATTCCATTTCGAGGCGAGCTTTTTCGTCACTATTATTAGAGGGGCACTTTGACCACGCTTTGAAAACCGCCTTCTTCTCATTTATCACTTTCTTAGCTTTATCACTCCACCACCATGTTTCTTTGGCGTGTTGATGGTGGACTTTTGAAGCTCCTAGCAGTGATTTGGCCTTCTTTAAGCAAGTTCGCTGTAGGGACTCCCACATATTTTGTGCTCTGCACTCTTCATCCTCAGCTCCGTTGATGGTGTGAGAGAAGTAATTTTTCATTACGAAAACAAAAGCCTCGCCTTTTTCTTTGTCCAGATTGTACCACTTGATTTTCTCAGAGACCCTTGTTTGTTTGCTTTTCTTCGGTGTTTTCATTTTTTTTTTTTTTTTTTTATAATTTGCGCCCACTGAAAGGGTTATGAATACCTTTAACATGTTTACACACAGTGCGGGCGTTTGGAAAGGATGGGTAGAGAGAGAGAGAGAGAGAAAGATTTTGATGTAGTGCTTTTTGAAGCTCAGTTGTTTATGCTTCAGCTATTCTCCGGGGGTGGCGTCCAGATAACTGGGGAGATTTTTTTGTTATTATGTTATTATTGTCATTGCTTTTGATTCACAGTTTTCCCGATAATCGATGTCAAGGCAAATCATCATCAACAGAGCGAACAATTTTTCCAGCCACATGGCCAAGCTACTGCCAGTGTTATGCCTTCGCAGTAGTGCTCACAGAAGCATTTGCAAATGATCGGACTGACTTTATATGTTTCATGAGAAATAAATAAATGCTTGCTGACATCAGGATTTGAACCATGAACCATTAGCGTGGCAATTGGCGATGTTACCACTACACCATTGCCACCAATAAATTTCATAAAAATTTCTGTTAGCAGGAGACGATGTTGCCGAGCGATTGCCTCTCCCAGGATCACTTTGCGATCTTTTACCCGAGGCTTCATGAAACTGGCTACCAAATGGTAGTCAATCTGAGTTTCATCTCCACCACTGCTGTAAGTGATCAGGTGTCGGCTTTGTTTGATGAACATGGTATTTAACACGATAAGACCGTGTGATTTGCACATGCTTAGGATGTCTTCACCAGGAAGGTTCCTGGTGCCATATCCTAGTCCTCCATGGCAGTCTTCATAGTCTTCGTTTGATTTCCCGACATGTCCATTCAAATCTCCTCCAACAAACAGAAATTCTTCCTTTGTGATGTTCTTAAGGAGATTGTGGAAATCTAGCCAAAATGCATCTTTATCTCTCTGATTGCACCCATTGGGGAGCATATGCACTGACAATATTCCACACCTCTCCTTGTATTACTAGTTTGAGAGACATCAAACGGCCGCTGGACTTCGAAATGCTCAAAACGTTACCAAGTAGCTCAGCCGCAAGGATGATACCGATTCCGTTCTTAGACTTTTCCGTTCCGTAGTAGAACATCTTGTAATCTTTTGTCCTAACGTCCAAGAAACGCGCCCGATTCCCGGTGTTTTTTCATTTCGTCTCTTGGACACACAAGATGTCATCATCTCTTCCAGCTCGTAACTTCGACCGGTCATGCTTCCAACGTTCCAACTCGCGACCTTCAAATTGCGTCCAAACTGTTTCATTATTTTGCTAGCCCCGAAATCCGTATAGCTCTGACCCGAACATTTCTGCTCGGTCCAGGATCAGTACCATGCACAGCAGTGGTAGTGCCTGGCGGGGTAGTGCCTTTCCTTTTTGCAAGTATTACCATAATGATACAGTTTTGCAATACAATTTTTTTGCACCATATTGCGATGGTGTTTGTTGTTTGACACGTGCATGCTCCTGTTTTAGTATTGTTTGATCTTTCTTCTATGACACCGGCGATATCCAGTCGTGTCAACCCACGGACTCGCATGCACACTTGTGGGAAGGTTTTTAAGGTAGTGTATGTGTCGCTAGGCTCACTTGGGTGTTATATTGCCTAGATCTGATTTGTCCCCTTAGTCGCCTTTACAGTTTAGTGTCGTATCCGAAAAGTAATTTTGTTGGAGAAGCTTTTCCGAGACAACAATACTCTCGGATGTTTGTCAGACGCTCGCAAGAGATGGGACCGTGAAAAAACTTTTTGGTGTTTTCTGAGATTCGAACTAGGAACCTCCCGTGCAATGGTCCGACACACTAACCACCAACGCCACGGCGCCCACAGTTGAATAACCTTTAAATCCTTATTAATTTCACCTAATGCATTTTTTTTTTTTGTCGGGATAGGAAACACTCGACTGGAGCACTCAGACACAACTGGTCCATTGTACTGCCAGAGAGCAAACCCGGATTTACCCATTTTACTGGAATTTCCTTGACTTTCGAAGAAAGCCAAGCAAGCACTTCAGTGATGAGGAGCTTACAGTACCAGCACTCACCACATCCGCACCGAAGATCTGCCACCTGATACGAGCAAAGGCCGGACACTCACAGAGATAATGTTCCGCGGTGTCGTCGCTCTCTCCACAAGCATCGCAGATTGTAGTGTCACTTAAGCCTAACACGTTAAGGTGCTTGGCAAAAGCGAAGTGGCCTGTCAAGACGCCGATATGTTGTCTACAGTCTTTTCTGCTGAGAGACAGCAAGAATGCCGCTGATTTCTTACAGACGTCCGGGAGCTAATGTTTCATCTAACCCGTGTTGTCTGGCAGAGTCGCACATGCAGTCAAAAGTCGCATTGTCAAAAGCACCCTCAATGTCGATGAAGATACCCATCGCGTATTCTCTCCTATCAAGCGCGCATTCAATTCTGGCCACTAGATTTTGAAGTGCGGTCTCACAGGATTTCCCACGCTGATAGGCATGCTGCATCTCCGATAGTGGATGCAGTTTCAAAGCAACTTTGCGCACGTGAAATTCTACCAGTCTCTCCATACTTTTCAGTAAGAAGGATGTCAAACTTATAGGTCTGAAACTCTTGGGGAGCGAATAGTCTTCCTTACCAATTTTCGGTATGAAAGCTACTCTGACTGTCCGCCAAGGTGTAGGAATATAGGCCAGCGCCAAGCCAGCGGTGAAAATTCTTTCCAGAGTTGGCAATAGCTGATCTATACCCTGCTGCAGCATAGCTGGATATATTCCATCGGTGCCAGGCGATTTGAAACCATCAAAAGATGCCACAGCATATTTGATGGCCTCATCTGTTACCACGGCTGATGCAATATACCAGCTGCGCCGAGTTTTCTGACTTAGATCAAGCTCAGCCTGGGTAAGCGGGCCAAGCTGCGACCTAGTGATTATCCGATTGCCAGGAAAGTGAGTCTCCAGCAGAAGACTAAAAGTTTCCGCTTTCGTCTCAGTAAACTTGCCATCAGATTTTCTCAGTGACTCCAGTTTGGTCGGCTTGCCCCTTTTGAGAACATTAACCAACCTGCTGGTTTCACCGAGTGTCTCGATCTTTTCACAAAAATCTCTATAAGAAGCACTTTTCGACAACCGAATTAACTTCTTGTAGTCTTTTTGCTTCGATCTAAAAAGATTCCAGTCACCTTCTTAATTTGTCTTGAGTGACCTATTTAGAAGTTTTCTGGATTCTTTCCTAAGTCGCTGCAGTTCCGGGCACCACCAGGGAACCGGAGTTCTGCAGGGGGTTTTTGTCAATGGGCACGTCAGTTCAAAACAGCTGGTAAGGACACTAGTCAGGTTTTGAACAGCATGCTCAACCTTTTGTTTCGTTCTGAGTTTAGTTGGAGTTTTGACAGATCTGTCTAGCTCTTCCCTAAACCGCACCCAGTTGGTTTTCCTCGGATTCCTCCTCTCCTGCAAAGTTATGACCTCGCATTCGATTTGGAAAACGATTTATCTATGGTCTGACAAGGACACCTCCGGCAGTACCCTCCAGTTAGTAATTGACTTGAAATACCTATTAGATAAAGTCAAATCAATTACCTCCTGCCTCCTTGCCGTAACAAAAGTTGGCTGGGAGCCAATATTGTTAATTACCATGCCAGACGATAGTATAAAGTCTAGGAGATGGTTTCCTCGTGTGTTACATTTGCTGCTGCCCCAGACTGTATTCTGAGCATTCGCGTCGCAACACATGACTAGTCCCATCTCCCGAGTGTCACAGTACTTTATGAGTTCGGCAACCGCCTTCGGTGGTGGAGGCATTACCGAATCATAAGGGAAGTAAGCCGACGCAACGACGAAAGTTTTCCAACTTCCGGTCGTTTCGTAGCTTACAGCTGCAGCAACCAGGTCCTGTCCACAAAATTGTCCAAGCTTGGTTACTGAGAGGAAATTCGGCACAATTAGACAAGCTCTCGGTCTTTCAGATCGCTCGTCACATAGCACCGTTACTCCACGAACACCCCCAAAACCACATATGCGCTTGTTCCGCACGTATGGCTCCAGGATAGATGTTATGTGGGGTTTTGTACGCACCACGGAAAGTCTGCTACTTAAGAGAGCGGTAGCAGCTTTTGAGTGGTGGAGGTTTATCTGCGAAAATATCAAAGATATAGTCGCAGTTTTATTAGCAGAACGGCGCGCACCAGGTGCGCACATGCTTCCGGCGAGGCGAGCGCCCCTACCCGTGGCATTGCTTGCGTCAGCCATTTTCTGTCCACTAGTGCTGGGACCTTTAGGGGTAACAGCACCAGTATCCACCAGATTTTGTGCGCAGATAACGCCACCGGTAAGAGTGTGTCCGACAGAAGAGCGCGCATCAGATGCGCACACGCTTCCACCAAGAAGAGCAGGCGAAACTTGCTCCATCAGATTGGACCTGTTCGAGCCGACCGAAAAGGAGCCAGCGTTAGGTCTGAGGGATTGATCGGCTCCAGTTGGAATACTTTCTGCCGACCTATGCTTCTTTCCTGTCGCTACTGAAGGATGACTGCTTTTGGCGCTTGCGCCTTCAGCTGACTCTGCAGCCTCTTTGCACCGCGCCATCGCCGCCTTCCTTCTTCTCCTTTTCAGTTGACTCTTAGTCAGGAGCCCATCGGAGTGCGCCGCTTCGGGAGCTCGTTCAGCCTTATTGGTTTCCCGAGTCAAACCGTCACCGACACAACTTCGACCAGCTACCCTTCTATTGAGACAGAGATTAGACGTTCCAGCCGAAGCCTTTCCGCCACTTTCTTTGCCATTCCAGCCCAGTCTACCAATCGAGTCAGAGACAGAGCTGCAGGAGTCTTCTGAAACAAGCGTCGCTACTACTTCTGATTCAACGCCAGAGGCGGGGGGGTAAAAGTATGGTGGTTGGGACCTCCAGAATCCTCGTCCCGGCCGTAGTCAAAAAGACCACGGGTGGATTATCGTTTTCACGAGTACCACCTGGAGTAGATACCGTACAAGTTTCTTCCATCATACCTTCAACAGGTTTTGCGTCACAGTCAAGACGTCCTCAGCCTTTAGTTCGATGTCTCACCTGGGGTCCTTTCGGACCCTTAGGGTCATTGACTCTTAAGCCGTTCCGCCACGTCAAGGCAGCTGAAGAATGGGAACGGCCAACCTAATGCACTTGCAATATTAGTCAACGCGCAACTCCGGTATAACTGGACATCATCAGCGAACATGTTAACTGAGCAATGTTTGACCAATCCAGGAAGTTCATTCACATACAAGGAGAACAATAGTTGGCCAAGGACAGAACCCTGGGGTACACCTGCTGTTATCTTAAAGAATGAAGACAATCTATCGCCCACTGCCACACATTGCTGACGGCCAGTTAAGTAGGTGTACAATAGTCTTAAACAAAAAGCATATTACGACCGCACAGCTAAAGAACAAAAACCACTTTTCACTGGGCAACAAAAGAAAAACTGGGTTGGTGGACAAATCAAAGGCAGCACACGATATCCGAGGTCGATGATAGTCACAACAAATGACGGGAAACTTATCGTCGCAACACCACACAAATTCAAGGCACTAAGGCAGAAATTCTTGACGACATTATTGCATATCCTAAGCAGAGCAAATCGGTACATCATTCCGAAAATAAACAGGGTGATTCCAACAGAAGTCCAGGAGTTCAACCGTCACAGACACAATGGTCAACAGAAGAAAGTAATCCGTCAGTTGGACAGCACACAGATCTGTCAGGGAATACTTCGACAGGGATGTTTACAACACGAAGCGGCAGAGTAGTAAAACCAGTAGTTAGATTACATTATAGACGGTAAAACAAAAAAAAAAATGTTTTCAATGAATTAAAAAAAAAAGTTTATGAATTTTAGAATTATAGTACATATTAAGTTGAAAAAAAAAAAAGGAAAGATGTAACATATGGTAAGTACGTAGATGCAAGTCTTCACTTATAAATATTCATGATTACTTGGCATCATTGACATCTGTACTGTCATCTCTTATTATCGAAATAAACTTACTTTTCTATCGTCATCACAAGAACTGGGGGCCAAAGTTATTTACTTTGCCGTGTTCCCGCTCTGTCTGCGCCGTAACGTCTCTAACCACCCTTGCTGTCCACCTTCCTCTTATTTCAGGAATCCACCTGCTGCGTCTTTACTTAAGAACTCTACTTTCTTCTTGTTTGGCCTGCTACAGTACCATCATATCTATCCTAAACGGAATGGTCAACCTATTCCACCAAATTTACTTGATACTCTTGGGTGATATTAGTAGGTACACCGATTAGCATAGTGCTAATGGAGGTCACCTACTTGAGTCACTTGTATGCTAACCTGGTCTTACTTTGTTTTCAACTGAAGATGGACGAGTCCCTCGCTACACGTGTAATGTCAAAGCACATTCTTACATTGAGATCGATATCGTTTTGGAATTTATCGGTTGAAGAAGGCATTACATAAATTCTACACAACTTTCGGTTATTGCAGTTACTTGGGTTTATTAATTGATATTGCATATATGGTATACCTACATATATACTAATCAACTGCTGATAAGCCTATTTCATCTGAGGATGAATTCACTAACAACTATTTCACTAGCTAACTTCACGTTGGCTTTTTCCACGTTTTATGATGTATTTCGGAAATGATTACTAGAATCTCTGATACATATTTAGGAGAAATAAGTCTTTGCTATATTTAGAGAATTATTGCCTGGGAATCATAAAAAATGTTCGAACAAGTATACGAGTTAGTATTTTGATATGTTCATATATTGGCAATGGTGCCATGGGTTAAATGTTTGCTTGATAACCGATGTGTGCAGGTTCAAGCTCTAGCGGGGAACAATCAATAACCAATAGCCACCCCAGCATCTAAATGTTTCCAACCACTATACCAAATGTTGATTCTGTATAAACAAATAACAATTCTTCTCTTTTCAGATTGATTTATTGCTGATTCAGAACCACATTCAGGACCTATCCACAAAGGCATTTAATATGTTTGTTGCCAATCGGAATTTTGCATTTATATATACAATGGATATAATTATCGGATATGTTATAGTGTGCCTTCAGTGCTTTGTAACTGGAAATCGTTCTGGTGACAATTAGCTTTCTATACTTCATGTGTATGGTATTATAGTTAGACTCCTATACAATATGTTAAATAAACTTCTCTATCAAACATTTTCCACTTTTATAATACAGGTCTTGCGTTTCCGACAGTCTTGACTATTTCAAAATTTATATATGCATTTTCAGCATTTCTGATTCGGATCTTACAGTAAAAAACAACGCTAGTAGTAGTTCGTCGTGCACTTGTTATGTCCGGATCGTTTGACTTACAGAGATGAAACAATCCCGGAAGGCGGATTTTAAATAAATCAATCAGGCGATGCGCACCACTTACCCGTTGTTTGCCGGCACAAAACGGTTCTCGAATAGACTTAGCACCAGGAGCCTCCCTGACAGTTTTAGACATACCTATAGCGGAGTGTAGATAAAGGAATCGCGCGAAGACCTCCATTTACCCGATATTGGCTGTATGATAAATTTTTAAGAGAATGTCCTTTTTCGAAATAATTACCAAAAATAATCTAAATTTTGTTCGGCATAAATTCAGTTTTGGATTAAAATAATTAAAGTAAAGTGACCTAATTACAGGTACAGGGAGTACACTGTATTTGTAGTTGCAATGAGAGTAGCATACCAGTGGAGAATCATTAAAAAAATAGACTGGATCCTTTTGAGGAGTTATTCAAAACCGTTCTCGATGATTTTAATAAATAATTGCAAAACTTAGCCGATAGCCCTGGTAGCTAGTGCTATATAGCTTTATATTATTTTTGTAATTAAATTACTTAATAATAAAGAAATAATAATAATAATAATAATAATAATAATAATAATAATAATAATAATGCTAATTAAAAAAAAAGAATGAATGATGAATATAACTCGGGTAGATATCTTGTGACTCCAAGAGATGAAATGGAAAAACACCGGAAATCAGGTGCGTTTCTTGGACGCTAGGACAAAAGATTACAAGATGTTCTACTACAGAACGGAAAAGGCCAGGAACGGAATCGGTATCATCCTTGCGGCAGAGCTACTTGATAACGTCTTGAGCATTTCGAAGTCCAGCGGCCGTTTGATGTCTCTCAAACTAGTAATACAAGGAGAGGTGTGGAATATTGTCAGTGCATATGCTCCACACAATGGGTGCAATCAGAGAGATAAAGATGCATTTTGGCTAGATTTCCACAATCTCCTTAAGAACATCCCAAAGGAAGAATTTCTGTTTGTTGGAGGAGATTTGAATGGACATGTCGGGAAATCAAACGAAGACTATGAAGACTGCCAAGGAGGACTAGGATATGGCACCAGGAACCTTCCTGGTGAAGACATCCTAAGCATGTGCAAATCACATGGCCTTATCGTATTAAATACCATGTTCATCAAACAAAGCCGACACCTGATCAGTTTCAGCAGTATTTCAGTATTTCATTATTTTATTAATATTCGTAAACAACATTTTTAATAGACTATCACAATCTTTAATTAATAAATGTGAATTTTACAACAACATGAAACCCAGATTGACTACCATTTGGTAGCCAGTTTCATGAAGCAAAAAAGATTGCGAAGTGATCCTGGGAGAGGCAATCGCTCAGCAACATCGTCTCCTGCTAACAGAAATTTTTATAAAGACACCAAAGAAAAGCAAACAAACAAGGGTCGCTGAGAAAATCATGTGGTACAATCTGGACAAAGAAAAAGGCGAGGCTTTTGTTTTCGTGATGAAAAATTACCTCACTCACACCATCAACGGAGCTGAGGATGAAGAGTGCAGAGCACAAAATATGTGGGATTCCCTACAGCGAACTTGCTTAAATAAGGCCAAATCACTGCTAGGAGCTTCAAAAGTCCACCATCAACACGCCAAAGAAACATGGTGGTGGAGTGATGAAGCTAAGAAGATGATAAATGAGAGGACAGCGGCTTTCAAAGCTTGGTCAAAGTGCCCGTCTAATAATAGTGACGAAAAAGTTCGCTTCGAAATGGAATACAGATGTTGCAAGAAAAAAGCGAAGAAGAAGTGTGCCCAGCTTCAAGCAGAGAGTACGGAGGACCTGTATCGGGAGCTGGAGAAAATATTTTCCCCGGGTTCTAGTGCAAACCAGGCTATTCAGGAGCTGCGTGTAGCAGCAAAGTTGGTGCCAAAAGACCTCAATTTCATGCAAAAAAGAGGCCGTGTTGACGTCGCAAAAGACATGATTTTTTGACGAGAAATGCAACAAATACCAGCCAACAGCCACCGAATTCACCTGATTTGGCTCCCTGTGACTTCTTTCTGTTCAATCGAGTTAAAAAACCATTACGGGGAACGCGTTTCAGCAGCCAAGAGGAAGTAATGAAAAAATCGCAGGAAGCGATACAAAAAATGTTTCGAAGATTGGATCAAGCGCTGGGATAAGTGTGTTGCAGTCGATGGGGATTACTTTGAAGGGGACAATATAGATTTAGATGAATAAACTTGTATTTTTAATTTTCTGAACAAATTCCGCGAACTTTTTGATCAAGGTGGTATGAACAAGAGCGCAACCATCTTCAAAATAGCCGCCCAAAGAAGGAGGAATGCTCAGGATATTCGTTCGAAAAAGTTCATTAACAATGCTCATGGCCAGCTTCTTGTGGATGACGAATAAATTCTGCAGAGGTGGTGGCCCGACCCGACATTACAGGCGAAGAAGTTAGTGAGGCGGTCAAATACTCCAAAAAACGAAAAGCGGTTGGGCCAGACGAGATGCCCTCTGAGTTCTGGAAAAAGGTGGGAGACGTCGGGTTCAGATGGCTCAGAATTCTCATCTCCAAATTTGTGAAAGGTGATGCAATGCGGGGAAAGTTCAATGGAGGGAAAGTTACCTTCTTCCTGTATACAAAGGGAAGGGTGATACGCGAAACTGTGATTACTATCGTTCGATCAGGCTGATGTCACACACCATGAAGATCGTTGAGCGGGTATTAGGTGGCCGACTGCGAAAAATAATACGGCTATCTGATGATCAGTGCGAGTTTGTCTCGGGCAAATCAACAACGATGCAATCCTAAGTATGAGGTCCATAATGGAAAAACATGGTGATTCCTTAAGGGATTTGCATACTGTATTGGTTGACCTTGAAAAGACATTCGACAGACAAACACGAGATCTGATATGGGTGGCACTATGACATCGATGGGTTCCAGAAACCTTTGTACAGATAATCATGGACATGTACGAAAGAGCAAAGACAAGAGTAAGATGCCCCGCTGGAGTAATCGAAGATTTCCCAATCAAAGTTGGGGTGCACCAGGGAAGCGTTTTAAGTCCTTAGTGACGGACCACAAGGTACATCAGTTATTCCTTGTTGACGATGGAGCCATCATAAGTGAGGATCCTGCATCCCTGCAACGAGCACTTAATGTTTGGGTGGACGTTTTGGAGGGAAATGGGTATCGCATTAGTTCAAAAAAGACAGAGTACTTATGCTGCTCGTTCTCTGATCCACTCAGGCCTATTCCAGACATTTATTTGAATGAAACAGTCCTTCCCAAGTGCGAAAAGTTTAAATATCTGGGATCTATGATCAATAGCAAAGCAGCCTGTGATGACGACATCAATCATGGGGTAAGCGTAGGGTGGATGAAGTGGCGAGAAAATTCCGCTATCTTCTGTGAAAGAAAAATGCCCCGTAAGTTGAAGGGAAGGCTCTACACCGCAGTTGTGCATCCAGCGCTCACATACGGTTCACAATGTTGGACGATGTACAAAAAGTATGAAAGTAAATTAACGGCAGCTGAGATAAAGATGCTTTGCATGACAGAAGGAGTGACAAAGCTTGATCGAATAAGAAGTTCGAAGATCCGTGGAAGATTTCACGTCAAGGAAGCCATCGTACAAAAGATTGAGTGCAAGCGCCTCAGCTGGTATTGCCACGTTCAAAGAAGAGATTATTTGAACCCTGTTAAAAAGGCAATATCAATGCACGTTCCAAAGAGATCGCGATGTAGGAAAGGCAGGCCTATAAACACCTGGATCATACAAATGCGACGACATCGGCATTTCATTGGCCTCAGTAACCGAGTGGCCAACGGCAGCGCTTTGGTGGACTACTGGCACCGGTGTACCCAGTCTCTCGTCCTAGGGGAATAATAAAGGAGCTGGCCCTCCAGGTTGGGGGTTGTGTCGTCGGGGTAACTTCCCTACCACATAAAAAATCGATGGTTCCGAAACAACCAAAAGCCTCGGATAAGGATGACTCAACTAATGACGACCCCAGCAAACGAAATAAGGACAACGACCTTCGGATCTGTACGTGGAATGTTCTGTCCCTTTACAGACCACGTGCAGCCAAATAACTAGCAGAGGCCCTAGATTGCTATGAAGCAGATATTACCGCCATCCAGGAAGTGCGATGGGATGGGCCGGGCAAAAAGAGGATGAAAAACTGTGACATCTACTACGGTGATTGCTACAGAGGCAACAGGTAACGCTTATTCGGATGCAGATTTATCGTACGCGGCAGATTTAGACAAGAAGTCTTAAGCTTCCGACACGTAATCGATCATATTATGACTATCCGGATTAAGGCTAAATTCGCTAACATAAGCTAAATATGTGTTCATGCCCCCACGGAAGAAAAGGACCCTGCCACCAAAGAGTGTTTCTACGAGCTCCTCTACAAAACATACGAGCAATGTCCTAAAAACGACGTTAAAATCGTATTGGGCGATTTCAACGCCAAAATAGGAAAGGAGGACGTCTTTGGTAGGGCAGTCGGTAAGCACAGCCTACATGACACCACGTCTGATAACGGACTAAGGCTAATTGATTTCGCTGTGGAGCGAAATGTCACCATAGCAAGCACATGGTTTCCCCATCTCAATATTCATAAGCGGCCCAATGATCATGTAACGATCAACCAAATTGATCATATTGCGATCGACGCAAGGCATGTCTCCAGTATTCTGGATGTCCGGACCTTCCGAGCGGCCAACATAGATTCGGATCATTACCTTGTTGTAGCCAAGGTACGAATGCGGATATCCCAATCTGAGCAACAAAGAAGAATCACAGTGAGAAAATTTAACATCGAAAAGCTACAATCGCAAGAGACCGCCAGACTCTTCGCTGAACGTGTAACCCGAAATCTCTCAATCATCCCTATGCCGCCAGCATCATGTGCCGAAGACCTGTGGCAACGCTGCCAACATGCCATCAGAAATGCCGCGACTGATGTGCTGGGTCTCGCTCGCCCACCACCGCGAAACCCCTGGATTGACGAAGAATGCAGGCGAGTGCATGCAGCAAAACAAGAGGCATACAAAGCGGCGCTGCAAAGGAAAACGAGAGCTGCTCGTGAGCTCTACGAGCAAAAGAGACGGGAAGTACATAGGCTGCTCCAAGGAAGAAGAAAGAGCATGAGAAGCGCGCGTTTGAGAATATCGAGAGTTTATACTCCAGGAACAATGTACGGAAGTTTTACCAAAAGGTAAAAAGAACGTGTCAGAAAAGCAATACCCGTACAGAAACCTGTAGAGACGAAAATGGAAACCTCGTAGTAGAATCACAGTCGGTGCTGAGAATATGGAAAAACGACTTCTGCAGACTGTATAACGGCGACGAAGACCAACATCCCGCTGTCAGGCAGAATGAACCATTACACATAGACGATGATAGTCAAAATTTCCGTCCACCTGACCAAAACGAAGTGAGGATAGCAATATCAAAGCTAATATCCAACAAGCCGTCAGGTCCCCTTACTAAAATCCAGCAAGGTGACCTAACAGCTTACCGGCCGAACTTTTCAAGGCAACTGGGGATGAATTGGTAGAGTGCATACATCAACTCATCTCTAAGATTTGGTCAGACGAGTGTACGCTTGATGAAGGGAACCTCAGTATCGTTTGCCTGATCCACAAGAAAGGAGACCCCCTCAACTGCGCCAATTATAGAGGCATCAGTCTCCTCAACATCGCATAAAAGATCTTTTCTGCGATATTGTGCGAATGCCTGATTGGACCCTATCAGGGCGGTTTCAGGCCAGGAAAGTCCACCATCGATCAAATCTTCACACTTCGGCAGATCCTGGAGAAAACCCAAGAATCCCAAATCGATACTCACCATCTCTTTATCGATTTCAAGGCCGCCTATGACAGCATCTATAGAGAAAAGCTTTATAGAGCCATGTCTAGTTTTGACATCCCTGCCAAACTAGTTCGTCTATGCAGGATAACGATGGAGAACGCTCGCTGCTCCATGAAGGTCGGTAATGACCTCACCGAGACCTTTGATGTCAAAAAAGGCTTTAGACAAGGTGACGCGCTGTCATCTGACTTCTTTAATATTGTACTTGAACGGATTGTGCGGAACTCACAAGCCAACACCGGAGGCACAATCTATTACAAGTCTGTACAACTGCTTGCATACGCCGGCGATAGAGGCATTATCGGAAAAACTCAGCGGGCTGTCACCGGTGCGTTTGCAAGCATTGAGGTGGAAGCTGCCAAAATGTGTTTAGCGATAAACGAGGGAAAACCAAGTATATGCTTTCAACAAGAAGGGACAGCCAACACTGACGAATTGGACAGAACGTCACAGTGGGCAGCTATAACTTCGAGGTAGTAAGGGACTTTGTCTAAATTAACTCTGCTATAAACACTGAGAACAACATCAGCGCAGAAATCAAGCAAAGAATAACTCTTGCCAATCGCTGTTTTTTGGGCTTATAAGGCAATTCAACAGTAAAGCCCTATCTCGAACAACTAAGGAGACTCTATATAAGACCTTGATCATCCCAGTCCTGCTTTAGGATGCTGAAACATGGACTTTATTAAAAGAGGATGAAGATATCCTTGGTCGCCTCGAGAGAAACATTCTTCGTAAGATTTTCGGTCCCGTTTGCGTTGACGGGTTTTGGAGGAGAAGATTCAATCACGAATTTTACGAGCTGTACAGCGACATCGGCCTAGTCGAAAAACTGCGTATTGGACGTCTGAGATGGCTAGGGCATGTAGAGCGAGTGGAAGAGTCTTCGAATCTAACGACGAGGGACGACGCAGTAGGGGAAATCATCGCCGTAGGTGGCGCGCACAAGTTCAAGGGGACCTCGACTAACTTGGAGTGCGCAACTGGAGGCAATTAGCTAAAGACCGAGCTAAATGGAGAGGCTTGTTGGGTGAGGCCCAGGTTCACCCCGAACTGTAGCGCCACCTAAGCAAGTAAGTGTTGTTAGCGTCCGTTAGGGCTTTGTTTCCTGCTTCGAGTTTGAGTGCGCAATGCGGGACGTACAATGAGGTTTTGGATTGGTCCGAGTTTATTGCCGAGCCTCCACTAGCCAGTTCGTCGGCTTTCTCATTCCCTGGTATGCCTTCATGACCAGATACCCAGTAGAGATTTACCTCATGCTGTGTTCCAAGAACCTTGAGCTCTTCTCTACAATACTTCACAGGCTTCGATTTTATTTCTATAGCAGATATTGCTTTTATCGCTACCTGGCTGTCGATGAAAGAGGTGATATCTTCGTGGTATTACCCTCATCGCAGTCTCATGGGCTGTTATTGTCACTGCTAGGGCCTCCGCCTGGAAAACGCTGCTGTAGTTCGGAAGCCAAGCTGACATGGAGAGACAAAGAGTTTCACAGAAGATGCCTGCACCTACACCTACACCTATTTCCATTTTGGATCCATCGGTGTACACAGCTGTGGATCGCTCGTTAGGCTTTCTGTCATATTTCCAGTCTTCCCCTGCTCGGACAGGTGCTTTAAAATGGTCTCGTGAAGTCTATGTAAGGCGTTTTGCAGTCTGTACTAGATGCACCGCCTAGATATCTCTGCAGGATCGTGGTATCACCCATTGCATTTGGTCTCCAGCTATTTGTTTGGCTTAATCTTACTGCACTAAGAGCCGCCAATGCTTGTATAAAGATGTTTAGCGGAAGCAGATTGAGAATGGCCTCGAGTCGTGTTGTAGGTGTCGTTCTCATCGCACTGGTTGTGGCGATGCACGCTAGTCTGTGTGCTTTTGTGATAGCAGTTAGTTTGCTTATTTTGCTGGCTGCTTGCCGCAATACAAGGCTGCCATAAGTTAGTATTGGCCTTACTAAAGCCGTATGCATCCATAAAATGATTTTGGGGTTCGGTCCCCAAGTCTTCCCGAATATTCTATTGCACAAGTAAAAAGCTATCCTGGCTTTTTTGACTCTTTCGTTAATGTTTGTTCTCCAGTACAGTTTTTTATCGAGCGCCAGGCCGAGGTATCTCGCACTACTGGAAATACTCAAGGGAATACCCCTTATGGAAAGTGTTACGAATTGTGGAATAATTCTTTTGTTATTGAATAGTACTAACTCTGTTTTCTGGGGATTAACCGCTGGTCTATATCTCTCCGTCCAGGAGTCAATAGCGGCTTTTACACGCAAGCGCTTACCACATGATTGGAGTGTACGCGCCGGAGTGTGGTAAAGAACGAGTGAAATACCGCGCGCCAGGAACGTGGTACCAAAATTTGGTTACAAAGTTATTCACTCGTGAAATTACGCGTTCTTGGAGCGTACACTCCAGGAATTTGTGTCTTATGGGTAATCGCGCGCGAAATACCTCGAGAAACTGGAACGTGCTGGAGTGTGCAACAGTTCAACAGTTTTCGCTGTAACGTGCGGTAGAATTTACCAGAGCCAGTGTCAATTTGGTGCGCTAAATCACCTGGGAAAGAGTTGTACTACTAAACGGGGAGCGCACGCTATCGGTCGGTACTGAGCACACGCACATACCGTTACACAACTCGTGCCATTAGACGTGCACTCTTTCACGCGCGAAATCACGCATTCCACGTTTTCGCGCGGTAAAGAACGTACGTGTGGGGGAAGCTAATAGTTTTCAGCGCCCCTTCGATTTGCTCGCTTAGGGTCGGGAGAAATTTTCCTGTTGCTAGCAGCACAACGTCGTCCGCATAGGCTATGGTTTTGACACCGCTGTTTCTGAGTTTAAGAAGAACTTCGTTCAGGACAACTACCCACAGCAGTGGGGATATAACCCCTCCTTCAGGCATAGGCTTCAAGCTTTGTTCCTCCGAGTTCAACTTTAACATGTCTTTCCTCTAACAACTGCTTCATAAACTATCGCACGAAATAAAACGTTAAAGTAATATATTTGGAAAACTGGTTTAATTTAAATTTTAATTTCAAGAAAATCTTTCTAACACCGCGCTGCTAAGGACGAGCAAAAAAAAATCGCAACCTGCTAATCATTCATCGCTTATGAAAATTCGTATTCGCAACCTGTTAACAACTTATAAATAAACTGCTATTGCTAATGAATTGCTAATGATAATTTGCCTGGCTTCTATTCACGAGTCACAATTTCATTTTTCATGCAATACACGCAAATGTGTGTTTGTCTCATATGAAAAAGGAAGAGGTATAATAAAATTAAAAAACTAAACTACCCTTTTTGTACGCTATCTGCTGAACGTCTCCATCCAGTTTTCTTTTCGAACATGTACCATTGGGTGTGCGAAGCTTTTTATGATACGCAAACAAGCACCAAACAAACTTATAAGGTTGCACATCGCAGTCGCAGCTGCTTTATAAGTTTGGTTGGTTGGTAATTGGTATATAGCAGCACAGGGGTTAAATTTGCTAAGTTGCTATTGCTGCTATTGTAGTCGCAGCTGGTTTGAAAGTTTGGTTGGTTGGTATATAGCACCACAGGGGTTATACGATTACTTGCTAAGTTGGTATTGGTGCTATTGCGTTGTGTCTTTAGTTCCAGCAAGTTCATGGGAGCCAGGTGTACGGGTAAGTTTTTTATGAAAGGATATTTGTATGTACATACATATGTACGCGTGAATAAATATGTACATAGATAGGAATTTATTATTTGTAAAATGATTTGGGGCACTTGCACCATAAAATGTAAACTCGTTTATGTAAGAAAATTACATTTTGTCTGTACCTATATGACTCCATTACGAAATCGCATTAGCAGGTTTTATTCACAGTGAATAAGAAATCGCATTCACAGTTATATCTGCGAATGCGAATTTACGACAAATAAGCAAATTAGCCCATCTCTACTCGCTGCCCAAAATCGCGTAAACGCAACATTGTCTCCCGCCCCACCCACACCGTATATCAGATTGAAACTTTGTGTACAAGTTTTCAGGTTCCTATGTAACTATTTTGCTGGGCTCTCCAATGTTTTAATCTTATCTAATCTAATCTAGTCTAGCACTCCTAAAGTTAACAAGAATGAACCTCATCTAAGTTTTTTGAAATGATCTACGTGTTCCATCAAAAAGTTTCCTTTATTTTGGTTGATAAACCTGGAAATTGATTTAACCCTTAATTGCATCATGATGGAAATTTCCATCATAACATTAAATAAACAAAAAAAAAACGCACGCAAAACCGTTTTAGTGTGCATTGGTTATTGCTTATCACTTTTCTCGGTAGTTCTGTGCAATGAAACGCAGCTGTCAAAACAAAAGGAAAAACAATTAGCAGATTTGAACTGATCATTCCTCTGTATCTTGTGTTTGGGAAAACGTGCAAACTCTTTGGTACTCTAAGTAAAGTAACTTGTATTTTTGATATACATATAAAAGTGATAATAAGTGAAATAAAGGTTTGTTTTAATTTTTTTTTTCTTTTCCGAGGGTAGGTGAAAATCTTCAACAAGACACTATGAGGATCGACAGCGCGTGCTCATAGTAGTGTGGGATTCTTACCCACTAAAAAACCTCCCTTCAAAACAGACTTGTTTTTATTTTTACTACAACTAAGTATTCGACTTATCAAGTAGTTTTCGTTTCGCGAAATAATGACGTTTTGCAGGTACCTTCCCATTAGAAGTTCCTGCCAGCTCCGCAGTTTAGACGCGGTTACTTATCGCGCTAGGTCTAAAGGTTTGGTTCTTTGTAGACGGCGCAGTAAATTTCTTTCTTCCAAAAGTTGGAGGACTGTAATATTTACGTGACTTTCTAGTCGACTTCTATGCTTTCTCGCGTAGGTTTGAATTTCGTCTTCGATTGTTTTAATGCCAAGGTCTCTGTGGATATCGCTATTTCTGATATACCATGGCGCATTTACAATACCTCTTAGCACTTTGTTTGTAAAATTTTAATATTACTTATTTTGGTACAACCCCAGAGTTGTATACCATATGTCCATACAGGCTTTAGCACTTGCTTATATAAAAGGAGTTTGTTATATATATTAAGCTTGAAATATTTTCCAAGTAACCAATACATTTCTCGATATTTGTTATCTAGTTCTTTGCGTTTTTTCTTAACGTGCGTTTTCCATTTCAGCTTTGTATCAAGTGTCATTCCAAGATACTTAGCCTCGTTTGCAAACGGGATTTGAACCGAGTTTGAAAAGATCGGCAAATTATTTATTTTTTTATAAGTAAAATTTACATGAACAGATTTGGTCTCGTTGAGTGCGATTCGCCAAATCTTTGTCCATTCATTTACTCTATTCAAAGCTTCTTGCAGTTTTTCTGTAGTATCTTCGACCGTTTTACCTACTGTCAAGATAGCAGTGTCGTCGGCAAATGTAGCTAGCTCAGTGCCTTCTACTTGCGGTATATCACGAGTGTATAATAGATATAAGACTGGACCAAGAACGCTTCCTTGCGGCACCCCAGCCATTATTTCCTTAAAATCTGAATATTCGTTTCCACATTTGACGCGGAATAGCCTATTCGTAAGGTAGTTCTTCAAAATATTATATAGGTGCTCTGGCAGAACTTGTCGTAATTTAAACTTTAAGCCTTCGTGCCAGACCTTGTCAAAGGCTTGAGAAACGTCAAGGAATACGCTTGAACAAATCTTTTTTTCTTCAAGTGATTTTTCGATTACATGTGTTATTCGATGTACTTGTTCAACTGTAGAATGCTTACTTCTAAATCCGAATTGATGATCAGGGATGAGATGCCCTTCTTCTATAACCGGCTGTATTCGCCTAACCAATATTCTCTCGAACACTTTGGATATAATTGGAAGAAGCGAAATCGGTCTATAAGAGGTTTTTTCATTCGGCGGTTTTCCAGGCTTAAGGACCATTATAACTTCGGCGACTTTCCATTGACTGGGAACATATTCTAGTCTAATCGCGGCGTTTATAATGAACAGAAGCTTAATTAGAGCTTTTCTTGGTAGTGCTTTAAGAACCTCTCCCGTAATTAGGTCGTATCCAGGAGCTTTCTTAGGTTTAAGTTTCTTTATTTCTCCCTTAAGTTCGGTAAGCGTTGCATTTCTTATTACGCTATTGTCTATATACGACGTATTTATATTTTCAATAAGAGCTTGTCCATCAAACGGTTTGAAAGTTTCTTCCAGGTGGGCGGCAAAAACTTGCGCTTTCTCTTTATCATGCCTGGCCCATTCGTCTTGATTTTTCCTAATTGGCGCGGCTTGAATTTGAGGTTTTTTAATACCTTTTATAGCCTTCCAAAGCGAATAGTTAGAATCTTTTTCTGCCGTTAAGCTTTCTAGGTTTCATTATTCTTAAGGTCTTTAATAGATCGTTTTAGTGAGTTGCACAAACGGTTAAGATGTGCTTTATGTTGCGGAGCCCGAGTTTGTTGCCATCTTTTACGCGCTTTTCTCTTCTCCTTAATCATCTCTTTTATTTCCTGCGGATAAATTTTAATGTAACTGGCCAGGGTTCTCTTTGGTTTGGGAGTATTCTTCCACGCGGCATCCTGTAAGATTTCGACGAAGCGATCTACTTCAACTTCAAGTTCATAGGGCGTTTTAAGTGATACGCTCAGCTCAATATTTGCTTCAATATCTTTTTTAAAGCCGTCCCAATTAGTTTTCGCGCCAGTTAATCTGGCCGGTTCTACTTTTTTAATCAAAGCTTCGCTTATCGTCATAGTGATTGGAGAATGATCAGAGGAGAGATCAAAGCTTTCTTCAACTTTTATACAGTTGCCAGATATTCCTTTAACAACAAAGAAATCAATCAGATCTGGTATCTTATTTCTATCAGTTGGCCAATATGTTGGTTTACCCGTCGAGTAAAAATCACAACTGAATTGCATACCCGCATTATAAAGCTTTCTACCTTTCTGAGAGGCATATCTTGAGCCCCAGAAGGGGTGTTTCGCGTTGAAGTCACCACCAATAATAAAATTTGGTTTAAGGAAGTTGAAGATGTTTGTGAAATCACTTTCTTCAAGTTTACATCGCAGTGGACAATATATAGACGAAATGTTGAAAGCAAAATGTCTATTTCTAACGCGTACCGTGCTTACTTGCATTGCTTCTAATTCAATTTTTATTTCCGCTGAGTGTTCGTTATTTTCTTTTATAAACAAAGATGATCCGCCTCTGGCTCTTTCCGATGGGTGAAAGGCGTGATATCCGCTATATCCCCTTATCTTAATATTCGATTGCTTTTTCAGATGAGTTTCACAGACCAAGCATATATCAATATCTTTCTCTCGCATAAATATTTCTAACTCGTCGAGTCTTTGTATGAGCCCGTTAGCGTTCCAAGTAAGAATTTTAAGCGTTTCTTTCATATTCTGGTTGAAGTGCGCGTGTTATGAATGTTGTTTTCTAGTGCAACTAGTCTCTCGGAAATTAGTTTATTTGTTTTGCATTGCTCTTCAAGTTTCGCAAGAATTAGGGAAAAAACATTGGATACATGATCTTCTGAACTACCTCTATCACCATTTTTCAATGTCGCAACTTGAGAAGGAGTCTTTACATGAAAGTTTGGACGGTTTCTTGCTTTGATCTCCCGTGAGTTGTCGGTCGTGTACGTACCCTTAACTGTCTTCGCCGCTTGAGCATAAGACTGCACGCCAATATTCGGAGATTTTGCTTCTGTTCCCTTATCTCTATTACTTTCGGATTTTTTATCATTAACCGATCTTAAGTTAATATTGACGGACTTTCTATCTTTCGCTGCTTTTTTCGTAGCTATTTTGGGTCTGTTCTTGATTGGTTTCATATTCGGACGCATCGAATTTTTTAGCGTATCGCGGCGTTTTTGAAGCTCTTTCGCCACTTCGCAACCCCGATAGTTCGCAGGATGTTTTCCTTTGCAATTTATACAAGTGACTGGGGTTTGCTTGTTTAGGTGACACTCTTCCGAGAGATGTTTACCTGCGCATTTGACGCATCGCGGCTCTTTCTGGCAGTAAGTCTGCGTGTGATTGAAGCCTTGACAGCGCTTACACTGCGGGATCGATCTGGAGGTCTTACGCATGGGTTCGATTTTGACCACGATGTTTAGAATAGTCTTGATACCATATATAATATCTTTATTTTCGTCTTTATCAAAACTAAGCATGAATAGTGAAAGACCGCGCTTTACCGATTTTTCATGATCTCCCTCCGACTGTTGCTTCTCCTTCTTGATAATATTGACGGCATCAAGAATTTTAAAGCCTTTGTCTTGAAGGTCGTGCATTATATCTTCTTTAGTGCACGAGGGGTGGAGTCCCCTTGCTACAACACGCAGTGGTCTTTCTAACTTATTTTCATAAGTATACCACTGAATCTTTTCGGCATTCAATTTTTTAGATACTGATCGGTAACCGTCGGCATCATCGACATTGATTTTCCACGTATTATTTCGCAGAGATGTCACCTTAAACTTCGAAGCCAGAGTTCTTTTAAGGAGGCAATGCAACTTATTATAGTCCGTAATTCCAACGACGTTTATCGGTGGCGGAGGACGTAATTTTGGTTGTTGTTGCTTTTCTTGCATCTCCTTGCGCTTTTCATCTTTTTGTGGCTCGACTTCCGGTGAGGAACCAGCTTTTCGTTTTTTGCTAGGTCGTTTCTTTTCGACCCAATTCGTTTCGCGTGTTAGCTCTTCTTCGTCCGTCTGGTATTCGCGACTAGGTGAGCGATGTGAGATAACTGTATTTTCTTTTTGTAGGTACGTGTTTTTTAGGGCATTATTTTCTTGCCCGAGTAAATCTACCTCTTTCTTGAGCTCACGATAGAGTAGCTCCATTTCGCTAAGCTTGGTACGGAGTACGTCGTTTTCCTCCTCAATGCTTTCAGATTTCGCTGAGTCCCGTTTTTCACGCGTTTGCGCTTCCGGCGGACTTCTTTTTCCGGAGACGTTCGATCTTGTTGGTGGAGATCGAGATACCCTTGTACTTTTTGAGAAGGGATTTATAAGGTGCAATAAATGGCTCTCCCCAGAATCCGTAGAGCCGACCTCCGAAGAGGGTGGATTTTCCAGTTTACCTGGACTGCCACCTGGGGTATTTAAATCTTTTGTTTTGTTCATTGCATGTTTTTTGTATACGCCATACTCGGTATACGGAGGGTGGATTTTAGTCGCCTCTTACGACAGGCATGCCTACCTCGGGTATATTCTAACCCCTACCCGAAGGGGGTGGTTTGTTTTAATTGTTTTATTTATTTCCTTTGCAAGCGAAATCAAAAAAATGTTTTTAGCCCGCCAAAGCATTTGACGGAAATTTTCATCACCATGCAATAACCCACTTTGTGTACTTGTGGCAAAAATGCATTTGCAGTAAATTTTTATCTTATTATATTTTTAGAAAATATGGATGATAGAAACATAAAAGCTTATTTGGCTCAATTAGAAGACGGTTATATATCAGAAGATGGTTTTGATACCGAAAATTCTGACGGCGAGAACCATGATGCAAAAGAAATTGCAAGAATATTGCAGGAGGAAACTGACGATGATGATGAGGTAGATAAAACTGCTCAATCTGATCTTTCTCATATAGAAGAGGACACAACAGAAAACCAGGGACTTTCTGACCCAAGTACTTCAAAAAGTTTATCCCCGTTTGTTTTTGAAAAAATAAAATTAATATGGAAAAAAGGAAATATGGTGTATGATGAAAACAAAATTGTATTCTTGGGAAATTCTTCGGCTTCAGATGAGATATCAAATCTAGAAACCCCATATCAGTGTTTCTCTCACTTTTTTACAAAAGATTTTATAAACGAAATAGTTGAACAAACCAATTTATACATAATCCAAAGCAATCCCACTTCATCTACAAGTTTCACAGAATCTGATTTGAACAAGTTCTTTGGTATCCTTTTGTACATGTCAGTACAGAAATTTCCCAGTACTAGATCGTATTGGTCGCCAATGTTTGGATATGATCCGATTTCATCTACAATGCCGCTTAATAAGTTTGAAAAAATAAAATTATCTTTGCATTTCAACAACAATGAAGATTATATGCCGGTAGGCCATCCAAAACACGACAGGCTTAATAAAATCCGTCCTTTAATTGAGCATCTAAATGAGAGGTTTGCCACAGTGCCAATGGACCAACGGCTTTCCGTAGATGAACAGATGTGCTCCACAAAGATAGGGCACTATTTAAAGCAATATTTGCCCAATAAGCCCCACAAGTGGGGATTTAAGTTGTATGTTCTATGCAATTTGATGGGATATGCCTATAAGTTTGAGATTTACTCTGGACAAGAGAATTCGGAAAGACTTACAGATGAACCAAATCTTGGTGCGACAGGAAATGTTGTTGTTCGCTTGCTTCGTGAAGTACCAAAAATGCAGAACCATATCATATATTTTGATAATTTTTATACTTCCCTACAATTAGTATATTTTTTGGCTAAGCAAGGCGTTCATACTGTGGGAACTGTGCAAGTAAGCAGAATTCCGAATAATAAATTGCCAGAAAAAAAAGAATTCATGAAGAAATGTGTACCCAGGGGAAGTTATGAAGAGAGAGTTTCTACACATGATGGCATAGATGTGAGTTGTGTAGCTTGGAAAGACAATAAGGTAGTAACCCTGTTATCTACGTATGCTGGAGCACTGCCTGTGGCTGAAATTAAAAGATATGACAAAACCATTAAAGAAAAAATTGGTATTACTTGCCCTTTTATTGTCCAAGAATACAATAAACACATGGGGGGAGTAGACCTCATGGACAGTTTTTTGGGAAGAAACCACATAATAATGAGGTCTAAAAAATGGTACTTGCGTATTTTTTTTTCATTTGTTTGATTTAGCAGTAGCATTCTTGGATTATCTACAAAAAAAATGCTCGGGAAGGAAATCAAACAACAAAGAGTCTGCTTACGTTAAGCCAATTCAGAAACAAACGGGCCATTGTGCTATGTAAGAAAGGAAGCATTACAGATGCAAAAAGGGATCGTCCAAGCAGCAGTACCATTGAACAAAAATTAGACGCAAAAAGAAGAAAAGGTTCTGCAGCTCCTCCACCTCCTAAGGACATAAGAAAAGATGGTTTCGAACATTGACCTCAAGTTGGTGGATCACTCAGGTGCAAATACCCAGGATGCAAAGGATATTCCACAATCTCATGCAGTAAATGCGGAATTAATCTGTGCCTTAATCAAAATAATAATTGTTTTTTGAACTACCATCAGAAATAAAAGTGATACAAAGACGTTTTATTTTTTATTTATTTAGTACTGAGCTAAGCATCCATATTTGCATGATGATGGATATTTCCATCATACTATTTTTTACTAGTTTTATACTATTTATTTATAAGGGGATTTTTCATAATATTTTTTCTTTAATCTGGAGCTCAATTTACAGCACTGAGATTTATTTCAGAGAAAAATAAAAAATGATGCAAAGAAGAGTTAAGAGTGTTTAATAGTTAAATAGATTTACTTTGCAGGGATTTTGAAATAGTGGCATAAGATAAAAACAGAAGTAGTACGCGTGCTCCAAGATTAATGCAAATATGTACTTTTATAGTACTACAAACGACATCGCTGATCCGTATTGCTACGAATAGAAAAATTGTAGCTGACATGCAGCTGACGCAACAAAGAAAGAGCGCAAATCTTCTTGGTTATCCAAGGATTTTATGCCTAGAATTGCAAGGAACGATTACAAAGAGCTTCCTGACACTAGACCACTTCTATACTCGCATGCTATATGGAGTAACCACAGGACATTTTGCCTTTGAGTTATGTTTCGCAAATAGAAAGTCAAGTTCGATGTTTTATTTGGTAGGGTCAATTCAACATCTGCTCTACCATTTGGTTTAATAATCGTTTGTTATTTAACTACAAAAAGGGATTAATAATGTCATAATCTCTATAAAGGCGGTATTCAGCGCTACCATTTCTCTAATTATATAGAACGCTATAGGTTTTCTAGAATATCGCCCTGTTATTGACGAGAAAAGTAATGAAGCCCAGGAACGTAATAAGACAGCAAAGACGAAATAATTTAAAACACCTCAACTTCATTCGGCTGCGGTGGAACGAGAACCAAAGTAGTTACATAAGTACTTACTTCCTTACTTAGCTGGCGCTACAGTTCGGGATGAACCTGGGCCTCAACCAACAAGCCTCTCCATTTAGGTCGGCCTTTAGCTAATTGCTTCCAGTTGCGCACTCCAAGTTGGTCGAGGTCCCCTTGAATTTGTGCCCATCACCTACGGCGGGGAGGTCCTTGGCTTCCTGATGCGAAACTGGGTGTCGAATTCAAAGACCGTTTTGAATGCGTTGAATGCTCAATCAACTGAGTCCAATAATCTGGAAAAGGTATTGGGAATGTTGTGGTCCACTCCAGATGATTGCTTCACATTCAAAGTATCTAAAAGATACAAAAATAAGGATGTACTTCTTGGAAACCGAAGACCCACAAAAAGAGAAGTGCTCAGCCTGGTGATGAGGATCTTCGATCCATTAGGCCTTCTTGCATTCGTCGTTATGTACGCTAAGATCATATTTCAAGATACGTGGCGGTCTGGCTGTGCTTGGGATGAACAAATTCATGACGAAGAATTTTTCAAATGGTTGCGTTGGTTTAAACTTTTGCCTCAGGTTGCTTCGATGAAAATTCCAAGATGTTACATAAACCCCTGTTTCAGCAGTTTTCCTGACATGGAAATGCACACATTTGTTGATGCAAGCGAGGAAGGATACGCAGCAGTAAGTTACTTAAGACGCTCTGTGGGGAACGTTGCCAAGTGTGCATTACTGGGATGTAAAACGAGAGTGGCGCCCTTGAAGATGATGTCAGTTCCGCGGCTGGAGCTGTAAGCAGCTGTCCTTGGGGCACGATTGGCCAAGGTACTTATCGTCTCTCATTCGGTGAAGAATCCTGGATACGTTCCGACCACCGACGGTACCGACAATTTGTGGCATTTCGTGTCAGCGAGATACTGGAGCTGTCAAACATTTCAGACTTGCGCTGGATTCCCTCTACGGAGAACGTAGCAGACGAGGCTACGAAATGGCAGCGAACTCCTGACTTTTTAAACAACAGTCGATGGTTGAACGGACCAGCGTTCTTAAGTTCGGAACCAAGACCTGGCCTAAAGAAGCAAACGAAAAATACACATCTACAAGTGAAGAGCTACGAGCTCAATACGTTGCACATCATACAGAGGGCAAACAGTTTCACAAAAAAGGCCTTCTAATAGAGCCCGAACGATTCTCTAGCTGGCAAGAAATGGTACAAGCAATAGCAAGGGTTATTCGCAAGGCTGTAGATTTGCAAGGCTGTGGAAAAATAAAAAGCGTTGCAAGATCTCAACGAACCGTTCCTTTCCGACAGAGCATGAACTCCAACTTGCTGAAAAAATACTTTGGAGAGAAGCGCAGATAAATTAATTTATTGAAGAGATTTCTATGCTTTCTAGAGGGGAGGCTGTACGAAGCTGTCAGCTGTGTAAAAACTGGAAGGAGGAACCTTCACCACCCAAAATGGCCAGGCTACTACCGACGCGTCTCGCCTCCTTCTCTCGGCTATTTTCTTTCGTTGGAGTGGACTATTTTGGACCAATTCTCGTGTCCATCAGCCGAAGTAATGAGAAACGATACGGGGTCCTCTTGACCTGTCTAACGACCACAGCAATTCACTTGGAATTGGCTAACACATTATCTACAGATTCCTGCATTATTGCCATTAGAAACTTTATCGCTCGTCGTGGCCCGCCAATTGAACTGTGGAGCGATAACGGGACTAACTTTAAAGGTGCAGAGCGCGAGCTAAAGGAAGCATTTGCTGAAATGGACCAGAAAAAGATGATCAAAGCCTTTACGAGCCCATCCACGGTATGGCGATTTATACCCCTAGCATCGCTTCGCATGGGAGGAGTGTGGGAACGCCTAGTGCGATCGGTTAAGGATGTCCTGTACAGGGTTTTACATTCACGAAATTTGAATGAAGAGCTTCTGCGTGGGGCCTTAATGGAGGTGGAGATGATCGTCAATTCCAGACCACTCACCTACGTACCTATCAGCCATGAATGTGAGGAAGCCTTAACGCCAAACTATTTTTTAATTGACAGTTCTAGCGGCGCGAAACCTCCTACAGAAATCACTACGGATGGAAGCCAATTGCGGAGAAACTACCAAACAGCGCAGCAGCTGGAAAATGCGTTTTGGAAGAGGTGGGTTCGCGAGTATCTACCAGTTATCACGCGACGATGTAAATGGTTCGATGAAGTGAAGGCGATCGAGGTTGATGACATTGTGTATATAGTTGACCCCGACATCCCAAGGAATTGCTGGCCTAAAGGAAGAGTAGTGGCTACAAGAAAGGGAACAGACGGTCAAGTAAGAAGCGCCTTAGTCAAAACAGCTGCTGGGATTTATGAGAGACTCGCTGCTAAGACAGCTGTACTGGATGTCTACAAGAAGGATAAGGTAGGCCCTCGAGAGGACATACCGGGGGTGAGTGTTACTACAGATCTGGCAACGCGCTAACTTAAATTCCGAACGCACCCTCGTGGCAGATGTCAACCTAGTTGTCACGAACGACTTAAATTTCTTTCTTTTTCTTTGGCGCATGGCATCCTGTGAAGACGTAAGAAGAGGTTAAGGAAGAATAAAACTAAGTAAGAACAATTTCATTTATTTGTAAAAGACTTATGCCTTTGTATCTAGGAATTTTTTAGTCCAAATAAACGGGATTTATTGTTCTCACTCTGGATTGAAGAAATTGTTTTCTTTCGAAACAGTACCTACGCAGTTAATTGTCGAATAGGAAAAAAAAACGTAACAAAGAATTATCACAGATTTGCAAATGTACCGTAATTTTGTTTCAACTGATTTACAATCGACATTTTGCTCTGTAAGGTAACAGCCGATCCCCACAAAATGTATTCAAAACGTGAATACGCGAAAATAGTGTTTGTATACGGGTTCTGCAATGGAAACGCTTCATTGGCAAGATCGACGATACCCAAATCGGGGAACACCATGTGGTTGGATGTTCGCCTTGTTGATACTGGGTCAGCTGCACCAAATAAAAGGGAACGACAATCAGACGCAGCGGCGGCAAAAGTTGAGAGTGGGATTTTGCGTGCTGTGGAAGTTCAGCCTTCAGTCAGCGTCCGCAGACTAGCTGTGCAGTTGGAACTTCCCAGAGCCAGGATTCACAGAACTCTACAGAGTAATAGACTACACCCTTCCCATTTTACACCGGTACAGGATTTACTACCAGGAGATGCGCAAAGAAGAGTGGAATTTTGCCAATGGCTACTGCGCAAACAAACAGAAAGCGCGCACTTCCTCAATAACATTCTGTGGACTGACGAAGCGCAATTCACAAGAGATGGGGTGACAAACCATCATAATTTCACCATTGGTCAGACTCCAATCCCCATTTAATATGCACAACATCCTTTCAAAGGTAAGAATTTTATTATTGTGAACAACTTCTTCAAAATGTGTTGCTTAATTTAAAGGAGGTTTAGCGTAAATGTTTGGGCTTGATTAATAGGAAACACTTTAGTAGGCCCGCACGTTCTTCCACGAAGAGCCAATTCTCATTACTACCTGAAACTTCTTGGAGAACGATTGCCGGAGTTCCTTAAAGATGTTCCTCTTGTTCAGAGAAGGGCGATGTTCTTTCAACAAGATGGAGCACCTTGTCACAGTAGCAGCGGAGTAACTTCGTTCATCAACCATACTTTTAACGAACAGTGGATTGGTCGATTTGGCTCCAACCCTTGGCCACCCAGATCTCCTGATCTGACACCCATGGATTTTTTCTTCTGGGGTGCTATGAAAGAAAAAGTTTATTTTAGAGAAAGGTCGACACTCGAAGAGCTCCAAGAAAAAAATGAGTGCCGTTTCAGAAGAGATGAGAAGAAGTGTGCTGCTCGTTAATCTGCCATCCGAAATGCTTAAATGCGCCCGAAAGTTTATTCAAATGGAAGGAAGGCACTTCGAACAATTGCTATAAACATTCCATGAACTGTTCTGTTTCAAGACTAATTCACTAGGCAACCGCAATGACAATGGCGAAAGGTTTGTGGATTTCTGCAATGCCAACCGCCTTGTGATAGGTGGCACCATATTTGAGCACAAGACCTGCCACAAAGTCAGCTGGGTTTCCAATGACAGGCAAGCAACCTCCAACCAAATTGACCATTTTGCTATCAGCCGCCGCTTAAGAAGTAGTCTCCTGGACGTCCGAAACAGGCGAGGGGCAGATGTGGGGATAGTACGTGATCACCATCTTATGATAGCTACTCTCCAACTACGCACTGCTGCAGTTCGAAGATCCCACGACAAAACAAGAATCCCCAGGTCCAACATTGATAGCCTTAGTGATCCCTCAGTGCGCCAACAATTAAGGGAGCACTTTTCGCAAGGTGTGGAAGCAATCAGCAGCTCAATGCCCGCAACCATCCAAGACCATTGGTGTGCTGTGAAAAATGTTTTTACATCTGGTGCTGAAAGAATTGTCGGTCGATCGCAGGGAAGACATAGGGCATGGCTTTCCGAGGATACCTGGAGACGGATTGACGAACGAAAACAGCTGAAAGCTCGCGTTGCAGCTACCCCAGCAGCAGGAAGAAGCGAGCTAGAGTCCCTATATCGCATGAAGATGAGAGAAGTTCAGCGTAGCGTGCGACGTGACAAGCGCAACTACATCAACGCGCTGGCTACAGAAGCAGAAGAAGCAGCACAGAGGTGCGACAGCAGGACCGTCTACAGAATCACGAAAGAGCTGGCAGGTGGTCACAGCTCCAGCCAACACCCAGTGAAAAGCCTAGTCGGCTCCTTGCTCATTTCGGATGAGGACCAGCTCAAGAGATGGAAAGAGCATTTTGCTATGGTTTTGAACCGTGTATTCGCTAGCGATATGCTCCCAAATCAGACTGAGATGACCGAGGTGAGAAGCTCCCGAATACGCACCACGACTCCCAATAAAGATGAGATCATTACCGCGATCAAGGCACTCAAAACCAACAAGGCGGTAGGACTTGACGGTATTCCAGCAGAGCTCTTACGAGCAGCGCCAACAACATCGGCTGAGCTTCTGTTTATACTTATAGATGAGCTTGGGAAGCTGAGAGCTTTCCTAACGAGTGGAAAAAGGGGATGATCGTCAAGCTTCCTAAGAAAGGAAATTTTATGGAGTGCGGAAACTGGAGGGGTATCTGCGTGCTGCCTGCTGTAGCTAACATAATAGCTAAAATCATCGTACAGCCAATCAAACAACATCTCGAAGACACACTCGATGCCGAACAAGCAGGTTTCCGCTCTGGATCCTCCTGTGCCGACCACATCAACACCCTGCGGATTATCATCGAACAGTGTGTTGAAGATCGATCGCGGCTGCACCTGCTGTTCATCGATTTTGAGAAAGCGTTCGATAGTGTCAACAGGGATTTTATTTGGCGTGCCTTACGCAGGAGATGTATTCCCGATAAACTAGTTGCTATTATCAGAGCTACATATGAAGGCTTCAAATGTCGCGTCCTGCACAGCGGAAGGTAGTCTGAGGAATTTGAGATCCAAAGTGGGGTAAGACAAGGCTGTATCCTTTCACCAATATTATTCCTATTGGTGATTAGTGATGTGCTGCATGCACCTTTGTCGACGGGAAACGGAGGAATTCGATGGACTCTTACATCTCAACTGAAACATCTTGACTACGCTGACGATGTACGCTTACTCTCCCACAGAATTATGGACCTCCACCAAATGACAGCAGATGTGGAGAGGGAGGCAGGTGTCGTCGGGCTGAAAATTAATACGGCAAAAACTAAAATTATCAGCCTTGGAACAAACTCATCGGCTCAAATATGCATTGCTGGACAACCGGTAGAGAGAGTAGAGGATTTCCAGTATCTTGAGAGTATTGTCTCGACCGATGGTGGAACCGAACTGGATATAGCCAACAGGATCGCCAAAGCAAAGTCCGCGTTCGGGATGTTGTCCAAAATATGGCGAAGCAATGCAATCGGTTTGAGCACCAAAATAAGACTGTTCCGCTCCAACGTTGAATCCGTGCTGCTATATGGTTGCAGCACGTGGAGAGTGACCACTACTATCACCAGAAAGCTGCAAACGTTCGCTAATAGGTGTCTGCGCAATATCTTAAGGATTTTCTGGCCCAACCGTATCTCTAACGAACACCTTTACGAGAGAATGGGTCGGGAACCAATAGGCACAACCATCCAACGGCGGAAGTGGCAGTGGATTGGTCACACGTTCTGAAAGGGTGACAGTTCCATAGCGAACCATGCTATTCAATGGAACCCTCTAACTCAGGATGGCAGAAGACCTGGCGGTCCGAGGAGAACATGGCGCAGAACAGTCGAGAATAAGGCACGGCAGTTAGGGAAAAGTTGTGGAGAACTCAGGCACATTGCCAGAAACCGTACACGATGGCGCGTAGGCGTACTAGATGCCCTAGGACCCACAAGGAGATACAGGACATAAGTAAAGTAAGTACACTTCTTTTTGACCATTTTTTCTGACAAAATATGGCTTTTACTGTTGATCAACGTCTGTTGATCGTACGTAAAAAAGTTGCTTAATATAATTTTAAGAAAATTTCTTAAGGTGCGTCCAGACCAAAGAAACATTTCAGAAACATTTCAGAAACATTTCAGAAACATTTCAGAAACATTTCAGAAACAGAGAAACATTTCTGAAATGTTTCTGAAATGTTTCCGAAATGTTTCTGAAATGTTTCTTTGGTGTGGACGCCGATGAAACATTTCTGAAATGTTTCTCAGTTTCCCATTCGCGACGGAAAACTATTTTTGTTTCTCAAGCTCCACGTGCAGAAAGTGAGTGCTTTTTGTGAAAATAAAAATAAAAAAAATGTCAAGAAAGGCGTGGAGTAATGAGGGTACAATTTCTTTAATTAAATTGTATGAAACTAAAAGAGATTTATGGGATCCCCAAAACGAAAATTACAAAAATAGAATTTTCTCTATTTTTAAAAAAATATCTTTGCCACTGTTTTTTTTTCTTCTTCTTATCGTTTTCTATTTTTTTCATGATGATGAAGCACGACGCTATTAATACTACCTTTTTTGAGCCCATCATCTTCAAGAGCAAAAATGGATAAAAAGAAACATTTCAGAAACATTTCAGAAATGTTTCATTTGGCGTCCACACCAAAAGAAACATTTTAGAAACATTTCTGAAATGTTTCTGAAATGTTTCTGAAGCAAATGGGAAACAATCGGGAAACATTTCAGAAACATTTCAGAAACAATGTTTCTGAAATGTTTCTTTGGTCTGGACGCACCTTAAGGGATACAAATTTCTTAAAAAAAAAATATTTTGACAAAAATGCATTTTAAGTGAAAAAATGGAACAACAAATTTTCATTATTTTGAGTTTAAGGAGCCATAACTTTTTTGTAGCTGCACAGCTGTACCCAACGTGTTTGTATGCGCTACTAAATTCTCTTTCCAAAATATATAAAACAATTTTTGTACCTATAATAGTTTAGAAGTTATAGCGTTTAAAGTGGTTACACCTCCAAATAAGAGGTCACCCACTTTGATGGGCTATAACTTGAAATGTGGTGAGAATAGACCCCGCCCTGCCATACAATTTTCTACTTGGCGGAACTTCAGGTATCTCCTCTTAAATGATTATACTGCTTAACTGGGCCACCCTGTACAGTCTACCTTAAAAATTAAATTAAAACTATTTACAACAATAAAAATCAAAACGAACAAACAGAAAAACTAAAACTAACTTAATCTAATCTAATCGGTGCATTCCATATTCCGCGCCAGCGCTAATTGAAATAGTACTCCGGAGTCCGCTTGACAACCTGTGAGTAATGAGTTTGGCACCCGCTAGCTGAAAAGTTGTCATCGCGTACGGAGATACAACTTCCACTAGCGCCAGTGGGGTGCATGGAATGCGCCGAATCTAAGCATCAGCTTCAACCCAGTCAAGCCACTAGTATTTTTATTTTTTTTAACCGGTAAGTATTGCATACATCCCTATCAGGCACACTTACGTAGTATCTCAGTATGGCATTGCCATTCCTCAAGAATGTAGGATCATATAGATAGGAATGTTGGACGAGTCTGATAAATATGCCGGATATCAAAAATGCCTCAGGTGGTATATGCCCATTTTCTAATGAATTTTTAAAATACACAGGGTTAGGATAAAATAGTGCAGAGACTAATTCATTCTCCGTAACATTTGACATTTGCACAAAGTGATTTCTTGCAAAGTTCAAAATGACATTATCGATCCTGGACACACTTTACTGGCTTTACTGTTGAATTGCCTTATAAGCCCAAAAAAACAGCGATTGGTAAGAGGTATTCTTCGATTGATTTCTGCGCTGATGTTATTTTTTTAATTTATAACAGAGCCAGGGTAGACAAAGTCCCTTACTACCTCCAAGTTATAGCTGCCCACTGTGACGTTTTGTCTAATTCGTCGGTGTTGGTTGTCCCTTCTTGTTGACAGCATATACTTGGTTTTGCCTCGTTTATCGCTAAACCCATTTTGGCCGCTTCCGCCTCAATGCTTGCAAACGCACCGGTGACAGCCCGCTGAGTTTTTCCGATAATGTCTATATCGTCGGCGTATGCAAGCAGTTGAACAGACTTGTAATAGATTGTGCCTCCGGTGTTGGCTTGTGAGTTCCGCACAATCCGTTCAAGTACAATATTAAAGAAGTCAGATGACAGCGCGTCACCTTGTCTAAAACCTTTTTTGACATCAAAGGTCTCAGTGAGGTCATTACCGACCTTGATGGAGCAGCGAGCATTCTCCTTTTGCAGGGATGTCGAAACTAGACATGACTCTATAAAGCTCTTCTCTATAGATGCTGTCATAGGCATAGGAATCGATAAAGAGATGGTGAGAATCGATTTGGAATTCTTGGGTTTGCTCCAGGATCTGCCGAAGTGTGAAGATTTGATCGATGGTGGACTTTCCTGGCCTGAAACCGCACTGATAGGGTCCAATCAGGTTGTTGATAAAAGGTTTCAGGCGTTCACACAATATCGCAGAAAAGATCTTGTATGCGATGTTGAGGAGACTGATGCCTCTATAATTGGCGCAGTTGAGGGGGTCTCCTTTCTTGTGGATCGGGCAAACGATGCTGAGATTCCATTCATCAGGCATACACTCTTCCGATCAAATCTTAGAGATGAGTGGATGTATGCACTCTACCAATTCATCAGCAGCTGCCTTGAAAAGTTCGACCGGTAAGCCGTCAGGTCCAGCAGCCTTGTTGGATTTTAGCTTGGATATTGCTATCCTCACTTCGTTTTGGTCAGGTGGACGGAAATATTGACTATCATCGTCTATGTTAAATGGTTCATTCTACCTGATAGCGGAATGTTGGTCTCCGTCGCCGTTATACAGTCTGCAGAAGTAGTTTTTCCATATCAGCACCGACTGTGGTACTACTACGAGACTTCCATTTTCATCCCTACAGGTTTCTGTACGGGCATTGCTTCTCTGACACGTTCTTTTTAGGTTTTTTTAAAACTTCCGTACATTGTTCCTGGAGTATAAACTCTCTCATTGTCATACTACATATGGACTGCTAGAACTCAAATTCGCGTTGGTTCAGCGCTAGCACTCTTGGTTTCGTTGGATGCAGTTGGGTGTACAAAGACAGTATTTTCATTAACATATAACATAAAAAATAAATTCGTAATAAATATACAAATATTATGCAACTTATGGGGCAATGAAATCATATATAATGATTTTTTATTTCAATTTTGTTGGTTGCATCTATCAGTAATTATTTGAACTAGCACATTTTGCAGGTGATATCTGTTGCAAACAATGCGTCAACAATTTGAATTTCAATCGTTTTACTTTCGAAATTCACAGAAACCCAAGAAGTGTCTCTACCATTCTATGGAGAAATTCAAGATGGTTGGCAATTTGTTTCCACATTTTTCCGTTCCGAACCAAGAGGGCTAGTTAGGTTAGCGTCATTTTTTAGGCAGAGATTGTATGGAACTGACATTTCACTA
Organism: Brachypalpus laphriformis; assembly: GCA_945910035.1. NCBI lineage: Eukaryota > Metazoa > Arthropoda > Insecta > Diptera > Syrphidae > Brachypalpus > Brachypalpus laphriformis. The sequence goes on along the minus strand of OX246753.1, from coordinate 264,326,176 downwards.
GCAGTCCATATACCTACAGTATGTCAATGAACTCTCGATATTCTCGAACGCGTGCTTCTCATGCTCTTTCTTCTTCTCCTGGAGACCCTGATGTTCTTCCCGTGTCTTTTTCCCATAGAGTTCAGGAACAACTGTCGTCTTCCTTTGCAGCGCCGGCTTGTATGCCTCTTGTTTTGCTGCATGCACTCGCCGGCATTTTTCGTCAAACCAGGGGTTTCGCGGTTGTGGGCGAGCGAGACCCAGCACATCAGTCGCGGCGCTTCTGATGGCATGTTGGCAGCGTTGTCACTGATCTTTGGCACTTGATGCTGGCGGCATAGGGGTGATTGAGAGATTTCTGGATAAGCCTTCAGCGAAGAGTCTGGCAGATGCTAATTAGCCTTAGTCCGTTATCAGATGTGGTATCGTGTAGCCTATGCTTACCGACTGCCCTACCAAAGACGTCCTCCTTTCCTATTTTGGCGTTAAAATCGCCCAGTACTTACTAATAATATTTAGAATTGAACAGAAACAATTTCGATACAAAATTTACCTCTGCTGAGAAAAGTAAGGGAACCCATTTCAAAAGTTGTAGGAAATTACACTTTCACAACGATTCTAAGTTGACCATTATCTTGAATAATGGTTGTGAATTTGTGAATATTAATATCGTAATGTACATACACTGTGTTCAGATAGTTTTCGTACAAACATAGGTTTTGTTCTAGGTCATACTCGTAGATTTCCAGAAAATGGTTTTAAGCTGAATTTTGTTGGTAATGTTAATGTACGATCTTAGAGATATGCCAAGAGTCGATTAAGGTTTCCAATAAGAATTGTCAAGCATGCGTATATATCAGCAGGATATGTCGAAAGACACAGATTTATTGGCATATTCCTCGTAGGAAAAAAGTAAATACAATTCGTGTTGCAATACCCTGGCTGCATTAGGAAAATCTAAAATTCGTTTCATCTACGTTATAGCTTTTAACCCATTTCATTTTAAACAGTATACAAAATATCCTACATGCTTTTGTACGGAGACTTTTTGGAGACAGTGTATGTCATCGCCCCGTTACACATATAAAAATCAGTCACACAATTCGGATATGTGAGTATATTCCCTCAGTTTACAACCGCGACTTGAATAGAATGAAACGTTTTCAAATGAAGATTAATCTCTATTTGCACTTGAAAATCTATTTCAAGATATGTCAGTTCCTTGGTTTCACACATTTCACATACAACCGTTCCACGGGGAAGTTCCAATTCTCAAAAGTTTTGTATTTTATTTCGCGTATATTGTTCGTACTTGGTTTTATGCTAAGTGCTATGTGGATCATTTTTCTTGGGGTCTGGTCCTTAGCTCGATATTTCGCTTACACCGACCATCTATTTGACGACCCCGCGGATGACCAAATAAAGCTACTAAAATTTTTCCAGCGTTTTTTGCAATACTTCAGTACGTTATTTTGTACTGGGTGCTACTTGAAGAATAAAAATACCTACTATCATAGTTATCCTTAACGAAATGCTCAGAATTTCCAACCGAATTCAAATGATGACGGATTCACGAATTTACTTCCAATTCAAATGTCTTTACCTCTGCAAATTATGCTTGCTAATCGGCCGTATTGTTTATCGTTTTTTTCCTACATGGTTAGGAGTGATAGTTTTGGGCGATATAAGTACACCAATTGGAACACTGCTAATGGAAGTCACCTACTTGAGTCATTTGTATGCTAATATGATCTTGCTCTCTTTCTATTTAAATATAAATGAGTTCTTGCCCGAGTTTAGTGGAATTACTATAAGACCACGTGAATTTCCGAAGCACTTCCTTGGATTGATATCGATTTCTTTTCGAATTCATCGATTGAAGAGAGCGTTAAACAAGTTCTACACAACTTTCAATTATTGCAGTTATATGGGTTTATTCAGTGATATCATGAATACTTATCAATTGTTGATAAGCTTAATTTATCTGAGAATGAATCCACTGACAACTGAGTCACTTGCTTATATAACGTTGGCTTTTTCCACGTCATATGATGTATACTTAATTGGATATGTTTCGGAGATGGTAACCGTAGCCGAGGATTTATTTAGGAGAAAGTTACTTATGCTAGTTAACGAAAAAAACGGCTTGAGAATCATGGCTACTGTTCAAACAGATGTAAGTATGGTGATGTGATATAAACATATAAGACACTCTTCTCCTTTTAGATAGATTTATTGGTGATTTAGAATCATCTTCCCGACCTATCCACAAAGGCATTTCATATATTTTGAATTTATACATATACCTAATTGATATAATTGTCGGTCATGTGATAGTGTGTGTGTCTTTAGGGATTTGTAACTGGAAAATATACTGGGGAAGAGGTCTTTTGATTTTATGGTTTCACTTTCAGACAGTATGTTGAATAAAATTCTTTCTAGCTTTATAACTTTCCCAGATTTTCTACCATCTAACACAGGCCACAAGGCCTTAGACATCCTATGCCGTTTTTAAGTTGGACCAAATTGCTTATTTTATCGAGAATGATTCTCTTGGCCACCCACCTTGGTGGTTTAATGCTTCAAATTATGTTACTATTTGGCAGCTATGCTCCTCTTTGGCCAATGCGCCTGCTTTTTTGTTGCCCTCTATATCACAGTATCCAGGTACACAACATAATCTGACACGGTCCTGTGTACTTTTTTTTTTTCCTCTTGTACAACCCATGCCCGCGTGGCAACGACACTGCGACCTGAAAGATCTGTTGTATCGGAGGGTTGGAGTTAATCTAACAGACGTACTGCCTCCCTTATGAAAGTGAGTATGTTTTTAGTAGCGGAGCATTTCAGTTCCACTGAAGTAAGTATCTCCTTGTGGAGAATACTTTTCCTTAACCAGTGTAGTACCGGGCATTCACAAAGAATGTGTTCGAAAGTTTCATCCTCCTATAAACAGAACCGACAGTCCTTCTCTTGGCACAGGTTCATCTTGTTAAGGTGGTATCTCAAGCCGCAATGGCCAGTAAGAAAGCTCACAAGCTTCTTAGTGCTTTCCCTACCTAAGTTAAGGATTTCCTTATAGGAGTAAGGCTTGATTAATCATTTGGACTGTTTTAGACCTGGCCCACTAGTCCAGTTGTCTAAACGAAGTTTGTTTTCCTATTCGTTAATCAGCGTTGTAGCTGTCGCCCCATTGACGGCAAATAAGGTTCAGGACCATTGAACACAGATTCTGAGCCAGCCCTAGCAACCTCATCTGCAGATTCGTTGCCCACAATCCCTTGCTGTCCAGGTACCCAACCGAGTTTTACCCTGTTGTATTTGGCAAGGTCTTGTAATGCATCGTAGCAGCATTTCACGGTTCTGGAGTCCATTTGGTTGGACGACAGTGCCATAAGTGCTGCTTGGCTATCTGAGAAGATATGTATTCTAGCGCATTTGATCCCCTTGCGGAGATTGTGTCTGGCGCAAATCTTAATGGCATGGATTTCAGCCTGAAACACAGTGGGAGTCGTACCCATAGGTACCGAAATCTTTGTGTTGGGTCCAAAAACCCCAGCTCCAACTCCAGAATCCATCTTCGAACCATCGGTGAACCAGACCAGACTCTAGGGTCCAGTGTTGGAGCACCATTGGACCAATTTTCGCGGTCCAATATTTCAACCTCGAATAATCTACCAAAGCAGTGTTGCCTGACCATAATATCTGGTAAAGTGCAAAACATGTCTCTTTTAGGGATTGAGTTGAGTATCTTTAAATGTCCCACAAGGTCACCTGGATTATACTCAGCCCAACAATAGCTTCCAGAGCTGTCGTAGGGCAGGTGCGCATCGCACCTGTAATGCCAAGACAGGCAATTCTTTGCAACTTCTGCAACTTGTTTGCCGTTTTCTGCTGGAGAGTTTTTGGCCACCAGACGATGGTCGCGTATGTGATAATGGGTCTAACCATCATTATATACAACCAATGTATCATCTTAGGAGAGAGACCCCAAGTTCTGCCGTATAGGTGTTTACTGGCCCACAGTGCTCTAGTAGCGCGCTCAGTGGCGGACTTGATATGTGAATTCCAATTAAGTCGTTTGTCAAGAATTAACTAGTGTGTTGCCTTTGACTGTGATAGGTTCAAGGTTGACCTGTGTCTTCCTTGTAAAAGGCACCAGAACGGTTTTACTAGGATTGATGGATAGTCCTTCTTTGTTATACCATTCTACAACTTGATATATTGCACTTTGCATGACGTTGGAAATTGTCGTGCCGTGTTTACCTCCGATAAAATCCTGCGTACTTAATGCCTTAAGCATCGTGCGGCAATTCCGGACGATTACAGATTTTGCGACGTAAGACTCTAGCGCCTTAAGCGCAATTTCTGTTAATGTAGATGGCGATGTTCTTATCAGATATTGATCCCAGTTCAAGTAAATCTCCAGCTTTAAGTTCAGCTAAGACCTCTGCCTGGAACACACTGCATGTGCACGGAAGTCTCAGAGTCACTTGTATGTTAATATCTATCGAGTGTATACCTGACCCCGTGCCGTCTTTGGTCTTAGAACTATCTATATATATTGTAATCTCCTTGTAGGCAGAGAGTTTCTTCCTTACCCAATTCTCCCTTACAGGGTTTATTACTTCGTATATTGTGACGAAGTCTAGGGTACCATGAATATCTTCCGATTTTCCAGGGATATCGGGAAATGATTCTCTAAGAATGGAGCTATGCCCCACATCACTAATTTGTAAGATACAGAAAAATCTTGAGTGCAGCCGTAGGCATTGTGCGTAAAGCACCCGTGATGGCAATGCCGGTTATTCTTTGTACCATAGCCCACATATCTCGTATGTTTTTCGTGTTCGTTGCCTTCCACCACACAAGAACCCCATACGTAAGATTGGGTCTGACTATCATTATGTACAGCTAGCGCATCATTGCATGTTTCAGAACCTACGTCTTCCTCATAGTCCTCTTACTTAGCCTTACGAATTCTTTCCTGTACGTTGAATTTCCAGTTAGCTTTCTGTCTAGCATAATACCTAGACATTTAGCGTCATGCGAAAGGCAAAGTTCCACCCTTGCTAGCTTTGGCAGTTTTATCTTGTATTTCCTGCTGAAGGGTAGCAACTCTATTTAATCCCGGTTGATATGACGCCTACAATCTCTAGCCCATATTCCGAGACTACTGAGCGCTGATTCCATCATTTCACTTAGTGTGTCTAGGAATTTGCACTGGAATTCTTTCGCCATTTTTATGTCGAGGAATATTCACATAATACTATTTATGCCTGGTCAAACGGTAGTGCATGCGATCATATGAAAACACAAGCGTTTTCACTCAGCTGAGGCCTACCAACTCCTACTCTCAACCTCTACGTGGTGACAGTCGGGTGCCTAGTACCTTAATCCAAGAAATGGGTAACCAACCCCGTTTGGCGGATTCATGGTGGCAGCAGATGAGAGGAGGGAAGAGTGCTTTCTCACTAGAGCACTCCTTCCTGTTCCAGGCGCCAGCGGACGAATTCCCTAGACGAAGTCAACGGTGGCGTCTATAGTTCCAGTTAGGTTGAACTTAGTGAATACCTTGCGCGAGCTGCTTCGACGTATTCGGATCACAGGTCGGTAAGAAACTTCCAATGTTGGTTAGGACATTGGAATAGAGATGGTGGCGGAGGAGCCCTTAATGGGCCAACGGCAGCGCTCATACTCCCGTAGTGGACTACTGGCACCGGTGTACCCGGCCCCTCGTCATAGGGGAATAATTAAGGAACTGGCCCTCCAGGTTGGGGGTTGTGCCGTCGGGGTAACTTCCCTACCACGTAAAAACCGCATGGTTCCGAAACAACCAAAAGCCTCGGATAAGGATGACTCTACTAATGACGACCCCAGCAAATGAAATAAGGACAACGACCTTCGGATATGTACGTGGAATACTCTGTCCTTTTACATACCACGTGCAGCCGAGCAACTAGCAGAGGCCCTAGACTGCTATAAAGCAGATACTACCACCATCCAGGAAGTGTGATGGGATGGGCCGGCTGAAAAGAAGATGAGAACGGTGACATCTACTACGGTGATTGCTACAGGGGCAACAGGTAACGCTTATTCGGATGCGGATTTGTCATCTGCGGCAGACTTAGGCAAGAAGTTTTAAGCCTGCGACACGTTAGTGAGCGTATTATGACTATCCGGCTAAAAGCTAAATTCGCTAACATAAGCCTAATATGGGTTCATGCCCCCACGGAAGAAAACGACCCTGCCACCGAAGAGTGTTTCTACGAGCTCGACAAAACATATGAGCAATGTCCTAAATACGACGTTAAAATCGTATTGGGTGATTTTAACGCCGAATTAGGAAAGGAGGACGTTTTTGGTATGGCAGTCGGTAAGCATATCCCACAAGATACCGCATCTGATAACGGGCTAAGGCTAATTGATTTCGCTGTGGAGCGAAATGTCACCATAGCAAGCACATGGTTTCCTCATCTCGATATTGATAAGCCGACATCCCGGTCCAATGATTATGTAACGATCAACCAAATTGATCATATTGCGATCGACGCAAGGCATCACTCCAGTATTCTGGATGTCCGCACCTTCCGAGCGGCCAACATAGACTCGGATCATTATCTTGTTGTAGCCAAGGTACGAATGCGGATATCCCAAACTGAGCAACAAAGAAGAATTGCTGTGAGAAAATTTAACGTCGAAAAGCTACAATCGCAAGAGACCGCCAGACTCTTCGCTGAACGCGTATTCTGAAATCTCTCAATCACCCATATGCCGCCAGTATCAAGTGCCGAAGACCAATGGCAATGCTGCCAACATGCCATGCAGCAAAACATGAGGCATACAAAGGGGCGCTGCAAAGGAAGACGAGAGCTGCTCATGAGCTCTACGAGCAAAAGAGACGGGAAAAACATCGGCTTCTCCAAAAGAAGAAGAAAGAGCATGAGAAGCACGCGTTTGAGAATATCGAGAGTTTAGACTCCAGGAACAATCTACGGAAGTTTTACCAAAAGGTAAAAAGAACGTGTCAGAGAAGCAATACCCGTACAGAAACCTGTAGAGACGAAAATGGAAACCTCTTAGTAGAATCACAGTCGGTGCTCAGAATATGGAAACACTACTTCTGCAGACTGTATAACGGCGACGAAGACCAACATCCCGCTGTCAGGCAGAATGAACCATTCAACATAGACGATGATAGTCAAAATTTCCGTCCGCGAATTGAGGATAGCAGTATCCAAGCTAAAATCCAACAAGGCTGCTGGACCTGACGGCTTACAGGCCGAACTTTTCAAGGCAGCTGGGGATGAATTGGTCGAGTGCGTACACCAACTCATCTCTAAGATTTGGTCAGACGAGCGTATGGCTGATGAATGAAATCTCAGCATCGTTTGCCCGATCCACAAGAAAGGCGACTCCTCAACTGCGCCAATTATAGAGGCATCAGTCTCCTCAACATCGCATACAAGATCTTTTCTGCGATATTGTGTGAACGCCTGAAACCTTTTATCAACAGCCTGATTGGACCCTATCAGTGTGGTTTCAGGCCAGGAAAGTCCACCATCGATCAAATCTTCACACTTCGGCAGATCCTGGAGAAAGCCCAAGAATCCCAAATCGATACTCACCATCTCTTTATCGATTTCAAGGCCGCCTATGACAGCATCTATAGAGAAGAGCTTTATAGAGCCATGTCTAGTTTTGACATCCCTGCCAAACTTGTCCGTCTGTGCAGACTGACGATGGAGAACGCTCGCTGCTCCATCAAGGTCGGTAATGACCTCACCGGGACCTTTGATGTCAAAAAAGGTTTTAGACAAGCTGACGCGCTGTCATGCGACTTCTTTAATATTGTACTTGAACGGATTGTGCGGAACTCATAAGCCGACACCGGAGGCACAATCTATTACAAGTCTGTGCAACTACTTGCATACGTCAACGATATAGACATTAATGGAAGAACTCAGCGGTCTGTCACCGGTTTGCAAGCATTGAGGCGGAAGCGGCCAAAGTGGGTTTAGCGATAAACGAGGCAAAACCAAGTATATGCTGTCAACAAGAAGGGAAAGCTAACACCGACGAATTGGACAGAACGTCACAGTGGGCAGCTATAACTTCGAGGTAGTAAGAGACTTTGTCTACCTTGGCTCTGCTATAAACTCTAAAAACAAGATCAGCGCAGAAATCAATCGAAGAATAACTCTTGCCAATCGTAGTTTTTTGGGCTTATAAGGGAATTCAACAGTAAAGTTCTATCTCGAACAACTAAGGAGACTCTGTATAAGACCCTGATCATCCAAGTCCTGCTTTACGGCGCTGAAACATGGACTTTATTAAAAGAGGATGAAGATGTCCTTGGTCGCCTGGAGAGAAAAAATGTTCGTAAGATTTTCAGTCCCGTTTACGTTGACGGGTTTTGGAGGAGAAGATTCATTCACGAACTATACGAGCTGTACAGCGACATCGACCTAGTCAAAAACCTGTGTATTGGACGTCTGAGATGGCTAGGACATGTAGAGCGAATGGACACCAACGCTCCGGCCCGCAGAGTCTTCGAATCTAACCCCGTGGGACGACACAGTAGAGGGAATCATCGACGTACTTGGCACGCACAAGTTCAAGAGGACCTCGACCAACTTGGAGTGCGCAACTGGAAGCAATTAGCTAAAGACCGAGCTAAATGGAGAGGCTTGTTGGGTGAGGTCCAGGTTCACCCCGAACTGTAGCGCCACCTAAGTAAGTAAGTAACTATTTTTGTCACAAAAGTCTTGTTTCCAGCTAGTAATAACCATATTAAGTGCAGTTTCACATGAATGACTTTTTTTAAAACCTGACTGATTTTCCATAAACCACCCATGTTCCTCAAAAAACAATTCTAACTGAGCATGAGCCAGTTCCCCAAAAACTTCTTCATAAAGTGGCAACGCGTTAACCGGCCTAAAATCTTCACACTTAATATTGATCTCTTCACTTTTTGGATAGGTGTTACTTGTGATACTTTCCACGTGCGGGGAAATTTCCCTTCAGTTAGCGAAATGTTTAAGACTCTCATTAAACGATGCGCGCTGATATCGAAAACGTCTAATAAAATACCTGGGCTTAGGAAATTTTTTCAACCGCTGCACGAAATGTTTATTCTGTGTGAATAAATCATAATTCTTCTCTTTTCAGATTGATTTATTGTTGATTCAGAATCAAATTCAGGACTTATCCACAAAAGCATATAGTATGTTTGTTGCCAATGGGAATTTTGCATTTATTTATATAAAAAAAAATGTTTGGCGCAGCAGCTGTTAAAGTGCTTCTCGCAACCACTCATGTTGTGTGTGCTATATTTTTCAAACGAATTGAAGGGACCTGCACTCCTACAGTTTAGTGCCGTATACGAAGGGCAATTTTGTTTGAGAAGCTTTTTCGAGACAACAATACTCTCGGATGTTTGTCAGACGCTCGCGAGAGGTGGGACCATGAAAAAACTTTTTGGTGTTTTCTGGGATTCGAACATGGAACCTCATGCGTATTTGGAACCACTTACGCCACGGCGCCCACTTGGATATAATTATCGGATATGGTATTGTGTGCCTTCAGTGCTTTGTAACTGGAAATCATTCTGGTGATAATTAACTTTTTATACCTCGTTTGTATTATATTAGACTCCTATACAACATGTTGAATAAAGTTCTCTATCAAACATTTTCCAGTTTTTGTAATACAGGTCTTGCGTTGCCGACAGTCTTGATTGTCACAAGATTTATATATTTTCAGCATTTCGGATCTTAGAGTAAAAACCAACACTAGTAGTAGTTTGTCACGCACTTGTTATATCTGAACCGTTCGTCTTACGGGGATGAAATATTCATTTAATGTATATTTGGTGCGGTAAGAAATGTTTTCTCGGTAACACCTTTAGTAGCTCACGCTAAGCTGAGCTTACAAAGCAAATCTCAAGAAAACCTTTCCGAACATTTTTCCAATGTCTGCTTGTTTTTATTTTTACTGCTATGGCTTGTATTTCACACGATTGGTATTTTTCGTCTTCGTGTTGATTAATGTTTTCTTTAATTATAATTGCAGTCCCCCCTCTTGTTGTATTATGGGGATGTGGAGTATGGAATATTTTGTATCCGTGCAGTGTATAGTGTCATCGAGTTTTGAAATGCGTTTTGGACACAATTCAATTTATTCCTGCCATGAATTTAAGTTATTACATATTTGACCTGCGAAGCCTTGTCGCTTATCTGCAGGAAATTATTATCCAAATTGTACTACTTAAAATATGGTATCATCAAAGTTTACACTATGATTGAGTTTGATTTACAATACATTTTATCATATAAAATTATGTTAACATTAAGAATACATTAATAAAACTAAAGTTTAAGAAATGAGAGTCTTAATTTTTTACCATTTTAAGTTCATTAAATTACTTTAGGCTATGTAATGGATTCTAAAAAATGTTCTTTTAATCTTCTTTTTCTCAAATTAACTCGGACAATGTTTCTTAATTCATCTGGGAGATTGTTAAAAAATGTTCGGCATAGTTTACATCAATTGTCTTTTACCGTAGACGTTTCTGAAAGCTGGCAGTTGGTACATCCCGTCCGCTCGTCTTCTGGTGATGGCTGATTTGCGTCCGGAACCGCTGGTCGTCATAGTACTCCAACGCCGCAGTCATCTCGAATATTTGTCTCACATTTAAGACCCTCACTCTGCTTTCTGCTGGATTTCTTGTCGACAGTAGTTTGACTGCTTGATTTTGAATATTTTGTATTTTGTCGATATGCGTTTGAGCTGCCCCTCCCCACGCCAGTATACCGTACCTCAATCGCGACTCTATTAGAGCGTAGTACGCTTGTTTTTGCACACTTGGTGTAGATTTAAATTTGAGGCAAGCCAATGCAAACAAAGATCCTTTCAGCGTTTTCCTCAAATTGTTGACATGAACATCCCAGAGAAAATGGCTGTCTATGGTTATACCCAGATATTTGTATCCACCACTCCAATAACCTCGCAATTACCTGGGTCTGCGCAGTTGAAAGCGTTGATTTTAATTTGCGATGCTGGATACTATGGTCTTCGAATGTGGATGAGTTTTGTTTTTGACCCATTTATAACAAGGCCGTTATCATGGCACCACTTCGCTGCTTCATCAAATTCTGTCTGCATAATTTTCTCAGCTTCTTCTATTGACTGATGACACACCACGATCGCCGTATCGTCTGCATAGGCGAAGGGAAAACTGTTTTAAGGCATTTTAGCACTTTATTGGTGTAAATTATGAAGAGTAGTGGACCGAGTTTAGATCCTTGCGGAACTCCATACTGCACTGATTTTTCGGCACTGCAGCAATCCTTGATTCTTACGCGAAACCTTCTCTCTCTTAGGTAGCTTCTCAGCCACTCTGCTAATTTTCCTCTTATTCCCACCCTTTCCATTGCATCGACGAGTTTAGTGTGATCGAGGGTATCAAATGCTTTGCTGAAATCTAAGAAAAGCACTAAGACGTGGTGGCTTTTGTAAAGGCTATTGTTAATTATATTGACAAAATCGCCAAGAAGTTGATTTGTACTTTTTCCTTTCTGGAACCCATATTGGTTTTTGCTTATTAATTTATGTTTCTCAATGAATTTGCATATTCTGTCTACCACAATTTGCTCCATGATTTTCTCTATTGCAGGTAGTATTGCTATCGGCCGATAATTTTTAGTCTCATTCTTAGAGCCACCCTTATAAATAGGCCGGACAATTGTTTGCTTGAACTTCCCAGGGACTGTCGCCGTGTTGAGACTCATATTAATCAGATTCTTAATAATGGCAGCAAAGATATCAATATAAGTCTTTAAATCGATTGCTCTAACGCCATCAGCCCCAGGTGCCTTTTGAGTGTTCAGTAGATTTAATAGGTTTACTACTTCCATATAGTTTGCCTCTTCCATGTAGATTGAATCACGAGTAAAAATGTTTCTATGCCGAGATGTTACCGCTGTGCAATGGTGTATAATGGAAACTGCTTGCTGTGAGAAACGCTGCCCGAAATTCTCTGCCAATTCAACTTTATTTTTCTTAGTACCAAAGTTGCGCAAAATTGTTTCATCCAGTGAAGGTTTTCTTCGCCCTAAAACTTCATTGACCAATGCCCAACTTTTTTTAGGTTCGCATTTTACTTCTTCAAATTTCCTTTGGTAGTATTGGTCCCTGCACCTCGATATTTTTTTATTGACCTGGTTACGCATTCTCTTGTACTCTATCTCATATATTACATTGGCTCGATTATTTTTCCACCTGCGATACAGTCGGTCCCTTTCTTTGCAGCTCGCAACAATGTCCCTGGTAATCCATTCTGTACCTTTTCTTTTAATTTTTTTCCCACAGATAACTGTTGATGTTTTGTATATTTCACCCATTTTTTTAACTAGAGCATTGCATATAGCTTCGACATCCGTTTCTGCTAGTAATGGCGTGCAATCGGTAGCTCTAATCATTTGGTTTAGAATAGACATACATATGTCAATTTTTCTTATGTTGAGAGTCACTTACAATTCTTCCTTGCATTTCTCGAGACCATTGGCATTGCATACCAAGATTTGTATGTTTCTATTCTTGTGATGTTTAGGGACAGCTTTACTGTTGCTGTTTTCTTGTTGAAGGAAAGATATTGCTTCCAGGATTTTCTTATTATTCGTTTCCATATCTTCCAACCTGGTAAGAATTTTCTGCATAATCTTTTCCGGTACACTTTGAAGTAACCAGTGCATATGTTTTCTTAGTCCCGGCTTTGGGACTTGCGTTTTCATTTCCCCTAAAGGTTATACAATACTTTCTTTAGCTTTTTTAGTGATGTTATTTGTTTGGACTTTCGCCCTTGGTCTTTCGCCCTTGGTCTTTGGTTTCTTCCTTGCTTTGCTTTTCTTTGTCGTTAGATGCGTCTTTTTTTAAAGGCTTTTTCATTTGCTTTCGTTTGTTATCCTTTGCCTGCTGCAGCTCTTTTGCTACTACGCAGCCTCTGTGGTTGGCGCATTTTCGGGGTGCCTTTTTTCCATTATGCAGTTTTTCGTGTGGTGGTCTCCTGCGCATCTAACGCAATTTGGGTTTGTATTCCGCAGAGGATGAATTTTAACTCTCATTACTAGGATATTTTTGATTTCATACGCGTACACACGCGAGTCTCATTAGAAATATGTAAAGCAGCAGGCATGGCTAGGTTATGATATTCATTCCATGTATTATAAAACTATTGAACAGTGCGCATCATGTGCTACTGCCAACACAGTGGAAAAAATATATTACATTTTAAACAAGTCGAGTTTGTTCTGTTTTTTTTCGATAAAGGAAAGGATGAAAGGTAGACAGGTATAGATTACGCATCTTGGGACGGAAGTAGGACATTTTAATCTGAGCGTGAAATTGTCGTGGAAAACACGCTGACTGAGATGACCTCTTCCCTCTCGTGTTGCATATAGTACTATCTTTTGACATTTAACATATCTCTGCCAGAAAGTTCAAATCTTTCCCGTGTTTTGCGGTTTGAAGTAACATTTTTCTGCCGTAAAGAGAACAAACGAATTCGTTTTGGGCATGTTTTGTTTTTTTTTTTGTTGCGCTAAGGGGTGGGGTAATCTTCTAAAGATACTAATAGCCCGGGCTGCTACCATGCACGATTCGCAGACCCGAATAATCAATGCCAGGAATGCGCCTACGTACTACCACATACAAACCCTGCGCACTTCTACCACTCCTCCCGCAGGACTGTTGTTAGGTATTACTTCGCGAGGCTGGTTAGCATGTCATGCTATTCATCTTGCATGAGCTATTGCTGCTTTACAGCAGCTCAATTTGCACATTCCAATTTCTATTATTGCGTGTGTTCATATGTCATTGTGTGTCTGAGCATGTCACTTGTGTTTTTTTTTTTTTTTTTTTTTAAGGTTGCGCCAGGGATGTGTAATCTTCATAGATACTAATAGCCCGAGTACTACTAGCATGCACGATTCGCAAACCTGAGTAATCGATTTCAGGAATACGCCTAAGTACTAAACATACACCCTACACACTTCAACCACTCTCCCCGCGGGACTGCCGTTAGGTATTACTTCGCGGGGCTGGTTAGCAATTTATGCTGTACTTTCTGCTTCTCGACGTATTCTTTCTTGAATTCGAAGCTGCATTTGCACATGCGTAATAAACGCGCAAATTTCCATCCATTTTTCCTCAGATTCTACCATATGATCTATGAGGAATGGGGGACTGGGAAGTTCGTTTCTCCTGTTTTCAAATCGCCTACAGTAGAAGACTGCATGCTCCGTATCTTCCTCCTGGTCTGGACATTCTGGACACGACGGAGAGCTATCGTGTCCAAACCGGTAAAGATATTTGCGATAACCTCCATGGCCAGACAGGAACTGCGTGAGGTGGTAGGTGCAGTTCCCATGTGCTCGATTTATCCAAATGTCGATGGTGGGGATTAATTTATAGGTCCATCTGCCTTTAACCGCATTATCCCATCGATCTTGTCACACAACTCTTGAAGCTGCTTTTTCTTCTTCTATAACCCTTCTTCTTTCGCTAGCCTCTTGATGGCTCGAGCCTCTCCGATTGTAGATTCTCTGCATCTCGTTCGCGAGGATGTCGATAGGAACCATTCCTGCTATGACAAAGGCTGCTTCGTCAGAGATAGTTCTAAAACCACTGATGGTCCTTATAGCGCAGAGTCTGTAGGCTGATGTAAGTTTCCTCCTTGTTTCTTTGGTCGCGAGAGCCCCCGCCTAAACCGGAGCCGCATAAAGAAGGACTAAGCTGACAACTCTGGATAGTAGGATCCTCCTAGCGTATCCAGGTCCTCAATGTTGGGCATTATCCTTGAGAGTGCTGCCTGAAGTCGTGACGCTTTTTTGCTCGAATAATCAACATGCTGTTTAAACCGCAGTCTATTGTCGAGCATTACTCCTAGGTATTTGATTGCTTCTTTGGATCTGATGATTTGGGTCCAACCTGTACATTCATATATTCCACAGATTTCCGACTGGTTATTAGAACAGCTTCAGTTTTGTGGTCAGCTAATTCTAAACCGGCGGATCCCAGCCAGATTTTGATTTGACTGATTGCCACATTTGTAGCTGATTCTACTTCACTGATTTGTTTTGCTACTCTAACAACAGCGATGTCGTCAGCAAATCCAATTATATTCACTTTAGGTGGCAGTGGTAGTCGTAAAACTCCGTCGTACATTATGTTCCATAGTAATGGGCCCAGCACCGATCCTTGCGGGACCCCAGCTGTAACATCGAAGTACTTCACTCTTTCGTCGGTATCATACCTCAGTTTCCTGTTGGTAAAGTAGCTCGCCATTATCTGCAGCAAGTAAGATGGTGTATCCATGCTAGCAAGAGATCTTCTTATAGTGGGCCAGTCTGCCGAATTAAACGCGTTTTTGACATCTAGCGTCACTACTGCGCAGTATTCCTTGGTGCCGTATCGCCATCTTTCACCTTCAATTGCTTCCGCTGCTATATTAACTACAGCTTTAATGGCGTCAATTGTTGAGCGAGACTTTCGGAATCCGAATTGCTGGTTGGACAAAGCCCATTTCTCCTCCGCTATCCAGGATCTTTCCCATTGTGTCCAGTAGGCATATCGGGCGATACGAGGATGGGTCTCCTGGAGGTTTGTTTCCTTTTGGCAATAAAACGAGGTGTTGCAGTTTCCATTGCTTAGGCATGTTATCTGCGGGGAGTTGCCGCCCTTAAGCTTTCTCATCACCATCCTATACGCCATGCCCCAAGGGTCTACGTTAGCTTCATCGCAGAGCTGCCTGAAACATCTTGCTTTACTCTCCTTGATAACTCTGCTTAACTGTTTTCGCGCCAGCTTAAAGGACGATAGGTACTCCTGAAAGTTGGGTGTGTTTCGCGATCTTTGTACTTTGCGTCTTGCCCGTAGACACTCTGCTCTAAGTACCCTGATCTCGTCGTTCCACCAGTAGCAAAGCAGGCGTCTTCTACTTGAGGCCCTCCTGGGCATTGATGCATCGCACGCTATGTTGATGGACTGGGTGAGGTGGCGAGCTGAATTTTCTGCCGATCCTTGGACTAGCGTGAAGGTGTTAACCACTTCCGCGAATGTATCTTTGTCGAAGAGCTTATCCTGCCATTTTGGACCAGTCGATCGCGAGCGGTGAGTGCTTCTGGCGTTACCGATGTCAATTATAACAGCTTGGTGGTCACTGTGGGTATAATCTTCACTGACTCTCCATTTAATTCCCCGCAGGATGGAGTTACTCGCTAACGTGATATCAATTATTGAGCCCATGCCTGCTCTGCGGAAGGTGTTAGCTCTACCTACGTTTGCGATGCCTACGTTTGCGATGCCTACGTTGAGAGCTGCAAATGTTTCCAGGAGGGCATGACCCCTTGCGTTGGTAAATCTACTGCCCCATTCCGTCGCCCATGCATTGAAATCTCCGCCAATAATCACTGGAGTTTTTTCCCGAGCATCAGCCACGAGGTTATCTAGCATCTCCTGGTATTCAATTATAGTCCAGCTGGGCCGAGCATAGCAACTATAGAAGTGTATACCGTTGATTTTGGCCCGAACGAAACCCTCTGACTCTTCATTTGCATCCTGGAACGCATGTATCCCACATGACCATATTGCGGCCCGCTTCGATCGATCACTGAGCCAGATGCTGCTGTTGTCAGGAATTTTATATGGCTCGCTGATCAAGATTACATCTGCTTTTTCGTCCTTGATGGTTTGTGCCAGGATATCCTGAGCTGTTTCACAATGATTGAGGTTAATTTGGATAACCTTCATGGTTTCTTGCTGCAGATCGCTTTCTTGAGGACAGGTCATTTATTGCCGCCGGCTATGTGCTTTGCATTTTCCGGGTTGACTGTCCTGCAGAACATGCAGGATGGTTCCTCGCTGCAATCTCTCGCGATATGTCCCTCTTTACCGCATCTCCTACAGAGTTTGGAGCGGTCTTCTTCGCTCTTACAATGCTTGGCCAAATGTCCGAATTCGAGGCACTTGAAACATTTCTGTAGCAGCGTCCGCTGACGAATGCGGCAGACTACCCAGCCAATTTTGATGCGTCCTGCTTTCAATAGTTTCTTCGCACTTTCTGCAGGGAGATTAATTATTGCCGTTTGAGTCTCACCGTACGCCTTCCGCAAAGAAATGATGTCAGTAGTCATGACCCTGCCCAAATCGAATTGGGCTCTGATCTCCGCGCATACGTCCTCCTTGGTAGTGACCTCGTCGATGTCTTTGATCTCGATCGTGGTACGATGAGTGAGCGTTCTGACTTCAGCCTGTTCTCCTAGAGCTTCACCAATGACGTTTTTGTAATCCGTCGTTTTGTCTCCTGCTTCCTTCAGTTGTATCAGAAGATCCCCTTTTTTCTTTCTCCTGAATCTGGATACCGCCTTGCCCACAGCTTCCAACTTAGGGTCTGCTTTTACGCTGCGGAGTATCTGGGCAGAGTTATTTCTTTTTATCACTTCCTTGGCCTTTTCATCCCGCAACTGGATTGCCGAGAGTTCATACAACGCCCGAATGCTTTCTATGGCGACTCTCATTGGTTGATGTATTGAGCGCCGCTTTCCGTCTTCTAGCATGTCGACTAGTTCCCTAATCTGCATGCCCAGCTTGTGGAAGTCAGGTCGATTAGGGGCTTTTTCAACCGTCGTCTCCGATGCCACCGGAAGTGCTCCATCTGATTGTCCCACAGGTGACCTCAGCATCACTGAGCTCCTCTGGAACGGGTCTCCTCTATACTCACCGTTGGTTTGACTGTTGCTTGTTTTTTTTGTTGTTTGGGGTTTTTGTTTGTTTTGTATTCATTTCTTTTGGGTCCCCACTCAAAGCCGCTATGAATGTTCGAATGTGTAGTCACCCAGTGATCTCATGGTTGTCTATGCAAGCAGTGAGGCCATGCGATGGTTGGCATAAGCCCGTATGGGGTCTTATGTCAGAGCCAGATCGGTGTTAAACAGGAATGTTACATCTGTACCTACACCACCAACTTAATGGTGACGAAACATTCAACGTACTTTGAGGCCTGCCAAGGTTTTAACGGGACGGGGGCGCTTGTAGCAGTAGCCTGGAAGGCATTTCAACCGGATTTCACTCCAGCTTACTCAGGTAACAGAATACTACAGACGTCAGCCCTCATAGCTGTCATTCCAATTCGTTTTCCAGTATGCCGTAATTAAGACCTTACTGGGCTCAGTCTTAATATTTTAAGGTACCGATGACGAAGTCATCGTGTTGTAGTTTTCAATTACAGTAATTAAGACCTTACTGGGCTCAGTCTTAATATTTTAAGGTACTGATGACGAAGTCATCGTGTTGTAGTTTTTAATTACAGTGATGCGCACTATAATGTGTTGCACTGTATACACTCATATTTCGTAGTGTGCAGATATCTTTCCGGGACAAAAAGCTGCGTGTTTCGCGTTGTGGCGGGTACGTCCGGATCTCGCCATTTTCTCCTTACTGTATCCCTCGTAGCCACCTTGTGCGGTGGGGAGCACTTATATGGAAGACGGTGCTTATTCGTCTTGTCGCAGAAAGTTCATAGGGGTTCCCTTGACCTTTTCAGCCAAGCCCTCCTTCTCTGCCGCTCTTGGTCGGGGACTGCTTATTTGGGTATTCGCAGTTAACCTACAATTCTGCAGGCCGTTCACTATCCGCCACCTGTGATGTGACCCCCACAGTTGCCTGAGCTTAGCCCCACCAGCCCATCCGACTTGGTGGCTGTGATGTCACTTGTGTAAATGAGAGTATTTGTGTTAGTTAATCTACCTTCTTGTGTTTGTAGGATTCTCATTTCGCGCTGCTGCTTGTTCTTCCGGACGTAGTTGCTGCATCATGCTGGTAATGATTTCGTTCGCTGTATTCCAGGCTTCATTCATCTAATATGTTGCTGGCCCTCGTATACATCCGGCATTCCATCAAAACATGTTCCGCCTTCTGTATTTTGCCTTCACAGTACCGGCAGTATGGGTCATCAAGGTGTTTGCATTTGTAAAGATATTTCCGAAAGCATCTGTGCCCCGATAGGAACTGTGTCATTTAGAAGTTTACTTCTTCGTGTTTTCTGCCGATCCATTCCTCTACGTTGGGGATCAGCGTATGGGTCCATCTTCCATTTGTGTGTGGTGTTCCATCGGTGTTGCCATTCTGCTTGTACCTACACAGCATCGCTGGTAGTTCTCATGCCCCCCAACTCGTTCTCCTTTATTGCTGCATACTTTCTATTTCCAAATCTATTGGCATTCGACCGGAGATTACGCTAATCGCTCTGCGGACCGAAAGGCACAGCACACTCTTAGTGATGCGATTCTGTGGGCCGAGTTCATTTGTCTCATGTACGTTATCCAGTACATCGCTTGTGCCCATATGCAGGACGCGTACATAACGATCGACTTGCTTACCATTGCTATGAGATTTTTAATCGGCTGCCTGAGTCCCCCAACGTTTGGTATTCATTTTGACAGTGCCGCTACTGCCCTGGAGGCTCTCTCGCCTGCGTACATCAGGTGCTCTTTGAAGTTTAGCCTGTGGTCCAGCAGCACTCCCAGGTACTTGATGTGTGGACGCGACTCGATGGTTTGCTCACCGACATGTATAATGAGATGTTCTACATTTGTTCTGCTACTTATTAGCACTTGTAATCTGCTAGTTCCACACCTGGCCATGCCCTCACGTTCCTTATTGTTTGGCTGCAGTCTTCGGATACTTGTTCTAGTGTTTTTGCTATGACGATTATTGCAATGTCGTCAGCGTAGCCGATAATTTCTACTCCGCTTGGCCTTGACGTTCTTAGTATGCCGTTATACATTATATTCCACAGGGCTGGGCCTACCGATGACACTTGGGGAATTCCTCCCGTATGTGTATGTCTTAGGCCCCTCTTCCGTGTCATAGCGAATGATTCTCTCACTAAAGTAACTGCCTATTATTCTTAGCAGGTACTTAGATATATGCAGGTTGCTTAGCGCTCTAACTATGCAGCTCCAGCTGGCTGAGTTGAATGCGTTTTCGACGTCGAGTGTTACGACGGCGCAACACTGCTTTCTACCTCCTAGCCATCTTTGTCCCGCGATCGCGTCGCGTGGAATGTCGCACACTGCCCTTATCGCCCCTATTGCGATTCGCTTCTTTCTAAAGCCGTACTGCCAAGTAGAGAGTCCCGAGTCTCCTTCCTTATATGGCTCTTGTTCTGTACGTATTATTTTTTCTAGCCCTTTCCCCAGTGTGTCAAGCATGCACAGCGGCTTGTACGACGACGCCGGTTGCTCAGGTGCATGTGTATTAGTGCGTGCGTAAAGAAGTTAAAAGTTTTATTTGAAGATGCTCATATTGTTTGCAATTCCGGACGCAATATACGACTTTCTTATCATTTCAGGCTCAGGCCACGCCAGATATACCCCCCGTAATAATACCATATGCAAAAAATGTTACCTCGCTCACCAGAGGCCTTTCGAAACTCATCTCTATCACTTTATATCTTGCTCCGCCGCAGCATGGAAGGCGCTATTAGACCCTTTCGAGCCAGTGGGTGCGTGCATGATACAACTTGGCATCTTAGTCCAAAAATGCAAACCATGCCCATGTTTGTTCCAGGCAGATTAATTAATGATCAGAAATTACCTTTTCGTAATGATACTAAAAACCAAAGTGGATCATTAGCAGAATTGTCACATAATTTGTGAAAATCAATATCGTAATGTACCTACACTATGGTCAAACAGTTTCCGTACAAGTAGAGTTACTCGTATGATCATGAAAATTGTAGGTTATGAAAATGTCTTCGTTCCTAGCTTATGTAGCTTATTTCTGTACATATTTACGAGGCGAAACAACGTAAAGTTAATTTTTTAACTTATATTCCTTTTTTTTCTAATACAACGGTTCTGAGCTGGTTTTTTGTAGTTATGCTAATTTCCTAGTTCAAAAGTATGCTTGTGGTATGCCAAGAGTCAGCTATTGGTACTTGCTTGTAGGTTATCACTTAGAACGTTTAAGTATGCATATCTACCAACAGAGCGAGTATAATTCTTTTATTGCAAAAATGTTTGTCCGAAAAAAAAAATACGTTATTCCTCATTTAGTAGATGATATCTCACCAGACGTGTTCTTCCACTTTGGCAAAACCACTTCGTAAGCTTTTTCATCTATCCTTCTCGTCTGGACTCTTTCCAAGTAGATGGAAAACAGCATTTGCCCATCCCGTCCCTAAAAAAGGCTCCCTTCAAATACCGACCCATTGCCCTTACGTCCTTTTTGTTTAAGGTCATGGAAACGCTGGTAAATCATCAGCTTATGAAATGCCTTGAATCACAAAAGATTTTTAATAATCGAAAGTGGCGCTTTCGTAGCAACAGGTCTACTGGTGATATGATATCATATCTCACCTACAAGTGGAACTAATCTTCCCATCACTCTGGTGAAAGTAAGATTGTTGCGCTTAATATTTCTAAGGCCTTTGACAGAGTTTGGCCTCCACCTGCCTTGTCGAAAATGCATGCATTTAGTATCAATGAATCTCTTCTTCGCCGTTCAATTCAAACTGTTTTGGACGGTTTAAAGTCTGCAATTCACTATAAGTATTGGCGTTCTCCAAGGCTCCGTTTTTGTCTCCGACTCTCTTTCTTATTTTAACAAATGATCTCTTGCCTGCATCTTCTAATCCAAAATTAGTCTTCCACTAACAACAGAACACTCAGACTAACGTTTTTGCTTTTCGGCTATGCAACAGCGTATGTTAATAATAGAGTATAATTTAATGGTTCAAAAATACAGTGGTGTTTTCTGTCATTTAAGCGAAACCTAAACGCTCAACTATTATCAATAAGTGGCGGGCCGGACACCAGTAGGGATAGAAGCATTGCGGAGTCAATAGACTCGTTCTAACACCGAAAAAATGCTCCTTGTCTCTCTTTATTTTATCGCTTGTTTTTACAAACAGTGTTCCAGCGAAATGGCTAACCGCATTCTGCTTCTTCAACAGTTCTCTCGCAATACTTAACATGCCCTGAAAGCTTATCAGTTCATCTTCACCACCATCGTTCCATCTATTCCATAGTTTTTAAACTACCTAGACTATTTAAGTTTTTCGACTTAGAAAAAAGCATACATGCGTTTGTACGGAGACTTTTTGGAGACAGTGTATGTCATCGCCCCGTTATACATATACAAATCAGTCACACAATTCGGATGTGTGAGTATATTCCCTCAGTTTACATCCGCGACTTGAATAGAATGAAACGTTTTCAAATGAAGATTAATCTCTATTTGCACTTGAAAATCTTTTTCAAGATATGTCAGTTCCTTGGTTTCACACATTTTACATATAACCGTTCCACGGGGAAATTCCAATTCTCAAAAGTTTTGTATTTTATTTCGCGTATATTGTTCGTACTTAGTTTTATATTAAGTGCTATGTGGATAATCATGCTCGGGATCTGGTCTTTAGCTCGATACTTCGCTTACACCGACCAGCTATTTGACGACCCCGCGGATGACCAAATAAAATTACCAAAATTCTTCCAGTGTTTTTTGATGTACTTCAGTACGTTATTTTGTACTGGGTGCTACTTGAAGAATAAAAATACTATCATAGTCATTGTCAACGAAATGCTCAGAATTTCCAACCGAATTCAAATGATGACTGATTCACGAATTTACTTCCAATTCTGGAGTCTTTACCTCTTCAAAATATGCTTGCTAATCGGCCGTATTGTTTATCGTTTTTTTCCTTTATGGTTATCAATGATAGCGTATGCCGATATAAGTACACCGATTGGAACACTGCTAATGGAGGTCACCTACTTGAGTCATTTGTATGCTAATATGATCTTGCTCTCTTTCTATTTAAATATGAATGAGTGCTTGCCCGAGTTTAGTGGAAATACTATAAGACCACGTGAATTTCCGAAGCAAATCCTTCGACTGATATCGATTTCTTTTCGAATCCATCGATTGAAGAGAGCGTTAAACAAATTCTACACAACTTTCAATTATTGCAGTTACATGGGTCTATTCAGTGATATCATGAACACTTATAAACTGTTGACAAGCTTAATTTATCTGAGAACGAATCCACTGACAACTAAGTCACTTGCTAACATAACGTTGGCTTTTTCCACGTCATATGATGTATACTTAATTGGATATGTTTCGGAGATGGTAACCGTAGCTGAGGATTTATTTAGGAGAAAGTTACTTATGCTAGTTAACGAAAAAAACGGCTTGAGAAGCATGGCTACTGTTCAAACAGATGTATGTATGTTATGTGATATAAACATATAAGACACTCTTTTCTTTCAGATAGATTTATAGTGATTTAGAACCGTATTCAGGACGTATCCACAAAGGCATTTGATTTATTTGTTGCCAATCGATTTTGCATTTATTTATACGGTATAATTGATATAATTGCCGGTTATGTGATAGTATGCCTTTAGGGATTTGTGACTGGAGAAGAGATCTCTAGATTTTATGGTTTCACTCTCAGACAGTATGTAAAATAAAGTTCTTTCTAGCTTTATAACCTTCCCAAATTTTCTATGATCTAACACAGAACAAAAGTGCTTGGACACCCTATGCCCTTTTAAGTTGGGCCATCTTATTTTAACCAAATTGATTATTTTCTCAAAACTCATTCTTTTAGCCACCCGCCAGCTCTGCTCCTCTTTTCGCCAGCGCGTCGGTTTTTTCATTGCCCTCTATATCACAGTATCCAGGTACACAACATAATCTGACACGGTCCTGCTTACATAATGCCTTAAGCATTGTGCGGCAATTCCGGACGATTTCAGATTTTGCGACGTAAGACTCTAGCGCCTTTAGCGCAGTCTTTGTTAATATTAATGGCGATATTCTTATCGGATATTGATCTCATTTTAAGTAATTCTCGAGCTTTAAGTACAGCTAGAACATCTGCTTGGAACACACTGCATGTGTCCGGAAGTCTCAGAGTCAATTGTATGTTAATATCTCTCGAGTGTATACCTGACGCCGTGCCCTCTTTATTGTAGATAGAGAGTGTTTTCCGTAGCCAGTCTTCCCTTACAGGGTACGTTTCTTCATATATTGTGACGAAGTCTAGGGTACCATGGATATCTTCCGATTTTTCAGGGATATCGGGAAATGATACCTAAGAATGGAGCTATGCACCACATTACTAGTTTGAAAGATACAGAAAGATGTCGAGTGCAGCCGTAGGCGTTGTGCTTAGAGCCTTTAGCACAGCCTGACTGTCAATGCAGATGGCAACAAAAATTAATGAATTTTTTTTTTTTTTTTTTTTTTTCGCTGGAAGATAAAATCATCGAAAGACTCTGCAGAGCAAGTACGCGAGGGATGCTCTGCAATAGTGAGGGACTTTAACTCAATCTAAAAAACCTCCCGGGGGTACTGACTTTTGTCATCCCGAATGGGATTGCACCTAGTCGTTCGACTAATCGGCAATTTATTTGGAAAGTAGAAAAGAATAATCCGCCGTTTGTCAGAAGCCCTTTTTGTTTGAAAATATTACCTAATTTCTTGGCCTTAGCTAACTCTTATAGATCAAGAGGTTTCACCCTTCTTAGTCTCCTGATTACATTGTCAGTATTTAATATTTCTCTTATTTCTTCATGGTTGAGAAGCCTACTTCTGTGTCTTTGACCAACTTTTTTAACTTCCTCTTCAACCATTTCAATATTTAGATTTCTATGTACATCAGCGTTGCGTATGCACCAAGGTGCATTAACTATATTCCTTAGTACTTTATTTTGGAAGACTTGGATTTTTCTTATATTTGTTTGGCTTGTGCATGCCCATAACTGGAGCTCATAGGTCCACACTGGTTTCAGAACTTGCTTGTATAGCAATAACTTATTGTAGTTGGACAGGGATGAGTATCTCCCAATTAGCCAATACATTTTACTGTATCTCATGTTCAACTCATCTCTCTTTTTCTTTACATGCGCTTTCCAGCGCAGTTTAGCGTCTAGGGTTATGTCTAGATATTTGGCTGTATTGGAGTATTCCACAACATTGTTGTTTATGTATGTAGAATTCCGGAATACTAGGGCAAAAAAAGACACTCAACTATTAGTTTAAGTAAGCTTTATTTAAGTGTTATTAAAGAGTTTTAAATTAAAGACGAATGAAAAGAAAAAAAATATATAAAGTTAATCAAGTGAACGGGCTGGGTGCTCTCGCTACGATCATAACCGCTCTACTCTATGGTCTGTTTTCAACTGCTCTGCCTGGTCTCGCTCTGGTTCGCCGTCGTTATTTACGTCGGATGCTGATCTAGGGGAAACATTTTCCCACATGTATACTGGAATGTCTGATACGTTTTTATACGTAAAACCTAATCTGCCATTTTTTTGTCCATTTTGATATACTGTTTATTGCCTTTTGAAGCTTTTTTGTGGCTATTTCGGTAGTTGCTCCCACTGCAAGTACCGCAGTGTCGTCTGCAAAAGTTGCTATAGTGGTTTCTCCACTTTCAGGCATATCGCTAGTGAATAAAAGGTATAGCACAGGACCCAATACACTGCCTTGTGGTACCCCAGCTTTAATTTCTCTTAATGTTGAGTACACTGTCTCTTGTTTAATTCTGAAGAATTGATCTGATATATATGACTCCAGAATTTTTAAATACTGCTTCGGCAGTTGTTTTTGTAATTTATGGATCAATCCAGACTTTATCGAAAGCTTGTGCTATATCAAGAAATATTGTAGAGCTCACATTTTTCTCTTCAAATGCTTTTTCGATTTTATCTGTGATTCTATGCACCTGATCAATTGTAGAGTGATAATTTCTAAATCCAAATTGGTGAATTGGGATTATCGATTTTTCGTCAATTATTTTTTGCAGACGTTTGATCAGCATTTTTTCGAATAACTTGGACAACATTGGTAGTATCGATATTGGGCGATATGAGGTTACTTCGCTCGGTGGTTTACCTGGTTTTGGTATCATTATTACCTCCGCGACCTTCCACATGCTTGGCACATATCTTAACTTGAATGCAGCATTTATTATCTGCGCTAGTTTTTTCAAACCTTTTCGTGGAAATTGTTTTAAAATTTCCCTGTAATTAAATCAAACCCTACCTGTTGGAATGCTAGAAGCATTCGAAATAAAGACATCGAATTTTTTGCTTTCTTAAGCAAACATAATATAGATATAAGCCTAGTTAGTGAAACATAGCTAAGGAATAATGATAATTTGTCTAATAGCGAATACAAATGTTATCGATTAGATAGAGACGAGAGAAGGGGAGGCGGTGTCGCGGTAATAGTTAAAAGAACAATTAAGCATTAAGTGCTTCCGGTCTTGAAAACAAAATTTGTAGAAAACCTAGGTATTGAAATACCATTTTCCAACGGATTTTCAATTAAAATGTTCGCTGTCTATT
Organism: Brachypalpus laphriformis; assembly: GCA_945910035.1. Lineage (NCBI taxonomy): Eukaryota > Metazoa > Arthropoda > Insecta > Diptera > Syrphidae > Brachypalpus > Brachypalpus laphriformis. The sequence continues at coordinate 264,299,774 of OX246753.1, read as the reverse complement.
TTTCTGGTCATTCTAGCGATGTGAACAGACGCAATGATTTAAGAAATGATATACGCAAGTTAGTAAGCTCGAACGAGATTTATTTAATCGGCGGTGATCTAAATTGTAGGCATAGAAACTGGGGATGCTTAAGAGCCAATGTCTGGGGTAACGTCTTAGAAGACATGAACTTTAGGCATCCATTCAGTATCTTATATCCTCCTCACCCAACTTATATTCCCTCTAGTAGTCGGTCTAACCCATCGACATTGGATTTATTCTTAACCAATGCACCGCAACTGATTACGCAGCCTATTGTAGTGAACGAATTAAGTTCTGACCATCTTCCTGTTAAATGTAGCGTCCTTAGTACACCTGTCCGTAATAATAATTTAGTGTATGATTTCAAAAATACTAATTGGAATATATTTAAGAATAACATAAGACTGAGATTAAGGGAAATGCAAGGAGTAGTTCCTGATGCTGTTAATGAAACACAAATTGACGAAGCTATAAACGCATTTACATCTGCAGTTCGCGAGAGTTTGGAGCAATCTGTTCCTTAAAAAGTCAGGTTCTACAATAGTGCTAACGTGCTCCCACCTTATATAATACAACTTATTAGAACTAGAAATAGATGTTGGTCTTGGTGGACGAGAGCACGAAATAGCGTCTATCTTTCGGAGACTAAACTCCTTAACGCATTGATTAAGGAATCCATCGCAACGTTCAGAAATCGAGCTTGGAATAGTAAACTACAGGGCTTAAATAAATCAAACAAACCTTTCTGGAATATAGTAAAGGTAATCAAAAGAAAACAAAGCCATCTTCCTGCATTCAATACAGGTAACACAGTACTACTTTCGAACTCTGAAAAGGCGAACGCACTAGGCCACGCTTTCTTGGAAAACCACTCAATAGGTAATAGCATCATTGGTAGCATCAGTGTTCAATCTGAAGTGGACCAATCCATGAACTTCCTTCTTTCACACCATATTGAGGACAACACTGATAGCTTATCACTTAATGAAGTGCAAGTGGCTCTTCGTTCTCTTAAACCAACTAAATCGCCGGGTTTAGACGGCATCAAAAATCTATTTTTACGAAATTTACCTGTAGCTGGAATAAGATTCCTCCAAGATATTTTTAATGGCTGCATTAAATTGGGCTATTTTCCTAAAGCTTGAAAACGAGCAAAAATTATTCCAATTTTAGAGCTTTATTCCAATTAAAGCTTTCCTCTTTTCTGTAATAATTTTACATATTTCGAGAGGATAAGAGTTTTGTTTAATCTTGTCTGCTCTTTTCGGAGTTGCAGCCCATGCAGCTTTTGGGATATTGAGTGTAAATATTTGCACTGCTTCTTCTAGTTGGTCTTCTGTCTGAATAGCTGATGATAAATGAATATTTTCTTCCAACTTCTGACTGAAGTAGTTCCAATCAGTCAGTCTATTAGCTAGTTGTGGGCTATGTTCTTTTATTATTATTTTATCGCCAAGTGTAAGAAGTATTGAGGACTGATCTGATTGAAGATCAGGCCCTTCTTCTATGTTTATTTTATTTGTGGATATATTTTTAGATATAAAGAAATCAACAAGATCTGGGGTTTTATTCCTGTCTGTTGGCCAGTAGGTAGGTTTTCCTGTTGAGTTATATTTGATGCCGTCTTCTTTAATAGTTTCATATAGTTCTCTGCCTCTAGTATTTGTTAATCTAAAAAACATTAATAAATAAATAAATAAATTATTTGATTAAATAAATAAATAAACTAATTAATAAATAAATATACAAAAACAAAAATTAATACGCGAATACATAAATAAACAAGTTTAATAAATTTGATTAACAAAAGTAACATAAATAAATACAAAAAAAAGGAAAACTAAAACGTAACAACAGTATCAGATTGTCAACTGTTGATTTGAACATAATTAGTTTTTAAATTATTTACAAGTGGATTAGCAGCAAGATTACAGCGGTCTAAGAATCTTCGATTAAGTTTTTGAATTCTTTCGAAGATCAATTCAACATTCGCTTTATCGTGGACATCCAGAGTCGAGTGATGCCATGGTAAGTTAAGCGCCATTTTTAATATCTTATTTTGAGATACCTGCAATTTTTTTAATATTGCACATTGCGCAATTTCCTCATACTTGGCATCCATATAACAGAATTTATTGAAAAATTACCTTATGGATAATTTTTGTTGTTTTGATTCGAGAGCAGAGACTTTCGATTTATCAAGGGATACAACATCTTGATTGCAATCGAAATTTTCTTCATGGTATTTGCAATATGAGTACCAAAAGTCAACTTGCTGTCCAAATATACCCCTAAATATCTGACTGAAGGTTGCCAACGAATGTGATTACCATTAACTTCTAACTATCTACTAGGAAGGTAGCAAGCTTTCCTTTTTCTAATGAAAAATATGGCTTGTATTTTTTCCTCATTCAATTTCATTTTCCATTTATTGTAATATCCCTCTAATTTTATCATCGCATTTTTTTAAATTCCTCTCAATATCAAGGGCGAATCCATGGGATGATAAAATTACAGTATCATCGGCAAAGATAGCTGCTTCACAATTAGGTAAGGGTAGAAAGTCGGATGTATACAAATTACATATATGAAACAGGCCCAAGAACTGATCCTTGGAGAACATTTGAATGAAAGTAAACTATGTCAGAGACACCACTATTAACGTGCACTTTAAAACAACGATTTGACAAGAAACTGCTGATTTTACAGATATAGGGGGCAAAGTTGAAATTGATCATTTTGTATATAAGTCCGTCATGCCAAACAGTATCAAAAGCTTTCTCAACATCAAGCAAACGATTTGCCTATTGAACGGTATCTTTTGACATGATTGTAAATCCTAAGTACTTGATGAGATGTGCTGTGAAAACGTCTAAGGCTAGGGCCACGCACTGAGCGACTGAGCGATTGAGCGATGAGCACATGAGCGACGCAAAAAAAAATAAAATATATGGAATCGTAGGGATGTGGCCACGTAGTTGCTAAGCGATGAGCGATTTTTCTGAGCGACAGAGCGACATCTCTCTGAATTCAGTTTTGTTCTAATTTCGTAGTTTATCGCTCAGCGATAAAGTGAAAATGGAGCAAATAAACTTCAAAATTTTGATTTCAGCTGTCCAAAGCCGGCAGGTTTTATGGTAGGACGGCCGTAAAGACTTTAAAAATAAAAATACTGCAAATAAGCAGTGGAATGAAGTGGGAAAAATTTGTAATTGTTCAGGTAATTTATAGGATGTACACCAAATCTTCTTTTTTTGGACCGTATAAACAATCGATAAATATGGGCACGACTTTCCAGTAAAAGACTACGACGTACAGGACACGACAACGACATTTTCACTACTAATCGCTCGAGCGACGTCGCTCAGTAAAAGGCCACTCGTCGCTCAGACTTGTCGCTCTATCGCTCGTCGCTCATCGCTCAGTCGCCCAGTCGCTCAGTGCGTGGCTCTAGCCTAAAACCAAACTGTTCCTTAGGATACAAGTCGTTATGGGAAATATGCTTTAACATTTTTTCTTCTAGGACCTTTTCGTAGACTTTACTGAGGCTGCTAAGTAAACTAATTGGCCTATAACTATCAATCTTTTCAGGAGACTTAACAATTTTTATAATTGGAACAACTTTAGCAATTTTCCATCCATCAGGGAAGTATTCCATTCTTATGCAAACATTTATAATGAAGGTCATAATTCTGTACCCACACTTGGGCATTTGCTTGATGTAGATATGTTTTATTGAGTCGAGACCTCCAGCTTTTCGAATTCTTAAGTTTTCGACTATAAATTCTGTGTCTTCCACGCTGATGTAGGCATTTGAAGATGGTTAGTTGGTATTATTTTCCAACAAATTTTGGATGGCGCTATTTACATAGGAATTTGTATTCACATCTCCTAAATTTGATGAAACAACGAGATTCTTAGTAAAGGTGCATTCGCTTTATCTGAATCCGTACAATAAGTATTGGCCGAGCCGAGACATTGAGGAAAGGAAGTTGCCTATGTCTATTCTTTATCACCTTTGCAATGTTCCAGAACGGTTTTGCGTTTTTTTGAAGTGAACTTAATTTTTATTCCACTCGTTATTGCGATGGTCAGAAATATGTTTTTATATTAGTTTGTTTAGGTGAGAAACGTGACAACTATAATAAGACTGACGATATCTTTGCCATAGTCTCCGGTAAGTGTGTCTTAGCTTAACCCTTGTGTCAACACCCGCATACCCGGGTATGTTTTAAGATCTTTAAGTAAAATATTTCTATTAATTCGAACTGCAATCGGAACGAGCTTCTGAGAAACTTAGCAAATATGAAAGATAAAGGAAATTATAAAAAAAAATAGTAATATTATGTTTGAGGCGTAGGAACATAATTCTGACCAAGTATCCGCCTGCTCAACGCCCAACATACCGGGGTATGCATAAACCAAAGTACAAAACATACAATAAAAAAGCAGGTCAATTTTTTAATTGTGAAGATAAATGGTTACACATAATTAATTAAACGAATAAAACGATAATTAATTACACTGCTTACAAATAGTATGATTGGCGGAATGTTGATCACAAACGGGCTTTGTACATTTCTCACACGATTTTCCGGTCGGATGTCGTTTATCACACATAAAACAATTGCCTGTGTGTTTGATCCTTCGTGATACATCGCGTTTGGAACCAGAACACTCTCCTTCAGAAACAGAACTTAAACGTAAGGAATAACCTAACATGGCCTCCAAACCATTTCTAGTGGAAAAATTTCGTGAAACCTGGGGATTTGCTGCACGTGAAGTGATAGTAGGTTGTGCTAATTGGTTGCTTAGTTCTTGGAGAAATTGTCGGCGTCTACTGGTAGTTTTTTTCAGATGTGGATTGTTCTTGTAATAAACAATGTAAGTGGCTAACGCAGCCACATCCAACATATTATAAAACATGGCCAACGGCCATCGCTGCGTACGGCGTTTGCAGCTATGTTCGCCCAGCATTTTGTCCATATTATCGACCCCACCTTTGGTAGCATTATAGTCCAATATCATCTGCGGTTTTTGCGATTCGCCAACCACATCTTTGGTATAGTGGGACGTTGACAACAACACTACCGCCCTTTGTTTTTTGGTACATATGAACACAGTGTGGCATTCTGCAGAAAACCCAATTCCGAGGAATGAACTGGCCGTTTTATGCCTCTTTTCACTATAAGAAATTCAGGTGGTATGAATTTTCGTTTCTTATTTACCGTCCCAAGAATCGACAATTTGTAATCGTTCATCAATGTCTGTGCTAATTCAAAACTAGTGAAGAAGTTATCACAAATTATGTTTCATCCACTTCCTTTGTAGTCCATGCACAGTTCTTTCACCACACGTTCACCTTGCTTTTGTTCTCTCTCACCATCTGGCCCTAACCCGGTAGAAATGATCCCTTTCAGTGGATACGATGTGTCACCATCACATGCCCACCAAATTTGTATGCCATATTTGGATGGTTTGGACGGTATGTACTGAGTTAATTGAGTGCGCCCACGGAATGGAAATAATTGTTCATCAATTGCGATTGCTGCTTTATCTACTTCTAGCTGTTTAGTACGCGTATTCCCATTAACAAACCGAATAAATTTTCCAATGGCGCAAAAGCGGCGAAGTCCCATGTTAGCGCGATACAGTGGGTGAGCAATATTTCCCCAAAGGTCTTTTGTATGCTCATAGTTTGAGCGGCTAACACCAGCAAAAAGTAATATTTCCCATATAAGCATCTAATTCTTCTTTTGTGACTTCTTTCCATACACGCGGTGGAGTAACAGGATAATCCGTGTTCCATTCCTTGTAAGTCTGTGTTGCTCGACGATTGGTTTCCCGTAAGATGATATAACACACTTCCGGTGTAATAAACCATTTGAATATACACTTTATGCTCAAGGACTTTGTGGCGTTAGTTGGACCGACTTTAGTGGAAGGGACTTTGAAAATATTATGCTCTAGATGACCACGTAGGTGTGGGGGTGATTTAGACATATCACAAAAAAAAAAAAATATATCAAAACCGAAAACACCGAAACCAACTGATATTTCACGTCTGTTCAAACTACTCGAACCAATAAACTGCAACGGAACACAGAAAACCTACTTCAATCCAACAAAATGTGCAAGTGGGTACCTACATAGAAACTTATAAGGTGTACAAATGTACCGCAACAAAAATTAAACGCATTTAAACTTGTTGGCGAAAGTAAAATCGTTCGTTATCCATATATCCATATATATCCATATCCCATATGTCGGGATAGGAAACACTCGACTGGAGCACTCAGACACAACTGGTCCATTATACTGCCAAACCTGCAAACCCTGATTTACCAATTTTGTTGGAATTTCCTTGACTTTCGAAGAAAGCCAAGCAAGCACTTCAGTGATGAGGAGCTTACAGTACCAGCACTCACCACATCCGCACCGAAGATCTGCCACCTGATACGAGCAAAGGCCGGGCACTCACAGAGATAATGTTCCGCGGTGTCGCCGCTCTCTCCACAAGTGTCGCAGATTGTAGTGTCACTTAAGCCTAACACGTTAAGGTGCTTGGCAAAAGCGAAGTGGCCTGTCAAGACGCCGATAATTTGTCTACAGTCTCTTCTGCTGAGAGACAGCAAGAATGCCGCTGATTTCTTACAGACGTCCGGGAGCATGCGTTTAGTCAACCTGCAGCCTGGAGAGTCATGCCACACACAATTGTGCTCGTGAGAGACCCAATCGTCAATGGAAGCCCTAACCGAGGACGCTGGAAGACCCAACACGGGTTCGGGACCTGAGAAAGCCTCCTCTGAGCCTTGTCTAGCAATCTCATCGGAGATCTCGTTCCCCAAGATCCCAGTGTAACCTGGGACCCAGATAAGAGACAGAGAATTCAGCCTTGCGACCGAGTTCAAAGAGTTTTTGGTTTCACGAATTATTTTGGAAGTCGTAAAAGGGTTAAGCAAGGCCTTAAGCGCAGCCTGACTGTCACTACAGACACAAATGCTACGTCTCTTCCACCTGTTTTTCACAACATAGTTGGAAAACAGACGCATATTTGCCTAACGAGAAGTGAAGTCTAATGTTGTCGACTTCCACGAAGACCCCAGCGCCAGGCCCTTGACTGGTTTTGAAACCATCCGTGAAAATACGACTACATTCCATTCCCGGCTCAGACTCTGACCGAAGCCAGTCCTGGACACAAGGAAAGTCGACTCTGAATTTGCGCATCAGCTGGAGTTCTGGTGTCATTGCATCAGACGGCATATCTATAAGACAGGAGTCGTAAGATTAGTGTCGCGCAAGTTCATCAAAGTTCCAGTGTGGAGTATACCAAAAACCGCCTCGCCTAAGACGATGGATGGCTTTTATAGTGCAATCCATGATATAAGTATCAAGGGGAGGTAAGTTCAGCAAAGCGTCTAGAGCAGAGCCAGGCGTACTCTGGAAAGCTCCTGAGCAGCCGAGACAAGCCGTTCTTTGGAGTTTCGAGCAAAAAGCAACCACATATTTATTTATTTTTATTCGGTGATAAGCCCCAAGTCTTGCCCAAAGCACCCTTACACTGCCAGAAGACTCGACGTGTTTAGACCAATGAAGTTTCTTATCTAAAATCACTCCCAGATATTTGGCTTCATTGGAAATGCGAATGGTGACGCCTTTTAGTACTGGCTGAGTCAGACCGGTCTCTCGTAAAAAGAACAACCTCAGTCTTAAGAGGATTCACCGAAAGCCCACTCCTAGTACACCATTCATCGATCATGTCCAGAGCCGCCTGCGCGTTAGCACAGACCGTCGCCAGGCATGGCCCGACAGAAAGTACGGCGACATCATCCGCATATGCCTGAGCGTAGACGTTAGAACTATTTAGAGTGTTCAACAGAGAGTCGACCACCATGCACCATAACAATGGAGACAGAACGCCACCTTGCGGACAGCCCCTGTTTACCCCTTTCATAACATATTGGCCACAATCCGCATCCACTACTAAAGTTCTATTCATTAGCATTGCTTTAATCCACAACACTAATGTTTCATCTAACCCGTGTTGTCTGGCAGAGTCGCACATGCAGTCAAAAGTCGCATTGTCAAAAGCACCCTCAATGTCGATGAAGATACCCATCGCGTATTCTCTCCTATCAAGCGCGCATTCAATTCTGGCCACTAGATTTTGAAATGCGGTCTCACAGGATTTCCCACGCTGATAGGCATGCTGCATCTCCGATAGTGGATGCAGTTTCAAAGCAACTTTGCGCACGTGAAATTCTACCAGTCTCTCCATACTTTTCAGTAAGAAGGATGTCTAACTTATAGGTCTGAAACTCTTGGGGAGCGAATAGTCTTCCTTACCAATTTTCGGTATGAAAGCTACTCTGACAGTCCGCCAAGGTGTAGGAATATATGCCAGCGCCAAGCCAGCGGTGAAAATTCTTTTCAGAGTTGGCAATAGCTGATCTATACCCTCTTGCAGCATAGCCGGATATATTCCATCGGTGCCAGGCGATTTGAAACCATCAAAAGATGCCACAGCATATTTGATGGCCTCATCTGTTACCACGGCTGATGCAATATACCAGCTGCGCCGAGTTTTCTGACTTAGATCAAGCTCAGCCTGGGTAAGCGGGCCAAGCTGCGACCTAGTGATTATCCGATTGCCAGGAAAGTGAGTCTCCAGCAGAAGACTAAAAGTTTCCGCTTTCGTCTCAGTAAACTTGCCATCAGATTTTCTCAGTGACTCCGGTTTGGTCGGCTTACCTCTTTTGAGAACTTTAACCAACCTACTGGTTTCACCGAGTGTCTCGATCTTTTCACAAAAATCTCTATAAGAAGCACTTTTCGACAAACGAATCAACTTCTTATAGTCTTTTTGCTTCAATCTAAAAAGATCCCAGTCACCTTCTAAATTTGTCTTAAGAGACCTATTCAGAAGTTTTCTGGATTCTTTCCTAAGCCGCTGCAGTTCCGGGCTCCACCAAGGAACCGACGTTCTGCAGGAGTTTTTTGTCATTGGACTCGCCAGTTCAAAACAGTTGGTAAGGACACTGGTCAGGTTTTGAACAGCATCCTCAACCTTTCGTTTCGTTCTGAGTTTAGTTGGAGTTTTGACAGATCTGTCTAGCTCTTTCCTAAACCGCACCCAGTTGGTTTTCCGCGGATTCCTCCTCTCCTGCAAAGTTAAAGCTTCGCATTCGATTTGGAAAACGATGTATCTATGATCTGATAAGGACACTTCCGGCAGTACCCTCCAGTTAGTAATCGACTTGAAGTAACTATTAGATAAAGTCAAGTCAATTACCTCCTGCCTCCTTGCCGTAACAAAAGTTGGCTGGGAGTCAACATTGTTTATTGTCATACCAGATGATAGTATAAAGTCTAGGAGATGGTTTCCTCGTATGTTGCATTTGCTGCTGCCCCAGACTGTATTCTGAGCATTAGCATCGCAGCATATGACTAGTCCCGTCTCCCGAGTGTCACAATACTTTATGAGTTCGGCAACCGCCTTCGGTGGTGGAGGCATTACCGAATCATAAGGAAAATAAGCCGACGCAACGACGAAAGTTTTCCAACTTCCGTTTGTTTCGTAGCTTACAGCTGCAGCAACCAAGTCCTGACCACAAAATTGTCCAAGCTTGCTTACTGAGAGGAAATTCGGCACAATTAGACAAGCTCTCGGTCTTTCAGATCGCTCGTCACATAGCACCGTTACTCCACGAACACCCCCAAATGCACATATGCGCTTGTTCCGCACATATGGTTCCTGGATAGATGTTATGTGGGGTTTTGTACGCACCACGGAAAGTCTACTACTTATGAGAGCGGTAGCAGCCTTTGAGTGATGCAGGTTAATCTGCGAAAATATCATAGATATAGTCGGTGGTTTTCGCCCATTACTTGCACTCATTTGAAAATTAAGCGGAAATGAATCCTTCCAAGATGCAGGTAAGGACGCATGTCATACCTAGACTTCTAGACCTCCACAGAGCCAAGATCTAAACCCACAACAAGCGAAGAGCCTTCCACATTTTCCCGATTCTTGCACTTGCCGTGAGAGTAGGCGAACCATTCGCTCGTGTCGAGGCCAGGATTCTGGGTACGGAGACGCGTCAGCACATCCGCCGTTTTCCTGAGTTTCCCCGGGATAAAGCAAATGGCGCGCGTTCTCTTGATGGGCATGAGAACCACAAAAGAAGTGGTCCCCAAGGATGGTATTTTCGGCACCGCATTGCTTAGCCATTCAAGGGTTTGCTGCGAGGAGCACTTCACCACGAAGGTTCCGCTCTTTAGCGCACAGCCCTCCACTTGAATGCAGGCATTTGCTGCCGAAGCCAGCTCCCACAGACGATCTTCGCAGTGTTTGCACTCCGCGTCGGTCATCTTGTGATCATTGCCAGCTCTTGCGATTCGTAACGTAAGAGCGGAGGAAGCAGTTTCACTATACAGAATCTGCTCCCTTCGCTCCTTCGATCCGGATTGCTTCTTACCGAGGGTCTTATCCGCGTCAGTCAATTTCTGTCCGCAGGTGCTAGAGCTTTTAGAAGTTCCAGCACGCGCATCACCCAGATTTTGTGCGCGGGTAATACCTCCGGTTCGAGGCTTTTTGGTAGAAGGGCGAGCACCTGATGCACCCACGCTTCCGCCGAGACGAGCACCCTTACCCGTGGCTTTGCCTGCGTCTGCCATTTTCTGTCCGCTAGTGCTGGGACCTTTAGGGATAGCAGCACCAGCATCACTCAGATTTTGTGCGCAGATAACGCCACCGGTAAGAGTGTGTCCAGCAGAGGCGCGCGCATCAGATGCGCACACGCTTCCACCGATGAAAGTAGGCGAAACTCGCTTCGTCCGCTTTGACCTGTTCGAGCCAACCAAAGGGGAGCCGGCGTTGGGTCCGAGGGATAGATCGACTCCAGTTGGAGTACTTTCTGTCGACCTAGGCCGCTTTCCCGCCGCCATTGAGGGATGACTGCTACCAGCGCTTGCGCCTTCAGCTGACTCTGCAGCCTCCTTGCACCGCGCCATCGCCGCCTTCCTTCTTCTCCTCTTCAACTGACTCTTAGTCAGGAGCTTTTCGGAGTGCGCCGTTTCAGGAGCTCGTTCACCTTTTTCGGTATCCCGAGTCAAACCGTCTTCAACACAACTTCGACCAGCTGCCCGACTATTAAGACAGAGATTAGACGTTCCAGCCGAAGCCTTTCCGCCACTTTCTCCGTCATTCCAGCCCAGTCTACCAAACCAGTCGGAGACAGAGCCGCAGGATTCTTCAGAAGCAAGCATCGCTACTACTTCCGGGTCGACGCCAGAGGCGGGGGGTTTGAGTATGCTGGTTGGGACCTCCAGAATCCTTGTCCCGGCCGGGGTCGAAAAGACCACGGGTGGATTGTCGCTTGCGTGAGTACCACCTGGAGTATATACCGTGAATGTTTCTTCCATCATACTTTTAACAGGTTTTGCGTCACAGTCAAGACGTCTTCAGCCTTTGGTTCGATGTCTCACCTGGGGTCCTTTCGGATCCTTAGGGTCATTGACTCTTAAGCCGTTCCGCCACGTCAAGGCAGCTGAAGAATGGGAACGGGTTTTTCATGTTTACTTTTGTTTCTCAAGTAGCAACGGTGCATATTGGCGCCCTGTTCAAATTATATATTTGTGCCAATCAGTCGCATTTTTCGATTAAGGTGAGTACATTCGGTCAGTTTTCTTTCACGAGTTAAACAGAATGAATCGTTTTAGAATGCAAATAAACTTCTTTTGGCACTTAAGAGTCCTTTCACATACATGTCCATAAATGGGTTTCAAGTTTCACGTTCAATCACTCGACTACAAAATTTCAATTCTCAAAAGTCTTATACATTATATGACGAACTTCTTTTTTTTTTTCTCTTGTTTTCGTTATAAGCGGTTTTTGGTTCATTTTCGCTAGGGGAACTTCTTTAGAGCCCGATACCTTGCATACTACGATCATTTCTTCGCTGGGTACATGGAAGAACAAATAAAGATCATCAAATTTTGTTTGGGTTTTTTCGGTCTATCTTAGTACATTCTTTTGCAAATTCACTTGGTTCTCTTGGATGATATAAGTACACCAATTAGCACAGTGCTAACGGAGGTCACCTACTTGAGTCACTTTTATGCTAACCTGGTCTTACTTTGTTTTTAACTGAAGTTGAAGGAGTCCCTGGCCGAGTTTAGTGAACTTATTGTACGAACACGTGTAATGACAAAGCACATTCTTACATTGATATCGATTTCGTTTCGAATTCATCATTTGAGAAGGCATTAAATAAATTCTACACAACTTTCGGTTATTGCAGTTATTTAATGATATTGCATATATATAATACTTGTATACTTATCAACTGTTGGTTAGCCTAATACCGTAAAACCGCCTAACTTTGACCAGTCTGGTAGGAAAAACATTCGCAGTGTTTTTGTCCGTTTCGTGATGTATTCGATTTTAGTCTTAAGTTGCCGGCTGTTGAATTGTGAACATAATCAATGCTTTACTTCAGTGTTTGCATTTCCGGTGCGCTTTTAATTGTTAAAAAACATCCTGGCCAAAGTTATACCTGAACATTTTTAACTTTGACCATAAGACAATGAAAAACATTTTGTTTAAGTTTTAGGGTATTTTATTACGAAAAATCAAAAGAAAAAGTTGCAAATTCCACATAAATAAAATAAATTAGGTATATTTATTTATATACAAATTAAAAAAAAACTTATTTTTCGAAAACATGTAGAATAGTAATAGCAAAAAAAGAACGAATGAACAGGATATAAAAACTAAAAGATATTACATCAAAGTTAAATTTTAAATTACACATAAGATTCGATTTTAAAAATACTTTCAATCAAAATTAACAATAAACAAAAGTATGTTAAAAAAATGTTTATGGAAAAAACAAATTGTGAGTAGGTACAAAGAAAGATTACTAAAAATGGATGGACTATTTAAAATGGATTATTGGTATTTAGAACAGTTTCTATGAGGTCTTGTAGGGATGACGAGGTGGCCAAGGGCTCTGCCAATGTTTCCTCGATGTTTGTATCACTTTGATACTCTGTTTGAAATATAGTGCCGATGTGAGAAGGACTCGGGGGCCGTTCGCGAGTAAGACATGCTTCTGCTTGGACTGGTCTTCCTTTAAGATCTTCAACGCGTATTCCTTTTCCAGGTGTAAGTCTAACCTTGCTCCTTTTTTTTCTTCCCGGTGAGACTTCTTTACCATGTCTCATTTCTTTTGACAAATCTACAACGCACGATGATGAACTTGTAGCTGTTTCTTCTAGATGTGCTTCCCTAGGCATTCTTGTCATCACTTGTTGAGGATCAAAAGGAAAAATTCCACACTTTTTGAAGCCAGATATTAAATTCGTTGACAAACCATTTTCGTTCAAGGATTCTTCTACTAATTCTTTAAGCATTTTGGGAAACTTATCTTTAGCTAACACTTGCGAAGTTCTTAGTTTGCTTACTTTCCATTTTATTAAAATGCTCCTCCATGCTTTTTTAGAGGACCGAAGAATGCTACGCCTAACGGTTGTAGAAGGTGTGTTGAATTTGGAGGAAAACAAGCAAACCTGACTTTGTTTTGTACCGCAGCTTCAAATACATCTACAGAAAAGTGACTGGAAAGACTGTCTCCCAATAGAACGATTTTCCCATTGAAATTTCTCATACATGGTATGAAGTGATTAATGAACCAATCTTTAAAAATTGTAGCATCAAACCAACCCGACTTGCTTCTATTATATTTTGTGTTTTTTGGCCCGCCCTCCATCCATTGTTCCCATAATTGTTCCGATTTATAGACAACAGAAGGGGGCAATAACTCTCCAACCGCCGAGCCACTGAACATATCCGGTAAAAGGGTATTTGCAACACTTTTTCAAAAAAGCATTTCTGGGAACCGGGATCATCTGATAAATTAGTTTCATCATAGTTAAATATATAAGTAGCTGAAATATACTCCCCATTATCAAAAGTGATAATCTTTTTTAAATTATTAAAATATTCTCCTATAAACATTCTTCTTAACTTTGCCTTGGATGTTTTAAGGAATTGACACATTCGCTTGCTAAGAAGAGCATTCTTTACTCAACAACTTTTGTTTTTTTGTTTTCTCACGTTTATTCAGATAGTTGGTCGCCAGTTTTTGAACTTCTATCCCACTTAAAGGAAAGCCCCATTCGCTTGAACTAAGAGTTTTTTCCTCAGCATCTGTAAAAATGCAAGGCCTTCCAAACGCCTTACCATGCGTCTTATTGATAAGAGTTCCCTTCGCAATACCGAAATGCTGAGTGCACTTTGTAATAGACATTTCTCTTCTTTCAATTATTTGCAATGCTTCCTCTTCCTCACTAGGTGTACTATTGTAACGCCTAGGAGGAGTTTGTCTTTGCTTGGACATTTTAACCTATTTATATGAAAATAAAAAGATTTAGGCTAGGTAGCAAGAAAAGGAACTAGTCAAAGTAAAACTAGGTTAACTACGTTAAACTGGTCAAAGTAATACTGTCGGTCAAAGTTAAAAATTCGTGGTCAAAGTTTTAAGAATATGCAACATTTGGCAAGTGACTTTTTCTTATTTATATAAAATGTATTCTATTTTTCCTACGACTACCAAAATAATCCTATTTAAGAGAGAAAATGTTAGTCTACATACCTGTAATAAATTGCACTCAAACAAATTACTAAAAAAAAAAAAAAAAAAAAAAAAATATTTGGCGCAACAGCTCTTTAAGTGCCAGGGCCTAGCTTCTCGCAACCACTCATGTTGTGTGCGTTATATTTTTCACACGAATGGAAGGGACCTACAGTTTAGTGCCGTATCCGAACGGCGATTTGAGAAGCTTTTTCGAGACAACAATACTCTCGGATGTTTGTCAGACGCTCGCGAGAGGTGGGACCGTGAAAAAACTTTTTGGTGTTTTGTAGGATTCGAACTCGGAACCTCACGCGTACTGATCCCACACACTAACCACTTACGCCACGGCGCCCACAAACAAATTACTAAAAATACAAAATATAGGAACCTCTTTGAGGAGCTCAAATCACTACGTCTTACTTGCACTAATTTAATTTACGATTACATTTTTTTCAAATGTTTTCACCTCATGAACTGAAAACCGATGCTTAGGTGATAAAGCAACCATTCAATCCATACCAAATTATGTTGAAATTACTCATATGTGGGGCTTTTAAAAATAAAAGCTTTCTGATTTTGGTCAAAGTAATCATTACTGGTCAAAGTAAGGCGGTTTTACGGTACATCTGGGTATGAATCTTCTGACAACTATTTCATTAGCAAACTTCACGTTGGCTTCTTCCACGTCTTATAATGTAAACTTAATTGGATATGTTTCGGAAATGGTAACTATAATGGAAAATTTGTTTAGGAGAAATATGTTTTTGCTTTATTTAGAGAACCATTGTTTGGGAATCATGAAAAATGTTCGGACAGGTGTACGAGCAAGTATTTTGACATGGTGATATTGTGGCATTGGTGCCGTAGGTGGTGTGTTTGCTTGATAACCGATGTGTGCAGGTTCAAGCTCTAGCGGGAACAATCAATAACCAATAACCAACCCAGCATAAAAGGAGGACGAATAATATCTAAACCTTTCCAACCACTACACCAAATGTTGATTGTATATTAACAAATAAAAATTCTTCTCTTTTCAGATTGATTTATTGCTTATTCAGAACCATATTCAGGACCTATCCACAAAGGCATTTAATATGTTTGTTGCCAATCGGAATTTTGCATTCATATATACAATGGATATAATTATCGGATATGTTATAGTGTGCCTTCAGTGCTTTGTAACTGGAAATCGTTCTGGTGATAATTAGCTTTCTAAACCTCATGTGTATGGTATTGTAGTTAGACTTCTATAGAATATGTTAAATAAACTTCTCTATCAAAAGTTTTCCACTTTTTATAATACAGGTCTTGTGTTTCCGACAGTCTTGACTGTTTCAAGACTTATATATAAATTTTCAGCATTTCGGATTCGGATCTTAGAGTGAAAAACAACGCCAGTTGTAGTTTGTCACGCTTTTGTTATATCTGAACTGTGCGACTGGCAGGGATGAAATATACATTTTATGTATATTTAGTAGGCGTCCATCACAGTGCCGGTAAGAAATGTTTTCTCAGTAGCAGCTTAAGTAGCTCACACCAAAGCTGAGCTTGCGCAAATCTTAAGAAAACATTCTTGAATATTTTTCACTGTCGAGGCCATTGGAAGTTTTTAGAACCTTAAATCTGGTTAAGTGCATGACAAAATCATTGGCAACTATCGATATTGAGTACTTTGCAATCGATACCTATACTTTTTGTACTCATATTTTGATTTAATACTTCTGCTCACTTGGTTCTGTTTACCAGGTACTATGTGGTAGATATTGCATATTATGGCTGTTGCCGCAGTGTTTTTTTAGTGCGATAAGTACTTACTTGGACAATCAGTTTAATTCAATTTTTATTTACTTAGATATTAAGTATAAGCAAGACTTCGCCTTTTTAGAGTACTAACAAAATATCTATGTACATAATTATAATTTTATGTTAAGTTAACAGAATTCAAATAAAAATAGTCATTAAAATTAAAAGGTAGGGGAAAACGATGAAAGAATAAAGAAAGAATGGAATGTGGGAGACAAAAATAAAAATAAATAATTGAAAGATAATAATAAGTTATGAAAGGATCTTACTGGTGTTCGAAAAACTATTTAAAAGCAGCAATCCTAAAAGAGAAGACTCGCGGCGTTCTTTTCAAGTGATCGGGCAATTAGTTCCACGAATGGCGTAAGTAAGTGAGGCAGCATTATAAGGTTCAATGTCCTGCTGTACAGTGCAAATTGTAATTTCGTGAAGAGATACATTGCGGATCTCAGATGTATTATTTTACCTAGAAATATGCACCTTCTAACATTAAGAATGAATAACCAAAAATACTATTTAGTTAGTTAGTTAGTTAGATAGACTTTTTTATTAACTTCATATAATTTTCACAGTCGTTTATGGTTTGGCTTAGGGCCGTCTACCAGATTGACAATATGGTTGCTATTTCTGTTTAAAAATCGCCTTCCAAAATACGGGCTCTATAGCGGATTGCAGCTGTAGCATAGTTGTATAAAACAACCCAACCACGACTTCCGTTCAGTATGTTGATCACCTCATCCAAGCCTAGTGAAATTACTCCGAAGTATCTCGAGCGAAATTCTCCTAAAATGGGACATCTTCCGATGAAATGGTATACATCCTCCCTCTCTTTAAGGTTGCACAGGTCACATAAAATTGGAAGATCGGGTCGATGTGGAATAAAATAAAGACTTGTTAGTTCACCTCTAAGTTTGAATATTGTGCTTATCATATGCAGAGAGTAACGATTGAGGAAGTAGGTTGAGTCGCTTTCAATGTGGTTAAAATTCAGCCTACTGTAGATCAGCCTATGTTGCGATTAATGTGCTTCAGCTGCAAATCTCGCATACATGGAATTACCTGCATTTTTCAAAACATTTGTAGGCATAGGTTTTATCGATGTAAGTTGCATATCAGATGAAATATTTAAACTCGCGCCATAATTTGCTGCCAACTCCTCCCACTTTTGAACCAAGTGCCCTCTTGTCGAAAGTATATGCTTCAGAACAATCCTGGGCAGTCTTCCATCATCCATCTCCACTACTTTTACAATATAATCTATATGCAACTTTAGGGTATCTAAAAAGAGAGGAGGGACTCCAGTTTCTAGATGCAGCATATAGTTCGGTGTACATGTTGGAAGTCGAAAGATTCGTTTCAAAAAGTATCTTAGAAATTTTTCAACTTCTTCAAAAAAGCAATAACCCAAAATTTGGGCTCCGTACAGCAGTATAGAGGCAGCAGTTGTACGAAATAATTTATTCTTCGCTGTGTGATCGATAAACTTATTGTCGACGCAACGTCCCCAAACTGATGAAATAGCTCTTTTAGCTGCTGCTAGTTGACATTCAAAGTGTTTTTTCATATTGAGGTTGGATGTAATTATCACATGTGGGCGCCGTGGCGTAAGTGGTTAGTGTGTCGGATCACTACGCGTGAGGTTCCGAGTTCGGATCCTACAAAACACCAAAAAGTTTTTTCACGGTCCCACCTCTCGCGAGCGTCTGACAAACATCCGAGAGTATTGTTGTCTCGAAAAAGCTTCTCAAATCGCCGTTCGGATACGGCACTAAACTGTAGGTCCCTTCCATTCGTGTGAAAAATATAACGCACACAACATGAGTGGTTGCGAGAAGCTAGGCCCTGTTGAAGAGCTGTTGCGCCAAATATTTTTTATTTTTTTTTTTGTAATTATCACACCTAAATATTTATACTCTTTCACTATTTCAACGTTTTCACCCCGATAGGACCACTTTACGTTGCGAGTGTATCTTCCACTGCCATTTCTAAAAATCATCATCTTTGATTTTGATAAATTCACCGTCAAATTCCATTGCTTACAGTAGTTTTCAAGACGGTTCATAGTAAGCTGCATCCCTTCAACTGTTTCCGATAAAATCACTATATCGTCCACAAACTTTAGCGCCGGTATCCGCACACCACCAAGCTCGATCCCTCCTCCTACTTCTCCTACTATATCGTTGATAAATAAGATGAAGAGTAACGTGCTTAAGATGCAACCTTGCTTAACTCCCATTTGTGTTCCAAATTCTTCCGATACATTCTCTCCATTCCATACGTTCGCCACGTTGTTCTCATACATCGCTTTTAGCACATTTATCACTTTACTTGATAAACCATTTTTTTACAGCTTAAAGAAGAGAGCTTCACGCGCTATGGAGTCAAAAGCTGCACGAAAGTCAGCAAAGAAGACATATAGCTTTTTGCTACTTTGTTTAAAAAACTCTGCAATGTTGGTGAGAGTAAAAATGTGATCCAGTGTTGAATAATGCTTTCTGAACCCCGCCTGGTATTCATTTAAAATCCCTTGTTTGCCATCCATTGTGTAAGCCTATTAAATATCAAAGCACTAAATAGTTTTGCCGAAGTATTCAAAAAAGAAATGCCTCTGTAGTTAGCTGGATTATCTAGCTCGCCTTTTTTGTGCAACGGGAAAATTATCGCTCTTCTAAAGCTTTCTGGGACATTGGCTGTTTCAAAAATTTGATTAAATTCATTTGTAAGTGCAGTGAGAAATTCTGTGGAACTGTTCTTGTAAAATTCGAAAGGGATCCGATCGTCACCTGGGGCTTTCCTCGCTTTAGAGCAATCAACTGCGCGTTTCACTTCGAAAAGAGTAAATGGTGAGTCTAAGAGCTCGTCTGTGAAAAAAGGGGCTGCATATTGCGGTAACGGAGAAACTGTGGAGTGTTGAGTAAATTTTGAAAATACTCCCTCAGCTCAGAAGCTTGTAAAGTCGACGAGATCAAGTTAGTTCTTCCAGTTACAATTTAAACCGCCTTCCAAAAGTCTGCTGAACATCTTGAAGTATTAAGAACTGCAATGACTTCCTGGCTAATTTTTTTCCTTTTTTTCTATACAAAGACGTTTGAAATATTTATTTGCTTCTGCATAGAGTTCTTTGACACAGTCATTATTTTGCTTCCTTAGGCGCCTTAGCAATGCAAATGATCGTTTTCTCGCCTTAGACACTCGATATCGAACCACTTCTGTTTATTGGCTACAATACGTCTTGCATTGACGTTAGACGCTACAGATCTTTTTATAATTTGCGTTAGGATGTCAATGTGTGGAGCTGGATTATGTTCCATCAGACTCAAAAGTTCCCTATTTAAATTACTTTGATAAGAGGCACGAAAACTGTTATTCCAAAGTAACTTCGGAAGGAGAGCCAGCTGCTTTGAGTTTGATGTATCCCCTGCCTTCCAAATAGTGCACGAAATTTCCAATGGCATATGGTCGGAAAATGTTTGAACAGCTATTGAAAAATCGTTGACAATTGAGTTCCAATTACCGGACATAAAACAATAGTCTATTACGGAGCACGATGTTCCACGGATGAAGGTAAATTCACCACCTGTGTCACCCCTGCAGCTGCCATTCAAGATCTTACAATCGTACGCATCAGCAATTTCCATAATCTTAGAGCCCTTTCCATCGCAAAACTCATCTTTGGAACTCCGAGTTGCGTTTATAATTGTTGACGCAGGTCCACTTGTAAAATTATTTTGCGATAATCCTATTCTCGCGTTGAAATCACCAGCAAGAAGAAGGTCCGTCGAACCTAAGATCTGCAGCATATCGGAGAGTTTAACGTAATCTCGCATCCAGTGACTGCAGTTCAAATAAACAGGTACTATGCAAAAAGTAAAAAATACTATTTTGGTAAGTTGATATATGATCATATCTGCGTAAACTACATATATACAAAGCGAACCATGTCATTGAAAGCAACCTGCAGTTTATTTCGCGATATCGAATCAAGCTCAAAATATATCACTTCAGCATAAGTTATCACATGAATTAGCAATGTTTTCATGAGTCTCAAATTTGTATTAGTAATAATAAGATGGGCACATACCCATAGCTTACGAAGACAGCCATAAATGCACCCTATTATATAGTTAACGTGATCACTGCAAGAAAAAGTGCGATTTAGTTTAAATTCGATGTTAGTAACTTTATCTACAAAATTTATTTTTGACGTTGGATAGAAGAAAAGGTGATAGGCATTCTCTTCTTCTTCTTCCTTTTATCAGCGAGGCCATGATCCGAAAACAAGGGATCACAACCCTCCCACTTCACCGCATTTCTACTGATCCGCATGTGGGGTTCGCCTATTTGACCTCAGAAAATATCGGCAGGCCTGCCGATTTTGGATCACTCGGTTACTGAGGCCAATGAAATGCCGATGTCGTCGCATTTGTCTGATCCAGGCGTTTATAGGCCTGCCTTTCCTACATTGCGATGTCTTTGGAACGTGCATTGATATTGCCTTTTTAACAGGGTTCAAATGATCTTTTCTTTGAACGTGGCAATACCAACTGAGCCGGTCACGCTCTATTTTTTTTTTTTTTTTGATAGGCATTCTATATCGTAAATGTTTTGGGATATTAATATGGCCTGTGACTTCGATGGATTTATGGTTAGTTCATTTATAACTGACCAACTGTGTATAGCAGCGGGGTCTTCATTTACTCTATAGAATATATCTTCAGATAATCCGAGTGGTCTGAGTAAGAAAATTTGCACATCATCTGCATAGAAGTGAAAATATATATTTTTCCAATCATGAGCCAGGTTATTAGAAAGATGCAGAAGAGAATGGGTTAAACCTAGGGGGACTCGCTCTTGGACATACCCAATTTCTAAGAAACGTTCATATGCCAATACCCTTTGAGATCGATTGCTCAAATATTTAGTCAGAAGTCTTAACGCACTTTCACTAAATGAAAAACAATAAGACAACTTCTTACTAAAGATACAATGATAAACCGTATTAAAAGCAGATTGTAAGATGGCCCCGATCGAATTGTTGTCGGATATCACTGAGAAACTAAACCGTAGCAGTAGCACAGCGGTGATGAGATCTAAAACCAGACTGAAACGGAGACAGTAGCCCTTATCAGTTGAGGTGGCCTACTTTCTGTTTAGCTAGTATCCTCTCAAAGACTTTTGAGAGGATTAGTAGGATACTTATTGGACGATAATCAGAAGGTAGCGAAGGCTGAGGTTACCGCTTTGCAACTATCAGGAAAAGTCTGCCTAGTTATGCAGTAGTTTATAGTGTGTGTGAGAAATCTTAAAATATATACATATACATATACAGTCGAACCTCCGTAAGTCGAACATCCTTAAGTCGAATTTTCTATAACTCGAACCAATGTCCCAGAACTGAGCATGTGTAATCTGAGTTTTGGATGCTCCATAACTCGAACATTCCATAAATCGAACACATTGTTTGATCCTGTGACGATTCGAATTACAGGGGTTCGACTGTCTCCTCTTTTTTTCTTTGTGGGTAGGTAAAAATTCTTCATAGACACTATGTGCCCAGTGCTCATAGTAGTGTGCGATCCTTACTCACTAAACAACACTTCCCATCTATTGGTTCACTACGTCTAAGTCTCCTTATCAAGCAGTCTTAGTTTCAAAAATATTCGCGTTGGGCAGGTAGCTTTCCAGCAAAAGCACCTGCTGAAACCCGTCATTAAATACGGTCGGTCCTTATTGCACTAAATCGAACGATTTCATTCTTTGTAGTCGGCGCACAAGGTTTGTCCCGTCGAGATTTGGAGTATAACGCTGTTGCAATGACTATGAAGATGAATACGGAGTTTTCGAGCAAACTTCGTTATTTCGTCGAGGATGGTAGTTACTCCTAAGTCTCTGTGGATATGATTGTTTCCGATATATCATGGGGCATTTACTATGACTCTTAGTACTTTGTTTTGAAAAGATTGTAGGATAGCATTATTGGCCCCTTTAGTACAACCCCAATGTACTATACCATACGTCCGAACAGGTTTAAGTACTTGCTTGTATAAAAGCAGTTTGTTACGTATATATATGCTTAACCCTTACATGCCCAGTGTATCTTTAAAGATACAACAATTAAACAAATTATTTCTTCGTTAGTTTTGACTTTATTTACTTATAGCTTACCATTTTTTTGATGGCAAACGACTAACAAAGGCCTCGTAGGGGCAGCATCTCCCGATAGGTGCTGGTCCGCTAAGTAACGAGTAGGAGCCACTGCAGCCGAAAACCTAGCAGCTTTGTTAGTAAGCCCTACTCCCACCTCCTCGTGGTGCCATCTGGGAATTTCTTCGGAAACTGCTAACGGGAGAGGACGAATGGCGAGCTTCCTGCGCCAAAAAACAGGATAAGTGTCGGTTGGTCTGTGGCCCAGCGAGCCGCAACCATAAAAAAAATCATTGCTCCGAAACGAAAACATACGCCTCGGATACGGACTGATCATTTGTTGACGACCTTTGGCTATCGAACACGGACAACGATCGGATTCTGGAACGTCAAGACCCTCCTGGACTCACTCAAGGAAGGGTCTTATAACGCCAGATTCCTCCAATTGGAGCGCGAATTCGCACGGTATAAAATCAACATCTTAGGGCTGAGCGAGATAAGATGGTACAATGCTGGGGAATACATCTCCCCAACAAAAAGCACTGTGATGCTCTACTCTGGTAAACCAGCTGGAAGTGCACGGAGTTCTGGCGTAGGACTCATGCTAACTCCAGCAGCACGTAGTAGCCTCATATCCTGGAAACCCCATAGTGACCGGATATTGACGGCTAGGTTCCAGAGTAGAGTTAGAAAAATTACCATCATACAGTGTTATGCTCCGACTCTAGACGCGACTGAGGATGAGAAGGATAATTTTTATAGCCACTTAGGTGCCGCCTACAACCAAACGCCTAATGGGGACATCGTAATGACGATGGGAGATCTCAATGCCAAGGTGGGTAGCGACAACACCATGCTTAAGCACGTGATGGGAGTTCACGGCGTGGGAGACCGTAATGACAATGGTGAGCGGTTTGTGGACTTCTGCAATACCAACCGTCATCGGAGGTACGCTGTTTAAGCATAACACCTGCCACAAAATCAGTTGGGTCTCTACTGATAGGCAACGAAAATCCAACCAGATCGACCACATTGCGATCAGTCGCCTCTTTAGAAATTGTCTCCTGGACGTCCGAAACAGACGTGGAGCTGACGTCGGACAAGAACGAGATCACCATCTTATGGTAGCTCATTTACGCCTTCGTACTGCATCCGTCAACAGCAACCGCTCAAACCTACTTAACATCACCAGGTTTAATATCTACAGGCTCAAGGTTCCCCAAGTGCGCCAACAGTTCAGGGACCATCTTGCCTTAGAAGCAGAAGCAATCAGCAGCATAGAGAATATGGATGACCACTGGAGTGCTGTGAAAAATGCTTTTAAGACTGGGGCACGCACTTATGTCGGTAAAAAGCAGAAACACCACCGCACATGGCTTTCTACAGACACCTGGAGACGGATCGATGAGCGTACAGCAATCAAGGCTCGGATTGCAGCGGCCTCAGCAGTAGAGAGAACCGAGCTTGAAGCCCAATACCGTGCGAAGAAGAAAGAAGTGCAGCGTAGTGTGAGACGTGACAAACGTCAATATGTCAACTCACTGGCCTCAAGGGCTGAAGAAGCAGCGAGTAGGTGCGACAGTAGGACTGTTTACAACATCACTAAGGAGCTCATCGGTGGTCGAAACTCCAAATAACATCCAGTGAAGAGTCTAGACGGTAACCTTCTGATTTCGGATGAGGATCAGCTCACTAGATGGAGAGAACATTTTGCTGCAGTGCTAAATCACTTAGACGACGGCGGTATGATCTTGAATTCGAATGAGCAGTTCGAAGCAACAAATTCCCGAATTCGCACCGTACCTCCCAGTAAAGCTGAAATAATAACAGCAATCAAGTCCCTCAAGAAAAACAAAGCGGTGGGTATTGATGGCATCCCTGCCGAGCTATTTCAAGCGGCGCCAAATACATCGGCAGATTTGCTGCTTCCGCTAATACGGAGAGCTTGGGATAGTGAACAATTTCCAATGGAGTGGAAAAGGGGGATGATCATTAAGCTTCCAAAGAAGGGTAACTTGATGGAGTGCGGTAACTGGAGAGGTATATGTGTTCTTCCAGCTGTAGCCAAAATAATAGCTAGAATAATTCTAGAACGAATTAAAGAAAATTTAGATTCAACTCTCGATGTCGAACAGGTAGGCTTTCGCGCTGGATCCTCCTGCATCGACCACATAAACACCTTACGGATCATAATCGAACAATGCGTTGAGTATAGGTCTCCGCTACATTTACTGTTTATCGACTTCGAGAAGGCTTTCGACAGCTTGAATCGAGATGCTATCTGGTTGGCCTTGCGCAGGAGAGGCATTCCAGAAAAGCTTACAGCTATTATCAAGGCTACATATGAGGGCGGCAAGTGTCACGTCGTGCACAATGGTAAGGTGTCGGAGGATTTTGAAGTCCAAAGTGGAGTACGTCAAGGGTGCCTACCGTCCCCACTATTGTTCTTGGTGGTTATCAGCGATGTACTCCGTGCAGCATTGACGGAAGCTAATTCTGGAATTCGTTGGACTATGACATCTTACCTTAAACACCTAGATTACGCTGACGATGTTTGTCTACTTTCACATTGGATAATGGATCTTCATTTGATGGCCCAAAATCTAGAAGCTGAGGCAAACAAAGTGGGACTAAAAATAAACACAGTCAAAACAAAAGCCCTGGGTACTTCCAATACCCGCGCTCAACTTAACATTGCCGGAAAGCAAGTCGAGAAAGTTGATAACTTTCTATATTTAGGAAGTGTGGTCTCGGCTAATCGCGGTGGCACCGAACTGGATGTGTGCAGCAGAATCGGGAAGGCTAAAGCTGCGTTCGGAATGCTGTCCAAAATCTGGAGAAGCAATGTTATTAGCTTAAGAACCAAGCTACGACTGTTCCGCTCCAACTTAGAATCAGTGCTGCTTTATGGGTGCAGTACCTGGAAGGTGGACACCATTAACACACGCAAGCTGCAAGTCTTCGTAAACAAATGCTTAAGAATCATCTTGAGGATTTTTTGGCCGAACCGCATCTCCAACGAACAACTTTATCTGAGAACGGGCCAAGAAACTATAAGCATTACTATACGAAGAAGAAAGTGACAATGGATTGGACACACCCTACGGCGCGAAGACAACTCCATTGCGAAATACGCCATGCAGTGGAATCCGCTCACCCAGGCAGGCAGAATAGCGGGACGCCCTAGGCAAACGTGGCGCAGAACAGTTGAGGAGGAATCGAGCTCTTTAGGAATGAGTTGGAGGCAGCTCTAACGCGTTGCAGAACTCCGAACACGATGGCGCGCAGGCGTGGTTGACGCCCTATGCCCCCCGAGGGGTTAAAGGACATAAGTAAGTAAGTTACTATTTTTGCTTTATTGACTCAAAATGTGTCCACTGTAAAAAAAAATAGACCCATAGTTTTTAAATTAAATTACTTATAACGAAATATTAGCATTTTTTAATTTTAAGCAAATTTAAAAGAAAAAGAAAAAAACTTTTTTTTAAATAACTTTATAGTTGGTAACACTGCTGTTACAGAAAAAATATATCCTGGTGAAAGTATATATTATGAAGTAAAATACAGTTATTTCAACCAAATACGATATATCCAGCTCATATAACATAGCGGTAAATGGTTGAATCTTTAAAGATACACTGGGCATTGCGGCCTATATCATGATTTCGGTTGAATTTTTCTTATTTCTTCATTTGTTGTGTATTCAGAGTAGTTGTGTATCGTTACAAAGTGCAAGTTAGTTGATAGTGTTCCTTAAATTTGTAATTTAGTTGCTTTAGTTGTGTATCAGTGCAGGTAAACTAGTTTGAAGGTATATTTTATATAAGTTTGCATAACAGTACACTGTATTTTTGATATATAAATTACAATTATTGTATTAAAAATTGCAGATTGCTCAAGAACAAATATCCACAAAAATTAGTAGTTCTCGTATATGTGTTGCTTTATGCATTGTATCATTCCTGAAATAAGTAAAATTTGGATTGCGATTTAAACGGAAAATAATTCTGTACACGGTAGTTGGTGTGCTTGTTCGCCCGGAAGATGGCGATGCCGATGATTTCGATCTTAGCATGTCAGTAAATGATAGTTTCGTTAGTATGATAAACAATGACAATGCAGATCTAGGTCATTTCATACCGGATCCAGTTCCTTCACTATCATCGATTCCATCCGTAAGCAGTTCTTGGAATCCATTTCTCTCACAATTTTCTCAAACAAAATTTAACCCGAAGTCCGTGGAATTTGAAAAAGTCATGGGGAAGAAAGCGAACCTTGCTTATGCGGAACAAGTGAGATTTGGAGGGGATACTAGCATTCCAGATGTTGTACAGACTTGAGAAACGCCCTATCAAGTTTGGTCATATTTGTTTCCAGAGACTTTGGAGCAACGAATTGTGGTCGAAACCAGAATCTATTCGGGGGTCAACGAATCATTATTTTTGGTATATTTATTGGTATATTATTTTACATGACATATTTTAAACTTCCGAGCACTAGAGATTTTTGGACCGAAAAATTACACCTTTGCGTACCGGTAGTTTAAAATCAAATGACGAGACACAAATTTGAAAAAATTCGGCAATACCATATATCCATTTCAACGACAAAATAGAGCCGGAAAACGAGATGACCTCGATCGCGACCGCCTTTACCTTATAAGACCTCTAATCGAATATCTTAACAGGACTTTTGGATGCATACCACGATTAGACCGGTTTTGTGTAGATGAGCAAATGTGTTCATCAAAAATTAGACATTTTATGAAGCAATATTTACCAAACAAGCCTCAAAAGTGGGGATTTAAGCTATTTGTCTTATGCGACACAAGCGGATTCGCGTATAAGTTTGAAATTTACAGCGGATCCCCTGAAGGACCTTCTCAAGGCGAACCAGATCTGCAACCATCGGCAAATATTGTTGTAAGATTGCTCCGGGAAGTCCCACGGTATGAAAATTACATTATATACTGTGACAACTACTACACAACCCTGCCTTTGGTGACATATCTTCGGATTCAAGGCATACTTACAGTTGGTACTATACGTCGTAACAGAATAAAAACTGTAAGCTACCGGAAGAAAAGACGATGATGAAGTGCGAACGTGGAACGAGCCAGGAACTTGTCGCTTCTATTCACGGCATGGATGTTACGTCCATATCTTGGAAGGACAACCGGGTTGTCAATCTCGTGTCAACATATGTCGGAATAAAACCTCCTTATTCTTCTAATTCAGATAGTCAAACGGGTCTAAGTGTAAGGAGGTTCGATAGAAAAGAGAAGTCTCTCAAAATGATACCATGTCCACAAATTATTAAAGACTATAATCAGAACATGGGACGAGTGGATCTGATGGACAGCTTCATGGGACGCCATAAAATAGGCATGAAAAGCCGAAAATGGACATACCGGTTATTTTTTCATATGCTAGATATGACTGCAGTAAATGCATGGATATTGCATAGAGGGATCAATAAAGGCCGCCGTGAATACAAACAAATGAGGCTCATCGATTTTAAGTTGGAAGTTGCAGATGTTATGTTTAGTTACGGCTCTGTGGAACCTAACAAACGTGGGCGAGCGACATCTTTGGAATCCTTCATTCCAGCCAAACGTTCCAAGCCAAATTCATCCAATGCTCCTCCTAAAGACATACGGCTAGATAAGACAGACCACTGGACAATTATCGACAAACAATGACGGTGCAAGTTACCTAATTGTTCAGGACAAACAAAAATGTACTGTTCTAAATGTAAGGTAAATTTATGTTTAACGGCAGAAAAAAATTGTTTTTTTAATTATCATAACTCATACATTATCCTATAGCTAACTTGTTTGGTTTTTGTGTTTAACGTAGATCGTATTGCTTGCTTTTGTAGTTTTTCCCATTCATATAATTTTTAATTTTTTAATTTACTAAATAAATACCTATGTAATAATTTATACTTTTTACTAATATTTTTTTTAATCAAAATTTACAAAATGATTGTATTTACTGAAGATCTTCTTGGTTGCTTGTGTTTCTGTATTTCATAATTTTTTTTTACTAAATAATAACCTAGACATTCTTTTAATATTTTTTTCTGTATATATACCAATATTTGAACTAACAAAAACGGTGCAATACTACCTCATCATGTACAATTACCCGTTTATCTAATAAACTAAAAGAAAATCCTATGCATTCGTTATAATTTTCTTTCCGAATGGCTGTGGGGGGTTAATGCCCAGTGTATCTTTAAAGATACAACCACTTTTTTGTTAATAACTTCGTCAAAAAAAAAAATATTTTTTTTTTTTAACAGCGGATTTGTTGTTTTGTTTCCATTTACATACAATATATTTTTTTCATCAAAATCGGTTTCCTTGGGCATTTAAGGGTTAATTAGGAATGTCTTCCAAGTAGCCAATACATTTGTCTGAATCTACTTTCAAGCTCGTCGCGTTTCTTTTAAACGTGCGACTTCCATTTGAGTTTCGCGTCTAGTGTCATTCCTAGATAACTTGCCGCGTTTGCATATGGTATTTGTACTGAGTTAATGAAAATGGGTAGGTTGTTCATTTTTTTTTAAGTAACATTAACATGTGTTGATTTGGTCTCGTTGAGAGCAATGCGCCAAATCTTGTCCAATGCAAATTTTGTCCAATTCTCGTTGAAGCTTTACAGTTGCTGACTCGAATTATTTATCTGTTGTTAATATAGCCATATCGTCCTTGAAAGTAGCTATGACAGTGCCTTCTTCTTGCGGTATATCCCGAGTGTAGAGTAAGAACAAGACCGGACCAAGTGCAATTCCTTGCGGTACTTCGGCAGCGATTTCCATACATTCGCCGTATTCAGATCCGTGTTTAACACGAAATAGTCTGTTCGCAAGGTAGGATTCTAGAATCTCAGATAATTGTTCCGTAAGAACCTGTCTTAACTTAAACGTCAAACCATCATGCCATACCTTGTCGAAGGCTTGGGAGACGTCCAGAAAAGCACTAGAACATATCTTTTTCTCCTCTAAGATTTTCTCCATTTCATTTGTTATTCTATAAGCCTGATCAATTGTTGAATGCCATGCCATGCCAAGAATTAAGTATCTTTCTTCAATGACCGGTTGTAGGCGCTTTAACAAAAGGTTTTCAAATTCCTTAGATACTATCGGCAGGAGCGATATCAGTCTTTACATTTTTTGTCGTTTGGAGGCTTTCCCGGTTTTGGAACCATTATAACCTCGGCGACTTTCCATTATCTTGGAAGGTATAAAAATCCTAGCGCGGCATTTTTAATATGCAGAAACTTGATCAGGGCTTTCTTTTGCAATTCCTTGAAGATCTGTCTGGTTATTAAGTCATATCCAGGGGGCTTGTTATTTTTAAGATTTTTCATTCTCTGGCAAAGTTCGACCAACGACACGTTCTTTATTTTAAGGTTGTCAGGTGTCCTAATCGTACCACCGAGGTCTTCTATTAACGCCTTTCCTTCAAATGACTTGAACGTCTCGTCCAGGACCACAGCAAATAAATCCGCCTTCTCTTTGTCTCCTTTTGCGCATTCGCCATTGTTCTTTCTTATCGATAGCGATTGCATTTGGGGTTTTTTAATACCCTTCATGGCTTCCATAGTGAAGAATTCGAACTTTTTTCGGCAGTCAAACCTTCAAAATGCGTAGAGATCTCTCGATTTTTGAAATCTTTGATTGCTTTCTTCAGTTCATTATACAGGAGGATTAAAAGAGTTTTGTACTGGGGTGCTCGGGGCCCGCTTTGTTTCATCAGATGAGCTTAAAATATATTGTAAAATAAGTTTTACAAAATGAAGAGGTATACCGTCCTCACCGAAATCACTCAATTTTAAACCTACAACGCTTTCGTGTACATCATGTTCATTAAAAACCTCAAAATCTCTCAGAAGTTCGCTTTTCAAGGAAACGTTGGGAGTGGTACGTCCACTTGAAAGAAGTGCATTGTTCAGAATATTAGGATCCAATAGGCATGCATCAGTTCTCCTCTGACCTATACCAATACTTCGCAAATTTGTCCACAGCTGCTTTCAGGTAAGTGTAGTACTTAATTGATTGGAATAATATCTATGTATATTTTCCACGACGTGCTACACTATTTGAATTATTGCGAGCCTGGCAAAAATGTTCCCAATATCTTGAGGTCTATCTCTCCACATATGATAAAGTCATTTCCGATATTTAATGTCATCTAGAACCTCAGAAGTGAACCATGGGCATTTCATGTTTTTTATTTGAACTGTTCCCATGGGTACATGGTTAGGTTAGGTTAGGTTGAAGTGGCTGCCAGCAGAGAATCGACAACACACTTAGACCAAAAATAGGTCCATTGTGATACCACATGGATCCTGGGAGAAAGTTTCTCCTACCTTCTCGTTAAACCATTTTGAGCTTCTTATGAAGCGTAGGAGGCTCTTAATATCGATGTTTTTCAGGTCGCCTATGTCGTTGTAATAGGAGGCTCCTAGGTGAAGCTTTCTTCTAAGGGAGAGAGCTGAGCAGAAACAAAAAAGGTGAGGAATAGTTTCTTCCTCTTCTTCGTCCATGCAGCTTCTACAAAAGTCGTTCGCAAAAACGCCTAGCCTTGCAGCATGCTTGCCTATTAGACAGTGTCCAGTGATGACACCTATTATACCGCCGATATGCAATATGTTGAAAGAAATTAAATTCCTAGAACTTTTAGATCCAGCTTCGTCCAAATTTGTCGCTAGACATGTGGGTCCATTTGTCCACCTAAGATTCGTACTCTCGATAGCATCCAGCTTAAATTTGAGTTTGCAAGTAGCGATTGGTATACCCAAGGAGCCTTTATCCGGCAGGATGGGTATAGTTGTTCCTATTCTGGCGAGTTCATTGGCAATTCCCTGGAATGTCCCTATGCCCCGGCACCCAACACAGGTGGCGAATCTTCGCTTGAAGTCGTCCAAGACCCATCAGTTTTCTTAAGGTAACTGGGTGTTATTGGATTTGAACAGAGAATTTTCCTCAGCCTAGATGCCTCAGGCGGCGTCTATAGTTCCAATAAGGTTAAACTTAGTGAATACCTTGCGCGATCTGCTTCGACGTATTCGGATCACAGGTCGGTAAGGAATTTTCAATGTTGGTCAGGACCTTGGAATAGAGATGTTGGCGGAGGAGCCCTTAATGGGCCAACGGCAGCGCTCATACTCCCGTAGTGGACTAATGGCACCGGTATATCCGGCGCCTCGTCCTAGTGGAATAATTAAGGAACTGGCGCTCCATGTTGAGGGTTGTGCCGTCGGGGTAACTTCCCTACCACATAAAAAACATATGGTTTCGAAACAACCAAAAGAATCGGATAAGGATGACTCAACTAATGACGACCCCAGCAAACGAAATAAGGACAACGACCTTCGGATCTGTACGTGGAATGTTCTGTCTCTTTACAGACCACGTGCAGCCGAACAACTAGCAGAGGCCCTAGACTGCTATAAAGTAGATATTACCGCCATCCAGGAAGTGCGATGGGATGGGCCGGGCAAAAAGAGGATGAAATACTGTGACAATGGCAACAGGCAACGCTCGTTCGGGCGCGGATTTGTCATACGCGGCAGACTTAGGCAAGAAGTCTTAAGCTTCCGACACGTTAGCGAGCGTATTATGATTATCCGGATCAAGGCTAAATTCGCTAACATAAGCCTAATATGTGTTCATGCCCCCACGGAAGAAAAGGACCCTGCCACCAAAGAGTGTTTCTACGAGCTCCTCGACAAAACATACGAGCAATGTCTTAAATACGACGTTAAAATCGTATTGGGCGACGTTAAAATCATAGACTCGGATCATTACCTTGTTGTAGCCAAGGTACGAATGCAGATATCCCATACTGAGCAACAAAGAAAAATCACTGTGAGACAATTAACGCGCTAAACGCGTATCCCGAAATCTCTCAATCACCCCTATACCGCCAGCATTAAGTGCCGAAGACCAGTGGCAACGCTGCCAATATGCCATCAGAAACGCCGCGACTGATGTGCTGGGTCTCGCTCGCCCACCACGGCGAAACCCCTGGTTTGACGAAGAATGCCGACGAGTGCTTGCAGCAAAATAAGAGGCATACAAAGCGGCGCTGCAAAGAAAGACGAGAGCTGCTCGGAACATTGGCTTCTCCAAAAGAAGAAGAAAGAGCATGAGAAGCGTGCGTTTGAAAATATCGAGAGTTTATACGGAAGTTTTACCAAAAGGTAAAAAGAACGTTTCCGAGAAGTAATACCCTTACAGAAACCTGTAGAGATGAAATGGAAACCTCGTAGTAGAATCACAGTCGGTGCTCAGAATATGAAAAAACTATTTCCGCAGACTGTATAACGGTGACGAAGACCAACATCCCGCTGTCAGGCAGAACGAACCATTCAACATAGACGATGATAGTCAAAATTTCCATCCGCGAATTGAGGATAGCTATATCCAAGCTAAAATCGAACAAGGCTGCTGGACCTGATGGCTTACCGGCCGACTTTTCAAGGCAGCTGGTGATGAATTGGTAGAGTGCATACACCAACTCATCTCTAAGATTTGGTCAGACGAGCGTATGGCTGATGAATGAAATTTCAGCATCGTTTGCCCGATCTACAAAAAAGGAGACTCCTCAACTGCGCCAATTATAGAGGCATCAGTCTCCTCAACATCGCATACAAGATCTTTTCTGCGATATTGTGTGAACGCCTGAAATCTTTTATCAACAGTCTGATTGGGACCTATCAGTGCGGTTTCAGGCCAGGATCAAATTTTCACACTTCGGCAGATCCTGGAGAAAATCCAAGAATTCCAAATCGATACTCACGACCTCTTTATCGATTTCAAGGCCGCCTATGACAGCATCTATAGAGAAGAGCTTTATAAAGCCATGTCTAGTTTGGACAACCCTGCCAAACTAATCCGTCTGTGCAGGATGACGACGGAGAACGCTCGCTGACGCGCTGTCATGTGACTTCCTTAATATTGTACTTGAACGGATTGTGCGGAACTCACAAGCCAATACCGGAGGCACAATCTATCACAAGTCTGTACAATTGCTTGCATACGCCGACGATATAGACATTATCGAAAGAACTCAGCGGGCTGTCACTGGTGCGTTTGCAAGCATTGAGGCGGAAGCGGCCAACATGGGGAGAATCAAAACCGACGAATTGGACAGAACGCCACAGTGGTCAGCTACGGGTATAACTTCGAGGTAGTAAGGGACTTTGTCTACCTTGGCTCTGCTATAAACTCGAAAAACAAGATCAGCGTAGAAATCAAGCGAAGAATAACTCTTGCCAATCGCTGTTTTTTTGGGCTTATAAAGCAATTCAACAGTAAACCACTATCCCGAACAACTAAGGAGACTATTTTAACTTTTTCTTTTCTATTTTTATGAGATTACATAATTACCTGCTTAGTCCCAGATGAGATATATATTTAAGAATTGTACTTATCTGGAAATGTGGGATTTGCAGCCATTATTTCAACTAGGAGTGTTTGGTATTCCTACCGCTGTAGACAAGAGCTGGTTTAGATGTGACCGAATCTTCTATTATTTTGGCCTAAGATCGATAAGATTTACCTGTAAGGATTTAGAAATAGTACTTTTCGCCAATATTTTCTCTGCAAAATCCTTAATACCTCAAAATGTTTAGGAACTAAAGTCCATTTTTTTTTTATAATTTGCGCGCACTTAAAGGGTTATGAACACCTTTAACATGTTTACACACAGTGCGGGCGTTGGAAAGATGGATAGAGAAAGAGAGAGAGAACGATTTTTGGTGTAGTGGTTCTTGAAGCTCTTCAGCTATTCTCCGGGGGTGGCGTCCAGATAACTGAGGAAATTTTTGTTATTTTTTGCCTTCGCCTCTGATTCATAGTACTTTTTTCCGATAACCGAAGTCAAGAGCAAATCATCATCAATAGATCGAACAATTTTTCCAGCCACATGACCAAGCTACTGCCAGTGTTACGCCTTCGCAGTAGTATTCACAGAAGCTTTGGCAAATGATCGGGCTGACTTTATATATTTCATGAGAAATAAATAAATGCTTGCTGACATCAGGATTTGAACCATGAACCATTAGCGTGGCAATTGACGACGTTACCACTACACCATTGCCACCCCCAAATCCTCTTAATTTCGTATTTCACGTCATTACATTCATCGAAGTCCTATTAAAAGAGCAATCATGCTATAGCTTAAGAATTGCACATGCACAAACCTAGTTCTATCCGAATAGTAATTGGTGAAATGCCGAATATTTGATTCTCATTGATTGTAGCTACACTCTTAGTATGTATTATAGATAGACTTCATGGAAAAGAAGCCTACCTAAATACTGAAGTAGTAAAAACTTCTACAATCTGCAGCAAGTTCTATTCAAGATCAGATAGAAAGTCTTTGGGGACCCCATTTGGGACCAGAAGCTGATGAATCTACTAATATTTGCGTAAAACTATTCGCAGTAAAATAATTTCTTTCATTCGTTTAACCGGTAGTAAGAATCAAATGTGATTATCAATTGTGGCTTGAAAATTAGTATTACGTACCACCATACATATGTGGATACCACATTGCAAATAATATATCATTCAGCATTTACGGTCTATATCCGTAAGTAAAGAATACAATAGCGGACTTTACTATGGGGCATAGTAAGCCCCTAGCTCTAGCTTGGGGCAGCCGTACTACTGAACCAACTTAATCAATTAATAAAGCTGAATGAGTGCATGTATTCAAGACGTCAGTATGTAATTTCCTGTACGCCACACTGTACGTACAAACCCTTATAGCGTCGACTTTTTTTCCAGTAAAATGGGGTGTTAATATAGGACGAACCGAATCCTAATAATACAAAACCAACTCCATAAATCCGAGTTTCTTGTTATTCTCCCCCGAAAAAACCCGCCGGCACGGCAATGGCGGCTGCACGTATGCCACATAGGATCACATAACGCCTTCCCATTCTACACCTTTTTTCTTACCGTTGAACCCATTTTTATTGCGCTGTGTTTGCACTAGTCTCGACCAGATTGTCAATGTGTCGGTTAACGATGCCATCCTGGCCCAGGATGTCCTGTACCCAACTTACGTATACAGTAGTCTACGTGCAGCGTGGTACTCCTGTGCGCTTATTGTTTGTTCCTGTTTTTCCTGCCCGCCTTTAATGATGTAGCAGCAACGAAAGTGGTTACTTTGCTTGTTATTTTGATTGCCTTGTTTACTTCGGATCAAGGGGTGGCGTGTAGCAAAGCGGAAAGAAACGAGGAAAAAATCACCCAGGACAAAAAAAAAGGCAACCGTAGAGAAAACTCGGAAATTGGCATTTCAGAGGTCGCGTTCGCGAGTTGCCTCCTCATTATGTTATTACATATTTTCATTTTTTTTTGTCGTCTCCATCTCTTCCTTCGCCAAGCGTCGTCCCTTTTTCATTTTCCATCCAGTGCTGCTTAAAAACCCGGTGGCCTGCTGGCCAAACGTGTCGCACGGATGTGGTGGAATATCATTTTTGACCAGGATCGGGCACGTCCAATTTGTAATTGAAACATTTCGCACAATTTCCATAATTATGGAAGCTTTTTGAGGCCACGTGACAGGGCTGAGGGTTGCGCGATACCACAAGGACACGGCCCAGAGGTGGGGCAGTCAATTCACCGTATACAAACAGGCCGGAACAATTTACTTGACACCCTCGGAGCCCTCTGCTATACACAACCACTAGGTCCTTAGAGATTTCATTAAGATTTTTAAACATTTTTATTTCCGAAGAAGTACTCAAAGGGACCTTTATCAGTTTGTCCGTCTTGTGAGACAGCAGAAGAGCAAGACTTGAAATTCATTCGCCAGCCTGAGAAGCGGCGGACGAGAGTGGATGAAACGTTTTATTTTTAAATTACCGGAGCAGGAAAAACGACCAAGTACCTACACAGACCGGATTGGGGGAAGACGGAATAAATTTAAAAGGATATTGACATAATTAGAGCGTATTAAAGTGCCCTTAATGGAAATTAATTAACTTTATTTTTGTTTCTCGGTGGTGAATCGTTTCCCCTTGTGATTATTGACTTGGATATCGTGTGAGACAAATGAAGGAATCGTTTCAAATTTTTTCTTTTCTTTTTTTTTAATTCTTTTTGCAATTTTCTCTTGTTGGATTTTTAAGGATCAGAAAATGGAATAAGAATTCACGTTTTAAGTGTCATGACGTCTATTTTCACAGGAAATCGTTGTTTCTGAATTACTTGAAAATGAGAGGAAAGTCGGCAAACAATTTCGTAAGTATTTTGAAGAAATATTTTTCTATTAGGACTTTATTGTAATGGAAGTACTCGTAGCATTCGCATTTGTGTACCTGAATTTTATAAAGAATCAAGGATCTAGGAAAAGAAAATAACCTTCCATACGAATCTTTAGGGAACTGGGCCACTGCGCACATAAAAGCAATTTGAGTCTAGGTGGTAGATAGAGACCCCCTTGTCAACCTGTGAGTCAAATCCGTCAAATAGTCGTAATTACGTTTCGGAGCTTGGTAGATAACACCACTAGAAATCAAAAGAAAAATACATATTTGGTGAAGCTCCACATAAAATATATAGGATTTAGCTTCTCATAATAATTCGTGTCATATTTTTCGCACAAGGGTACCTACAGGCAAACTCGGTATGCCGCATTTAAGAGCCGGACAGAATAAAATTAAAATGTCGGTGGCGAACTTATTTTTCATACCGTACATGGGCGGGTAACTAACAGCTTACATCCAACATATGGACCTACTTGCTAATCCACTATGGATAAAAATAACAACAATATTCAACAAGATCAACGTAAACTATCAGCATCCTTCGATACTCAAATCATACAATACTTAGTGAAGATCTGTAAAGTGTTGCTATCGTTGACATAGAAGAATTCATAGCAAACACCTATAATCGCTGCAAAATTACCTTCTCTACTGCTACTGCATGAAACATGCAAACCCCTCTCCAGTGACACTGAACTTCACATATAAAATCTTGCCTGCTGTAGTGTATGGCCTAAAGCCATTCTTCAGCATCCTCATATGGGCTGTTTATTAGGTCAAAAAATACCACAATGTATCACAGAAAGAATTCAGCAATTTTAGATCAAACCCTTGTCTTATAGGATTTAGGTCGATCAAATTCTTCAAATAAGTTTTGGTTATGTAACCACAGAAGGTAACTTTAGAACTAAGTACAGCGACATGATTCTCGTAAGAAGTGCTCGATGACTGGAACCAAAGAGGGATGGCCACAGTGCGGTTTATAAGCGGAGAAAACAACAAGGTATGCAAAATAGTAATTTAGATTATGTAGAATTTTTGATGCTGAGCTTTTGGTCAATCTGGGTATAATTATTCAAAAGGAATCAATGAAGTGTATCTATTTGTATTATGCGTCTATATATGTACGATGTACATATAGTTTAGGTACCAAGTCTGAAATTGTACCATCTTAGGAAGTGCAATGTGGAATATGATGAATTATCCTTTCACTGAGGCCACCTGCTGGCCCATTTTGTGAATAAGGTATGCACCTGGGGAAGGGGGTGCAAATATAGTTTGCCTCCACGTGGTACACCCTAGGTTTCGTTAAATGAACTATCAAATGAAGAATGCCAATCTTTCTAATCTGGCACTTCTCAGTACCACTCATTCTCATTTAGGACCTTCTGTCCGAATCTGTCAACTCAATATTGACGAAATTAGTCGATAAAACTGCGACTATTTATCGAAACTGCTAACTGAAAACATAAAAGATGTTGCTCTTATCCAAGAAATGCATTCCGAAAACGACAAACAACTATCGGCAAGGGAAAACATAGCAGGCTACTCCGTTATCAAAGCAAATAACCACAAATCGTATGATATTGCAACATATGTGCGATCCTACTATCTAAAGCAGACTTGCTATTAATCGAATCTTTTGACAATATCCTTTCAATTGCTATCAGTATCGCAGATGTGAAAATTATTAATATATATTGTATAAGCCCCCAAACCTTGGCCCAGCAATATCTTAATAGAACATATACATCCAGCAGTAAATGCAGGCCGAAACCTAGCAGCTCTGTTAGTAAGCCCTACTCCCACCTCCTCGTGGTGCCATCTGGGGATTTCTTCGAAAATTGCTAACGGGAGAGGATGAATGGCGAGCTTTCTGCGCCAAAAACAGGATAAGTGTCGGTTGGTCTGTGGCCCAGCGAGCCGCAACCGTAAAAACAAATCTTGCTCCGAAACGGAAACCATCGCCTCGGATACGGACGGATAATTTGATGACGACGGAACGTTAAGACCCTCCTGGACTCATTCAAGGAAGGGCCTTATAACGCCAGATTCCTCCAATTGGAGCGCGAATTCGCACGCTATAAAATAGACATCTTAGGGCTGAGCGAGATAAGATGGTTCGATGCTGGGGAATTCATCTCCCCAACAAAAAGCACTGTCATGTTCTACTCTGGTAAACTAGCTGGAAGTGCACGGAGTTCGGGCGTAGGACTCATGCTAACTCCAGCAGCACGTAGTAGCCTCATATCCTGGAAACCCCATAGTGACCGGATATTGACGGCTAGGTTCCAGAGTAGAGTTAGAAAAATTACCATCATACAGTGTTATGCTCCGACTATAGACGCGACTGAGGACGAAAAGGATGATTTTTATAGCCACTTAGGCGCCGCCTACAACCAAACGCCTAATGGGGATATCGTAATGGCGATGGGAGATCTCAATGCCAAGGTGGGTAGCGACAACACCATGCTTAAGCACGTGATGGGAGTTCACGGCGTGGGAGACCGTAATGAAAATGGTGAACGGTTTGTGGACTTCTGCAATACCAACCGCCTAGTCATCGGAGGTACGCTGTTTAAGCATAACACCTACCACAAACTCAGTTGGGTCTCTACTGATAGGCAACGAACGTCCAACCAGATCGACCACATTGCGATCAGTCGCCGCTTTAGAAATTGTCTCCTGGACGTCCGAAACAGACGTAGAGCTGACGTCGGACTAGAATGAGATCACCATCTTATGGTAGCTCATTTACGCCTTCGTACTGCATCCGTCAACAGCAACCGCTCAAACCTACTTAACATCACCAGGTTTAATGTCGACAGGCTCAAGGTTTCCCAAGTGCGCCAACAGTTCAGGGACCATCTTGCCTTAGAAGCAGAAGCAATCAGCAGTATAGAACACATAGATGACCACTGGAGTGCTGTGAAAAATGCTTTTGCGACTGGGGCACGCACTTATGTCGGTAAAAAGCAGAAACACCACCGCAGATGGCTTTCTACAGACACCTGGAGACGGATCGATGAGCGTACAGCAATCAAGGCTAGGATTGCAGCGGCCTCAGCAGTAGAGAGAACCGAGCTTGAAACCCAATACCGTGCGAAGAAAAAAGAAGTGCAGCGTAGTGTGAGACGTGACAAACGTCAATATGTCAACTCACTGGCCTCAAGGGCTGAAGAAGAAGCGAGTAGGTGGGACAGTAGGACTGTTTATAGCATCACTAAGGAGCTCATCGGTGGTCGAAACTCCAAACAACATCCATTGAAGAGTCTAGACGGAAACCATCTGATTTCGGATGAGGATCAGCTCACTAGATGGAGAGAACATTTTGCTACAGTGCTAAATCACTTAGACGATGGCGGTATGATCTCGAATTCGAATGAGCAGTTCGAAGCAACAAATTCCCGAATTCGCACCGCACCTCCCAGTAAAACCGACATAATAACAGCAATCAAGTCCCTCAAGAAGAACAAAGCGGTGGGTATTGATGGCATCCCTGCCGAGCTATTTCAAGCGGCGCCAAATACCTCGGCAGATTCGCTGCATCACCTAATACGGAGAGCTTGGGATAGTGAACAATTTCCACTGGAGTGGAAAAGGGGGATGATCATTAAACTTCCAAAGAAGGGAAACCTGATGGATTGCGGTAACTGGAGAGGTATATGCGTTCTTCCAGCCGTGGCTAAAATAATAGCTAAAATAATTCTTGAACGAATTAAAGAACATTTAGATTCAAATCTCGATGTCGAACAGGTAGGCTTTCGCGCTGGATCCTCCTGCATCGACCACATAAACACCTTACGGATCATTATCGAGCAATGCGTTGAGTATAGGTCTCCGCTACATTTGCTGTTTATCGACTTCGAGAAGGCTTTCGACAGATTGAATCGAGATGCTATCTGGTTGGCCTTGCGCAGGAGAGGCATCCCAGAAAAACTTATAGCTATTATCAAGTCTACATACGAGGGCGGTAAGTGTCACGTCGTGCAAAATGGTAAGGTGTTGGAGGATTTTGAAGTCCAAAGTGGAGTACGTCAAGGGTGCATACTGTCACCGCTATTGTTCTTGGTGGTTATTAGCGATGTACTCCATGCAGCATTGACGGAAGGCAACTATGGAATTCGTTGGACTATGGCATCTTACCTTAAACACCTAGATTACGCTGACGATGTTTGTCTACTTTCACATCGGATAATGGATCTTCATCTGATGGCCCAAAATCTAGAAGCTGAGGCAAACAAAGTGGGGCTAAAAATAAACACAGCCAAAACAAAAGCCCTGAACACTTCTTCGGACAACCGCGCTTAACTTAACATTGCCGGACAGGAAGTCGAGAAAGTTGATAACTTTCTTTATTTAGGAAGTGCGGTCTCGGCCAATCGCGGTGGCACCGAACTGGATGTGTGCAGCAGAATCGGGAAGGCTAAAGCTGCGTTCGTAATGCTATCTAAAATCTGGAAAAGTAATGTTATCAGCTTGAGAACCAAGCTGCGACTGTTCCGCTCCAACGTAGAATCAGTGCTGCTTTATGGGTGCAGTACTTGGAAAGGGGGCACCATTAACACACGCAAGCTGCAAGTTTTTGTAAACAAATGCTTAAGAATCATCTTGAGGATTTTTTGGCCGAACCGCATCTCTAACGAACAACTTTATCTGAGAACGGGCCAAGAACCTATAAGCATTACTATACGAAGAAGAAAGTGGCAATGGATTGGACACCCCCTTA
The DNA here is from genome assembly GCA_945910035.1 of Brachypalpus laphriformis. NCBI lineage: Eukaryota > Metazoa > Arthropoda > Insecta > Diptera > Syrphidae > Brachypalpus > Brachypalpus laphriformis. Next base: position 264,258,141 of record OX246753.1, on the reverse strand, counting down.
CGACGCGAAGACAACTCCACTGCAAAATACGCCATGCAATGGAATCCGCTCACCCGCTCAGGCAGAATAGCGGGACGCCCTAGGCAAACGTGGCGCAGAACAGTTGAGGAGGAATCGTAATTGAGAAATACTCATGGGATGGTCCGAAAAAAATTGCATACATCTCGTGTTTGATGCTAAAGACAGATCGATATTTATTTCAGCGAGGTGGAAAAAGGGCTACAACCCAAAATGTTGTTTTATTTCCACCAACGACAACGGCGTACCCCTACGAACAAACTGAAAAGTCTTTCCAGACTTCCCACATAGCCAACGTGGGACTCCGTGCTTATGGAAATTGGACTCAAAATCCTGATTGTGAACTCCGTTCCTCGACCTAGATGGAATTTCAGGAAGGCAAGGTGGGAGCTGTTTGCGCGACAACTAGATGAAACCCTAAGGTAGACTCCTCCAGCTGCGCAAAACTACCATAGGTTTGTTGGCGCCGTGATAAATACTGCAAAAAACATGTCCTGTCATGTAGAGGGAGTCCTGGTGAGTGGTGACAATAAAATTGTAACCGAACTCTTGCCATCGCTCAACAACTCAAGAATGGAAAGATGGAAAACAAGAACGAACAATTTAAATTTCACCCACTCGCGCAGGAAGGCTTGGAGCCTGCTGAGGAAACTAGGTGGTGCTAACTCGATTGTGCAAACTGATCGCCAAATAAGCCCAGGTACAGTTGCTAAAGAATTGTTGATGTGCCCAGAGTTAACCCAGATAAAAACCACACAAAGATAATCAGAAAATCTCTCAAAGGGCTTAAAGCTAATACACCACGATCATCAGGCCAAACACATGAATTCTCGCTGTTTGAACTAGAAATGGCCATAAAGCAGATAAAAAATGGTAAAGCTGCAGGTTTCGATGGAATTTATCCTGAATTCCTAACAAAACATGGAACAAACGCAAAACTCTGGCTGACCCGGTTCTTCAGCAACATCTTCGAAACTGATTACTACCCTTAGGGTCTTAAGCGTACAAAAACTATAGCAATCCTAAAACCAGGTTAGCTAGCTTGTCGTACTGACAGCTACAGGCCCATAGCACTTCTCAGTGTGTGCTACAAACTACTGGAAAGACTTATACTAAACAGGATTGGCCTTACTACTACAAATCATATCCCAATAGTGCATGCAGGCTTTAGATCTTATCGTAGCTGCACTGACCAAATTCTAGCACTGCAGCAAACCGAAAAAGCTGAGCAATTGGCTTCCCAAGAGATCCGTTTTGACTCCTGTTCTGTTCAATCTGTACATATCTGACCTTCCGAAAGCAGAATCAAGAAAAGGGGAAAAGAAATAACTGCTATGAATGACAATTCAAGAAAATTTTTAAATTTTTCTCCATCTAATGAGTTGGCCCTCATCCGAAATCAGAAGGTTACCGTCTAGGCTCTTCACTGAGTGTTGCTTGGAGTTCCAAACACCAATGAGCTCCATAGCGATTATATAAAGAGTCGTACTGTCGCACCTACTGGCTGCTTCTTCAGCCCTTGAAGCCATTGAGTTGATATACTGAGGCCGCTGCAATCCGACCTTTGATTACTGTATACCCTCGATCCGTCTCCAGGTGCCTGCAGAAAGCCATGTGCGATGGCATTTCTGCATTTTACCAACATACATAGGTGCATGCCCCAGTCGCAAAAGCATTTTTCACAGTATTCCAGTGGTCATCCATGCTCTCTTGCATTGTGCTGCTGATTGCTTCTGCTGCTAAGGCAAGGTGAATCCTGAACTGCTGGCGCACTTGGGGAAAATTGAGCCTGTCGATTTTAAACCTGGCGATGTTAAGTAAGTTTGAGCGGTTGCTATTGACGGATGCAGTACAAAGGCGTATATGTGCTAATAAGAGATGGTGATGTCGTTCTTGTCCAATGTCAGCCCCACGTCTGTTTCAGACGTCCAAGAGAGGATTTCTAAAGCGGCGGCTGATCGCAATGTAATCAATCTGGTTGGATGTTCGCTGTCTATCAGCTGAGACCAAACTGATCTTGCGGCAGGTGTTATGCTTAAACAGCGTACCTCCAATGACTAGGCGATATGTATTGCAGAACTCCACAAACCACTCACCGTTATCATAACGGTCTCCAAGACCCTGAACTCCCATCACGTGTTTAAGCACCGTATTGTCGCTACCTACCTTTCTCAGCCCTAAGATGTCTCTTGTATAGCATACGAATTCGCATTCCACCTGGAGGAATCTGGCATTATACGGCCTTTCCTGGAGTGAGTCAAGGAGGGTCTTAACTTTCCAGAAACCGATCGTTGTCCATGTTCGACAGCAGGGGTGGCAGTGGTGCAGTGGGTAGTGTGTTTGCTCGTTAACCGATGTGTGCAGGTTCAAGCCCCAGCGGGGAACAGCAATCGTCAGCCACCCAACGAAATAAAGGAAAACGAATTACATCAAAGTTTTTCCAACCACTGCACCAAAGAAAGGTTCCTGCCTGGTAGTACAATGGACCAGAGAGAGTCTGAGTGCTCTGGGATTTGGGTTTCCTTTTTAATAAAAAAAAAAAAAAAAAAAATGTTCGACAGCCCAAGGTCGTCATCCAATTATCTGTCCGTATCCGAGGCGTTAGTTTTCCTTTCGGCGGAATAGTTTTACGGTTGAGTTTCGCTGGGCTCCAGACCAACCGAAACTAATCCTGTTTTGTGGAAGCTCGTCATTCGTCCTCTCCCATTAGCAATTTCCCAGATGGCACTGCGAGGAGATGGGAGTAAGGCTTACTAACAGAGTTGTTAGGTTTTCGGTTGCAGTGGTTCTTTATCGTTACTTATTGGATCAACACCTATCAGGAGATGCTGCTCCTACGAGGCTTTGTTAGTCGTATGTACGTTGAGAGAAAACTGTCCTTTGAGGTTCTGAAAACCTTTGCTCTGCAAACAAAAGAATCGTGCCCAAATTTCAAGTGATTTGAATATTGTAGTGAAACAAAACAAATTGAATATTGTACATATGGAATTGTACTGACCAATTCCCTAACAGGTGATTGCAATTTAATATGGGTGCCATCGATTGCACTGATTGTCCGTGCAATGAGCAGCGGCCGTCTAACGTTCTGTCAATGTTGCTGGTATTTCAAAAAAAAGGACGATCCAAATTGCGTATCAAAGCCATGCATACTTTTGTCATTAGGCTACTCACGCTATTGGCCAACCCGCTATTTGGAACGATCCATTTGCCATGAATCACAGAGTGATAAACAATTGCTGTTTTGGCGAAAATTAAATCCATTCCCTACATATAAAAGACCAAAAAAGGAAACCCAAATCCCAGAGCACTCAGACTCTCCGGTTCATGCTACTGCTAGGCAGAAACTTTTCTTTGGTGCAGTGGTTGGAAAAACTTCCATGTAATTTATTTTCCTTTATACTCGGGCGGCTGATAATTGCTGTTCGCAGCTGTGACCTGAACCTGCGCACATCGGTTAACGAGCAAACACACTACCCACTGCACCATTGTCGTTTTATTGTCATTTTTGTTTTAGAAACATTCAACTTAACCCTTCTGTCAATGGATGTTTTAAGACCTTCCCATCAATGGAATAGGTCTGGCTGGACCTTCATACATTTTGTATGAAAGCTGATGGATCTCAATGAAATAATTGAAGTTTTTTTGTTATTTTGGACATGTTATTATTTTTATTTTTAATTTAAAGTTTTTTATTACATAACATTAATATTGCGAAGTATTTTCTTGATTTACACATTTATGGCATTTATGTATGTAACTGAATACTGTGTTGTAAACAGACAGGCTCGTCGCAGACAGTGCATGCAAATCTGGTTTTCCTTTGTATTTTATCGTTTATTCTGCAAATTCTACACGACTTTTCTGGCCGGTTGATGTCTGGCTACTGCTGGGCTGTGGAATCCTATTTTGCAATGGTGCTTCGAAGAAAGATTCGATGCCATTTCGAACGGAAAACACTCCTCTTATCCTTGGATCGTTCATCCTTGCTTCAATCTGAGGGGTTACTAACTGCTCAATCAAAGAATGCAAAAATTGTCGATGCATTGGTTTTGTTTGTTGCACTCATATCATTTAGTTTTTTGTAAATTATGAAAGATGCTAATGCTGTGACATCCAACATGTTGCAGAAAAAAGCCAATGGCCATCGCTTCGTCTGTCGTTTACATGTATATTCTCCCAACATCTGATCCATGACGTCGACGCCAACTTTATGTTTGTTGTAAAACAGAATTGCTTCACTCATATATACCCACATACTGAACAAAAATAACTAACTGTAAAATTCACTAATGATCCAAGTATCTGGAAGTCGTAGGCAATAAACGATTTACAATCAAATACGGAATGTTCAAGTGACCCAATGGCCTGCATACGTCATAAACATAAGTAATTTGTGGAAAACTCCAGGCAGTTGCATTTTTTTTGCAAAATACCGTAATAAATTATTTTGTTTATATATAATGCACTAAACAAAACTAATAATTACTTGACGGACTTAGGTAAAAAGAGTTTTTTTTCGGATGAAATGTTAAATAAATACGTTTCTCCATACAATACGTAGCAAGGTCTGGCCAGACCTATTCCATTGATTCTAGGGGTTGTTATAGAAAAACTTTTTTTTTTCTCACCCACTTAGATTTACAATTTATTGTCCACATTAAAGCATTAAAAATATGTACGCTGACAAAGTCAGGAAATTTGGTTAAGATAGCTACACAAATAATTAGGAAAAAATGGTTTCGAAAATGGAAAAGGTCTGGCCAGACCTACTCATTGACAGAAGGGTTAAGCTTGTTTGCTTTAAGCCACACGCTAAGGTTATCCAAATCGTGTTGCATTTTTGAAATATCTTCGTCTAAATTTTCACAACTTACGTATAATAAGTGCACTGAGAACTTCTCCCACAGCGGCGCTCCAAACCATGCTCCACCTGCTTCCGATTGATATCGTCAGTAAGCAATTGGCTGTCAGCTCGGCAATAAGACTGAGAGGCTCCAAGCAGTGGAAGGAGCAACACACGGGACATACCAATATACTTTCCATGCACCGTCATCCTCCCAATTCTACTGACCATCTGCCCACTGAATATGATTTTAACAAGGGCTACACGCACAGAAGTGAGTGGACGCAACGCAATGTCCTTTACAACAAATCGCTGTCAATTTTCACGGACGGGTCCAAAACCAAGGACGGAGTCGGTGCCGGAATTTTCTCGGAAGATCTGGACATACACCTCTCCTTTAACCTTCCAGACCACTGCAGCGTTTTTCAAGCCGAAATCACCGCAGTCCGCAAAGCTGCTGACTGGCTGGCGGCTAGCACACTATCAACACCTGATATTGTTATTTATGTCGACAGTCAGGGAGCCATCAAATCCCTCGCATCCAGCACTACGAGATCTAAGGCAGTGAAAGACTGTCGCATATCTCTTAATGAGATAGCTGGTCAGTACAACCTCACCCTTTGCTGGGTACCAGGTCACTGTGACATACCGGGATACAGATAGCATAAGCACTACCGACATCGAAGCGCCAGCGTCTTATGTTAAGTACCTTATTCAAATTGATGCCGAGAAAGTAGCCAATCATCGATGGCAACATTTAGACCAATGTCATACCGCCAAACAGCTCTGGCCGACACTCAATAAATCCAGGTCCATCGGACTCGTGAAGCACAAGAGAGGAACCCTCTCAAAAATAATAAATGTCCTCACTGGACACTGCGTCATAGGAAGACATACCCAAAGATTAGGTATCCCTCATAATGACTTCTGCAGAAGCTACAGAGATGAAGAGGGAGAAGAGACCATCAGTCATCTCCTGTGCGCCTGTCCTGCGCTCGCCAACATCAGGAAGGCCACTCTGGGTGGATACTTCTACAATGATCTTAATAATCTCGCCAACGCCTGCACGGCTAAAATTCACGACTTCATTCAACGAAGCAAATGGTTCTAAGAGTAAGAGTGTGATCCACCCGCCTTACACATCGGCAGTACAATGGACCTACTTTCTGGTCTAAGTACATCCTCATCGAGGGCCGATCCTAACCTAACCTAACCTACATATAATAAACCATCATCTGCAAATAAAGCCTATTCACTATTATTTATTATACTTCCGATATCATTGATATAGTCGTTAAAAAGAAATGTCCCTAGAATGGAACCCTGTTGCACACCAATATTTTCTTTCACATATAAACTATTTATATTATTTTTATATACATATGTACTTATAATTATTTCACGCTATTTGTTGGAATTTTTTATAGCGCTTTTTATACTCATTGTAAGCTTATATTGATCGACGTTATGCTGCCAAATCATTGTATGCAGACGTACGAATACATCCAAGAATTAAGAAATTACTTTAGATTTAATTGAAATTAATCTAATAAATAAAAATGAAATGCTGTTCGTTGGTCATCGCATCACTTGAGAACGGCTTAACCGATTTGGCTCATTTTTCTTTTAAAATGTTCGTAGTGTCCGCATAAGGTTCTTGCGGAAAGAAATTGAAAAAGTTGCCCGAAAAATTGGAAAATTCGGGTTAAACTGAACGTGTTTTTTTCCATGGGAAAAAATGTGCGTACCTAAGTTTGTATGCTTTGGACTCCGAAACCACTTAACCGATTGAGCTCGAATTTTTAGGCAATCTTTGGAATTTGCCCGAAAGCATTCCTGTAAAGTTTCACTATCAGATAGCTATCCAGCGGGCACCGCGAGGAGGTGATGATGCGACTTTGCCACGATCTTAAACTTCTTCGCCTTAATAAAGTCAAGGATCTCGGGGTCATATTTGATACTAAACTGAATTTCTCATTACATTATGATTACGCCATAGCTAAGTCTAACTCTTTGTTTCACTTCTTTAAACGAAATAGTAAAGACATTCGAGATGTCTATGTCTTAAAACTATCTACCGCTCGTTGGTCAGGCGTTATTTCGAATACTCCTCCATCATTTCGGATTCCCCATATGATATTCAAGAGCTTAGATTCGAAATAGTTCAAAAGAATTTCACGAGATAACTTCGAGAGAACTTCACGATAACTTCCTGGTTATGATGAAAGATGCAGATTAATTCGCTTGCAAACCTTAAGTTTCAGGCGTAAGGTATCTTCAGCCATGTCTATCCGTGACATAATTAGTTATCACATAAATTCACAAGAATTGGTTTTTCTCATAAACACAGGGTGTCCCAGTTAAGCAGTATAATCCTTTAAGAGGAGATACCTGAAGTTCCGCCGAACAAAAATAGTATGGCACGGGGGGTCTATTCTCACCACATTTCAAGTTATAGCCCATCAAAGTGGGTGACCTCTTATTTGGAGGTGTAACCACTTTAAACGCTATAACTTCTAAACTATTATAGGTACAAAAATAGTTTTATACATTTTGGAAAGTCAATTTAGTAGCGCATACAAGTTTTAAACACATTGGCGCAAAATTATAGTCATCTGATATTAAAGAATGGTAGTAGCCACTAATTAACATATCTTTAACTTTAAAGCCGGTACTTAACTTTGAATTGAATTATAACAAAATTTTAACCTACCTACATCTAGTATCGACCCAAACCCAAAAATTTAAAGTTTGAGAACAAAAACACAGTTTAGGGACCAATGTCGTATATGAATTTCAGCCGTTGGTTGGCTGAAATTTGGATTTGAAAAAGTGAAAAAGAATGGCGGATGACAGATGGTTAAAAGCCAACTCTAAATGTTAAAAGGTGCTTTAGGTGGTTTTAAAGTTAGTGCGAGGTGATACGTACAAAGTGGGTTTTATGTCGACTATAAATAGGAAAACACTAATATTGACTTTGTTACGTGCTAAAATCCTTTTAAAGTGTACTTTTTGCGACTATAATTTTGCGCCATTGGGTATAGCTGTGCAGCCACAAAAAAGTTATTTCTAAACTTCCTAAACTCAAAATAATGAAAATTTGTTGTTCCATTTTTTCACTTAAAATGCACTTTTCTCAAAATTTTTTCCAAATCCCAAAGGATTTAAGTAAGTAGGATATGGATATACGAGTAGAGATGAAAAAATTTCTTAAAAAAGAAATAAAAACGTATGTAAGCTTGTAAATCCATAAACTATTTCCAAGAATACATTGTATTGTAGTATATTGTATATAGGTACGAGTATATCACTTTAGAAAACAATGTTTTGCAGAAAGCTTCGCAGTAAATAATGTAAGAAAACTGAATACATGTACATATATTTGGTGCTTATCAAGTTCCTAGACCTAGCTTCTCGCAACCACTCGGGTTGGGTGCGTTACATTTTTTGCGCGAATGGAAGGGCCTACGGTTTTGTGGCGTATCCGATGATAAATTAAAGCATAACTCCATATAACTGAGCTCATTCGCATTTATTTTGTATTATTCCCAACTTTACTCTTTGATTCAGTCACTCACGATATCCGTAGAGGGAGGGAATTTCCCATAATATCAACAATCAATTACTTACATACAGATATCCTTTCAACACATCCAATCCTCAATCACCATATAGAAATCAATTCCTCTGCGTTACATGCCGCACTTTACTTTCAATTTATTGCCACGTTACATCGCAGTGAGTGTACCGACTCCATAGTCCTTGTCGCAGTTCGCGATTTTCACACGGCACCCGTGCATTAACCTCATTTCTCTTCCATCAAACACACAATATTAATATTTCCATCAGCGCCACGCCTCCACAGGGGAAGCGGAAAAAATTAACATTTCAATTGTTTACTCAAGCAATTGTAACACACGGTGTGTGCTGCAACTGTAAACGTTGAATCCTATGGAAGGATATACAATATCCTTTCAACCGTACCGCCGCTACATCAGCCTCTCTCTCGCCTTCCAACTGACTCCCATGCGAATGGAATTTTATCGCTGCAATAACAATTGCAAACGATTTGAATTCATTTAGCACACACGCAAAACGCTTTTTAGCATGCAAACTTGGCCGGGGTAAGCTTGCTGTAGAACAGCGGAATAATCTAAATTGTTCACCAAATACGACTCGGAAATGAAACGTCACGAAGACGACAAAGTTGGAGAGTTAGATGGAGTTTCCATTTTTATGATTTTGTCGCTGCACACCACCACCCACCCGCACTGGTCTCCATTGGGGCATAGTTGTGTTACTACTACTCGCTTATAAATAATGATGAGAAGGATACTTTCACTTCTTATCTCTCACTTTGAGTTCCTATTCTTAAACCCTCTTGGGCTCTGGAATCTCATTAAAAAAAAAGGAAAGATTTTTTATTTTCCAAAGGATGAGAAGATGTGCCTTTGTTTATCATATCCTCCTTCTGTCCTACCATCCACCGTCCTTGTTACTTGTTTTTATGTTGATGCATAATTTACTCCTTTGTTGCATTTGTGCCTTCATCATCATCATCATCATCGATGTGTGTACATAGTCGGTTTTCTTTTATGGGTGCTCGCTACGGTAAAGGATAGAGGGTATCCTTAAAAAATAATTTTCAAGTTTCTTCTTTTAAGGAGCGGGTCATATAAAATCAATTTTCACTGTCCGAAATGCATATAAGGAGGTAAAGAGAACATCCTTCACAAGGGGATATTTATGGATTTATGAAGTTGGTAAATGTTAGCTCCGTAACGAATTTGAACTGCTAGGTATTACCTTTCGAGATAAAATTCGCCATAAAAAAAAAAATGTTCATTTCTATCTGAAGCGTATTAAGGTATACAAAAGTGAGTAATGGTTTACATTTCATGAAGTACTCGTTAGTAAAAAGCATATTCGGAAGTAAGAAGATGTTGTGATAAAAAATTACCAGAAAATGTTAACGAAGTATCTACTACAGTGTAGGATTTTTCTTAGGTAGGTTTTTTTGAGTGTACCAAGAAGAGGTTTTAAATTCTAAATTTGGACTTGGACCTAGCATATACTTCGAAGAAGTGGGATTTTCAATAGATTATTTTTTTTTTTCGAAGAAGGCCAATACTTATTTCATCTTCTTGTTTAGGGTCTAACATTTCACACAGAACTGACAGGATCAACGTATCGTAGAAAATAAATCATTAGTTTTAAGCCCATATCATTTTTTAAACAGAAGTTGCAATTGTTTCTTATAATCAGTCTTCGACGGATTCTTTATATTTTTTATTTTATCATAATGTGTGTAGTTTTTACGGCAGCTGTAATATATGTGGCATGTTGGTTATTCTTCTGCATACCTGATCAATCCAATTCTCCTGGATAGCAATAATACCTGCCTCGTATTGCGTGATGATAGTTTCCAGATGCTAACTAGCTTACAGCATAGTATAGGTACAATGCTCGCGCATAAAAGCTCTTACTTACTTACTTACTTAGGTAGCGCTTTAGTCCAGGGTGAACCAAGTCTCAACCAACAAACCTTTCTAACCAGCCTGGTTACGAGCCAGCTGCCTCCAGTTGCGCACGCCAAGTTGATTTAGGTCCCCCTCCACTTGTTTGCGCCACCTAGCGCGAGGTCGTCCTCTACTCCGCCGTCCATCCGGTGTGGATTCGAAGACTTTCCAGGCTGGAACGTTGGGCTCAATCTGCTCTACATAAGCCAGCCATCTCAATCGCTGTATGTGAACTCTTCTGGCTAATTTGATTCCCTTGTATAGGTCGCATTGATTTGGCATTGTGCCTTCTCCTTTGCTCTTGTCTATGGAGATAGGACCACAGATCACTCGAAGAACTGTTCTCTCACAGTGACCAAGTACATCCTCATCCGGTTTTGACAAGGTCCATGAATCTACGCCATACAGCAGGACTGGTATGTTTAGTGTCTTATACAGAGTAACCTTAGTAGTTCGAAATATGGCTCTGTTACTCGATTGCTTTCTTACCTCATAAAAACAGCAATTAGCAAGAGTCATTCTTCATTTAATTTCCCTACTAGTGTCATTTATGGAGCTCACCATAGAGCCTAGGTAGACACATTCCTTTACTACCTCAAAACTATATCTGTTTATTGTCGACGTCGATGTTGGGTATCCCTTTTTGTAGACAGTATATACATATTTCATTGACCTTTAAACCCATCTTTGCTGCCTCGATCTCAATACTCGCAAATCGATGTCAATGTCATCGGTGTAAACGACTAATAAAAGATTGTACGCGATAGCGCGTTGCCTTTTCTAACAGCTTTCCTGACATCGAACGGTTCGGTGGTATTCTCTCCGAGTTTGATGGAGTAGCGAGAGTTCTCCATTGTCATCCTGCACAAACGGACAAGCGTGGCAGGTTTGTCAAGGCTTGAAATGGCTCTGTGTAACTCGTCACTACACAAGATATCATAGGCAACTTTGAAATCGATGGAGAGGTGATGCGTATCGGTTTTATATCCATGTGTTATTTCCAAGATCTGCTGTAGTGTGAATATTTGGTCAATCGTGACCTTTCCCGGCCTGAAACCGCACTGATAAGAACCTGTCATTTTCATTTCATTTTTAATGCATTTTATTAATTCAATTCATTATTTCTTACGTGCTAACAAAAACGCTTAAAACTAGCTTAATTAACTTAACTATCTTATTCTAACTTACTGGCCCCATGCGGGCGCTCTAAGCTAAACTTAACTTTTAACCTATGTCTTTCGACGTAACCTAACTAAATTTATTTATTATTACTTAACTAATTAACAAATTATGAACTAAGAAAAAATGTTTGTTGTATAAAAACTTAGTATACGGACTGTTTTTTTTTATAAACTATTAGATAAAACTTATAAACTAACTTAAAAAATAAACTTATGCTCACTTAACTACGGAGTGTAATTAAATACACTCTTTCTTTTTTTTAAGCCAAATGCTGTGCTTGTTTTTTTTTGTTTTTTTTTTTTTTATTTTTTTTTTTTTTTTTAGCCAAGTGCCTGTTTTTTGTTTTTTAATTTTTTATTTTTTTTTATATTATACAAACTTAAGACTACCTTAAAACTATGTAAGCCGGCCATGGCAATAAAAAAGACGACCCGCTCTGCCTACGCTACAGGCTAACCCGGATTCTCTAAGCCACCAAAATTGGTCATGCTGCCTACTAACATCTTTAATGTCGCGGTTGGAAACCGCTCTACTGTACCGGAGACGCTCTACACTACTCTGTGCGACGTCTCGGTCGTAGTTGAGTCGCCTATCCACAGCTGTTCTGGCGACGTGGAAGATTAGCGGCACCGCTAACTTATCCTGGATCAGACCTCTTTTATCAAGGTATAGGAACGCTTCTGGTGGGATAAAGCCGTTAAGGCGCACACTCTCGTGATAGAGATTGTTGGGGTAATAAGCCCCAAAGATCAGGCTATTCATCGAAGTCATTGCTCTTGCAATGTGCCTTCGAATCATCTTGATCAAGAAATTATCCACTCTGATCAGATTCGCCCTGTTGTACAGGACCTCATTAGGATAGAATTTTATGTACTCAGACTCTGGTGTTCTGTACAAACGAAGGCATGCCCTAAGGCAAGCCCTCTCAAACACCCGCATCTTTTCCAATAAGCTTGGCCCCACGTTGAACCACACGGGACATCCATATGCGAGCATAGGCCGAATGAGGGCCATGTAGTAGATTACCTTCACCCTTGCATCGAGTTGGCTGCTATAAAACAGTCTCTTTGTAAGGGCGAAAGCAACTTTGGCTCTGACCAGAGCAGCATCTATATGTTTGTTAAAATATAGATATTGATCTAGCCAGACCCCAAGGTATCTGACTACACTTCGACTCGCAAGTGGATGCCCGTGCTGTCCCACGATAGAGAACTTTCGCCAATTCTTTCTGGTGTCCCTAGAAGCCTCAGACAACGGCGTTCTGAACAGGATGGTCTCCGACTTCTGAAAGTTAATCTTCAACTTCCAGTCGTCGCAGTATCTCTTGATCTTATCGAAGTCACGCTGCAAGAGTATTGCAATTACCTCAATCTTAGGCCCTGATCTGTACGCGACCAAATCGTCTGCGTACGCTATGGCATGGTGAAGTGAACCTATGAGATCGCTCGTGTAAATATTGAAAAGGATCGGCGAATTGACCGCGCCCTGTTGCAGACCATTTTTTACTTCAAAAATTCCAGCAGACGTGAGCATGTCATAAAGTATGTACAGCAGTGGTTTACTTATGCCTAGCCTGCTCAACTTGTAAAAGAGTCCCTCTAACCATACGGTATCGAAGGCCTTCTCCAAGTCAACCAGGCAGGCACCCGTGCATTGCTTCTTGCTTTTGTTCCATTGGATATCCGATACCAGTTTAGACGCGGCATGTATGGTATCATGCCCCGCCTTGAAACCGAATTGACTATCCGGAATTATGTACATGTCCTTAACCCACTTTGTCAGGGCTCTATGGATCACTTTTTCGAATACCTTGCTGATGTTCGGAAGTAGACTTATCGACCGGAGATTCCCCGGATTGGAACTATCTTTATCCCTTTTGGGAATGGGCTGCACCACCGCTGTTTTCCAATGCGCAGGATAATGGGCATTATTCATTGCATTATTAAACAGGATGGTATAAATGTTCACCGCTTCTGGAGGAAGATGTCTAAGCACAATGTTGGGTATACCATCGATTCCCACGGATTTTTTTTTCCTCAGTGATTCGAAGATCGCTTGGAGCTCTGCCTTCGAAATGAATGGGGGATGTACCCTTTCATCGGCGACGACATTGTTTGCCATATATCTTTCATTGAACACGGTGAAACCAGTGTTCTCAGATCGGCAGTGCTCCATGTCATTTCGAAGGTAGAAGTTGTGCACAAGGACCCGATTCTCCAGGTCGTGGTTCGGGCAAACACTATCATTCACCTTATACACGTCCTGGAAGGTCACTCCTATAGCCTCTACCTTCTCCTGCGGATCTTCGATCACAAAGAAATTGTCATCCTCAGCTGCGTTATCTGGATCTATACCTGCTGTCACTAGTATTTGTACATTGTTCGTAGTTCGGGGGATTTTAAGACGCGGAAGATCGTTTTGATTATTCCTCCGAAAGATCTTGTTTATTTTCGGGAACATACTCGGGTTGTTGGATTTTACAGCCCGAATTTTCCTGTCCCAGTGCAAATTTACAGAAAGTCTGTAATTTTCTTTAATTAATTGCGAGAGGTTTTTAATCAACGACTTCAGCGTCCTAGCCTCCTCCGAGTTCTGTCTGTCAGTAAACTGTCTGTACAAGGTTCTTAATCTCGACAGCAGTCTACTTTTATGTTCGTGCAGTGCGTCAATCGTTGCTTTGCGGTATATGTCCACGTTGTCAGTGTGTTGATACCGATGTATCGTACTGTCCATCGTTCGTTTTATAGTCTCGTCCATTTGTTTTAGATATCTATCAATCTCCTCGTTTGACAGATTCCTATTAGACGGTATGTTGAGCAAGTTCGAGGAGATTGCTCTCGTCAACTGTCTGGAGAAGCGAGTCCAACGCGTTCTACTGTAATTGTAGGCGTGCAATTGGTCAAACTCCTCCAATTCCGCAATTTCGTTGGGAATCGTTATTTCGGCACTGAGTCCGCAATGGTCACTGTCATACACAAAAGTGTGTAAGCAGTTTATCGTTTGTCGGTCCATGTCGGTCAGTTGTAACCGTACGTCGAACAGCATTAGATCTAGATAAGATCGGCTTCTAGGATACTACGGACTATCCGTCGCTTTTAAATCTAGTCGATACTCAACACTGTGCAGACCCCACCAATTGAATAGTAGGTTCCCTCTAGAATTTGGTGTGTTATTTCCCCAATCTCTATGTTTGGCGTTTAAATCACCGGCTAAAATGTAAAAGTTCTCTTCTGACTCCAGCCTAAGTATTCGAAAAAGTGTCTCGAGCTCTGAAATAAAACAAGTGGATTGAGTAGCTTCAGGAGCATAGACTGCGACCATATACATCCTCTTTCCACTATGGAGAGGGATATACACGATACATGCTTCCAGCTCCCGGAATCTACGCATTTCACCAAAGTACACTACTTTATGACGTAACTCTTTTCTGATGAAGATCGCGACACCTCCTCCTTGTACAGAGTTGGGTCGGTCTCTTCTTATAATATTATAACTACTGTGCCTCAACTTGTGTTTCTGGGATAGCTTAGTTTCGCTAACCAAAAGCACATCGGGAGAATGGTTCTCAAGCAACTTGAAAAGTACGGTTCTACGTTCGATCCTAATCAATGAATTCACATTCACCGCAAGGATCTTTAAGGGTTGCTCCGCCATGTTCGTACCATGTATCGTACATTACGATTGGTGGTGCGTTAGGCCCGGCAGAAGCGCGTAGATCTGGTCCACCCGTTTCGCCTGCTCCTGAATTTGTCGCTGAAGTTGACCCATCTGCCCCTGGATAGAGAGCAAGATAGCCAACAAATCAGGTTCAGCCTCCGGTGCTCTCGGCTTTGGGGCCTGCGAAACAACCTTCGGCTGCGACTGTACCGTATTCCCCCGGCCTGACGCCATTTGGGCGTAGGTCACTTGGGGAGTGACGGATTGTGCAGGAACACACGGGCGGACGCTTCACTTCTACCTTCTGCTGACGAGCCAGATTTACTTTTTTAATGTATTGGAACTTAGGGCAACCCCGATAGTTTGCGGTGTGCCCCGTGTTCCTACATAACGCGCACGAGAGCTGACTTTTTTCAGTCGCGCCGTCCCTACCTAGCGCGCATTCCTCTGCTTTGTGGTCTTTTCCACATTTCACGCATCGAGGCTGCATATCACAGTTCGACGCGGCGTGTCCAAACCTCTGGCAGCGAACGCATTGTATCATGCCTTCGCTCCTCTTTACTTTTTCCCAGGTGACAACCTGATAGTCTAGGACTTTGATACTCCTTAGACCATCCAGTTTGCTGTTGGGTGAGAGCTGAACCAGGAAGAACGGTAATTTCCGTTTCTCCCTTTTGGCCTTAGCTGTGATAAATGGCTTAACCCCTACGATAGTGAGCCCATCGCACTCTTTCTCTTTGAGTAGCTTTAAGAGCTCCTCCGGTTCTGTGGACGGTTCCATTCCCTTCAGAAGCATGGTTTGCAACTTTTCCCCCTTCGGGGTGAAGGAGAAGAACTCCGTCGTCGATTCCCTTAATAAATGTTTAATTTTGTGGTACTGCTCCACTGTGTTGCAGTTGATAGCATGCCTATCCACGCTTAATCGTTTAATATAAAAATGACTGCCTATGGCCGACTTACACAATTCGATGGTGTCCTTAAGCTCCATCTTGAAGGTGTTAATCGGGGGCACCCTCTCCTTTGTCTTCTGCTGTTGTTGCTGCTGTTGCTGCTGTTGCTGCTGTTGCTGCTGTTGCTGCTGTTGCTGCTGCTGCTGTTGCTGCTGCTGTTGTTGCTGCTGCTGCTGTTGCTGCTGCTGTTGCTGCTGCTGTTGTTGCTGCTGCGGTTGTTGCTGCTGCGGTTGTTGCTGATAAGAACCTGTCAAGTTGTTGATATGCACAACGACCTTCGGATTTGTACCTGCAGCCGAACAATTAGCAGAGTCTGCTATAAAATACATATAATATAACCGCCATCTAGGAAGTGCGATGGGATGGGCGTGACAAAAAGAGGATGAAAAACTGTGACATCTACTATGGTGATTCGGTGGTATGATGCACAGTTGGACTCTTCATCCTTTTCGATCCTCCGCCATTGACTTCAACTCATCAGGAAGAATATGTAGACAGCTCCAGGAGAGATGTTGGACTTGGTCCAACCATCTATTATATTTCTAGGCCTACCGAGGGATCGCATACCTGATGGCACGGCAATTATAACACGTCTTGGAAGCGGGTCTGGGGAATACGCACTACGTGACTAAACCAACGAAGCATAGATCGTTCCGTTCGGAGAAATAGCTGTTCAACATTGAGCGTCTCGCGTACTCTGGTGTTGCGCACTCGATCCCTATAAGTTATTCCAGCAACACCGCGGAGGAACCTCATTTCGGCAGCTTGTATCCGCGATCTTATGCTTTCACATACACATTTGGCGCAACAGCCCATGGAGGACCTAGGCCTTACTCCTCGTAACCTCTCGTGTTGTGTGTGCTATATTTTTTGCACGAATGGAAGAGACCTAAAACCCCATGCAGGGACGGGTTAAGAATATCACTGCAGTGCCCGCCAACAACTAGCGCTTGTCGTAAAAGGCGACTAAGGGGACAAATCAGATCTAGGCAATATAACACCCAAGCGAGCCTAGCGACACATATACTACCTTAAAAACCCTCCCACAAGTGTGCATGCGAGTCCGTGGGTTGACACGACTGGAGATCACCGGTGTCATAGAAGAAAGATCAAACAATACTAAAACAGGAGCATGCACGTGTCAAACAACAAACACCATCGCAATATGGTAATATTGCAAAACTGTATCATTATGGTAATACTTGCAAAAAGGAAAGGCACTATCCCGCCAGGCACTACCACTGCTGTGCATGGTACTGATCCTGGACCGAGCAGAAATGTTCGGGTCAGAGCTATACGGATACCGGGGGCTAGCAAAATAATGAAACAGTTTGGATGCAATTTGAGGGTCGCGAGTTGGAACGTTGGAAGCATGACCGGTCGAAGTTACGAGCTGGAAGAGATGATGAGTAGGAGGCGGGTGTACATCTTGTGTGTCCAAGAGACGAAATGGAAAAACACCGGGAATCGGGCGCGTTTCTTGGACGTTAGGACAAAAGATTACAAGGTGTTCTACTACGAAACGGAAAAGGCTAAGAACGGAATCGGTATCATCCTTGCGGCAGAGCTACTTGGTAACGTCTTGAGCATTTCGAAGTACAGCGACTGCTCCCCACAATGGGTGCAATCAGAGCGATAAAGATGCATTTTGGCTAGATTTCCACAATCTCCTTAAGAACATCCCAAAGGAAGAATTTCTGTTTGTTGGAGGAGATTTGAATGGACATGTCGGGAAATCAAACGAAGACTATGAAGACTGCCATGGAGGACTAGGATATGGCACCAGGAACCTTCCTTGTGAAGACATCCTAAGCATGTGGAAATCACACGGTCTTATCATGTTAAATACCATGTTCATCAAAGCCAACACCTGACGACTTACAGCAGTGGTGGAGATGAAACTCAGATTGACTACCATTTGGTAGCCAGTTTCATGAAGCCTCGGGTAAAAGATCGCAAAGTGATCCTGGGAGAGGCAATCGCTCGGCAACACCGTCTCCTGCTAACAGAAATTTTTATGAAAACACCGAAGAAAAGCAAACAAACAAGGGTCTCTGAGAAAATCAAGTGGTACAATTTGGACAAAGAAAAAGGCGAGGCTTTTGTTTTCGTAATGAAAAATTACCTCTCTCACACCATCAACAGAGCTGAGGATGAAGAGTGCAGAGCACAAAATATGTGGGATTCACTACAGCGAACTTGCTTAAAGAAGGCCAAATCACTGCTAGGAGCTTCAAAAGGCCACCATCAACACGCTAAAGAAGCATGGTGGTGAAGTGATGAAGCTATGAAGGTGATAAATGAGAAGAAAGCGGCTTTCAAAGCTTGGTCAAAGTGCCCCTCTAATAATAGTGACGAAAAATCTCGCCTCGAAATGGAATACAGATGCTGCCCAGCTTCAAGCAGAAAGTACGGAGGGCCTGTATCGGGAGCTGGAGAAAATATTTTCCCCAGTTGCTGATGCAAACCAGGCTATCCAGGAGCTGCGAAGACACAATATGAACAAGAGCGCCACTATCTTCAAAATAGCCGCCCAAAGAAGGAGGAATACGCAGGAGATTCGTTCGCCAAAGTTCATTAGCAATGCTCATGGCCAGCTTCTTGTGGATGACGACAAAATTCTGCAGAGGTGGCGGCAGTATTGTGAAGAGCTTTTAAATGAACAGTTTCCCCGGCTATAATTTCCAAGAGCCACCGCTTACTGTGAAGAAATACCCGACATTACAGTCGAAGAAGTTAGTGAGGCGGTCAAATACTCCAAAAAATTAAAAGCGGTTGGGCCAGACGAGATACCCTCTGAGTTCTGGAAAAAGATGGGAGACATGGGGTTCAGATGGCTCAGAATTCTCATCTCCAAATTCGTGAGAGGTGATCCAATGCCGAATCAATGGAGGGAAAGTTATTTTCTCCCTGTATACAAAGGGAAGGGTGATACACGAAACTGTGGTAACTACCGTTCGATCAAGCTGATGTCACACACCATGAAGATCGTTGAGCGGGAATTAGGTGGCCGACTGCGAAAAATAATACGGCTATCTGATGATCAGTGCGGGTTTGTCTCGGGTAAATCAACCACTGATGCAATCCAAAGTATAAGGATCATAATGGAAAAACATCGTGATTCCTTAAGGGATTTGCATATTGTATTGGTTGACTTTGAAAAGGCATTCGACAGACAACCACGAGATCTGATATGGGTGGCGCTAAGACATCGAGGGGTTCCAGAAACCTATGTACAGATGATTATGGACATGTACGAAGGAGCAAAGACAAAAGTAAGATGCCCCGCTGGAGTAACCGAAGAGTTCCCAATCAAAGTCGGGGTACACCAGGGAAGCGTTTTAAGTCCTTTGCTCTTTATTACAGTCCTTAATTATCTGCTTGAAGGTAAAGTGATGGACCCCAAGGTACATCAGTTATTCTTTGCTGACGATGGAGCCATCATAAGTGAGGATCCTACATCCCTGCAACGAGCACTTGATGTGTGGGTGGACGTTTTGGAGGGAAATGGGTATCGCATTAGTTCAGAAAAGACAGAGCACTTGTGCTGCCCGTTCTCTGATCCACTCAGGCCTATTCCAGACATTTATTTGAATGGAACAGTGCTTCCCAAGTGCGAAAAGTTCAAATATCTGGGATCTATGATCAATAGCAAAGCAACTTGTGATGACGACATCAATCATCGTGTAAGCGTAGGGTGGATGAAGTGGCGAGAAAATTCCGCTATCTTCTGTGACAGAAAAATGTCACCTAAGTTGAAAGGAAGGCTCTACACCGCAGTTGTACGTCCAGTGCTCACATACGGTTCACAATGTTGGACGATGTACAAAAAGTATGAGAGTAAATTAACGGCAGCTGAGATGAAGATACTTCGCATGACAGCAGGAGTGACAAAGATTGATCGAATAAGAAGTTCGAAGATCCGTGGAAGCTTTTACATCAAGGAAACCATCGTACAAAAAATAGAGCGCGACCGGCTCAGTTGGTATTGCCACATTCAAAGAAGAGATCATTTGAACCCTGTTAAAAGGGCAATATCAATGCACCTTTCAAAGACATCGCGATGTAGGAAAGGCAGGCCTATAAACGCCTGGATCAGACAAATGCGACGACATCAGCAATTCATTGGCCTCAGTAACCGAGTGATCCAAAATCGGCAGGCTTGCCGATATTTTCTGAGGTCAAATAGGCGAACCCCACAGGCGGATCAGTAGAAATGTGGTGAAGTGGGAGGGTTGTGATCCCTTGTTTTCGGATCATAGCCTCGCTGATAAAAGGAAGAAGAAGAAGTATGGAAGAGACCTAGAGTTTAGTGCCGTCTCCGAAGAGCAATTTTCACTTTGTTTTTTTCAGAAGGTTTTTCGTGACGAAATTAAACTCGGATGTTTGCCAAACGTTCCCGAGAGGTGGGACCGTGAAAAACTGTTTGGTGTTTTCTGGGATTCGAACATTGAACCTGACGCGCAGTGGTCCGCACACTAACCACTGCCCCCCCCATTTCGGTCACTACCCAAATTTTCGTTACCATAGGTGAGAGTTGGAATATGTTTCGAGTTAAAAACCGGTGGTCTAGCTTGAACACTAAGTCCGGCCTTCGTAATAACAGATTGATCACGCTCTCCCAAAATTGATCCAGCCTGACCAATTCTGCAGTATAACTGGGCATTGCTCGTTCCATCACCGGCGAATAAGACGCCGAGGCACTTAAACTTATCCACCTGCTTCAGTGGGACTCCACTTTCATGCAGAGTGCACTGAATGGGCGTTCTGGAAATGACCGTTATATCCGATTGGTTCACATTAATCTTAATTCCGACATCATTACAAACGGCTACAAACCTTTCGAGTGCGCGCCGTAGTTCGGTTTGGGAGCGCCCAAGGATGACCAAATCATCCGCAAAGAGCAGATGACTAATCCTTAAGTCTCCACTTTTTTTTAAATTCTCCGCCACGGTATAACATCCAGTCCATATATACAATGAAGAGGAGAGGTGACAAAACACACCCTTGGAGGAGTTCAACGCCCACAGTGAAATGTGCTGATTTAATCCCACATTCGAAATCCCATTTCTTATAGGTAGGTACTCGTAGGTAGGTGTGCTGGTTCTTCTTAAAAAAGAACCCAATTAGCACTATGTGCCGTTTTGATACCACAAAACTCGTGTACCTGGATATAAAAGATGTGTTGGTGTGGAGTCTCTAGACCCAGCCTGTTGAGTTTAAAAAGGTTAATAAATCTTTAATGTTTCTTTCTGAGACCTCCCCAAGGGAATCGAAAAAGGATTTTCCTTAAGCTCGTTGTCTGACCCTACCTTGTGCCGGACAGGTGCATAAAAAGTGGATAAGGGTTTCTTTTTCAGTAGCGACATTACAACTGCGACAATGTGTGTTGTGTGGGATACCTAGTTTGACCGCATGGTCTCCTATAGGCCAGTGACCTGTGGTGGTTGCTGTTATCCTGGCAATGTCCCTACGCGTTCAGTTTAATAAGTCGGGTGTTTTTGATTTGTTGTAGTTTGGCCACATCTTTTTAGTTATGACATAGTTTTTTAGCCTAGTCCATCTGAGGTTGGCTTGGGTTAGGAATTTCGAGGAAATTTCTGCTTTGACTGCTCCGAGCGGAATCTGAACTGATTCCGCAAGAGAGCTGTGGAGGGCTGAGCCTTGTCTAGCCAATTCGTCCGCAAGTTCGTTTCCATAAACGTTACTATGCCCTGGAACCCAAATTCAGGGTTACCTTGAGTTGCCTATCTAGCGAAGCTATCTCATTTTGGCAATCAAGCACCAGCTTTGAGGATGTAGTAACCGATGCAATGGCTTTGATGGCTACTTGGCTATCATGTAATCTGTTGTGGGCAGAGGGAGTTCTGTCGGCAGAGAGTTTAAAATGTTACTATACCCATCAGGTTTCATAATCCAGCACCCAGACTCCTTGAGTCTGATCGCACTGTGTGCTGTGATGTTTATTATGTTCAAATGCGGGATTATAGAAGACGGGATTTTAAAACTTTTTCGCTTATTCAACTTTTATCCTCTGAGTTCCAGAATATGTCAGCATTCAGGTTGGAACCAACAAAATAAAGTCCAAAGACGCCATCAAATACCTTGGTGCGATGCTAAACAACCGGCTGAACTTTAAGCGCCATGTAGAACCCGTGAGCAAAAAGGTCTTGGGAATCCAGGCAGCGCTTTGCAGGATTCTTCCAAATATCGGGGGACCTGGGTACGCCAGGCGAATTCTACTCTCAAGAGTAGTCAGCTCGGTCCTCCTCTATGCGATCTTGGTGTGGGCGGAGGTATTTACAGCAAAGGCTATACGAAATAAACGGTATACAGACTTTGTGCTCTAAGAACCATAAGTGGAATTTGAACAATCTCGGATGAAGCAGCATTTGTTATATCCGGAATGGTCCCCACAGATATCCTCGCAGATGAGATGCTGCGAAACTTTGTAAGGTGGGGGAGCAAGATGCGGCTGCAGCGAGAATAATAAAAAAGAAGAAAGGCCAACATCACTAGCCAGCTGGCAGAATAGTTGGGACAGTGCAGATGGACCTACCAAGTCATACCAAAAATCGATGTTTGGACAAGTCGCGAACACGGAGACCATAACTACCATCTTACACAGTTCTTATCCGGTCATGTGGGATATCGCAAGAACTTGTACAGATTTGGACACCGCTTTGCCTTGAGTGTCCAGAAGAAGAAGAAACAACAGAGCACGCAATATTTCACTGCAGACGGTTCTCTCATTGGAGAACAGCATTACATAGCCCATCGTCTACAATCGATTCACATGCTGTTATGAGAAGAGAGCTGGAAAGAAGTTGGCGCATATATAGCGAATGTACAAATAGGTTGCGAAGAATCGAGAAAATTCGCAGCAGAAGCAACAACAGCTCATGCAAGATAAAAACCAAGATATGCTAACCAGCCCCGCGAAGTAATACCTAACGGCAGTCTCGCGGGGAGAGTGGTAGAAGTGTGCAGGCTGTGGATTAGTGCGTAGGCGCACTCTTGCCATCGATTATTCGGGCTTGCGAATTTTGCATGCTAATGGCCTTGGCTGCTAGTATCTTCAGAAGATAACCACATCCTTCATCTGAGTCGGTGGACGGTTTGCCAGAAAATCTTATTTGCAGATCTGTGATCACGTTTCAATTCCTCGCCAAACTCCTTTCAAGGTTGTTCTTTCGCTGTTCTCATAGATAATTTGCAAGTTCTTCGCGCCTCATTGTACCGATATCGAGATTCAGAGTTCCCCAAGTGAGCTCCGACAAAATATTTAATTAAAAAAAAAAAATATGTTCAGAGCTTACATCTTAATAACCCTTATGAAGTACAGATGCTGTGCAGATGCACATTCACCGAATAACTATCATTGGACAATGCAATCAATGTCGAAATCAAGTTATTGAGCTCGTCATAATAATATAACTAGTATTTCCTCCCCTTTTCGTACGACTTTCTGAAAGGATAACAGAACAGTCATCTCCGAACACCTTAACTTTACGATGATATTCTTTTTATGCTCCTTTTTGCAGCAATAAACTGTAGTCCCACGCACAATTCATTACAATGGTGGTTGACATCGTAACCATCGCGTCCTGCGTCCTGTAAACTTTATGTTGCTATTGATGTGTCAGACAATGCACTTTGTTCGTTCCCATAAAAACCAACGAGAACAGCTCCATTTGGCTGTGCCAATAAAAAAAGAGGAGAAACGCAGGATGACTACTCAAATGGGTAAATCATGTTTAACGAACTCAATCCCGATTTTGATGGACCGCGTTGCGTTCTTTCCGCAATCAGTTTATTGAATACACTACCCCCACCATGGGAAGGGCTATTCAATTTCCGAAAATAATCAAAACAGATTTAACGGACGATTAGCCAAGATGCCAATGACGGAAGTATATCTTCGTGCAACTGCTGCAGTCTTAATAGAATTTTGTAACAGCCCTTTAACTTTGATGTCCTTGGAAATGGGCTTTGATAAACATTTTACGGTTTTCAATTTTTCGATTTATGCAAAGATGTCTGAGTGGTTGGTTAGCTGTTTGGCAGGCTATATTAAAATGAATAATGTTACTCTTTCTCTCATTTTTTATTTTTTATATTTTTTAAGTGACAAAATGCAAATGGAGCTGCTTCGCGTTATATAATAGAATGGAAAACAAACGTTATAATTGGTCGTAAAAGAATTATATGGCTGTGTGTTTCGTCCCTTAAAGCGAAATTTATTACCAAGTGCGTTTATTTCTTTTTGGTTTGGCTTTGTCTGCAGGTTGTCGCTTACTTATTTTTCTATTCGCGGAAAGATTGATGGTTAAGAAATGAGTTGCAGGGCTTTGGTATTCAAATTTATTTGGCTTTGATGTACCTATATACTTTATTGGGATTGCATTCAGACATGCAGGAATACAACGGTGCGTTAATGCGTTCAAGATTAACAAATACCAAAAGTAGTGAAAGTGCTATATAAGTTAAACAAACACAAACAACACATGTTGAAAGACACGGCGATTTTTGGTTATCAAATCCTCAAGTTACTACTCAGCTCTAAGGCTGCCATAACATTTTCTTAGTCGGTTAGTGAAAATTGCTAGAGTAGTATGTATCCTTAATTCCAATTTATTTTATTCCAGCCGCTGTTTCTATAGGCTAAGAAAGCACTTGAGGCATAATGTTGCTTCTTGGGCACTGAGGAAATGGAAGGGAAGGATATGTATAGGATCGTCATCCCCTCAGTTGTACTGTACGGCTCATGACATACAGGCATTTCAATTCAATTCGTATGAAAGATAAGATATGTACAAAACCGCCATAGAATCTGCCCCATTGGGAGCTTTTTCAAATTTATGAATCGATACTTGGGAACTTTCGAAGATTCAGACGTGCATCTCAAATTTAAAATTCATGTGAGGAAATGCCGCTGCCAAAATAACGATTTTATTGGACACTAGCTGACTTACCCGGATTCGCTCAGGCCCCTAAATGTACATTTATATTTTTAAAGTATTTTAATCGTACTCGTACGTACCACTAATCTATTTCATTACATCTCTACAATACATTTTCCTAAAAATCCAACTAAGAGAATAAAAATTCGAAAAAAAAAATTCGTTTGAAATCCATTTCTTTGTATACTCCTGAAACTGTAACAAATGAATGCCTCTACAATAATTTTTCAGAAAACTTGTCAATTCCTCGTAAATAATTTAAAAAATCGATCATTTTTTCAGCCGATAGTGGCATTACCCTTAAATTCATCAAATAGATCATTTCGTCCTCGTCGTCCCTACAGCTTCTGCAGAAGTCGTTGGAGAAGAGGCCAAGTCTTTTGGCATGCTGACCTATAAGACAGTGCCCAGTGAGGACACCGAAAATGCAGCTGACCTGTGATGCTTTTAGTTTGACCAACTAGGCACTACGTTTCTGGTCCAGCTTAGGCCAGCCCTGTCTCGAAATGTGACACAATGAGGTGTTTACCCATCTGCGGTTGGTCTTGCTAATAGCATTCAGCGGAAGACAGAAGCACGGAACGATAAAGTCAAATACCAGCCTGAAATCGAAGACCTCATACGAGAAAAGAGGAGAGCGCGCAAGAGATGGCAACAATCCCGCGCGCCACCGAATAAAACTTATCTGAACCACCTTTGTAACAAGCTTAAAAAGGTGCTGGAGGACCTAAAAAATCACGAGACTTCTACTTACCTCGAGGGTCTGACCGCTGATAAGTATTCAAACTACCCTCTATGGAAAGCCTTGAAGTCCATAAGGAAACCTGTAATGCACTCGCCGCCAATTAGGAAAGCTAACGGGGAATGGGCAAAAGAAGACAAAGAGAAAACAGAATTATTTGCCGATCACTTAGAGGAAACGTTCAAGCCGTTCGATGGACAACCGTTGATTGAACATCCGAATGACAATACGGCACCCGACAACTTTAAAATAAAAACCGTATCCCTGTCCGAACTTCGAATGATAATAAAAAAATTTAAAAATAACAAGGCTCCGGGATATGATTTAATCACTGGCGAAATTTTGAAAGAGCTACCGAAAAAAATGCTGGTTAAGTTGCTCTACATTTTAAATGCTTCTTTAAGACTATTATATGTCCTAAGGCAATGGAAAGTCGCCGAAGTTATTATGGTTCCGAAACCGGGGAAATGTGCAAATGATAAGAAATCATATAGACCTATTTCACTTCTGCCAATAATGTCTAAGGTCTTCGAGAAACTTCTGCTGAAACGATTGCAACCAGTAATTGAAGAAAGACACTTGATCCCGGATCATCAATTCGGCTTTCGGGTCAAACATTCCACAATCGATCAGGTGTATCGAGAAACGAACGAAATTGAAAAAGCTCTAGAAGGGAAAAAAATATGCTCTAGCGCTTTTCTCGACGTATCGCAAGTCTTCGACAAGGTATGGCACGAAGGCCTAAGGTATTAGCTAAGGGTAATCTTGCCGGAAAAGTTGTACAGAATATTGGAATCTTATCTTGAAAACAGACTTTTCCGTGCTAGACACAGGAGTGAATATTCGGATTTCAAAGAAATCTACGCTGGTGTTCCACAAGGAAGTGTTCTCGGTCCAATCCTGTTCTTGCTCTACTTAAGAGATATACCACAAGATGAAGGGACCGTTGTAGCAACGTTCGCAGACGACACAGCTATCCTCGCAACGGATGAGTCAGTCGAATCTTCTTCCTTTTATCAGCGAGGTTATGATCCGAAAACAAGGGATCACAACCCTCCCACTTCACCGCATTTCTACTGATCCGCCTGTGGGGTTCGCCTATTTGACCTCAGAAAATATCGGCAGGCCTGCTGATTTTGGATCACTCGGTTACTGAGGCCAATGAAATGCCGATGTCGTCGCATTTGTCTGATCCAGGCGTTTATAGGCCTGCCTTTTCTACATCGCGATGTCTTTGGAAGGTGCATTGATATTGCCTTTTTAACAGGGTTCAAATGATCTCTTCTTTGAACGTGGCAATACCAACTGAGCCGGTGGCGCTCTTGTACGATGGTTTCCTTGATGTGAAAGCTTCCACGGATCTTCGAACTTCTTATTCGATCAATCTTTGTCACTCCTGCTGTCATGCAAAGCATCTTCATCTCAGCTGGACGTACAACTGCGGTGTAGAGCCTTCCTTTCAACTTAGGTGACATTTTTCTGTCACAGAAGATAGCGGAATTTTCTCGCCACTTCATCCACCCTACGCTTACACGATGGTTGATGTCGTCATCACAAGTTGCTTTGCTATTGATCATAGATCCCAGATATTTGAACTTTTCGCACTTGGGAAGCACTGTTCCATTCAAATAAATGTCTGGAATAGGCCTGAGTGGATCAGAGAACGGGCAGCACAAGTACTCTGTCTTTTTTGAACTAATGCGATACCCATTTCCCTCCAAAACGTCCACCCACACATCAAGTGCTCGTTGCAGGGATGTAGGATCCTCACTTATGATGGCTCCATCGTCAGCAAAGAATAACTGATGTAGCTTGGGGTCCATCACTTTACCTTCAAGCAGATAATCAAGGACTGTAATAAAGAGCAAAGGACTTAAAACGCTTCCCTGGTGCACCCCGACTTTGATTGGGAACTCTTCGGTTACTTCAGCGGGGCATCTTACTCTTGTCTTTGCTCCTTCGTACATGTCCATGATCATCTGTACATAGGTTTCTGGAACTCCTCGATGTCTTAGCGCCACCCATATCAGATCTCGTGGTTGTCTGTCGAACGCCTTTTCAAATCTTCAACGGGAAAACTCCAACGAGCTTTGAACAAAGTATGCGAATGGACAAAAACCTGGCGAATAGTCCTGAATGAGATAAAATCAACGCATGTCAATTTTACGTTAAGAAAGATAAACAACTTACCTATATCCATTAACTCGGTGCAAATACCGTACGCAAACGATGCAAAATATCTAGGAATGACCCTAGATGCAAAACTTAACTGGAAACCACACGTTAAAAAGAAGCACGAAGAGCTCGAAATCAGATTTAGAGAAATGTATTGGCTACTCGGGAGATACTCGAAGTTAAGCGTATACAACAAACTGCTTCTGTATAAGCAAGTGCTAAAACCGTCTTGGACATATGGTATACAACTTTGGGGTTGTACCAAGCCAAGCAATATGGCTCTACTGCAAGCATTTCAAAACAAAATACTAAGAGCAATCGTGATTGCTCCTTGGTATATAAGAAATAGTGATATTCACAGAGATCTAGGAATTGCTACCGTGAGGGACGAAGTAACAAACTTTACTCGTAAACCTCGTACCCGTGTTCATGTTCACTGCAATAATGAAATAATTCATACTATGGACGTGACAAACCTTGAGCGCCGACTACAAAGAACAAGACCTTTCGACCTAGCGCCGTAAGGAAAAACCGCATGTAATGACGGTATTAGTAGGTGCCTTCACTAGAAAGCCACCTACCTAGCGCGATTAACACTACAGAAGCGTAAAAAAATTGTTAAGGCAACTTAGTCGTAGTCATAACAAAAATGAAAAAATGAGAGGGACGAATTTCCTACTACTATGAGCACGCGCAGCCGGTTCTCATAGTGCCTCTCTGAGGGGTGAGGTTTAGGCCGTAGGCATATACTGACTAGCACTGATGGCATTGTCAGATATATGAACCGGGCATAACCAATGGTATGGACCATTGGTATCTTTTGAAGATTTCTGCACCTCCAGGCGCAACCAAAAAAATTCAGCTTTAGTAGATGCTTACATGTAGCGAGGGGCATACCTAGGCCTTGTCTATCAGGCAGAATCCTTAGAGTCCTACCCTGTCTGCCGAGCCAGTCCGCCCTGCAACATAACCTGAAAACCTCTCTAATTCAAACTTGATGGCTTTTATTACCTCTATAATTACAATTCTATTTGTTTCTATTCAACTGTTCCTTGAAGTGCGTATGGAGCGAAAACCTGTACCATGTGTATTAATTGAACGAAAAGGTGTGCAGATGGTTTACAGTACAGTTTACAATTTTTACATTCTAAACGTATTTTTAGAGAAGATAGATGTCGACGATGACGTTTTTTCAGCTTTAATCACGATCGAAAACACCCTGGACCGAGATCGTTTGCAGTCGCTTACTCAGAAGAAAATTACAGATTTTGTAATTTGTATAAAAAAAATTATAATTACTTTACCATGGGGAGTATTACATAAATGGAAACAGTACAAATAAAATTAAGTTTTGTAAAAAATCTTTTTTTTTCTTTCTCTGAAACCTCCATAATTCAAAAACCTCAGTAATTCCAAGTTCTTACTTGGCCCAATGAAATTCGAATTATCGAGAGTTTACTGCACTTCTTAAGAGGAGCAGAAATCGTTACTGATTTTTTATTTATTTTATGTATCTACAAACTTAAAATTAAAGCAAACGATTACCAGTTCGTCAGAAGGCTCAAATATTGTCACACCTTTCAATAGCGCCTTAGCCAGAAATATTAATTCCAGAGTATCTGAACTTAACCTATTTCTCAAATTGTCCTTTATTATCTTTAACATATGAAAGTTAATAATAAAAGCAAAAAAAAACATATATAGTAGGCGAAAGTAGTGTACCTTGGAACGCTTGTACCTTGGAACGACAGTCTTTTTTCATACTTTGAATTCATTTAAGTAATAAAGTCCCGCTACATTTCATGGGCAATTCCACATTATTTCTTTTTAGTCTGCAAACGAATTCCTTCTGAGTCGGGCGTAAACAAAATACGCCAAAACCGGTTTTTGCGTCGTCAAAGTTATTTTTTCTTAAATTTTCTGAAGTCTGTTGTGAGAATACAAATAGTTCGACTGGGGTGTTGCTATTTTTTTCCGAAAAAGTGAAATATTGTGGCAGTGTTGTGCAGAAAGTGAGTTCCAATTCCTCAAAAAAAAAAAAAATATTTCAACTGCTTGAGCACAAAATGGCTGTGTCGTGTACCTTGGAATGAAATTTTTCGTGTACTTTGGCACGTTCCAAGGTACACGGATCGCGTCATATGCTTTTCTGTTACTAATCCTTTTTTTACTTTCATAAGGCCCAAACTATGCCTCGCAGCAAATTTGGAGTAAAACGCGCCCATGTTAATGAAAAGGCGTTGAAGGAGGCTTTAGAAGATGTAGTTTGCAATGAAGAAACCATCGGTCAAGCTGCCAAAACGCATAATATTTCAAAAACAACTTTGTTTCGACATCTAAAACTTTATCGAGATTCTGGCTCTGAAACATTCATGATGGCTAACAAAAAAATACTAACTTTCGTTAGCGGAATACCTGGCAACAGCAGCTAAGTTGCATTATGGACTCTCCAAATATGACACAAAGAAGTTAGCATTTCGCTTTGCAAAAGCAAATGGAAAAAATCTGCCAGAATCTTGGATAAAGAGCAAAGCAGCCGGAAAAGATTGGATGATTGGCTTTTTGAGACGGCACCCAGCCTTATCACTAAGAAAACCAGAGGCAACAAGTATTTCCAGGTCAACAAGCTTTAATCGTTCCAATGTTATGAGCTTCTTTAAAAACCTTAAAGATTGTCTTTCTCGCTACAAATTTGATCCGAGTAGAATCTACAATCTTGATGAGACCGGGAATTCGACTGTCCATGTTCCACCGAAAGTTATAGCTGCCTAGGGTGAAAAACAGATAGGTAGCATGACCTCAGGAGAACGTGGTATTAATGTCACCATGATTGCAGCTATTAGTGCCATAGGAAACCATGTACCTCCGATGCTGATTTTTCCAAGGGTAAATTTCAAAGCCCATATGCTTAACAATGCTCCTCTAGGATGTATTGGTGGGGTTAATCAATCAGGCTGGTCAAACGAGGAACTTTTCATACAGATCCTAAAGCACTTTATTTCGCACTCTAAACCAACTCCAGACCAAAAAGTGTTGTTAATTATGGACAATCATGACACACATATATCTCTCCCCGCAATTAATCTTGCCAGACAGCATGGAGTTGTACTTCTTACTCTTGCGCCGCATACCTCTCATAAAATGCAGCCTCTTGACAGAACAGTATTTGGACCGTACAAAACCTATTACAATAAAGCTGCAAGCGAGTGGATGCTCAACAATGCTGGAAAACCTATGACACTCTATAATATCGCAGAAATTGTCGGAAATGCTTACCCAAAAGCATTTAATCAGCAAAATATTGTGAAGGGATTTGAGGTAACTGGAATATGCCCTTTCAATGAGGACATTTTCAAAGATGATGAGTTTCTGAGCAGCTATGTGACCGATCGGCCTTGCTCTGAAACACCAATCGGATGCGGAAACCTTACTAGTGCACATAACCAATTAATTAGTGCAGATGACCAAACACAAGCACCATCCACAAGTCAGGTTGCAGTTTCTTCCACATTCATATCACCAGAACATATTCGACCATTTCCAAAGGCTGCACCACGTAAACAAACTATTACACGCGGAAAAAAAAGGGAAGGACAAGGATTCTAACAGACACCCCGGAAAAGGAAGAAGTCATGGCAAGTTCTTCTACAAAATTTGTTAAAAAACGAAATGTCTCAAAGAAAAAAGTTTTGCAGGAGTCTTCTGACGATGATGAAACTATAGAGCTACCAATGATTCCCAGAACACAGAAACATCGGCAGGTGAAAGATGTAAAAAAAAACCGGCGATTGATGAAAGCGATGAAGATTTTAGTGGAGATGACGAGTTGACAGTGGAAGAAATTTACAAGATGACAAAGTCAAATAAGTTTTAAAAGATGACCCAATTTTAGGTCTTAAATTTTCTTAAAAACATGGATTTAATTTATTTTTTGTGAACTTTGTATTATTAACTGACTTTGTTAAATAAATAAATAGTTTTCATTTTAATTGATCACATAATTTGCTACTTTTGTCAATGTTCTAAGGTACACCACACTTTGTTCCAAGGTATACTACCTTCGTGTACCTTGAAACGAATAGACACCTGTCATATTCTTAGTTCAAACGTAAAAAAATATTGATTCATCCGATGAGATCTTTACATTTTTTTAAGTAAAAACCACACTCTTGCTAAATACGAGCTCGTTTTTATCGTGAGTCAAAAGATAAAAATGTCAAAAAAGAATATGTTAAAATCGTTCCGAGGTACACTACCTTCCCCTAATTATGTAGACTGTTTGGAGAAATGTAGCATAATGAGGGAAAGATGTAGTACTTAGCATGGAACTTCAAAATGTAGCAGTTTTGGTACATAAGTCGGAAAAGTGGCAACGCTTATGTGAACTCTTCTGGCTAAGTCGATGTCCTTATATAGGCCGCATAGTTCGGCATTGTTCCTTCTCCTCCACTCACCATCTATGCAGACGGGACCAAAGATCGCTCGAAGAACTTTTCTCTCAAAATAACAAAGGGCATTCTCACCCGCTTTTGTCAAAGCCCATGCCTCTGCGCCATACAGCAGGACTTGGATGATTAGTGTCTTATAAAGAGTTACCTTAATAGTTCGAGATAGGGCTTTGTTATTTAATTGCATTCTTAGCCCACAGAAACAAAAATTGCCAAGAGTAACTCTTCGTTTGATCTCCCCATTGATGTCATTTGCGGAACTCACCATAGAGCCTAGGTAGACAAAATCCTTTACTACCTCAATATTATATCTGTCTATTGTGGCGTTCTGTCAAAAACGCCGATGTTGGGTGTCCTTTTTTTGTAGACAGCATATCTTTCGTTTTGCTTTCATTGACCGCTAAACCCATCTTTGCTGCCTCCATCTTAATACGCGCAAATGCCCCATTGACTGCCCGCTGAGTTCTTCCGATTATGTCAATGTCATCGTTCCCATTCTTCAGCTGCCTTGACGTGGCGGAACGGCTTAAGAGTCAATGACATTAAGGGTTCGAAAGGGCCCCAGGTGAGACATCGAACTAAAGGCTGAAGACGTCTTGACTGTGACGCAAAACCTGTTGACAGTATGATGGAAGAAACTTGTACGGTATCTACTCCAGGTGGTACTCGTGAAAACGATAATCCACCCGTGGTCTTTTTGACTACGGCCGGGACGAGGATTCTGGAGGTCCCAACCACCATACTTTTACCCCCCGCCTCTGGCGTTGAATCAGAAGCAGTAGCGACGCTTGTTTCAGAAGACCCCTGCAGCTCTGTCTCTGACTCGTTTGGTAGACTGGGCTGGAATGGCAAAGAAAGTGGCGGAAAGGCTTCGGCCGGAACGTCTAATCTCTGTCTCAATAGAAGGGTAGCTGGTCGAAGTTGTGTCGGTGACGGTTTGACTCGGGAAACCAATAAGGCTGAACGAGCTCCCGAAGCGGCGCACTCCGATGGGCTCCTGACTAAGATTCAACTGAAAAGGAGAAGAAGGAAGGCGGCGATGGCGCGATGCAAAGAGGCTGCAGAGTCAGCTGAAGGCGCAAGCGCCGAAAGCAGTCATCCTTCAGTAGCGACAGGAAAGAAGCCTAGGTCGGCAAAAAGTATTCCAACTGGAGCCGATCAATCCCTCACACCTAACGCTGGCTCCTTTTCGGTCAGCTCGAACAGGTCCAATCTGATGGAGCAAGTTTCGCCTGCTCTTCTTGGTGGAAGCGTGTGCGCATCTGATGCGCGCTCTTCTGTCGGGCACACTCTTACCGGTGGCGTTATCTGCGCACAAAATCTGGTGGATACTGGTGCTGTTACCCCTAAAGGTCCCAGCACTAGCGGACAGAAGATGGCTGACGCAGGCAATGCCACGGGTAGGGGCATTTTTTTGATTTTTGATATTTTCGCAGATAAACCTCCACCACTCAAAGGCTGCTACCGCTCTCTTAAGTAGCAGACTTTCCGTGGTGCGTACAAAACCCCACATAACATCTATCCAGGAGCCATACGTGCGGAACAAGCGCATATGTGGTTTTGGGGGTGTTCGTGGAGTAACGGTGCTATGTGACGAGCGATCTGAAAGACCGAGAGCTTGTCTAATTGTGCCGAATTTCCTCTCAGTAACCAAGCTTGGACAATTTTGTGGACAGGACTTGGTTGCTGCAGCTGTAAGCTACGAAACGACCGGAAGTTGGAAAACCTTCGTCGTTGCGTCGGCTTACTTCCCTTATGATTCGGTTATGCCTTCACCACCGAAGGCGGTTGCCGAACTCATAAAGTACTGTGACACTCGGGAGATGGGATTAGTCATGTGTTGCGACGCGAATGCTCAGAATACAGTCTGGGGCAGCAGCAAATGTAACATACGAGGAAACCATCTCCTAGATTTTATACTATCGTCTTGCATGGTAATTAACAATGTTGGCTCCCAGCCAACTTTTGTTACGGCAAGGAGGCAGGAGGTAATTGATTTGACTTTATCTAATAGGTATTTCAAGTCAATTACTAACTGGAGGGTACTGCCGGAAGTGTCCTTGTCAGACCATAGATACATCGCTTTCCAAATCGAATGCGAGGCCATAACTTTGCAGGAGAGGAGGAATCCGCGGAAAACCAACTGGGTGCGGTTTAGGGAAGAGCTAGACAGATCTGTCAAAACTCCAACTAAACTCAGAACGAAACGAAAGGTTGAGGATGCTGTTCAAAACCTGACTAGTGTCCTTACCAGCTGTTTTGAACTGACGTGCCCATTGACAAAAACCCCCTGCAGGACTCCGGTTCCCTGGTGGAGCCCAGAACTGCAGCGACTTGGGAAAGAATCCAGAAAACTTCTAAATAGGTCACTCAAGACAAATTTAGAAGGTGACTGGAATCTTTTTAGATCGAAGCAAAAAGACTACAAGAAGTTAATTCGGTTGTCGAAAAGTGGTTCTTATAGAGATTTTTGTGAAAAGATCGAGACACTCGGTGAAACCAGCAGGTTGGTTAAGGTTCTCAAAAGGGGCAAGCCGACCAAACCGGAGTCACTGAGAAAATCTGATGGCAAGTTTACTGAGACGAAAGCGGAAACTTTTAGTCTTCTGCTGGAGACTCACTTTCCTGGCAATCGGATAATCACTAGGTCGCAGCTTGGCCCGCTTACCCAGGCTGAGCTTGATCTAAGTCAGAAAACTCGGCGCAGCTGGTATATTGCATCAGCCGTGGTAACAGATGAGGCCATCAAATATGCTGTGGCATCTTTTGATGGTTTCAAATCGCCTGGCACCGATGGAATATATCCAGCTATGCTGCAACAGGGTATAGATCAGCTATTGCCAACTCTGGAAAGAATTTTCACCGCTGGCTTGGCGCTGGCCTATATTCCTACACCTTGGCGGACAGTCAGAGTAGCTTTCATACCGAAAATTGGTAAGGAAGACTATTCGCTCCCCAAGAGTTTCAGACCTATAAGTTTGACATCCTTCTTACTGAAAAGTATGGAGAGACTGGTAGAATTTCACGTGCGCAAAGTTGCTTTGAAACTGCATCCACTATCGGAGATGCAGCATGCCTATCAGCGTGGGAAATCCTGTGAGACCGCATTTCAAAATCTAGTGGCCAGAATTGAATGCGCGCTTGATAGGAGAGAATACGCGATGGGTATCTTCATCGACATTGAGGGTGCTTTTGACAATGCGACTTTTGACTGCATGTGCGACTCTGCCAGACAACACGGGTTAGATGAAACATTAGTGTTGTGGATTAAAGCAATGCTAATGAATAGAACTTTAGTAGTGGATGCGGATTGTGGCCAATATGTTATGACAGGGGTAAACAGGGGCTGTCCGCAAGGTGGCGTTCTGTCTCCATTGTTATGGTGCATGGTGGTCGACTCTCTGTTGAACACTCTAAATAGTTCTAACGTCTACGCTCAGGCATATGCGGATGATGTCGCCGTACTTTCTGTCGGGCCATGCCTGGCGACGGTCTGTGCTAACGCGCAGGCGGCGCTGGACGTGATCGATGAATGGTGTACTAGGAGTGGGCTTTCGGTGAATCCTCTTAAGACTGAGGTTGTTCTTTTTTTAAGAGTAGGAGGATTTTGACCGGTCTGACTCAGCCAGTACTAAAAGGCGTCACCATTCGCATTTCCAATGAAGCCAAATATCTGGGAGTGATTTTAGATAAGAAACTTCATTGGTCCAAACACGTCGAGTCGAAAACATCCAAGGCGCTCTCAGTCTTCTGGCAGTGTAAGGGTGCTTTTGGCAAGACTTGGGGCTTATCACCGAATAAGGTTCTCTGGATCTACACGGCTATGATAACACCATTCCTCGCATGTGCGTCGGTTGTTTGGTGGAAGGGGCTCTCGCGTAAATATGTGGTTGCCTTTTGTGCGAAACTCCAAAGAACGGCTTGTCTCGGCTGCTCGGGAGCTTTCCCGAGTACGCCTGTCTCTGCTCTAGACGCTTTGCTGAACTTACCTCCCCTTGATACTTATATCATGGGTTGCACTATCAAAGCCATCCATCGTCTTAGGCGAGGCGGTTTTTGGTATACTCCACACTGGAACTTTGATGAACTTGCGCGACACTTATCTTACGACTCCTGTCTTATAGATATGCCGTCTGATGCAATGACACCAGAACTCCAGCTGATGCGCAAATTCAGAGTCGACTTTCCTTGTGTCCAGGACTGGCTTCGGTCAGAGTCTGAGCCGGGAATGGAATGTAGTCGTATTTTCACGGATGGTTCCAAAACCAGTCAAGGGTCTGGCGCTGGGGTCTTCGTGGAAGTCGACAACATTAGGCTTTCCTTTCTGTTAGGCAAATATGCGTCTGTTTTCCAAGCGGAAACTTATGCAATCCTAATGGCCATGAACTATGTTGTGAGGAACAGGTGGAAGGGACGTAGCATTTGTGTCTGTAGTGACAGTCAGGCTGCTCTTAAGGCCTTGCTTAACCCTTTAACCACTTCCAAAATAGATCGTGAAACCAAAAACTCTTTGAACTCGGTCGCAAGGCTGAATTCTCTGTCTCTTATCTGGGTCCCAGGTCACACTGGGATCTTGGGGAACGAGATCTCCGATGAGATTGCTAGACAAAGCTCAGAGGAGGCTTTCTCAGGTCCCGAACCCGTGTTGGGTCTTCCAGCGTCCTCGGTTAGGGTTTCCATTGACGATTGGGTCTCTCACGAGCACAATTGTGTGTGGC
This sequence comes from Brachypalpus laphriformis, assembly GCA_945910035.1. NCBI lineage: Eukaryota > Metazoa > Arthropoda > Insecta > Diptera > Syrphidae > Brachypalpus > Brachypalpus laphriformis. The sequence continues at coordinate 264,220,926 of OX246753.1, read as the reverse complement.
ATGACTCTCCAGGTTGCAGGTTGACTAAACGCATGCTCCCGGACGTCTGTAAGAAATCAGCGGCATTCTTGCTGTCTCTCAGCAGGAAAGACTGTAGACGACTTATCGGCGTCTTGACAAGCCACTTCGCTTTTGCCAAGCACCTTAACGTGTTAGGCTTAAGTGACACTACAATCTGCGACACTTGTGGAGAGAGCGACGACACCGCGGAACATTATCTCTGTGAGTGTCCGGCCTTTGCTCGTATCAGGTGGCAGATCTTCGGTGCGGATGTGGTGAGTGCTGGTACTGTAAGCTCCTCATCACTGAAGTGCTTGCTTGGCTTTCTTCGAAAGTCAAGGAAATTCCAATAAAATGGGTAAATCAGGGTTTGCTCTCTGGCAGTACAATGGACCAGTTGTGTCTGAGTGCTCCAGTCGAGTGTTTCCTATCCCGACAAAAAAAAATAAAAAAAAAAAATAAAAAAAATGTCAATGTCATCGCCATAAGCGAGTAGTTGTACAGACTTATAAAAGATTGTACATCCGGTGTTGGCTTGCGAATTTCGCATAATTTTCTCAAGTACTATGTTAAAGAGATCGCATGATAGCGCGTCACCTTGCCTAAGACTTTTCCAGACATCGAACGGTTCGGTGATAATCTTACCGGCTTTGATGGAGCAGCGAGAGTTCTCCATCGTCACTCTGCACAAACGGACGAGCTTGGCAAGGATGCCAAGACTAGACATGGCTCTGTATACCTCGTCTCTATACACGCTATCATAGGCAACTTTGAAATCGATGAAGAGGTGATGCGTATCGAATTGATATTCATGGGTTTTTTGCAAGATCTGCCGTAGTGTGAATATTTGGTCAATGGTGGACTTTCCCTTCTGAAACCGCACTGGTAATGACCTATCCGGTTGTTGACGATCGGTCTAAGGCGTTCACATAATACGGCAGGCAGGATATTATATGCGATGTTGAGGAGACTTGTACCTCTGTAGTTGGTGCAGTTCGGAAGGTCTCCTTTCTTCAGGATCGGGCAAACGATGTTGAGGTTCCATTCATCGGGCATACTTTCGTCCGACCACATTTTACAGATGAGCTGATGCATGCTCCATACCAAATCATCTCCTCCTGCCTTGAAAAGTTCAGCGGCAAGGCCGTCGGCTCCAGCAGCTTTGTTGGATTTGATTTTAGATACCGCTATCTCACTTCATTCTGATCGGGTTGACGGGAATCTTGACTATCATCGTCACTGTTGAATGGCTCATTCTGCCCGACAACGGAATATTGGTCATCGTCGCCGTTAAGCAGTCTGCAGAAGTGTTCCTTCATATCCTCAGCACCGACTGTGATTCTACTACTATATATTATCATTTTCGTCCCAGCAGGCTTCTGTTCTGGCTTTGAAACCCTGGCATGTTCTTTTTACCTTTTGGTGACATTTTCGAACATCAAAAAGAAATAAATTAATAATAATAAGCGCAACAGCTCTTTAACAGCCAGTGCCTAGGTTCTCGCAACCACTCTTGTTGTGTGCGTTATATTTTAAACACGAATGAAATGGACCTACAGTTTAGAGCCGTATCCGAAGGGCAATTTGTTTTGAGAAGCTTCTTCGTGACAACAATACTCTCGGATGTTTGTCAGACGCTCGCGAGAGGTGGGACCGTGAAAAAACCTTTTTGGTGTTTGCTGGGATTCGAATTTGGAACCTCATGCGTAGTGATCCGACACACTATCCACTTACGCCACGGCGCTTACTTGTTTCAACAAAACTACCTTTAAATTTTAAACTCGTACAAATAATCCCCGCTAGCTCATGTAAATTTATGCAACCACATAGCTGGTACCCAATGTAATTTGTATTCGCCGTAATGTTTATTAATATCTTCAAAATTTTCCTGAGTTACAAATGTTTCGAACAAAGGAAAGATGTCATGCCTCTTTTCAAATCAAAAAAAGTCTATTATACATACTTTATAATAGTTTGTTAGTGATTCTTTCTACATTATAAGATAACAATTTTATATTTATTTATTCAAAAATGTGTGTTAGTACTCGTATGATACTTTTCGTAGACTTCAGAACTTTTCTACTTTGTTATTTTTTTATTAGTTGCTTGACAGAAGGCAATCCTGTTTCAACTATAAAATATGATATCTTGAAGGCCCTAGATCTACGTCTTCTTCGATACCATTAACCTCATCGGCTCAGTTTGTTTAAAGTTGAGAAAAACAATCGAATATCCTGTAATACCTTTCATTTCTCTTCATATTATTTTGCTGTAAGATTTGAAACCAAATTTCCTTTAACATTCTAAAGGACATGAATCTTCCAGTCATAAAAGTAAAATTAAACACAATTTGTGGCAAAAGCTCAGAAACATCAATTTTGAAATGGTTTTTTTTTTTTTTTAAACAGTTGGACACCGCACATTTCTTATGAAAATCCAGTATATGTGGGTAGATCTATTTCAAATTGAGATGGGTGTGTATAAACAGGTCCCTGACAAATTGTCTTTTTGTGTCATAACTTATTTTTTGTTTTTCATTTGCTCACACTCAAGGGATTATGAATACATTTAAAATATTTTGCACAGTGCGGGCGTTGAAAAGGATAGACGGAGAGAAAGATTGGTGTAGTAGTTTGAAACTCAGATAAATCCGGAGGTGGTGCCCAGATAACTGGGAAGATTTATTTTGCTTTTTTTGTCTTTACTTATGATTCAGGTGGGATCCGGTCGCCTTATCACTGCCACCACTATTGGACCTATTGTGATTTCCGCTAATCTTAAACCTCATTCAAGATGCCAGAGTTGGATATGAATTAGACTATATTTTTGAGTGAGCTAGCAGATATGTCCTATGTCTTCTGCTTCAAGGTAGAATTTACCTGAGTAAAGCTAAATTGATATATGTCCAAATTTTTAAAGGGAATCTCATACATTCAATGATTTCGTGGAATAGAACAATTTGTCACACACCTTCAAAAAATCCAAAATGGTTTAAGTGCAATTTACAGTGTCACTTCAACCAATTGGGCCATTTTGTTCTTAGCGACAAAGAAATCTAATTTGGTCTATCTCAAACAGTGCACTGAATATTGTTCTATGTCGTTGTTATTTTTCAGAAGGATGTACACTTGTATGGGATTGATTCTATCTCCATTTGTGTGTGTGTTTTTTTTTTTAATTATTTAGAAATAATAGAAAGTTATTTATAAAGCAATTTTTTTTTGTTTTTTTAATTTGGTAGAGAACTTAAAAAAAATTACAGGAGCAATCAACGAGCCAGGAAATGCAGCTATAATTCAATTTAAAACCAAAAAATGGTCCCAAGAAAAATTTTGTTTTTGTGACTTTGTGACAAATTATGGTTTCAGCTGACTATGTTATCTTGTGGTTCCCATGAGATGTTTTTTGACAGTTTTAATCAATATAAGCACAGAAGGCATCAATTTACATAGTTCACCCTGGAATGCAAATTTAATCAAAACCGTTAAACAATCATGGAGAATGAAAAAGGGGGCGACTTACAGACTACTATTTCATTTACTCTGCAACAGGAGCTAACGCCTTCTTCTTCTTCCTTTTATCAGCGAGGTTATGATCCGAAAACAAGGGATCATAACCCTCCCACTTCACCGCATTTCTACTGATCCGCCTGTGGGGTTCGCCTATTTGACCGCAGAAAATATCGGCAGGCCTGCCGATTGTGGATCACTTGGTTACCGAGGCCAATGAATTGCAGATGTCGTCGCATTTGTATGATCCAGGCATTTATAGGCCTGCCTTTCCTACATCGCGATGTCTTTGGAACATGCATTGATATTGCATTTTTAACAGGGTTCAAATGATCTCTTTTTTGAAAGTGGCAATACCAGCTGAGCCGGTAGCGCTCTATATTTTGTACGATGTTTTCCTTGATGTGAAAGCTTCCACGGATCTTCGAACTTCTTATTCGATCAAGCTTTGTCACTCCTGCTGTCATGCGAAGCATCTTCACCTCAGCTGCCGTTAGTTTACTCTCATACGTTTTGTACAACGTCCAACATTGTGAACCGTATGTGAGCGCTAGACGCACAACTGCGGTGTAGAGCCTTCCCTTCAACTTAGGTGGCATTTTTCTCTCACAGAAGATAGCGGAATTTTCTCGCCACTTCATCCACCCTACGCTTACGCGTTCATTGATGACGTCATCACAAGTTGCTTTGCTATTGATCATAGATCCCAGATATTTGAACTTTTCGCACTTGCGAAGCACTGTTCCATTCAAATAAACGTCTGGAATAGGACTGAGTGAATCAGAGAACGGGCAGCACAAATACTCTGTCTTTTTCGAACTAAAGAGATACCCATTTCCCTCCAGAACGTCCACCCACACATCAAGTGCTCGTTGCAGGGATGTAGGATCCTCACTTATAATGGCTTCATCGTCAGTAAGGAATAACTGATGTACCTTAAGGTCCATCACTTTACCTTCAAGCAGATAATCAAGGATTGTTATAAAGAGCAAATGACTTAAAATACTTCCCTAGTACACCCCGACACTTGATTGGGAACTTTCCCTTCATTGATTCGGCATTGGGTTACCTTTCACAAATTTGGCGATGAGAATTCTGAGCCATCCGATGTCTCCCATCTTTTTCCACAACTCAGAGGCCATCTCGTCTGGCCCAACCGCCTTTCGTTTTTTGGAGTATTTGACCGCCTCACTAACTTCTTCGACTGTAATGTCGGGTATTTCTGCAACAGGAGCTAACCCCATCAAGATTTAAAATATTACTAGCTCAATTGAAAACATGGTATACAAAACTTTTCGTAGATCTTCCAGCAGGAAAAAATAAATCACCTTCATTACCACCCAACACCAATATTCTATTTAACTATTCAGTTACTATCAGAAAAATGTGGAAAAAAAAAAACTCTTTTGATATTTCACATTTTCCTTGGAGTAAGACTAAAGTTATTTAATGGATTCTGCAGTTGCAGACAAACGTACGTACTTACAAGACGGCGTCGTCGTCGTCCTTCTGCACATGCCGCTTGCGTCCTTTTGGTAAGAAATCAAGTCATGGCTCAAAGTATCGCTCGTTTATAAAAGATTTTTTTGTCCTTTCGCCATGGAGAAAATAAATACAAAAATAAATAAAATGTTTAGTTTGCTTACTTCTTGCTACGGGTCTTTCCTTTCCTTTGTCGTAGCAGGAACAGGGTTGATGTAAACTTTCTAATACTCGCAACAGTTTCCATTGCATTGTTGTTGTCATCATTCCTTGTACTGCAACCATTGCCTGAAGCAACTCGATTTTGTCCCATTAAAAATGCATGGCAAGTATATCGGATATTCGAACATACTATATGAAAGGTACTTAGTGCAGTTAAGTGATTACAAATGTTTCATGCAGCAGGAGATTAATTTTAAATTTTGTTCGTCTTTTAGACCCACGGGGGACTTCAGGGGATCCCATGATTCGTGAGGTGTCAAGGTAAACAAAAAATAAAAAGTAAATCGGGTTACTAGATGGCAGTTGCTCATAAATATTATTCGTAAGCTGCTTTGAATACTGCCATCAGACAATTAGTAGATTCTTAAGCGTTTAAATCGTTCTTTGAATGGTTAGTGAGCAGGCCAGGAAAGAGTTCATAGATGAAAAAGGGGGAAGCTGAACTTGACATTTCCTTCAACGTTCTTGGGAAGAACGATTTTATAACTTTTGGCCCAACAGGTTCATCAATTGATATGCCCAAGCTCAAAGCGGTATTTATTTTGCTGCTTCAGACCTTTCTTTCAGGCTTTTTAGTCTTAGATTCCAAATGCAGTTGAAAGAAGAACACCGAAAATTGCATCAGTCCCCCTTGTCAAGCCCTACTGAAATCTAAGTGATATTGGGATGCACGTATGGCGAAAGTGCAGGCTATTCTTTATCTCATCCCTTTATAACTCGGTTGCATTGGAATGTCTTCGATGATAGTTTACAGGCTTTGGGACGCTGTTCTGCGGTCAGCAGCATACCTATATCGTTCATCCACTCTGTCGTGGTTGGGCGTGTTAAACAGTTTTGCAGAAACTTATTACCTGACGCAATCACCAATATCAACATTTATATATTAATATTGCCAGTTAGTGTATGGTGCAGCCAAAAATATCTCAAGGACTATAAGACCTAGAGATCTGAAATTTTATAAAAAAGTGAATTTCATAGTGTAGAACAGTTAAAAAATGGTAATCCCTTCCAGCTCGGTCACCGCACCATTGGAATGACCGCACAATCGGCATCCAATTTCTCGAAAACCAAAATGACTTAGAGTGTTAGAATTCTGTGAGATTTATTATTGTATGTATGGTAAGTTTGATACATATTCAGGTTTATCGTGAATACATTTTTAAGAAAAGACAAAATTCAAGACTGGTTTGATACAATAATTAAAAAAGAAGGTTGTTTCGTTTCCCGCGAAACAAATGGATGGATATTGCGAAATCCAAAAAAAAAACATTGTTTTAATTTACACACTCGTATGTACCTACATACTTATTATCCAGTAGCTATGATGACTTTGACAGCCGACTGCGGCGATATTTGAAAATATTTTGCTATTATTGTGTTCTGTCGTAGTCACCAATTTACCATGGAGCGCTACACGATTCAACAACGCATTGAAATTGTAAAAATGTATTATCAAAATTTGAGTTCTGTTCGCGGAACGTTCCACACATTAAGTACGATTTACGGTCGTAATGAGCATCCTTTCTAGCTCACAATTCGACGAATTACGAATAAATTCGAGGACAGTGGTTCTGTGGCTGATCGAGCAGTCCCAGTACGTCAAGAAAATGCGCTGTCGCTGCGGTGGCACAGAGTGTGCTCGAGAACCCAAATGTCTCAATTTCACGTCTTTCTCAAGAAAGACTGAAGCCTACTGACCATTGCATGCGTCACGCATTCGCTGATTTGGCTCTGGAGCACTTGTAAACCGATCCCAGTTTTGGCCAAAAAATAATCTTTAGCGACGAGAAGCATTTTGGCTGAATTGCTACGTGAAAAACAAAATTGTTGACTTTGGAGCAATGAAAATCCAAGAGAGATTATGCAAACACCACATACCGAAAAAATCACTTGCGTGGATTATGGGTCGACGGCATAATTGACAGCCATGATAACCGAGTTTTTTTGGCAGGAAATTGATCATTTGGGTATTGGCGACACGTGGGTTCAACACGACGGGGCGACGTGCCACGCATCGAACAAAATACTGGAGATATTGAAGGCGAAGTTTCCGGGTCGGGTAATCTCACGAAGAATCCACCCCAATCGGGTGCCAAGATCGTGCGATTTGACCACATTAGACTTTTTTCTTCGGGGTTTCGTTAAATTTCTGGTTTATGCCAATAATCCAGCAACAATTGCCGACCTTAAAGACGACGTTATTTGCATCATTGGCGAGACTGACGCCAACTTATGTGCCGACTCATCCAAAATTGAACCTCTCGGATGACCGCCGTGAAGCAAAGCCGTGATGGCCTTTTGAAATAATTTATTTTGCAAACATAATGGTATTGAATGCCATTTCGTCTTTTTCTTTTTTTTATTTCGGCTATCTGATTTGAAAGGATCATTACCCTCCCACTCCACTGCATATCTACTGTTTGGTTCGCCTGTTTGATCTCAGAAAATATCGGCAGGCCCCCAGATTTTGCATTACTTCGTCACTGAGGTTAGTCAAATACTAGTGTTGTTACATTTGTGTTTTTAGTCCTGCATCTCTTTCGCGGTATCAGTGGACGTTTCATTGATATTGCCTTTTTAACGGGGCCCGAATGATGTCTCTTTGAACACAGCAATACCTGAAAAGCCGGTCGCGCTCTATTTTTCGTCAAATGTGTTTTTTTTTTACGTGAAGGCTTCCACGGATTTTCGAACATCTTATTCGATCAAGCTTTATCACACCGCCTGTCTTCCAAGCACCTTCAACTCAGCTGCGGTTAATTTACTTTTACACGTTTTGTACGTTGCCCAACATTGTGAACCGTATAACTTGGGGCATTTTGCGGGTAGAAGAATTTTCTCGCCACTTCATCCACCCTACACTTACGCGATGTTTAATATCGTCATCACAGGTTGCTTCGCTATTGATTTTAGATCCCAGATATCTGAACTTTTCGGACTTGGGAAGCACTATTCCATTCAAATAAATGTCTGGAATAGATCTGAGTGGATAAGAGAACAGGCAGCACAAGTACTCTGTCTTTTTTGGACTAATGCGGTACACACTTCTCTCCAAAACGTTCACCCATCCGTCAAGTGCTTCTTGCAAGGATATAAGATTGTCACTTATGATGAGTCCATAATAATAACCGATGCACTTTGGGGTCCGTCACTTTACCGTTAACCAGATAGTCAAGGACTGCAATAAAGGACTTAAGACGCTTTCATGGTGTACCTCGACTTTGATTGGGAAATCTACGGTTGCTCCAGTGGGGCATCTTATTCTCGTCTTTGCTCCGTCTTACATGTCCATGACCAACTTTACATAGGTTTCTATACCCCCTCGATGTCTTAGCGCAAGCCGTATCAGATCTCGTGGTTGTCTGTCGAATGCTTCTTCGCAGTCAACCATCACAATGTATCAAAAAATCATTTAACGTATCACAATGTTTTTCCATTATGATCCTTATACTTTGGATTGCATCTGTGGTAGATTTACCTGCGATAAACCCGCAATGATTGTCAGATAGCCTTATTATTTTTCGTAGTCGACCACCTAATATCCGCTCAACGATCTTCATGGTGTGTGACATCAGCTTGGACGGTAATTATCAGAGTTTTGCGTATCACCCTTCGCTTGGTTTCCAGGGAGAAGGCAAGTTTCTCTCTATTGGTTTGGTATAGAATCATCTCTTATAAATTTAGAATTGAGAATCATGAACCATCAAACCCGATGTCTCACATCTTTTTCCAGAACTCAGAGGGTACCTCGTATGGCCCAACTGATTTTCGTTTTTTTGGAGTATTTAACCGTAATGTCGGGTATTCCTTTACAGTCAGGGGTGACTCTTGAAAAGTATAGCCGGGAAACTGTTCATTCAAAGTCTTTCACAATACTGTCGCCTATGCAGAAGCTGATCCTGAGCATTGTTAATGAACTATTTTGAGGATAGTGTGGTTTGTATAAGCAGCCGGGAAGTTGTCTCCTCCAACTCCCGATGCAGGCCTTCCTTACTCTCTGCTAAGAGCTAGGTTAGGTAAGTTTAGGTTGAAGTGGCTGCCAGCTGAGAATCGCCAACACACTTAGACCAATAATTGGTCCATTGTGATACCACATGGATCATGGGAGAAGTTTCTTTCTATATACTCGTTAAACCATTTTGTGCTTCCTATCCGTGTGAAGCATAAGCGGCTCTAAATGTCGACGTTTTTCAGGTCGCCAATGTTGTTGTAATAGGGGGCTCTTGGGTGAAGCTTCCTTCTAAGGGAGAGAGCTGGGCAGAAACAAAGAAGGGAGAAATAGTTTCTCCCTCTTCTTCATCCATGCAGCTTCTACAAAAGTCGTTCACAGAAAGGCCTAGCCGTGTAGTATGCTTGCCTATTAGACAGTGCCCAGTGATGACACCAATTGTAGCGCCGATATGCAATCTGTTGAGAGAAATCAAATGTGGGTCCACTTGTTCACCTAAGATTTGTACTCTCGATAGCATCCAGCTTAAATTTGAGTTTGCAAGTTGCGTTTGGTATACCTAACGAGCATTTATCCGACAGGATGGCTTTAGTTGTATATACGTAGTTCTGGCGAGTTCATCGACCTTACAATTCCCTAGAATACCCCTATGCCCCGGCAACCAATACAGATGAATATTGAACTGCTCAGCCATCTCCCCGAGAGACCATCTTCAGTCTAGAGCTACTAAGGAATTTATAGAGGTCGATTCCAGGAATTTGATTGCTGCTTGACTGTCTGAAAAGATGCGGATATCTCTAGCAGATATTACGTTTTTCTTAAGCCAAGATAAGACTTCTTTAATCGCCATTATTTCCGCCTGGAACACGCAACAATGATTTGGAAGACGGATGGAGAGCTTAAGATTAAGCCTGTCAGAGAAAACACCTCCACCAACTCCGTTCTTGGAGCTAAAAATTAATAAATATTTGGCGCAACAGTGCCTGCGTCTAGCTTCCAACCAATTGTGTTGTGTGTGCTATATTTCTCATACGAACGGAGGGACCTACAGTTTAGTGCCGTATCCGAAGGGCAATTTGCTTTTGAGAGGCTTTCTCGTAACAACAATACTCTCGGATGTTTGCCAGACGTTCGCGAGAGGTGGGACCATGAAACAACTTTCTGGTGTTTTCTGGGATTCGAGCATGGAACCTCACGCGCAGTGTTTCGACACACTAATCACTGCACTACGGCACCCACCAGAGCTAGACGCACTTCTTTTTCGCTTGTTTCTTGCAATGTCCACTTCGAGTCGGTGTTTTTCGTCACTATTACTAGAGTAGTAGTTTGATCAAGCTTTGAAAGCCGGTTTTTTCTCATTTATCACTTCTCCTGCTTCATCAGTCCACCACCATTTTTTTTTTTGTCGTGATGGTGGTGGCCATTTAAGGCTCCTAGCAGTGATTTGGCTGTCTCTTAGCAAGTTTGCTTTAGGAAATTCCACATATTTTGTGATCTGCTCTGTTCATCCTTTGCCCGGTTTATGGTGCGGGAGAGGTAATTTTTCATTATGAAGACAAAAGCCTCGCTTTTTTTCTTCGTCCGGATTGTGCCATTTGATTTTCTCAGAGACCCTTGCTTGTTAACTTTTCTTCGATGTCTCCATAGCAAGTCACCGAAGTAAGCTCGTGCGATTGCCTGTAATAGGAGTTATATTCCGATAGAGTGGAGAACTTCTACTTTCGCACGAAAAGATTACATAGAGTGCATTTCTCAATTATATCGGTTATATATGGCATAAGCCGAATCTGTTCCTCTCTAGCCTTGAAAACAGTGGAAATTGTATCCAAACGGTTGCGGTCATGGAAATAGTTTGTGTCACCTACGCCGTGGTCGAGTGTAAAGGGTGAGCCAATAGATGGTGTGGATATTGGTTGTCAATTACTGTCATTTACTAATTCAATGTAGTTTTTGTTATTCAATCTTATTACGAAAATAGGCGATTTGTAACAGTGACATTTCGTAAAATTCATGAATTTTTCGGTCAGCATAATCGCCATAGTGAGTCCGGAATTCGTGCAATGGTGAAGCGTTTTGAAGAAACTGGCTCGGTATCGGGTCAAACTCCATATCAGCATGGTCGGCCAGCACGTACACGGCAAAACATCACCACTGGGAGCGAAAGTGTTCAAAACCAAAGTTGATCTTCATTTACACGCCTATATTCAAATTACACAACAATTAAAGCCTTTGGACCATCTACGACGTCGCCGGTTTATTGAATGGATGTTGGATCGCCAGGACAATTTGATGTTTTCCGACAAAGCCCATTTTTGGATGGATGGGTATGTAAGCAAATAAAATTATCGTTTCTGGGGACGGTCATCGATAATTTTGACCTTCGGATGGTCGCTTGCAACAAAAGACGTAGTGGTCACATGAATGATGTTGTGTTCCATTCATATTTGCCATGGATTGATCTTCATTAATCAAGAAAGCTCTATATTAATATTATAATAAATGTGTTTTTCGTATAATAAAAACTTCCACACTAGCTGTTGGCTCACCCGTTAGATATGCTGCCCTAGTCACGCTATGCAGCGCTTTCGTTCTAAACGCTGCTTAATTGTAATCTTCTATACTCATCAACAGCTCCTACAGTGAGTGCAGAAGAAGTGCGTAAGAATACACGAGTACATGTTTCTGCGTTATACTGCATTATTAGGGTATTATATTCGCTACTTAGGTTGTACCATGCGTTGAAGAACTGCGGTTTTCAGTATATTTATTAGGTGTTTTGCGAATATATGGGGAATGCGGTGGGCAGGAGCTTCATAACTTTCAAGATATAAGGAAAACCTTGGGGATCGAATCTGCACACATTGGGTTATGATGGACACACCACCCACTATAACAATGCTTATATATGCTTCAACAGTTTGTGAATCAAGGCTTAACCTGTTTTTTCTTTACAAACAACTCCTGATTGGGACATGATGTCTCACTATGCACGATGCACGCCACTATGCAACACGCCCGTACCGCGTTGATACCTATCCCAATAACCGGCTTCAGCTTTAAGTGTAAGAATTTTTTTCCCTAATTAATTATGTCGCCCTCTATAAAATGCTCATTTTTCATTTCTGATAATTCTGCGCTTGTATTCTAGTGTCCTTATCATCATCTATAAAAATAGACATCAATCAATTTCTTTTTGCTTTGACGTACACGTCAAGAATATCGCTCAGTATTTTCATATCGTTTAGAATATCTCTTTAATTACTCGTCTATTTTCGTACGTCCATCCTACACAAAAACGTCTAACAATATTCACAAAGATGCAAGGACAAAATATTTTTCCCATCAGTTTATGAATGAACATGAAAAATATCCCATATCCTTCAGATGCACAAGAGTGTTGAATTTTAGTTTGCAGTTATTGCGCATGGCTGACCGAAATTCGCTCCAATCTTCGAAAATTCTGTACATCGGAGGGACTCTCTTAAATGGGACTTTTACTCATCAGAGAGTTATTCTTGGAAGCGAAGAGTTTTGCGCTGCATTCCTGCAGCTGTTGTGTTTGTGATGCGTAAGTTTTGGATTTGATAAGAAATCCTTTCTTTTGGGATTGATAAATATTAAATAGGGAATTCCGGTAGGATAAGAAAAAAGGATTCCAGATGAAGGACTGTTATTTTTACAAAATTTAAGCGATATTATTTTACATGATTTCTACTGTGTATTGCTGAAAATTTTATAAAGTCCATGTTTGAAAAATATAAGCGAGGCAATTAGAAATTTTTAAGGTGAACTAGCAAACCTAGCGAATAAGGTCTTCAATAAAAGCCACCACATCCTAATTATGTTCGTGTACTTTAGTGAAACCTTCGACACTTTGGTGCATGAAAAACTTCTCGACAGCCAAATGGATAGAAAACTACAATATTTATCAGGAAGAACGCTAAGGGTAAAAGCACAATATTTAATACGATTAGTGGGGCAATTGGTATTCATTCTTTTTACCAACGGACTTCTTCGTATATTTCAATACAGCACAGCATTTGCTTTCGCAGACGATGTTGTCATTGTCTTCAAGCACAGAAAGATTGATATCGTGACAGCAATCATGCAGAAGGAGTTTAACAAGGCTTCAAAATGGTGTCACAATGACAGCTGACTAAAACGAAGATAATGCATAAACATAGACCAAATTAACCAACAGCCACTATGAATGTTTATTACCATAACGAACACTGCCCAACAACGAGAGACGAGATCCTATTGAAGTCGTCACGTCCATCAAGTAGATCGGAATCACAAAAGACAATTACTTGCTTTAGCACGAACACGTCAACAAGCTACGCCTACAACTGAAGAGTGCTGCTTTTGCGATGGTTTACTTGAAGAGACACTCTACCGCGGATGTACTGGGGCAGGTCAACTATGTATTTCTTACCTGAATCCCGTAGAGGATATGGCATAATAGCCTGGGGAAATGCCTCAAAAACTCATGTAGATAAGCTCTCAGTCTCAGATATCCAAAGATGGTTAGTTAAAATTATAACTAAAAACTAAGTTTTTTTTCAAGGTTTCGGAAGCCAATAGCATATACTAGATGACAGTTATCCTCGAGTACTACGATGATTTTCAATTCCAGCAAGCCAGTAGCCACAGCCATAGCACAAGAAGACGAGCTCAACAACTTCCTGAGGTATCGACAGTTTTCAACAATTATGGAAGACGACAGCTTATTCATGTTATTCCAACAGCTCTGAAGTCCCTACCAGCAGAAAACTCGTAAAAAAATTATTTCTAATTTAAAAAAAAACCTAAAAAAAAACATAAAATCAAACTTTATGAATTTAAATTCTATCCCCTAAATATAACAGAATTTTTTAAAAATGCATAATATAAATACATGAAGTTGTGCTAGTACAAGGTGGCTCAAAATGAATCACCCTATCAGAAGATGTTATAATTTTTTCAAATGGCGTCGTACGTCAATCATATTTGACATTTGTGAACTAGACAGCTGTGTGAACTAGAACTATGACAGACAAATTGTAAAGGTCCAAATAAAGATTTCCATCACTTAAAATCATTTTTTTTTATTTAGTAAAATTGTATGATTAATTTTGCGCCACCTTGTATTAAAGTATTAAAATTAAAATACGAGCCCAAACGCAAAATAGTTGGTCTACCAAGCAATTGATACTTACACGTGCTCATCCTTTGCAGTTTTGTAGCAAATAACACACTATTCAATGATTAACGTAGGGGTTAATTCGGATTAAATAAAATAAGCAACAAATAAGGAAGTAACCTAAATAAATTCACGATAAAGAGTGATCTTATGGAAAAAAAAAACATGTTTGCAGTACTTTTTTGAACGCAAAATAGTTGGTCTATGAGCCAAAATTTTAATTTTACCACTCTGTAACGTCACCTTTTTTCTTAATTACTGCTGCTATTCTTCGTGGCATAGTATCAACTAGTTTTTCACATTCTTCAGCAGTAAATGATTGCCATATTATTAATATTATTAATTTTATTTTTTAAGTCCTGAAGAGTCCTAGCCGGCTCTTGTCTCAGTTTCTGCTTCATCTTGTGCCAAACAGTTTCGATTGGTGAAAGGTCAGGACTGCTGGAAGGCCATTCCATTAAAGGAATACCTGCAGCAGAAAACTATCGCCTTGTGCACCTAGCCGTATGACAAGAAGCGCCATCTTGCTGAAATATGTAACTTCCGTCACTTGATTGAACCCGTGGTATTAATGGAAGAAGTTGCCCTTGCAGAATATGTTCGTACTTCACAGCATTAACCAATCCGTCAACAAAGTGTAAATTCCCAACACCACGCCCAGACATGCATCCCCATACCATGAGAGATGCTGGGAACTTGACGGTTCGTTTTGAACAATCCTTGTGAAAGGGTTCTTTGGAGGTTCGAATCACATGTTTGCGTTCGTCACCAACGCAAACCTCAAACCTGGATTTATCACTCCAAATAACGGTCTGCCATTGACTTAATGTCCAGTTTTTACGTTGTTTCGCCCACTCAATCCGTCTTTTCTTATGTTTAGGCGTCAAAGGTGGCTTTTCTTTCGCTTGAGTTTTGCATGAATGAAGTTATTTTAAAATGTATGATATTAAATTATTTTAAAACAAACCTTATAAAAACGGTAACCCACTTTTTTCATTGTTCTTTTGCAAGTATCGACGGAAATGTTTTTCTTAATGCGACTTTTCCATTCTACAGTTAAGGCAGCGGCAGTTTGGCGTCGGTTTTCTTTGATAATTTTTTTCAACACACGACAATCACGAGGTTTTGCTATCGTTGGACGTCCCGTTTTTTTTTACCTATTTCCACATTTCCGGAATTTTTGTATTTTGTAATTATGTTTTGCACTGATGATCGCGGCAAACTAAATTTGTAGCTATTTTATAGCTGGATAATCCCGTTTGGAATGCCTTCATTATCGATTCCCTAAGATCTCGCGATAGTGCAACGACACGCGCCATGTTTGACCAAAAAATGATACTAACTTTGCATAAACAAAATGGTCATGCAACAACAAAAAACATTTCTTTCAATTTGTTCGTAACGGTTTAACAAATCACTATTAAAATAATACTAGACCAACTATTATGCATCCAAAAGAGAGCAAACTAACTATTATGCTCTTAGCTTTGTTTCGTATGCTTCATTTATTTTGTTTCTCCTGCTCTAATTTTATTAAGAATAATTATTTTATTACTATTTTCATATACTTTTTTATAAATGACTGCTACCAACCAATTAATTTCAGCATAGGAAAGAATTTTTTGTTACAAATCTAAGTAGACCAACTATTTTGCGTTTGGGTCGTAAAATATTAAATTGTACGACTTGCAAACAATGTAAAAACAGTAAGCTCAAGCACCTGCAGACAAGCCAGCTTCGCCGGTGACATAATTTGTAACGTTCCAAAAAACAAAATCAATGAAATGAAATAATACAAAATTATTGCGAACACTCATGTGAAATAAATTTGAAGTTCCAATGCTCACTTCTATGATATGGCATTGCATGTCTTCATAAATGTCATATTTCTTGTTGTAAATGAGAATCGAATAACTTCAAACATAATTTACTACAAGATTTCAGTGACATTTGGGGTAGATACAAATATATTTTATGATATTACCTACAACAAGAAGCGTTCTATATACATATCTAGACTCTTTTACACCGAAGGAGTTTATAGTTATAACAACTGCTTTTTTCCTAAATATCTAAGGATATATGGAGCGTCAATCACGGTTGAAGGATTGTTAAACGTTTTCATTAAAGTTTGTTTTGATGTAAGCATTAAACTTGTTTGTTCAAAATGCTCACACACGATTGAAATGTAGAACAACAACACCTGACAGGCAGTAAAATTAATTAACATCATGTTGATCGAAAGCAGGAAAACCAAGGTTATATTTGCCGCATTTATGCTTTCTAAAAGGGACGAGTACTTTGTGAATGGGGTTCAAGGAGACATAGTAAATGAAATGAAACTTCACCATCCCATTGTCGTTGGTAGTGCTTTGACTCACCTTTAGGTTGAGTCCTTTCGTATTTCATTCACAGATATTGCGAGAGTTGATTGCACTGTAGTTTTGATTTATATGTACATTGTTTCTCAAACGAAAACCTTTACGGAGAATGGGTAAAGAACAATTAAAAGCAAGCCGATCCGTAAATACGTTTCGCAGAAGAGTGGAGAAACAGTCACAGTATTGGTAAACAGAGGCCCACAAAGAGAACCATGGCGTAGTAAGTAAAGTAGGTTATGAATTGAATACAGTGTTTAATTGAGAAACTCCTAAAAGCTGTTCCAGTAAATTCACGGCCCTCATCACACTCCAGCATGAAAAAGGGTGCACATACCTACACTGTGCTTTGACCTCTGTTTATGTCCTTACTGAATCGTTTACAATCGCAAAAAAATGTACTATTCTCTGCCGAAGTATATATGGTATGTAACTACGGATTGAAAAGACGAACAGCCGAATTTATAAAAAAAAAAAAAAACATTCAAACTAGTCCAGATACACGTGGTTTGAGCGTTATGTAATCTCGTTATTTATAAAAGGTGTTTCCTTTAAATTTTACCAATACATAGACGATTTTCCTTGTGAACACGGTTTCTCCAAGACTGCTAGACGTAGATACTTAAAATTTCGCACATACTTTCTTATTTTACATAGATGCGAGACAAAAAGGGATTTTCCGAAATACGAGGTCTAAGTGGCATAAAGGGGATTAAGATCGAATTTTCCATCACTAGAAGTTGGTTATACAGTTCTAGCTCAGTAATGGCTTATCGGACTTAAAATATAAGAAAAAGGTGAATTTCGTAAATTTGCAGCTTATTCATTTAAGGTATAAATCATCTTTCTGCGTTGTCTTGAAGCTAAGCAATGCTAAAAGCAATTAATCGAATCATCGTCCACAATTTCCCAGGTAACCACTGCCAGCAAAAAAAAATAAAAATAAATGAATACTTGGCGCAACAGCTTTTTAAGTGTCAGGGCCTAGCTTCTCGCCACCAGTCATGTTGTGTGCGTTTTATTTTTCACACGAATGGAAGGGATTTACAGTTTAGTATCCGAAGTGCAATTTGTTTTGAGAAGCTTTTTCGAGACAACAATACTCTCGGATATTTGTCAGACGCTCGCGAGAGGCGGACCGTGAAAAAACTTTTTGGCGTTTTCTGGGATTCGAACTTAGAACCTCATGCATAGTGATCCGACACACTAACCACTTACGACACTAGTTTAATATGTTTTGTTTTTTTTTTTAAGTATGATATTTGCTTAGTTTGTATGCGAAATTAGATTAGCTCTATGCCAGCGCTAAACGCCGATTTTGGCGCATTACATTATTCAGCCTTCAAGTAATAATAGTAATACTTGAGTTAATAAATCTTAAATTAACGTCAAAGGCATTTATATATTGCTATACTTAGAAATATTAGCAAATTTAAACAGCCAACACTTACCACTTCTTCAATGCCTTAAGACCGCATTCAACGTCATGAGTTCTACAATGCGATGGCTCAATTTGACATTTCATCAAAATTGATCCGGCCATGTCAGGTAAGGCTGTAAAATTTGAGGTACTCTGTGCAGTTCGGAAACAGCTCAGATAACTCCTTCTTCCTATTTCGGCGAGGTTATGATCTGAAAACAAGCGATCATAGCACTCCCACTTCATTGCAGTTCTACTCATACGCCTTTGCGGTTAAAATATTGACATCAGAAAATATCGGCAGGCCTCCCAATTTTCGATCATTTCGTTACTGAAGCAAATCAAATGCTGGTGTCGTCGCAATTATGTAATCCAGGTAATTATAGGCCTGCCCATCCTTCGCTATTTTTTTGGTACAGCTCAGATAACTATTATGCGATTTTGTCAATCCCCTCCTGTAACTCGTAGTGCGTAGGGCAGGTGTTGAGCAGGAACTATTTATTACAGTCAGTCCAGTTGCTGCAAAACGCAGACGATATATTACGCCATCAGAAAATTTCAGCGTGCTGTCATAGGGGGATTCACGGCAACTGAAGATAAGGTGAGACAAGTTGTTTTTGAAGTACATAGGGGCAAAATCAGATACAAAAAGCCAACTATTGGAAATCGAGGACTTCGAATTGGTTGAGGCGTTTAACTTCCCCGGAGTAAATATTTGCTCCACAAATGACACCTTCGCCGAAATTCGACGATGAATAGCCCTTCGACACCCCTGCTACTTCAGTTTAACAAGACAATTGGGTTCAAAACTCATAATGCGACGGACAAAATTAATGCAGTGTATAAGGTTAATCTCAATTCAAGTTCACCCTGATTTGGATTCCATAGCTTATGAACGTTTATTAAAGCCAACAGACCGATGCGCTGGCCAGACAAGGCTCAGCTCTCTACTGTTCGCGTGCAGAATTTGTCCACATTCCGCTGGGAGCAGCCAAGGCAAAAATCTCCTCGAACTTTGTTTTTAAAGCCAACCTCAGATGGACAACTTGCTTCATATCTAGAAAGATGTGGCCAAACTACAACAAGGCAAAAACAGACGACTTTCTAAAAACGTGTAAGCACATCGCCAGGATAACAGCGATCATCACGGGACACTGACCGATAGGAGATCATGCGGCCAGTATAGGTATCCAATAACACACACACTACCGTAGTTGCAAAGTCGCAACCGAAAAATAAACTCGTATCCACTATATATCCGCCTGTCCGGCATTAGTTAGAGCCGGACAAATTTCTTAAATTCCACAAGTTGGATTTAGAAACGTCTTACCAACGCACCTCAATAGCTTTCTTTCCTTTTATAAAAGAACCGCCACCCTTACTTACCAATAACGCTGATCTTTCCAGTTTTACTGTGTGGCGTCGCGAGCCGGAGCAAAAACTGAACTCTTTTTGGAAGAAAAATACTTCGTCGTATATAAGGTCCCGTGTGCGAGGAGGACTAGGAGAACAATGTATAGCCGCGAACTCTATCAGTGGTATCAAAATGTGGATCTAGTCCAAAAGTCCAAGGCACAACGACTACATTGGCTCGGCCACAGGGATTGGACAATAATACTCCATCAAAGACGGTTTTCAAATCAAAGCTTCCAGGTTCGAAACGATGAATAATTTATTCACCTTTACATATCTAAGCTTAAAACAAGCATCTACCTAAAGCTAAACTTAAAACTAACAAAAGAGAAGAAGAAAAACTTAAAGCTAGCTTACACTTTTTATTTTTTTTTGCGTGGGCCCAAGGGTCCGCCATTTTTTGTTTTTGAATCTAAAACTATAAACACTTCACTACCAAGAAAGATTGGGGAAGGTTGAGTTCACAAATTTACATATGCCTGTGAAATTTGAAGAAACAAAACTTATATTCTGTCATATTCCGAAAGCCCGACCTACTTTAAAACGAGATTTCCTTTTGCAAATTCACTGGTCCCGCTTTTAGACAGATCATTTTGTAATTTTCTAAAACGCCACTTAAGAGTTTATTAGCGCCGAGTCAACCTAACGCCACATTGTGTGTTAGCCACAAGGACGACTGTTCTTCTGAGTCAAATCAACTTGATCTGTTAAATTCCTGTTAACATTCTGTTAAAATTACCCTCCATAAAGTTTTCCCATTCACAACCTACCTCTCTAAAAGAGAAATGCACCGTATATGCCCGTTGAAAACGTTCTCTCTTCTTCGTATCGGCCAACTTCTAAGGGAAATTCTCAAACCGTTGTGGAAAAGTGAAAATAAGAAAACATCCCACAACCATATCCACCCGAATTCTGTACGAACAAAACGGATCCCTTTGAACGGGTAGTTTTGTCCTGTATCTCAGATGTGTAGCACGCGTTTGATTTATATTTTCTTTCGCGGTACAGATTCATCATCAATTACTCCATCATCCAGTGGTGGTTTCCTTCACTTACTCGTTCCGTTGTCGTCGCCGCCGCGTACATGAATATTAACTTGATGTAATCGGTGCAAATGCATGTGCATATGATATTAGATAAATCTTTGGATACAAATCGGGCGGGTGTTTCGTCGTCGCAATTTAGATTTGAAAAAAATAAAAGGAAAATAGTGTTTGTAGTTTTCGCCCGATACGAGTGCTGAGAGAGGTGTTTTATATAATTTTTTAGAAAAGAATTCCGGTGGTGTAGTGTCGTGCCCCCGTCCACTCGTCTCTAAACAAAGCCCGTGATGTCAAGAAGGAAGAAAGTCTTTCGAATGATTAAACAGTGAAGTGAAGTGAAAAACAGGATAATTACTCACGATTTAATCCAGTCAACAGTATGTAATGAGTAGTGAGTAGGATTAAAGTGGATGACACACTATTCATTCAGAGAGGTTTAGAATTTAATTTAGGTTTCCGCAGAACCATCAGTCGGTAATGTTTGTTGTATGATTTTTTATTTTCCCAGCAAATTTGTATCTGTTCGGTTGAATGATGATGTTTTGAGGTGACACGTGGTTGCAGTGAGTGCCGATTATTATACATATTTGTTTTTTTTTTTTTTATTGTGTCTATAACGTTCCATGGAGTGAAAAATACTTCTCAAATATGTAAGGCAGTTTTCGGTATGTCTTTTTATCTACAATAAAAAAAAATAAAAAGAATTAAAGAAAAAGTCAGTGTAATACCCCAGTGTGTGTGGTTTAAATTTGAATATTAAAAGAATTATCAAAATAAAAAAGAATGAAAATGATTTTAAAAATGATCAACTTTCAAGGAGTCAGGATACGAACGGGTCTGATTGGATTATGCCTGCTGATTTTTCTCACAAAAATTAAAGGTGAGTTATTAATGCAGCGGTTTTCTTTAATTTATTCTCCATCGTCCTTTATACGGAAATGACCACTTTGTGTGGAAATTACCACTTTATGTCGAATATCAATGTCATAGCTGGCTGCAAAAATTAATTGGAAAAAGAAAAATTGATTGCAATTTAATTTCTGTCGCGGTAAAGCGGCTTAATTAACCGTCCTTTGAGTACGCTAATGGTGGTTTTTTCCTCTTCTGGTTGTGATTGAAACACTTTGCTCGCATTTGTAACTACAGGACTAGTTTTGACGATTTGAGGTAAAACGCCGGTGTTGATGTTTAGAAGTAAGATAGTATCATAGAAATTGTCAGTTTATGCACAATTTTACTTGTTGGCGGGGGGGGGGGGGGGGGGGGGGGGGGGGACTTATTTGAATAAAATCCAACCTATATTAATCCTTCAAAAACATATATTAAGAAAAATATGCAAAAAAAATCCTATGCATCCCAGTTTTTCATTATTTCGCGATTTGAAAATTCTCCCAGTCCGTCACTTGTATTGTTTCAAAGTGTTAAATACGTTTTTCTTGAGATCAGGAAATTTAAATTTCAGGTTATTTGAAAATCATCACCCTTATTACGATTGTCAATTAGCAATCTATTGACAATTGATAAAATTTATCAATCAATTGAAATTTTAGTATTGTGTAATTCAATTAATACAAATTTTGATAACTGTGAATAAAATTGACTGCCATGAATTTAGCAAACTTTTTTGACAATTCGTATTAGACATTTTTAAATGGTGCTTTTAAAATTTCGTTTTAAAATAAAAATAATAAATAAAATAAAATAAAATTGCAAGTTATGAGTTCTGTGGAATTGTGGTTTGACGACGATGAAAAAGAGGATACGTTTTTAGAAACAGCAAGAAGAAGAAAGCAGCTGAGAGATGATTCAAACCCTCTAGAATTGGAGGAAAAAATGTGAGTACACCTAATTCTGTTTTTACACGAAGGATACGTTCCCCAAGAATTCGTGTAAACAAAAATCGTGTAAAAAGAATCTGGTATTTGTATGGACATATATGATAAAACAAAATATTGGTTCCAGACTAACAGACAAGTAATACAATAACTCAGTGAATGTTGCTATAAGAAGCTCGGAGTTTTATTTTATTATCTAATTAAATTATGCATGTAGGTTATTATAATGTATTATAATGAACTCAATTATTATTTGAAACAGAAAAAGATAATAATTCAATGAAGGTACAAACATTAAGCGGATTTGTAAAAGAAAGTTTTATTCGTTGTCATTGTCTGACAAAAGTTGTACAAGATCACTGCTAAGACCAGAAACATCATGGTCGTTGTCTTCTTGATCCATTATTTCGTTGATCTCTGCGCCAAAACTAGCAGTTTCAACACGAGTTTCGGTAGTTTTATGAAAAAATTCGGTAATCAATCGCTGTGTTCCCGTTTTGACTAGGCCTTTATACATTAGAATTCTCTGTAAGGGGCCAATAATATATTCAGATCACGTTGAAACATTTCAGCTCGCTCCTTGGATCGTGCGTTATAAAATGAATGCCTAATTTATTGCTCAAACCAAGACCTTATTTAATAACTTTTGCATTGAAAACTTGATTATCTTCAGCGTCATGACTTATTTCGTGAGAATCAGGAGCCTGGAGGACGCACTCTGATACTATTTCGTCCTCGCTAAGAGCTTTGTCCACCAAGAGGTCTTCGATATCTGGAAAAGATAAGTCATCAAATCCTTGCCCACCAGTTCTTTGCGCCAAAATTATTATGTTGGGAAACTCATCTGAATTGGGAAGGATGGAAACAGTACTTTTAACACATTCTGGCCAAATAGCTTTCACACATTTATTCAAAGTGGATGGCCTTATTTCAGATAATGTTAATTACGCTTAATTGATGCAGTCCACAGTTGAAAACTTCTTCCACACATAAATGATTGTTAGTGTGCTTCCACTTAGGTTGTCCAAAATGTATTTAAATGATTGCTTCACATAATATGTTTTAAAAGCCGCAATTATTCATTGGTCTAGCGGTTGTATTAATTATGTGGTGTTTGGTGGCAAAAAACAAAAGTGCATATTTTCGTGTTCCAAGACCGGATGGCCGGGGGCATTGTATAAAATCAATAGAACTTTAAGTTCAAAACCTTTTGAGCTCAGGTAGCGTCTAATATCTGGGACAAAACATTTATTGAACCATTCAGTAAAGATGTGAGTGGTTATCCAGGCTTTTTTATTTGCCATCCAGTGAACTGGTAATTTATTGAAATCCATACCTTTCACTGACCGCGATTTCAGGGCCGGCTTGACAAGAAGAGGTTTCAACAGACGATCACCTGAAGCGTTGCAGCAAAACAAAAAGCTCACTCGATCTTTAGCTACTTTAAAACCACTAGCAGTTTTTTGCGATTTTGCTGCATAGGTTCTACTTGGCATTCTTTTTCAGAAAAGCCCAGTTTCGTCTGCATTCCAAACTTGATCAGGACTGTAGCCTCCATCTTCAATTATCTTAGCCAGTTTCTGAGGAAATTCTCTTGCAGCCATTTCATCTGCAGAAATGCAGTTTGTATGATAGCATTTCCGTCAACTGGTATTCTTTTCTGTGAATTATCTTCCATCCATATTACAAGAGCTTTTTCCATTTTTTTTGTCACCATATCTCTTATGTATCAAGGCCAAGGCAATATCAATGCACTTTTCAAAGACATCGCGATGTAGGAAAGATAGGCCTATAAACGACTGGATCACACAAATGCGACGACATCGGCATTTCATTGGCCTCAGTAACCGAGTGATCCAAAATCGGCAGGCCTGCCGACATTTTCTGAGGTCAAATAGGCGAACCGCACGGATCAGTAGAAATGCGGTGAAGTGGGAGAGTTTTGATCCCTTATTTTCGGATCATAACCTCGCTGAAAAAAGGACGAAGAAGTTGTTGGTGCCATTTTGCTAGGACTGCTGAAAATAGAAATAAAGAAAAAAGTTAAACATACTTACAGTTCACTGATTTTGCACCAAAAGTAAAAGTAAGCTTCTTATTTGCAGCACAGAGAGAGACAATTTTCACAAACACTTAACACTAAATGCAGACGAAGCCAATTCCTTATTGAGCTTACTTAAATTAAGGCAAACCCAAATTTAAAATTAGGGGAAAACCCGAAATTTGAAATTGATTGCCGTTTCATTCGTGTTATTTTAAAATACATCGTGTAAAAAGAGAGCTAACATTTTCTTCTGATTCGTGTAAAAGTAAATTCGCGTAAAAAAACAGAACTGAGTGTATTCTATTCCTTCGAAAGAACTCTTGTCTTCTCTTAATGCAACTATTCCCTTCAGCTTTATAAAAAATGTTCATTCAACGAAGGCAGCTTTTTCGTACATTTTATCAGAAATAGAGGTTAAGATAAAAACGTCCAAAAGATGCACATCAGTCCCCAATGCTATAAAATTGTGCACAGCATTACGTTTCTTTGCTCATGGGTCGTACCAATTAAGCGTGGGGAATGAATTTTCAATTGGCTTTGCACAGTCCACAGTTTCAGTTATTTTGAAGGAAGTTGTTAACGTCCTGGAAGAATGCATTTGTCCAAAATGGATAAGATATACCTACACCGATGCTGAAAAACGTAGGGCAAAAATGTATTTTTTTGAAAGGAGTGGAATTCCAGGGATAATATGTTGCGTGGATGGAACACACATAAATCGCCTCGCCCAAGAAACAACTCCAACAGGCTTATTACAATAGAAAAGGTTTCTATAGTTTGAATGCTATGATAGTAAGTTATTGAAATCAAGAACCATTTTTAGTTATTAATTATTTCGTTCAGGTATGCGATGATAGAATGAAAATAAGATTTTTCAATATCCGGGCTCTTCACATGACTCCAATGTTTGGAATATGTCGAGTTTAAAGCTGATGTTGGAAAGGGAGTATCAAAATGGACAAGCAAATGCTTGGTTATTAGGTATTATATATTAAGCAATTATATGAGATCTTTTTACACTCATTGGTTTCAACTATATTATAGGTGATGCTGGGTATGCTTTGCAGCCATATTTGATGACACCATACCGTAATCTGGAGCAGGGATCATTACAAAGTCTTTTCAATAAAAAGCACCCTAAAGGCAGAAATATTGTGGAACGTACAATAGGTGTCTTGAAGAATCGATTTCGATGTTTGCTTAGAGCTCGAGAATTGCACTACACCCCTCGAAAGGCTACGCAAATAGCAAATATTTGTGCAGCTTTACATAATGTTTGTATTGATTTTAATATTCCTGAGATTGAGGAACATATTGATGACGGTATGGACATTGACGATGCGACGAACGAAGCAAGTTATGCCGAATCAGAAAATTTAGGTCAGCTTCCTGAAATTTTTTTTTTTTTTTTCCGAGGGTAGGTGAAAAATCTTCCATAGACACTATGAGAATAGCAAGCGCGTGCTCATAGTAGTGTCAGATTCTTACTGACTAAAAAAACACCACTCTTCGATATAAATTTGTTAGATATCGCAACTAAGTATTAAGTTATGAAGCAATTCTTCTATCACGAAATAAAAACGTTCAGCAGGTTACTTTCCACTGAAAGATCCTGCATATTCCGCAATCTAGACGCGGTTAATCATTATCTCGCCAAGTCGAAAGGTTTCGTCATTTGTAGTCGGCGCAATAAATTGCTCTCATCCGAAATTTGTAGGATGTATTGTTGACATGTCCAATTAGTCGGTTTCTATGCGTTTTCACGAAGCTTCTAGTTTCAGCTTCGATTGTCGGAATTCCGAAATCCCTGCGGATATCGTCGTTTCTACTATACCACGGTGCTTGGACAATTTCTCTTAGCACTTTATTTTGAAAAGCTTGTAAAATATTGGCATTTGTTTTCCTGGTACAACCCCAAAGTTATATACCGTAGGTCCACACCGGCTTTAGCACTTGCTTGTATAAAAGCAGTTTGTTCTCAGTACTGAGCTGGGAATGTTTTCCTCACCAGTACATTTCTCTATATTTGATTTCGAGTTCTTTACGTTTCATTTTTACGTGCAAATTCCATTTCAGTCTTGCGTCGAGTGTCATTCCCAGGTATTTGGCCTCGTTTGCAAAAGGTATTCGGGCCGAGTTTAGAAAAATTGGCAAGTCATTAGTTTTCTTATAATTGAAATTCACGTGAACAGATTTAGATTCGTTGAGGGCGATCCGCCAGTCCCTCGTCCATTTATTTACATTATTCAGTGCGTTTTGCAGTTTTGCAGTCGTTTCTTCGATTGTTTTACCTACTGCTAGGATAGCGGTGTGATCGGCAAACGTAGCAAGGATGGTGCCATCTTCGTTCGGTATATCACGAGTATATAGCAAATAGAGAAGCGGCCCAAGAACGCTTGCTTGCGGTACGCCGGCCGAAATTTCCTTGAGCTTGGAGTATTCGACTCCATGTCTAACACGAAAGAGTCTGTTCCCGAGATATGATTCTAAAATATGGTATAAGCATACAGGGAGAACTTGTCGTAGTTTGGATTTCAAGCCATCATGGCACACCTTATCAAAGGCTTGCGAGACGTCAAGAAATACGCTTGAGCAAATCTTTTTTCCTTCAAATGCTTTCTCGATTACGTCAGTAATTCTATGCACCTGGTCAATCTTCGAATCCTTACTTCTGAACCCAAACTGGTGGTCAGGGATAAGATTATTTTCTTCTATAACCGGTTGGAGACGCCTTAATAATATCCTCTCGAAAATTTTCGATATGATTGGAAGAGGCGAAATTGGTCTATACGATTTTACTTCGTTTGGCGGTTTTCCTGGTTTTAAAACCATTATGACTTCCGCAACTTTCCATTGGCTCGGCACGTATTTTAATCTGAGTGCAGCATTTACAATATGGAGAAGGTTAATCAATGCTTTTCTAGGTAAAACTTTGAGAATTTCTCCGGTAATCAAATCATAACCAGGATATTTCTTAGGTTTTAGATTCTCGATCTCATGTGTGAATTCACTTAGCGTTGCACTTGTGAGCGTCAAATCGTCAGATGGTAAATCCAGCTTATTGCGGCTGTCGTAAACCACTTGACCATCGTACGGTTTAAAGGTTTCTTCCAGGTGGGCCGAAAAGACATCCGCTTTTTCTTTATCTTCCCTCGGCAATTCATTTTGATTTAATTTGATTGGCGCCGCAGGGGCTTTGGGCCTTTTGGTGCCTTTTACAGCTTTCCAAAGTGAATAATTGGAATCTTTTTTCGCTGTTAAACTTTCAGGATAAGAGCTTATTGCACGATTCTTAAAATCCTTAATAGCCTTCTTCAACAAATTGCACAGACGATTCAAGTGGTCTTTATGCTGCGGAGCACGACTCTGTTGTCATTTTTTACGCGCTTTTCTTTTTTCCTTGACCAATTTTTTTATTTCCGGAGGATAGCGTAAACCGCATCTGTCCGGCGTTTTCCTTGGATTGGGCGTATTATTCCAAGAGGCGAGCTGTACGATCTCAACGAAGCGATCAACTTCAACCTCAAGTTCATAGGGCGTCGTAAGTGGAACGCTCAGTTCAACATTATCTTCAATTTCGTTCCTAAAGCCTTCCCAGTTAGCTGTTCGACCAATTAATCTCACCAGTTAATCTCGTTCCTGAAAATGAAAGAGCTGTAGCAGTTCGAAACCAAATCCTAAGAACTTTGTAGTTTAAAGTTTGAAATTAAAAGAAAAAATATTAAACAAAATCAGTTTTTTTTATTTATAACAAGAAAGCCTTTAATTCATTTTAAGTCTTTAATTCAAGTGGTTAAAAAGATAATTTCAGTCTAATTAAATAATAATAAAATAATAACAAGCGGTCAAATCTTATGCCCTGGTCATCTTCACTATTAACTACTTCACAATAAAAGAGAGTTTGAAGCTAGAAGTTTTGTTTTTTGCATCTCCAAGATTTCTATTTTTAGTTTTAATTTAGCCTTTCTATCTCTGTCTTTATTTTCGTTGTTTTCCTAGTAAATTTAAAAATTTTCCCTTTTAACCCTTCTGTCAATGGATATTTTAAAACCTCCCCATCGGTGGAATAGGTCTGGCTGGACCTACATACATTTTGTATGAAAATTGATGGAACTCAGTGAAATAATTGCAGTTTTTTTTTGTTATTTTGGACATGTTATTATTTTTATTTTTAATTTAAAGTTTTTTGCTAAATAACATTAATATTACGAAGTATTTTCTTGATTTACACATTTATGGCATTTATGTAACTGAATACTGTGTTGTAAACAGACAGGCTCTTCGCAGGCAGTGCATTGTAAATCTGGTTTTCCTTTGTGTTTTATTGTTTATTCTGCAAATTCTATACGACTTTTTCTGGCCCGTTGATGTCTGGCTACTGCTGTGCTGTGGAATCCTATTTTGCAATGGTGCTCCGAAGAAAGATTCGATGCCATTTCTTACTTGACCGACTTAGGTAAAAAGAGTTTTTTTTTCGGATGAAATGTTAAAATACAATATGTAGCAAGGTCTGGCCAGACCTATTCCATTGATTCTAGGGGTTGTTGTAGAAAACCTTTTTTTTTTCTCACCCAGTTAGATTTACAATTTATTGTCCACACTCAAGCATTAAAAATATGTACGCTGACAAAGTCAGGAAATTTGGTAAAGATAGCTACACAATCAATTAGGAAAAAATGGTTTCGAAAATGGAAAAGGTCTAGTCAGACCTACTCATTGACAGAAGGGTTAATTTTTAAAATTTCCTCTTTTCGGCGTACATCCTTTTTAATATAATATTTTATACTCTTTATGCTTCTTCTTATAACATTTGTAATATTCTCGTAGAACTCTTTTTGTGCAGAAGTTTGAGTTTCTAAGAGAGTCTTGCATTCTGTTTGCAATTTCTCCATTCGGGATGTTTTTCTAGGATTCTTTGGCCCAAAATCCTCGGGTTCAACAATTGAGTTTTGCAAATTTTGTTCCTGAGTATTTGAAACAGTACTCACGTCATTTAAAATTACATCGTCTGTACCAAATTCAATGCCAGGTGGATTGACGCAGGTTTCTATTTCAAAGATTTGAATAACGGCTTCCTCCAAATTGTTGAAAGTGTGCAGTCTGTTTGGTCCACCGCCAGTTGAAGAAATTTCAATTTTGTTCTCGGTCTTCTTTTTCTTGGTCTTACATTTAAGATCGATCCATACCTACCAGTTATCAGAACAATAAGCAACAATTTAAAGAAATAGTTAAATTAAATTTGCTCTTTGTCATTTGTGTGATTCACGTGTGGGTGGGCCTAAAATATTAAGCTCCGCAGCGAAATCATCCCACTTTTTTTGCGCCGCAGGTTTTGAGCAAAATGCTTTGGCAACATCTAAGTTCTGTTCCATGAGCTCCACCTATCGACTCAAGTGAAAAGTATCTTAAAATGTTATATCATTTAAATCTAAACTCCAAAAACCTTGCATTTTTGTTGTAATCTCGTGGCAATAGACTTTATTTTAATTCAACTTTTATTTAATTTGCTTTTCCACTAGCTATTTTCAGTTGAAAGAAAACTTGACAAATGACAAGAAAGTCGATGAAAATTGACATTCACAATCAAATAATTGATACACATTTACAATTGATCAATAATTCATTGATAATTGACAATTACAATACCGCTTAGAGGAATTGGTTGATAAATACAAACTATCAATTGATAATTGACAATCGTAATAAGGGTGCATAACTTACGGAATAACTTTTTAAATCTAGTCACTGTGCCCAAATTTCGTACTACAACGTTTCGTAATTTTTATACAGTTGCATCATGCCGTTTATTTAATTAACTTCCGCAATCACTCAAAACTATACATCCAAAAAACATCTTCTTAAAATATCTTAAAAACTGGCTTTTATGCTTAGATCTCAATAAGTTGGAATCCTTATTAAATGATCCACTCTAGAATTTTCTTATATTTTGGCGGACGAAACAAAATGTTTCCTAAAATCTTTTTCTTTTCTGCTTCCTTATGTTTATATTAATTGCTGTTCCTTATATACATTTTTTACTTCTATTGGAGGGTCACCCTTTATTAATGATTACTTTGAATTATTTTTGTAATAATATGGAAGTGATATTAACTCTATTTTTTTTTATATAAATAATATTGTCACTTATTTTTTTTTGTACAATGAATTCCTAAAGAAATAAGAAATAAATCTATCTATATATCTATTGTTGGGAAAATGTACAATGAATTCCTAAAGAAATAAGAAATAAATCTATCTATCTATCTACTGTTGGGAAAACCAGTAAGAGTAGCAGTAAACAACATTTTCAAAGTGTTTTTATATTTCTCAAGTAGGAAAAACAAGAACCTCCCCGATTTTGATTAAGTTTTAAAATGTGATAGTATGCATTCTTCTGAGAAATTTGCTATTATGTCGAACTTGTCTAGTTTCGAAGATAGCCTTCAAAGTTCCCATATAAAATGCAGCTTGTTGCAGTTGTTGTTTGACCTTGGAAATATACAATCAAGTTTTTTTTTTAAAAAAGAAGATACAGGGATACCTCGATTTACGTCGCCTCCATTTACGTTATTTCGATTTACGTTGTCCAGTTTTTTACTTATCAGTTTCGATTAACGTCGTTACAATTTCGATTTACTTCTTTCCTCGAAACACAATTTTCTTACGAAATTCCCTCTTTCGTCATTCTTATTTAACCAAGTTGCACATCTCACCGATTTCTGGCACAATATCATTCGAAGTAAGTCAGTTTTCAATCTATATATGGACTGTACGAGTGTAAGATAATTTTATTTTCGATTTATATCGCATTTTCTCGGTCCCGAAAACGACGTAAATCGAGGTATTCCTATATTTACTAACGGCAAAAAATTATATCGAAGTTTTTAAGTATAGCGACTTTATCTCCAGCCGACTGAAACCAACCCGGAAGGCGGATTTTATTAAATTAATCGCGCATGATGCGCCGTTTACCCACTTTCGGCCCCCACCGTTCTTTGCATACTATTAGCAGTTTGACAACGCAGTTTTAAGTCAAAAAGAAAAAAAAAAGTTTTTATTTAAAACCACGATATATGTATTTCTGTGAGAAACTATGTATGACTGCAACAAGCTGCATTTTGTGTGGGAACTTTGGGGGTTATATCTTCGAAACTAGACCAGTCCAAATGCCTTATAAATGATAATGCCGTTTTTTTCGTCAAAATCGTAGGAGGTCTGGTGCCCGTTTTCTAAATAATAACTATTTTGAACAGAAAGCTTAAATTTAAACCAAATTTCAATCAATCAACATAGGCCACAAGGTAAAGCCTCCTTAGTAGAGTTAGCACAAAATTGAGTTAAGGCTGCCGGAAGATGCTCTACTATTCGAAATTTATGCTACTAAATTTTTACCTTTTTCTTCTTCCTTTTATCAGCGAGGTTATGATCCTAAAATAAGGGATCATAACCCTCCCACTTCACTGCATTTCTATTAATCCGCCTGTGGGGTTCGCCTACTACTACATTTTTACCTTATCACTCGTTATCCTTACTGAGTTAAAGGCAAAGGAACAAGACTAAAATACCAAACTCCCATACGTTTTCTGGAAAAACGAAAACTTTAAGCTTGTTTTCTAAGAATCTGTGAAAATCGACTTAGGCGGTTTTACCTTGTAGCCACATATACTTCTTAAAACATAATCTACTCGTATATATGTATATAAAAATGAATTTCTGTTTGTTCGTGAGTTCGATAAACTCCGCAACTACTTCCCCAATTAAGCTCAAACCTAGACATAAAGTAATGGTTTGAAGAGAGGAAGATTATGCGCATAGTACGATTTCTTTACGATAGACGGCGCTAAACTACAATTTCGAAAAATTGATATATGAAGCAGAAAATGACAACCAACACTACATGCCGCAAATTAATCATTAACCGCATGATAAATAGCAAAAATAAAAAAGAATTAAATTTAATAATCGTTCAATAAAAAATCATAAGAAAAAAGCATCATTTTTATTTCATGGCGTTGCAGCGCACGCATTCATTCATCGTAGTTTATATTATAAAAAACAATACGGACTTATTTAGTCTTTCGAAAAAAAAAACTGCAAGCCGTTTTAATTTCAACCAAAATTTCAAAAAAAAAAAATTATCTTAAGTCACTTTTTAAAATTTTTATTTAACTTTTTCTTTGACTTACATCCGCATAAGCCGTTTTAACAGTTATTTTACGTCATTTATCCTTTAATTTACATTCACATAAGCTTCATTAGCCGTGTTTTTTTTTAAACCTAGCCAGCCAGTAGTTGCTAGTAAAGTAAAATTTTAGACATAAAACAAATACAACAACCGGCTGGCTACTACTCTTGATTTTATCCCCAGCAAAAAGTTACTGGCTGGGAATTTCGTGATGCCTAATTTCAGGCGGCGAAAAAACGAATGCTTTTTAGTTATTTGTTGTTGTTGTCACTGCGAGATTGCTTGGTTCCTAGAGATACGAGTATGTTCGTATAAAATCGGCTGGCTTTGGTTGGCTGGCAAATCGTTTAAATGAACGACTGGCTGGCTAGGTTTAAAAAAAACACAGCAATTATCGAAAATAAAATTAAGGTATTTTATTTTCGCAAAATTTTAGATAACTACTTAATGGAGTACTTCTAGCACAAAAAGGTATATGAGGTTAAGATTAAATTGAGTTATGAAAAGTAGGATATATCATGACCATTGCATTTCTTCTTCGTCAACTGTTTCTGTTAAATCAGGGCCTAAGTTTGGCTTAAACTCAGTACATATGTACGTTGGCCAATAAATTCCCTCTGTTTATCATTAGTGTTCCCGTTAAATTTGAATGACGCCGTTTGTAAATGTTGCTTCGAGCTTGCAGTTTTTTCTTCTTTAAACACACATCGCCGTGCATATGTGAAAGAAAGTTCATAGCGATCGGTTGTGTTTTACGCATTTGGTAAACTTTTGAAAATTCAATTCAATTAAATTCAAGTTTTATTCATATTTAGAAATATTTACAATTATTAAATAGTTTTCTCGAAAAGCTTAAAGCTTATCTGCAGGAGGTTATTTTGGTGGAACATTAAGAACAAAATTGAGCTTTATTTTTAAGCATTTAGTAAAGAAATATAGTGTTTTTTTAAAGAGTTATTTTTAAGTTTTAAGCTATTTTTAAAGATTTTAAGCAATTGGCTATGATTAGAAACGGATAATAAAAAAATTAATTTTAATTTAAGTTTTAGTTTAACGAAAGAAAATGTTTTATTAAAAATGTTCTCCTTTGTTGACTGCTGATGTTGATAAGACTTCTGGGTAGCTCGTTCAGATGGATTGGTACTATATGCCTCAGTTGAAGTTTTCCATACACATTATAGATTTGAGGTATATATGTAGCATACGCTGCGCTTGTCTTCTTGTGTTGACATCGTGTGGCAAAGGACTTTGGAAACGGTTGTCATCATAATATTCCAGAACTACTGCCATCTTGAAGATATTTGAAACGCGAAGAATTTTAAAATCGTTGCTACCTATTACTTTCAAGGCTCTGCTCTGCAGTTTCTCCAACTTTTCTATATGTGTCTTTGCTGCTCCACTCCATGCAAGAATGCCATACCGAAGCTGCGATTCTACCAGTGCATAGTACACTTGCTGCAATACCGGTTGTGGTGTGTACTTTTTTAAATAGAAAAATGCAAATAAGGCGCTCTTCAACTTAAAGCGCAGATTGTTTATGTGAATGTCCCATCTAAAATTGCAGTCTATTGTGACCCCTAAGTACTTATAGGTACTAACTTCTTCGATACATAACGCGGCTTTTGCGGTTGGACAGTCGTTGTTTTGATAAATGATGCCTATATTTACCGGTTGACAATGAGGTCCGCGTATATGCATCAATTTAGTTTTCGACGCATTTATGACGAGTCCATCTTCATCTTACATCTTTGTCGAATTCTGCCTGCATTATTTGTCTCGCGGTATCTACGGATCGATGTTTCACAACAATCGCTGTATCATCGGCGTACGCGAAGGGAACGTTTTTTGTGAAGACTCGCAGCAGTTCGTTCGTGTAAATTATAAACAGTAGTGGACCTAGTTTTGAACCCTGTGGTACACCGTATTCTATTTTCTTCAGTTCACATTAACTTCCAGAAATTTTGACTTGAAATTGTCGATTGGTGAGGTATTCTAACAGCCAGTTCGCCAGAATTCCTCTCACTTCTACTCTGTTAACAGCTTCCAATAGCTTACGATGGTCTAGTGTGTCGAACGCTTTACTAAAATCAATTAACATAACCAAGTCATGATGATTTTTGTTAAGACTCTCGTTGACCACGTTCGCGAATTCACCCAAAAGTTTGCTGGTGCTTTTATTTTTTGGAAACCCATATTGACTTGTTCCAATTATAGAATGCCGATCCACAAAAGTCTTGAGCCGTTCCACAACAATCTCTTCCAAACACTTTTCGACGATAGGTAGAATCGAGATTGGCCTATAGTTTCTGACATAACTTTTTATTCCTCCTTTGTAAATCAGACGAACAATAGCCGTCTTTAGTGTCTGTGGAATAGCACACTGCTCTAAACTGGTACTACTGGTCTAATTCCATCAATACCTGGTGCCTTACTCGCATTTAGCCTGTGTAATATATTCACCATCTCAGTAACGTTTGTCTGCTGTAAGTAAATCGAATTTGGCAAGTGGCTATTGACATGGTTCGAGGTAGCGGTACCGCATCTGTCGATTATTTTCGTTGCTTCCGTATAGAGGTAGTCCGAAAACTTATTGATGACCCCATCAACGTTTCTGTCATTGAAATTCTTTACAATTTGTTGGTCCAAAGACATCTTGTTTCTCCCAATTATTTCATTGACCAGATTCCAGGTCTTTCTCGGATCTCCTCTAGCTGTTGCAAATGTTCTTTTATAGGGACTGCTTTTACTTAGACGGATCTCTTTGTTGAGCTTATTACGGTACTGTTTATATTCTGCTTCATATAAGACACAAAGTCTGTTATTTTTCCATCTTCTGTACAGCTGGTCGCGAATTTTACACTTTTCTTTAAGCTCAACCGTAATCCAAGGATGATGTGGCCTTTTCCCTTTACAGCTACTGCTAACTGTCGCGTGCTTGTAAATTGCCTGCATTTTTTCAACAAAGTTGCTATATATTGCGTCAACATTCTGTTCCAGAAGTACTGATTCCCAATTTGTGGCTTCTACCAATTCGTTTACGATATTTTTCCGTATTCGCTCATTTTTAGTTCCGCTGACATTATTTTCCGCTTCTCTGAAAGTCCCATAGAAGGTAGGATAATGATCTGATATACAAGACTCGATGATCCTCGAAAACATGACCTCAGCAGGTATGCTTACTATGATTTGGTCAATCAATGTCGCGCTGCCGATTCGTAAATGCAGGCAAATAAGGAGTATTTTCGGCATATTATGCGCTTTTATTTTCGGAAAGGAAAAAACGCTGCAAAAACACATAAGAAGATTTGCGCTGTGCATGAGGATAACTCGGTAAGCGCTTGGACTGTTGGCGAGTGGTTCTAGCGTTTTCGTGATGGTGATTTCACATGTTCTGACTTGCCCTCTTCTGGTTAAAATTGATGGGGACCAAATTAAAGCTCTAGTTGAAAATAATGCACCCTACACAACCAGGCACATAGCTGATACAGTGGATATATTGAAATCAAGCGAAGAAAATCACTTGCGTAAACTGCAATACGTAAATCGATACGATATTTGGCTGCCGCACAATTTGAGTGAAAACATTTATTGGATTGTGTCTCCATCAGCGATTCCCTGCAGAAACGCAACGAAAGTGAACCATTTTTAAAACGGGTGATAACGAGCGATGAAAATTGGATACTTTACAATAACGCGGAACGAAAAAGATCATGGAGCAAAAGAGGTGAGCCACCTTTAGCCATTCCAAAAGCTGGTCTTCACCCTAAGAAGGTTATGCTCTGTATTTGGTGGGATTGGAAGGGAATTGTGTATTATGAGCTTCTTCCATATAACCAAACCATTGATTCCGATAAATGCTGCTCTTAATTGGATAAATTGAAGGATGCATCACCGAAAAAATAGGCGAACCCCACAGGCGGATCAGTAGAAATGCGGTGAAGTAGGAGGGTTGTGATCCCTTGTTTTCGAATCATAGCCTCGCTGATAAAAGGAAGAAGAAGAAGAAGATGCAATCACCAAAAACGACGGGAACTGGCTAACCGGAAGGGCGTCGTGTTCCATCAAGACAACGCTAGACCGCATGTCTCTTTGCAGACGCGGCAGAAGTTGGTGCAGGTTGGATTATTATTCTGGTCCCTGAAGAACTCACTTAATGGAAAAAATTTCGTCTCGCTGGAAGCTTGTAAAATCCACTTGGAGAAATTCTTCGCCAATAAAAATCAAACGCTCTACGAAAGGAGCATTATGAAATTGCCCGAAAGATGGCATAAAATGCTAGAAAATAATGGTGCAATAACTGGTTAAAGTTTTTCTTAACAATAAACATTTCATATTTCAAATCTTGTTTTTTTGCGCACTATTTTTCTTTCACTTGGTAACATCCTCGTGCTTTAAATTTTTTTTGGAGTTCCCTTTGTAAAACGGAGCCACTTTATATTTTTCCAATCAATCAATTAAAATATATCTGTGGCCTAAAGCGATAACCGCTTAAGTCAAGTTATGACATAATTGACTTAAGGATGACAGAAGAAGCTCCAATATTCGAAGCTTAGGTTGTATATTTTTTACTTTTCCCTCTGCAGTGGTTACCGAGTTATAAGCAAAGAAACAGACAAATGTACTCAAATCCCATACGTTTTTGAGAAAAATAAAATTTTCAAACTCGTTTTCTGAGAAACTGTGAAAATCGACTTAGGCGGTTATTGCTTGAGGCCACAGATATATTTATCTTCCACGCTACCAAATTCCAACATTTTTTTTTGGGATATCTCGTTTACCAAAAACTTATTTTCGGATCCAACTCCTCTAACGTATTGGTACCAATGTCTTGCATGATTGTAGATATGGAGTAGCAAGACACTGCTGAAAGCCAAAGGGAAATTTTTAAATTTTTTGACTCATATGCGGAATCTACATTTGCATGATGTTGTTTTTGCTCAGCTTCTATGTTTTGCAGATCAATTTCCGTCGCTGCTGATTTTTTAATAAATAGTGTGCCACATTTTGTGCAGGTTTCAAGCCTTACTTTCTTAAATCTAATATTTAATTTATCTTGCAACCGGTAAAACTGCATTACTGTTTGTTGAGGCATGAAGATTTTATCCTCAACAAAACTTATATAACTTTTCCAACTCAAAAAAAAAAAACTCAGGTATTTCAACAGCACTATCTTCTTCGCTATCTTTCTCAGGAATAGGTATATTCGCGAAGATTTAGAACTATTTTCGGTTAGTCAAATATGCATAAACAGAAGAATTCGAGTTGCAATCTATCCACTCTATTAAGTTTTTTGTGTCAAGTCGCTCGAGGGTTTATTGATCTACATCCAGTGTACTAGCAGTCGTTGAAAATATTTTCAATAGTATAGGTATGTTCTCTTCCAGTCGTTATTAATTCCTTAGCATTCTTATAATCGGCGCTTATCAAATTGTTCCATGTATTTTGCCACACGGAAGATGTTACAATGTTCCAAGCGTGAATAATGCTTCAGATCGCATTTTTGGTATTAAATGTTTTGTAAAAGTTTTAATACTTAGCCCTCCCATCGTTATTGAGAATGTGGCGTACAATATCTTTCCGGTAATAAGCTATAAAGCTTCTTATTACTCCCTGTTCCATAGGCTAAATCATAGAAGAACAGTTGGATGGCAAATATATGTTCGGACATTAAAGGCTTCTCCGTATAATTGAGTGAATGTTAGGAAAATATATGCGAAAGAAAATTCCAGATATTAGGGGTTGCCGATTATTAGAGTTCCGGATAAACGAATTTCATCTGTATTAGTTATAGACACTGGATTTTCAGTTTTTCCGTATACAGTTTGTAAGTTTAAAATGCTATTAAAATATTTCTGAGATAAATATTTTCGAGGGTAAAGACTCTAGTACGCTGAAACGCTGGTGATGTGTTCTATAATTTAAATTTTTCTCCGAAACCAAAATTTTGCTATTCGGATTTGATTTTTCCCGCATGTCTTGTATGATTACTGTGCCTAGAGACTCGATTTTCTTTCTTATAACAATTTTCAAGAACCTGTTAGTTTCACCCAACGTTATTGTAAAACACTTTTGGCAAACTTGCATTTGGATTTCTTTGATCTGAAGGAAATAACTATAAGTAAACACGAGATTTCGGGGAGCCTTAGAACTTTTTTTAAAGCCTGCCGTGTAATTTTTATCCTTTACCAAATTCAGTCCTGAAGCAAACGCCAACTTCAAATTATAATTCCCGAACTTCCAATACTGTCTATAAATTATTTCCTGTTCACTAGTTGAAAGTTTTTTCTTTACATTTACCTTTACAATCAGTTAATTGCTTCATTGATTTTGCTGCAATCGCTTTTCCGCTTTTAGT
Source organism: Brachypalpus laphriformis (assembly GCA_945910035.1). Lineage (NCBI taxonomy): Eukaryota > Metazoa > Arthropoda > Insecta > Diptera > Syrphidae > Brachypalpus > Brachypalpus laphriformis. Next base: position 264,181,909 of record OX246753.1, on the reverse strand, counting down.
TTTGTACTCTTTGCCTAAGTAACTGTTTTGTAACTCGGCGCAGCTGGTGTACTGCATTGGCCATTGTAACAGTTGAGGCCATCAAATATGCTGTGGCATCTTTTGATGGTTTCAAATCGCCTGGCACTGATGGAATATATCCAGCTATGCTGCAAGAGAGTATAGACCAGTTGCTGCCAAGACTGAAAATAATTTTCACCGCTGTTCTGGCGCTGGCATATATAGTATTCCTACACCTTGGCGGACAGTCAGAGTAGCTTTCATACTGGTAAGGAAGACTATTCGCTTCCCAAGAGTTTCAATGTTCAGGTTTTTTTTGGGCGATTGTTCATTTTTGGAATTTGGGCGATTTTTTTTTGCCGTTATTCGCACAGCCACATTATGTTGGTTGCTTAATCTGGATCATTCATTGAAGAATTGCGACTTTCGGCATATTAAGTGCTTTGCGACATTATGCGAATGGCGGTAGCTGGGAAGTTCCATGACTTTCAGGAAATAATGAAAATGCAGTCTAATAGTATAAATGTACAAAGGAGGCAAACCAGTTTCTAAGTGCAGAATATATTATACACCACGTAACAAAAGTATACATACGCCCAGTCATTTTGCGTTTTATCAAGAAAAATGTGAAAATTTTAATGAATATTCAAAAATAGAGGTAAATTCACTCACTATTTCTAGGAAAATGACAAAAAAAAACACTTTTTCTATACTTATGTATGGGAAGTTTTTGGAAAGTATGGAACGAAATTTCATTTCGCAGTGTTACAAAAGTATACATACGGCCCGTTGAAGTAGAAGTACCGTAATTCTGTCCATCAAAAGAATTGGATTTGCTCTGTTCTCTCATTCTTTGTCGTTTAGTGTCGAAATGTGTTTCAAGATTTTATGTAAATTTGATGTCCAAAAATGGGAAAAGCAAGAGAAATCTCAATCGAAGTTCGAAAACTAATAATTAAGCACAAACATGAGGGAAAAACGATAATGCAAATTCGCGAAATACTTGGTTTACATAAGTCAGCAATACAGACAATAATAAAGAATTTTAATAATACCGGTACGTATGAAAGTAAGTCGACGAGTGGTCGGCAATCGACACTTGACGGCACAATTCAAAGGAAAATTATCAGAATTGTTGATAAAAATCCCAAACAAAGTGCTGTAAAGTTATCTAATGAACTGCGAGAATACGATGTGTAGAAGGAAGTCCAACACCTTATTATAAAACATATTTTATCATTTAAACTTTAACGTATGTATACTTTTGTAACATTTCATAACGTCCCTAATTCCCTTATTTTCGAATAACTTCAAATTATTGTGGAAGAGGTTATACTTTTTTTTATTTTCTTAGAAATAAAACTGTTTATTTATAATTGAAAATTATTTGATTTTTTTGTTAAAACGAAAAATCATCTGCCGTATGTATACTTTTGTTGCATTGTATAGTTCGGCGTGTTTTCAGGCAATCGGAACATTTTCTCTAAAAAGTATCTGAGCAGTTTATCCACTTCTTCATAATGTGAAACACACCAAATTTTTGCTGCGTAGTACATGGTGACGTACATTTTTTTTAACTTGGCGCTTGGTTCGAAATGCTTTTTGCTGAAGAGATAGTGCCAGTTGCAATTTATTGCATTTTAACCTCTGAGTTTTCGTCCTAGATGATTTTTAAATGATAATCGAGGTGTTATAATTACCCCGCAAATACTTATAATCTTTCACAACTTCCAGTTTTTCATTTCCCCAAGTTTATTTTTCCTCCCTCGAGTATCGGCCAAATCCGTTCCGGAATACTATTATTTTAGATTTACTTGTGTTGACTTTTAAATTGCACAGCGCGCAATATGGCAGCAGCCTGTTTATCATCAATTGCATAGTTGTTGGTGATTCCGCGAGGATAACAATATCTTTCGCGTAAAGACGAAGCTTTATACGAACTTCATCAAACACGACTGCTCCTCCTTAATATTATATTTTCTTATAACAATACCAACTAATATGCAATTCACAAAACTACCACTCAATATGTCACCATTAAACTTTTTTCATAAAATATTGAGAGTACACAAAATGTTTTTCCGCTGTTTTCTTATATCATCGTTTCAGACACTTTCACAACTTTGAATAAAATTAAGACAAGTTGATGGGCTTAAATCGACAAAAGTCGTTTTAACAGAATTTTTATCCTTGATATTACTATTTGCATTTGGCTTAGTATTATACTTAAAATTGAACTTGCTTTGAAAAGACTTAATAAAGTAATAACCATTACTTAATTTTTATTGCTTTGAAACGTTGGTTTATGTTGAAATAATGCAAATTCAAAAGAAAAAATCAATATGGAAAAAGCGCATATGTCGAGAAGAATCTAATTAAAATAATATTTTAGCATGGAAAAGGGGCCTAAGTCGATATAGATTTAGATTTAGATTAGATTCGATTTTATTAATTCTATTAAGTTTATATATAATTCATTACAAAAACAATCTTCTTCTTCCTTTTATCAGCGAGGTTATGATTCGAAAATAAGGGTCACAAACCTCTCACTTCACCGCATTTCTACTGATCCGCCCGTGGGGTTCGCCTATTTGACCTCAGAAAATATCGGCAGGCCCGCCGATTTCGGATCACTCGGTTACTGAGGCCAGTGAAATGCCGATGTTGTCGCATTTGTGTGATCCAGGCCTTTATAGGCCTGCCTTTCCTACGTCTTTGGAACGTGCATTGATATTGCCCTTTTAACAGGGTTCAAATGGTTTATTCTTTGAACGTGGCAATACCAGCTTAGCCGGTCGCGCTCTATTTTTTGTTCGATGGTTTCCTTGATGTGAAATCTTCCACGGATCTTCGAACTTCTTATTCGATCAAGCTTTGTCACTCCTGATGTCATGCGAAGCATCTTCATCTCAGCTGCCGTTAATTTACTCTCATACTTTGTGTACATCGTCCAACATTGTGAACCGTATGTGAGCGCTGGATACACAACTGCGGTGTAGAGCCTTCCTTTCAACTTAGGTGGCATTTTTCTGTCACAGAAGATAGCCGAATTTTCTCGCCACTTCATCCACCCTACGCTTACCTCATGATTGATGATTGACTGTTTATGCATTGTGGACTTGAAGCTAAAGCCACAGTTGTGATAACGGTTTGTTTCATCAGAATGGGCTTTATTTCCATTTCTAATTGGCATTAAAACCCACAACTGAAAGGCAATAAAGGCCTCGGACTTTCAATTTCAATTTCAATTTCAATTTATTTTCAAGATAGGAATGTACATAAGATTTAATCTTTTATAGTACGAATAACCAAGGTAGATATTTAGAATTCAGATTCTTAAATTATAAAAAATGGATTTAAGATGAATTGTATTAATAAAAACAAATTACATGTGTACATTAAAAAACGAAATAAATAAAAATTAAACTGAACAAGTATTGAGAAAGTATAGCAAAAAGTATTGAGAAAGTTAAAGTTCAGAAATCTAAGATTGCATCGAAAAATGTAGGAGAATTGCATTCTTAAAGTTTGCTGCATTTGAAATACCCCTTAAGTGGAAGGGCAGTGAATTCGATAATCTAGTGAAGTGAACGAAAAATAGACGAAAAGGATTTAAATATTTAGAACGCGGTTGAATTAAGGTTAAGGATCTGGCTGAACGGGCGAACTGTAGTTTGTCAAACAAATATGACGGAGATTTACTATTAATGATTCTGTGTAAAAATATGCAGTTTAATACTATACTATACTATAATACTTTAATACTACTTCAAAAAAGAAATAAATTCCGTGGGTGCTATTTCCTTTTTTTTTGCGGAAAAAAGACCCACGGGCTTTATCTCCGCGGGTCTCATTCAATTGCACCTATCTGGACACCACATCCGGAGTTTTATTAAACCTATTTTCCGAGTTTCTAACCACTACACCAATCGTACTCTCTCTATCTATCCTTTCTAATGCCGGCACTGTTTTTAAACTTTACGTGCGCACAAATTAAAAAAAAAAGTGTGTTGATTTAAATTAATGACAAAATTGTAAAAACCGACGAATATGTAAAAACACAGTAATTCAAATATGCTTTTTTTTTACTCCGAAGCAATCAATTTTATACCGGGTAATAACTTATAAAAATATTTTATATAATAGTCATTCATTTCCTTTTGTAAATAAAAATGAAAATCCGTCAGGCTGTTCAATATGAAATTGAAATTGTTTATAAATTTTAAATCAGTTCAGTTTTTTTATTGTTCTATTATTTCGGGTTGGCAATGGTGTAGTGGTAACGTAGTCAATTGTCACGCTAATGGTTCATGGTCCAAATCCATTTGTTTATTTCTCTTGGAAAAAAGAGTCAGTCCGATCAGTTGCGAAAGATTCACTGGCAGTAGCTTGGTCATATGGCTGGAAAAATTGTTCATTCTGTTGGATGCTTGATTTACCTATGATGTCGGTAATTGCGAAAAAAATACTGTGAATCAGAAGCAACGGCAAAAAATAACAAAAATCTCCCCAGTTATCTGGGCGCCACCACGGGAGTTTCTCTGAAACGTAAACATCTGAGCTTCAAAACCAATACACCAAATCTCCCTCTCTCTTTATCCATCATTTCCAACGCCCGTGCTGGGTGAAAGGGTATTCATAACCCCTTGAGTATGCGTAAATTATAAAAAAAAATTATAAATCTATTTGATCTCCTTCAAAGTATTCCCGATACAATACACGTATGCCAACGGTTTTTCCAATCCTCGAAACAAGTGTTAAAGTCGATTTCCGGAATGGCCTCCAAAGCGTGCAGCGATTCGGTTTTTATCTCCTCAATCGTGTCGAAATGGTGTTCTCGGAGCGATCTCTTGAGCTTAGGGATTAGCCAGAGCTCACACGGTGCTGAATCAGGTGAATACGGTGGTTGTGGAACGATATGAGTTGAATTTTTGGCGAAATGGTTTCAAAGAACCAATGCAGTGTGAGATGGTGCATTATCGTGGTGCAAAAAGCAAGAGTTGTCTGCCCATAATTCTGGCCTCTTTTTTGTCTGGACTGATCCAAATGAAATGTTAACAGTATCAGCGAGGTTTCTAGTTGTCAATCGATGATTTTAGAGCACCAAATCTTTAATTTCCTTGACGTGTTGTTTATCAGTTGATGTTGATGGCCGTCCAGGGCGATCATTGTTTTCAACGCTTTCTCTGCCTTCTTTGAATTACTTGTACTACTTGTAAACATTTTTTTGTGACAGGTCACCGAAGGCCTTCTGCAACATTTTCAACATTTCCGCAACAGAAATTTCATTCCGCAAACAAAATTCAATGCAACTCTTTGATCAACAAAATCAGACATTGTAAAAATCGCTAAATTCCATTTTTGTTGTTCACAAAACACGTACTATTGAATAAATGCAGATTTTGACATGAAATTTCACACAGGTACATATCAGTGACAGTACTACCAAACTAAAAAAAAAAAATTTAATTTCACCTTATTTTTTTTTATCACAGTAGTAGCTATGTACATATGTATGTGCAAATGTATTCTTCCTTCGAAGGGTTGGTCGTCACTTTCCATTTTTATTGAAATCAGATTTACTGATTCGATGATGTAGTGTTGAATAATGTCCTTGTCTGTACGAACGACCGATTTACAAATGTTAACATTTTTTTTATATAACTGTCAAGAGTTATATTGGTTGTAGGTATGTAAGTAGATTACTCAGTCTTATTTACACTTCGTATTCTGCTTCGAGCAAGTTTCAGTCTTTATCAACATAAGTCTACAAAATGGGGACTTACTCTTTAAATTCACACATGTCGTTGTATTTATTTGAGTTATCAAAGAAAACTTTTACGCAATTTACACCATTAAAACTGTTGGCGTATTATTTTATTTGAGTTATACAAGTTTGACTGTATTTTACAGAATATAAAGCGCAAAGCAGGTTACCCTGAAGCCTTTTACGTCGACTTAAAGGGTAATTATTCCATAGAACCATGTCTAAGGACTAACAACTTTATTAACCATAAATACCTAGTTAATAGCTTTATACGTGTATTCAGTTATTAATAAATACATCGTTTATACCTCGGTTGTAGTCGTGTGCACAATTTGATTTCACGACGCCAAGGGCATTTTCGCTGCCTACTTGGCCGATTGTAAAACATCTGGTAAATCAGTGATAAGTGGGGTGGTCATGGTGTAGTGGTTACGTCGTCAATTGCCACGCTTTCGATTCATGGTTTAAATCCTGATGTTAGTAAGCATTTATTTATTTCTCATGATCAATCTGATCAATTGCGAATGCTTGTGTGAACACTATAGCGAAGGCATAATACTGGCAATAGGTTGTTTATATGACTGTAACAATTGTTCGCTTTGTTGGATGATTGATATGCCTATGACATCAGGCGTTAAAAAAAAAATAAAAAAATAATAATGTGAATCAGAAGCCAAGACAAAAATAACAAAAAAAAAAAAAAAAAATAAAATAAAAAATCTCCCCAGTTATCTGGACGGCACCCCGTCCAGAGGGTATTCATAACCCCTTGAGTGCGCCCAAATTATAAAAAAAAGTACTAGGTATAGTAATATGTTTTTAAGCAGTGTGTTTCTAAATGGCAGAACTTTTTGCCGTTGCCTTATTAATTAAATAATTTAACGATTTTAATGTTTTTTAAGTTAACATCTAAACCCCAAAAAATTTAATGAATCATTTGATGAAGTACATATTATTAGTAAATATGTAGTCGTATATGCATGTAGAATTTCGTTTCCAATTCAATATTATTGAGTCCTTTGCTGCTTCAAGAAGTTATGAATCAGTTTTGCATCACATGTTCTATTTAAACGTAGCAGTAAGTGAACCAGTTCATGTTTGTGAAGCCATCTAAAAGGTGAACTATACAAGGTCACTCAAATTGCAAAGTTTACCTCATAATAGCTGAAAGACTTTTCCATAGCAACCGAAAATTTAACAGCAATAAAATATAAAGTAGCTGTCGTGATGTGAAATAGATCAGCAGCAGCACACAGCATTTCTATTTCCTATGTTTTTCATATGACTAGTATCGCGTATAGTCGAAATTCGAGAGAAATAACGCTATGTATTTGTTTGCATAACTTTTTCTTTGTAATATTCTCTCGTGTAGGAAAGGCAAATCGATCTAAGCTCATATAGCCACAAACGTGATCAAAATGCTTTCATTTATTTGGTTCAAGTGTTTTGTATGGGGAAATCATATGTGTATGCTCATTTTATTTCACCTGACTTAACGGTAACACACGCACATCTTTTTATTTCTATAGTGCAGTACCTTTCGAATGATATAAGTTTCATCCCCCTCCTTTTATAATAAATTCTAAAAAAACGTACGAAAAATTTCGTGTTCACGTATTAATATACATATAAGATCTAAGATAATATATAAGATTTCCTTGGTTTTTTTTTATAATTTGGGCGCACTCAAGGCGTTATGAATACACTTAACATGTTTACACACAGTGCGGGCATTGGAAAGGATAGATAGAGAGAGTGGAGAAAGATTTTGGTGAAGTCGCTTTTTTTTTAAGCTCAGTTGTTTATGCTTCAGAGAAACACCGTACAAAAATTGATCTTGTTAAACGAGATTAACAAATTTCGTCGAAAGTAGTGGACAATTTGCATACGTATATGTACATATACATATAGGTAGCTTCATACATATATAAATCGGCAAATATCTCTGGGTAAAAACTCCCTAAAAACTTCTCGGTTGATTTGTAGAGCATTCTTTCTGGTCTAGAACTTAAAGAAGTCTATGACAAATTTTTGGATATATTAGCCTAGAGATTTACGCAGTTCGTGCCTCTCATGAAGAAAAGCCAGTCTTGCAAACTACGGTTACAAAATCAAAGGTGTATTAATTAGAAGAATGCTAAAAACAAAGTGTTTAAATTATTCAAGAAGTCAAGATGTGACATAGACAAAAAAAATTTTTTTCCAATTGCGCCGCAAATAGTAAAAGAAAGCTAAATGGTATCCTGCAAAATATGGAATTTGAAGGCACTGATTCAACTTGTGAGCTCTTTGCAAAGTTTTTTTAATCAGTATATGGTGATCACTCGAATCTTAGTCTGTCTTTTGTTAATAATTCATTTAATTGTAATACATGTATAGGATCGCTGTATTTTTCGATTGACGATGTTTTTCAAAGCATACAAACTTTGAACTCTTGCCAAAGTGCTGGTCCTGATCGAATTCTATTTGATGTTCTTATATAATACAATTTATCATTGTCTTTACTATAACACTCATTTTGAATTCATCCTTAGTTTCTGGTACGTTTTAAGATGAATGGAAATTTTCGTTTATAACTCCCATATTCAAAGCCGGGTCCCAACAAAAAGTTGAAAATTATCGTGGATTTCTAAACTTTCAGATATTCGGAAACTATTCCAGTCAATTCAAAAATAAAAATAAAATATCACAATTAAGGAGGAAATATCATTGCAACAACATAGATTTGTATCTGGTAGATCCACATTAACCAACTAAATGCTGTTTAAAATATCTTTTTGATTCTGTGGAGTTGGAATATCAAGTTGATGTCATTTTTACCGATTTCAAGAAGGCTTGTGACTCAGTATGTTATGGGTTAGGCTAAGTTAGGTTGAAGTGGCTGCCAGCTGAGAATCGCCAAAACACTTAGACCAATAATAAATCCATTGTGATGCCACGTGGATCATAGGAGAAAATATCTCTACCTACTCGCTAAAACCTTTTCGAGCTTCTTTTGAAGCCTAGGAGGCTCCTAATATAGCTATCTATTAGGTCGCATAAATCATTGTAATAAGTGGCTTCTGAATGGAACTTCCTTCTACGGCAGAGAACTGGGCAGAAACAAAGGAGGTAGGAATACTTTCTTCCTCTTCTTCATCCATGCAGCTTTTACAAAAGTCGTTCGCAAAAAGGCCTAGCCTTGTAGCATGCTTGCTTATTAGACAGTGTCATAGTATTCTTATAATCAAATAAAGGTCATTTGTTCTCAATCTAGGCTCATTGAGGTCTTACCTGGTGTCCTCCAAGGTAGCCACTTAGGGCTTCATATATGCCGATGACCTAAAGATCTTTTTGCGTGTTAAAAATATTTATGTTTGTCAAAGTCTCCAAAATGATTTAAACACAATAGTAAAATGGTGTGAGCTTAATCGACTTACCTTGAACATACATAAATATCATTCCTTTTCTGTGTATCGTATACTAGTTCCTGTTCAATTATTCAATTCAATTCAATTAAATTTTTATCTCATTTCAAGTTTTAGAAGTATATAATATTGGAAGTTATCAATAGATGAAATAAAATGAAATAAATTGAAGCATTCTGTAGTTAAAAGAAACTAGCGGCGAATGCAGCGAGGTCATAAGGACTTAAAAGATATTCAATTTAAAAGTTGTTAGTGGGGGTTTGCAGTTTATAGTTAAGATATCTAGAAAAGTATGTGTTATAAGTAAACCAGACGTATAATACATTATTTATATTATTATGCTATACTATCACTCGTAACGAAAGATTAATTTCATTCAGATCAAACTTAAACAGCCATTTTTAAGTTCTCTTTTGAATGCAAAGGATGACTATTTATGACTATATAACACACGGGACCAGCCTTTCCGTAAAACCGAAATTAAAGATCTTGGTGTGATTTTTGACATGAAACTTGTATTTTCGTTTACAAAAGTCGTTTACAAAATTTATTATAAGACAAATGAAATGGAATCTTGATATGATGCCCTCTTATCCAACAAGATGCGCTTTAAATGGATTAGATACCTTAGAAATGAAGCGAATTGTTCATTGTACCTATAGCGTTTATTCATAACGTCTTTTCTTATCATATAATATGTCCCGATAAACATCAAACATACTGTTTATATGCACCTGAAAAAATTTTACGAACAAGAAGTTTTTTTTATTAACCGCTACATATTTTTACAATTATACTCTTAACGAACCAATGACTAAGTATATTACTTTTTAATTCTGTCTATACCGAATAGATTTATATGATGATAGATCAAAATTGAGATTATCAATATTAAATCTTAATATGTCGTGAAATATATATATACAATTTTATATTATCTTGTCTAAAATCTGTTAGAGTTGAGCTCGGTAGATGAAATAAACTAAACTAAGCTAAAAGATCTTCCATCTTTAGTATCCTTTGTTATCCACAATAGCAGTTTGTCTTTATTAAAAACAAAAATTAATTCACTTTATTCCTTCCTGTATTTGCTGCTTTTTTATAAGAAACATCGGAAATAACCAGTCTGGCCTAGTATCAGTTTGTTTTCAAGTCAAAGTCATTCTTGCAAAATTACAAATATTTACTTAAAGCCTGATGTGCTTTAACAACTTTAACCAATTATTTATCCATTTTCAAATTAAAACCTGAAGTAATTTTCCGCAAATGTCTCGCAATATGAAGCTTCCCAGTCCCAACTGTAAAATCTCTTACAATAATTGCAAACCCCAAAAAGTAAAGCGTAAATTATTTGTATTCTACAGACGACAGGGTTGGTGGTGGTGAGTGCACTTAAAATAGTTTCTCCAAGTTCAAAGGTAAAAGAATTCCTGAGATTCATTGCGGTTATCTATTTCTTATTTAAAGTAAACCGCTTGAAATATTTTGTACGCGCCATATATATCGGTAAATTCGTGTACCCTGCCCCAAGCACTTAATTGATTTTTTATGAAAATCGCACCTTTAATGGTAAGGTAAATTAGAAATTTGAAAAATAGGATATGGACGGCCTGTAACCAATACCATTATACCTTTCCAAGTTGAGAAAATTCGAATTCAAGTAAATTACATACATATGTAACGTATTGTTATAATTTTACTGTATTATTACCATTATACAATATTACTATAACTATACTTGTAGACGAACCTTGTTCTGAGATCATAACCTTGCCGAAATAAGAAGAAGAAGAATTACTATAATTATACTTGTATATGTACACCATTTTTATAACCCCGAGTGGCTTATTGCATCCAAAGTACTTTTTGATGTTATTTCTTAAACACTTTTAAGGGCAGCAATATTCCTATTCGGCCAAGCGTTGCGGTGATGCACAGGCAGTGCCCGATTAGTAATTGACTAGGTTTTCTCTAATTTTGCAATAATTCGTCGGATTGAGCTCATAGCAGAACATTCCTGGCGACCATAAGTTCCACGTAACTCGCTCATCGTTTGGCGTTCAGAGCGCGAATTGTTATATAAAATTTTCACAATTTCGGAGTTTTGTTAAAGTTCGCATTTTTTCATGTTTAAATTTAAGAAATGACAGAATACAATCGTCATAGAATGGTAGCGCTATCATACCAAACATAACCACAATCGGCTATTTACGTTCAGGCTTACCTATTGGAATTTCTTTTACATTGCACACAGTGGTGTTCAGGGAAATAGCACACCTCTTCGTTTTTTTCTTAAGTTTTTTTGTTTTACTGGCATACAATTGGTTGAATTCTTAGTTTGGGGGCCTTCGTACATTAGTTTTTCCATCAGATCCGACCCTTTTGAATTTAGATTCATCGCTTCACAAAATATTTTTCCAGAAAAGAATGCAGCGATTTTTCAAAATAAACGTTTTAACATGAACCCTTGTAAATCTTAAGCCTTTTTGTCTCTTTCTTTTGACACGACATGTTTTTTCGTTGTAATGCGTTCATGTAGATTCGGCGCGGCTGCGTTGTACGGTTACTGCCGATACTTTAACGTCAAACCAGTCCTTAATTTCATTTTTATTCTCCGCAGAAGTTAAAAATGGATCCCGTTTAATGAGACGCTGCATTGTTCTGTCCATATGCACAGTGGTCCTTCTTGGCTGTTGCTTACGAATTTTGTTAACTGATGTCTGTTCTTCTTCCAAATACTTTACCGTGTTTTGTACCAGTTTTCCTTGTGATCTGTGACTTCAACTATGGCGATTACTTGGCACTAAAAGACGTACGAATGCGCTACATGAAAGAATTTAATGGCCTTTTCAAAATTTTACTAGATGCGCTATTTCTGTAAACACCACTGTTTTTTTTTTTTTTTTAGCTTGTGCCAAGGATGTGTCTTCATAGATACTAATAGCCTGAGTGCTACTAGCATGCACGATTCGCAAACCTGAGTAATCGATTCCATCGAATCGAATACGCCTACGTACTAAACACACACCCTACACACTTCAACCACTCTCCCCGCGGTACTGCCATTAGGTATTTCTTCGCGGGGCTGATTAGCAATTATGCTCTAGTCTCCGATGCCGCCTCTTGGGCTCTTCTTAGGGCTTCTGCTCTTTGCAGCGCATTCTGCACACATACTATAAATGAGCAGATCTCCATCCACTCGCCCTCTGATCGTGTCATGTGACTTACAAGATTTTCTGGACTTGGCAGGTTTGCTCCATCTTCTGCAAAGCGTCTGCAGTAGAACACTGCATGCTACGCGTCCTCCTCTTCGTTTGGACATTCTGGACACAGGGTCGAACTATCGTGTCCAAATCTATGGAGGTATTTCCAGTAGCCACCGTGTCCGGACAGGAACTGTGTGAGGTGGTAGTTACAGTTCCCCTTCGCTCTCTGATTTTATAGTGGGAATGAGCTTGTGGGTCCACCTGCCTTTTGTAGTGCTGTCCCACCTGGTTTGCCACAGCGTTGCTGATGCTGCGCTTTCCTCCTCCTTAATCCATTTTGCTTCTTACCGGTTCGAGGGACGTCTAAGGTATATCCTCTGCATCTCATCAGCGAGGATGTCGATCGGGACCATCCCAGCTAAAACGCAGGCTGCATCGTCGAAGATAGTTCGGAAGCCGCTGATCACTCTGATTGCGCAGAGCCTGTGAGCTGATGACAGCTTCTTCCTGCACTCATTTGTCGCCAGTGCACCTGCCCATATCGGGGAAGCGCATAGAAGTACAGAGCTGACCACTCTGGACAGCAGGATCCTGCGGTCGTATCCAGGCCCGCCGATGTTCGGGAGCATTCGGGAGAGTGCATCAGCAATGCTTTCTTACTGGAATACTCGACGTGGGCTTTGAAGCGCAGCCTGTTGTCGAGAATGACTCCAAGGTACTTCAAGGATTCTTTGGACCTGATTGTCTGGTTTCCGACTTGGAAGCTGGCATATTCCACCTTTTTGCGGCTGGTTATTAGGACAGCTTCGGTCTTGTGGGCAGCTAGTTCCAGACCGGTAGACTCCAGCCATTCCTTTATTCTTATAACTGCCTCATCCGTGGCAGACTCCACCTCGTGTACGTGCTTGGGTACTGTAACCACTGCGATATCGTCAGCGAAGCCAATTACTTTGACTCCCTCGGGCAGTGTTAGTCGCAGAACTCCGTCGTACATAATGTTCCATAGGAGAGGTCCCAGAACCGACCCTTGCGGGACTCCCGCGGAAACACTGTAGTGCTTAACGCCATCGTCAGTATGGTATCTTAGCTTCCTATTGCTGAAGTAGTCCGTGACTATCCTCAACAGGTAGTATGGTGTATCCATTCTGGCCAGGGATCTCCTAATGAATGACCAGCTTGCCGAGTTGAACGCATTTTTGACGTCGAGCGTTACTACTGCGCAGTATTTCTTCGTCCCCCATTTCCACCTTTTCCCTTGTATTGCTTCAGTTGCTATATCTACTACCGCGTTTATGGCATCGACGGTAGAGCGTGATTTTCTGAAGCCGTACTGACCGTCTGACAGGGCTCCGTTTTCCTCCGCCACCGCAAGCAGTCTGTCATAGATGATGCGCTCTAAGATCTTTCCCAGCCTATCGAGCAGGCATATTGGGCGATACGATGATAGTTGTCCAGGCGGCTTATTGCCCTTTGGAAGCAGCACTAAATGTTGCAATTTCCATGGTGTAGGGAATACCCTCTTATCTATGCACCTTTGCATCTTTGTTAGAAAGATGTCCGGTCTCGTCTTAACAGCCGCCTTGATTGCCCTATTCGGGATGTCATCCGGTCCAGGTGCTTTGCTGTCTCCGATTTTTCTGCATGCCCCAAAAAGATCTTTTGACGTGATTGCCGGGATATGCTCCGTGCTGATCTCCCTCGTGATGGAGACCATAGTAGTTGGTCTATGGGGGAATAGGTGCTCTACTATAGTCCTTAGCATTGCCGGGCATGTTAGTTGTTGAGACCTGATACTTTTAAGCTTCTTCATCACCACTCTATACGCTATGCCCCAGGGGTCTAATTCGGCCTCGTCACAGAGCCGCCTTAAGCTCCTTGACTTACTCTCCTTAATGCCCTCTTCAGTTCTCGCCTCGCCAATTTAAATGTGGTTAGCCGCTCTTGGAAATCTTGTCTGCCTCTGGATCTGTGAGATCTGCGTCGTACTTGTAGGCACTTCGCTCTAACCCGTTTAATCTCGTCGGTCCACCAGTAGCAGGGCTCGCCTCTTTTACTGACAGACCTTCTGGGCATTGCTGCGTCGCACGCTGTGGATATGACCTGGATCAGCTGATGCGAAAGTGCCTCAGCCGATCCATTATTTGTTGTGACACTGGTGCTTAACATTTCTTCGAACATGTGTTTGTCGAAGAGCGTATCCTTCCACTTTGGTCCTGTTAGGGTGGGACGCAGTCTACGTTTCTCCTCGCCGACGTTAAATAGAATTGCCTGGTGGTCACTGTGGGTATAGTCTTCGCTGACCCGCCATTTGGTTTTCCGCAGGAGTGAGTTGCTCATGAATGCGATGTTAATGATTGACCCTCTGCCTGCCTTTCGAAGCGTTTCCGCTGTACCGTCGTTGGCCAGACTAATGTCCAGTGCCGCGAAGCATTCGAGGAGAGCTTTTCCCCTTCCTGTGGTTCTATTGTCCCAATCAGTAGCCCAGGCGCGTCAGCTACGATGTCGTCCAGCAGCTTTAGATATTCCGCCAGTGGTAGACTGGGGGCGCATAGCAACTATAGAAGTGCACACCATTTATCCTTGCAGATACGAAAAGGTCAGCCTGGTGGCCGACTGACTGCACTGCATAGCTCCCGCAGGTCCATATCGCAGCTTTCCATTTATGGGCTTGTGCGGTTCGCTTATTAGGGCTACGTCAATCCTTTTCTCTCGTACTGTTTGCGCCAGAAGGTCCTGTGTGGTGGCGCTGTGGTTTAGGTTTATCTGGATGATATTCATCATATTAATTTGTCCAGTGGCTTCTTGAATACCGAGCACTTGCCGCTACCAGCTACGTGACCGTCTTACACCAGAAGCATAATGCGTCCTTTTTGCATTCTTTGGCTATGTGGCCCTCCTCTCCACAGTTTCGGCACTACTTGGATCGGTCATGCTCGCTCTTGCATTGAAGCGCCATGTGGCCAAACTGCAGACACCTAAAGCATTTGGTGAGGGCATTTCGAACACGAATACGGCAGTTCACCCAGCCGACTTTGATTTTGCCGGACTCCAGCAGCTTGTTCCCCTTCTCTGTCGGTAGCCCCACTGTCGTGATCTGCGTGCCACCGTAGGCCTTCTTAGGGCTGAGCACATCTGCTTCGGCAACCTCAATGTTGTACTGAGCCTTGATAGCTTCGCAGATGTCTCTCCTAGTGGTGCCTTCGTCAAGGTCTTTGATTTCGACCGTGGATCTGTGAACTAGAGTGCGGATCTCCGCCTCTACGCCAAGGTTCTCACCGATTATGCTCCTAAATTGTTCGGTTCTGTCACCAGATTCGCGAAGCTGGAACAGCAACTTTCGGCGTAGGAAAGTTAACCCTTGGTTGCCACCACTATTGCGTCCGATCGCGTTTTTTCATTGACGGTCTTGCCTGGCTTCTTCTCATCCTTCTTGTTCTTTTTGAGAACTTTCGACCAGGCACTGCCGCGGCCTATAGTCTGCTCATTGCTCACCGCACTAATAGGCTTTTGACTCTTTGTGGCTGTGTTGGCGACCTTCTTCCTGTAGGCATTTAACCATTCATTTTCTCCTGTTGCCCGTTGCTTGCTTGTGGTTGCGTTTGCCCGCTTATCTGTGGCCATTGGGGTCTCAACGCCAACTGCAGCATCGAAGTTTGGCACAACCCCTTATGAGGTATTGTGTCAGAGTCGGATCGGTGCTAAGCAGGAATGTTACATCTGCACCTACACCACCAACTTAATGGTGACGAAAACACCACTGTATGTTGGTACATATGTATGTATATCACGTTAAAAATAAAACTACTTATTTTTGACATTTAAAATAAATATATCAAAAGGGTCAAATAAATTGATGATCGTTTTACCGCAATACGAGTTTTAAATTTTTTTTTTATTAAAAATAAAACGTAGATAATATTTTACAAATATGTGTATGAAAAACCCACAACAAATGCTTACCTAGATACGTGTATATTCTCAAACATATTTTTAATTGGAATTTACATTTCCAAGAGGAAATATTTAAATCGTAAAATGCGTTGAAGTATTTTGAAAAGGGAAATTTCGTTGTTTTCGTGATTGGAGTTACACGACCACAACTACTCCAAATTTAAGTTGAATTATTCAACTATAAATTAGTTCGGTTAATCAATGAATAAAAAAATCAACTTTCAATCAGTTAATTAAGTAGTTCGCATGCCTTGTAAAAGGGGATCGAATACCAAAACATGAACAATGTATGTACCTATTAAATAATACTTATAGTCAGCAATTCAATGTCCTGTAGAATATATATATTTTTTTAACTAAATCGTTACAAAGCGTTTTCAGATTTACATTTTTGGATTGGCATTTCGTAAAACTGAATGTTCAGAAACAGAGGACGCCGCTAAGTTGTTATACGTGCTTTGATCGTAAAATTGTTTAACTAATGTTTAAATCTTTAATTCCTCCGTAGATACGAGTATATAAATTTAATAAACTACGAGTATTACTAGTTTATTATAAAAAAAACTTTATTCAAATACTCTTAAAATTATTTACAAAGGTTAGCTAATGCGACCAAAGTATCGAGTTGAACTGAACGGAAGAAAAATAAGAATCAACTCCATGTGTGCTTATTGTGGTGCCTTTTATAGGCTTATCCCTATTGGCTTGGGTGTTGGTTCTATGTCCATATATTGTGAGTTTCGATGGCTTGGGTCTAAATATAGATTCGATGAAGTGAGTTTCTTGATGCAGACTTGGGTATTGGTTCTTCGTCCATATGTTGTAAGTTTCGATGGCTTGGGTCTAAATATACATAGATTCGATGAAGTGAGTTTCCTGATGCAGGCTTGGGTGTTTTGGATGACATAATTTTATGTTCTGGTGAGCATGGATTGATACGTTAACTTATGTATTTTCAGATTTTCCCTGATATGTGAGAAATTTACCCTTAAAAGCGAATCTAGTCATCATTTTTTTTTGTTTAATTCGTAAGACCTTGTCAAAGAAATGTAAAACTGAAAAGGTGGCCATGGTACCCATTCATTTCAAATAACCCATTGCCTGGAAATAAATTCAGGGCCCTGATTTGGATCTGCAGCTGCGAATTTTTTACTATATATCATACTTAGTTCTGCTAACTATACTTTATTATAAAGGTTACATATCTTTTTTAATTTCACTCCTTTATTTTGTACTTGTTCGGTCCTTTTTTTCGGATTGAAATCAAGAAAAAAAAGTATATAGTATCATATAAAGAACACAACTCCAACCGTACGTATTGTGTCTACATCAAACGCATCCATTCATTATAAACGACTCCAGTCACGTGAAATTTTCCTAGCTGGTCGGAAATAAGTGTCTTCATGAAAAAAATGTCCGACAAAACTTCGTTTGACGAGTATGAAGATTCTTCGAATGTACTTGATCAGTAGAACTGCATTAAAAATTACTGCACTGAAGAAAAATTCACCAAGTGGAATTCCGAAAATCTGTCTATCGTTGAATGTTGGGTGGAAGTCTTCTAACATGTGGACGATCAGCATGTGCCTTTCATCGAATTTTCGCAAATCATTGAGTTCCTCATTTGCGTCCTTGGCTTTTCAGCTCCTGTTGAACCTGTGCTTTCGCAAGTGAAGAAAGTGTTGGAAAAGGAGAGCTCTGCTCTTCAGATATCGACGCTGAAATCTATTTTAATATTCCAAATTCAATTTGGAACTTACGTGCATCGGCTTTTATAATTTTATCAAAACCGTAGCTACTACGAAAAATTGCGAATCAGGGAAGTACAATATTTCAAACCAAGAGAAGGTCAAGCCGAGACAAGTCCGAGGGCAATGTCAACAATGTCAGTTGATGTGGATAAAAGTCGATAAATTGTTTCGATTTTCAATTAATTTTTGAAAACTCCGATGTTAGACATAAATTTTCCGCTGAAATACATATATTTACGAGTACTTTTTTATCCTTTGTTTTCAACCCAGATATACTTTTTAATACCTTTTTTTAAAATGGTATACCATATATACTTTTTCTTTTTCGCCCAAAAAGTGTTGGTTGGACTTATCATACTCTAATCTCATTCGAAATAGAAAAGCATATTATTGGTTAAGAAGGTAATCAAAACGCGGTCATTTATTTCCAAATTTGAGTCCTGTTTACATACTCTGTCATACCTGAGCTCAACGCCTTTTTACGTCTTCAGGTGCACAACCGTATGTGTCACTCTGATAAAGTTCGAATAGTAGAGGTTCTTCTGGCATCCTGAACTCAATTTTGTACTTCTTCTTCTTCCTTTTATCAGCGAGGTTATGATCCGAAAACCAGGGATCATAACCCTCCCACTTCACCGCATTTCTACTGATCCGCCTTGAACTCAATTTTGTACTTACTCGACTTAGGCGGTTTTACCTTGTGGCCTGATGATGTATAAGTAGAGAAGAAAGCCATTTTTGTTTTTTTTATAAAATTTGTAGTCTTGAAGTCTTTTTTTTTACAAGTGTTATCACAACCAGCTCTTCGGTAGTTGTCGAGAATCTGTCGGAACCATCCTCTTTTTCGAGAGCTAGCCACCCTGATTTATGCTAGTATAATGAGTATTCTTGCATGACCTAGCGGTCTACCAGTCCAGTGCATCTAGTTCTGGTTTGGTTCCTTGCAATCCTAACTTCATATGTCTGAACGATTCGGGTACGATTTGACAAGAACGCCTGCCGTATGTGTAGGAGAAACTGACTATAAAGCCCGCAGCTTTTGTTTTTCTTAACTGGTGGATCATTTTCTAGCTACAGCTATGCTCTTAATAACTGCACCGTGCCTGTCTTGTTGTGAGAACCTGTGTACTGCGTATCTAAAAAAATACGATTTGGCTGGGACTTAACATTTTAAGGCTAGGCACCCGTGTGTAGGTTAGGTTAGGTTAGGTATATGGGCTGGCAGGGAGGGACGCTCTCTGCCACACTCAGGTCAGCGTTGATCCATTGTGGTACCCATGCGGGAAAAAGTAATCCCTTACCCAATGAAACTAAAAACTACTAACTCAGTCACTTATTTCATTTCTGCATACAAACCACCCTGATGATTTGATGAAGTTCAACATCTTTTCTGTTGAAACGCCGGAGAGTTCCTCGAGATGCTGGAAGAAATATTTACCAAGGAACTTTTTCCTGGAGTGTTGAAGACTCGGGCAGTGGCACAGGAAGTGGGTTGTGTCCTCAAAAACTTCCTCGTCACCACAGCCTCTGCAGAGTTCCTCCTCCGTCAGGCGTAGTTTCTTCAAGTGGTACCGCAGAGTGTTGTGCCCCGTGATGATGCCCACGAAGGTGGAAACGGATTTCTTATCTTTACGGATGATTCTCTCGGTCTTTGCTTTGTCGAAAGATGGCCATAGCTTCCTAGTGATGGCGCAAGTTTCCATGGAGTTCCATCTTGTGTTCGCCTCCTCAGTGGCTTTATTCCTTGCGGCGAGCTTGAGTGTGCAAGGCGGGATACACGCAGGGGGGTCAACTTGTTTTGGTGGGGCTACTGAGCCGATTCTCGCCAGCTTGACGGCTTTCTCATTGCCTGGGATACCCTCGTGTCCAGGAACTCAACAGAGCGATACCTTGTGCTGTGTTCCAAGAACCCTGAGCTCTTCTCGACAACACTTCACAAGCTCCGATTTAATTTCTATGGCAGTAATCGCTCTTATAGCTGCCTGGCTGTCGATGATACCTTCTGGCGGTATTGCCCTTACCGCAGACTCACGGGCGGCTGTTGCCACTGCTAAGACCTCTGCTTGGAAAACACTGCTGTGGTCTGGAAGTCGTATTGATTTTGATACACCTAGAGGGTCGGAGAAGATACCTGATCCTACACCAGTGCTCATTTTTGAACCATCCGTGTAGATGGCTATAGATTCGGCGTTAGGTATATGACCGCTTTTCCAATGTTTCCTGCTAGAGTAGGCGGTAGAGAAAGGCCTTGTAAAGTCTAAATATGGCGTCATGTAATCCGTTACGGGCATACGGCCAAAGTAATCGAGTAGGATCATCGAGTGACCTGTTCTGCTTGGTTTCCAGTTCGCTGACTGACTTATTCTCATAGCATTAATGGCTGCTGATGTTCGTATAAAGATGTCTAGCGGTAGCAGGTTGAGGATAGCCTCGAATCCTGCGGTTGGCTTGTCCTCATTGCATTGATGATGCCAATGCACGCTAGTCTTTGAACTTTGATAATTGCCTTTAAGTTGGTGGATTTGTTGACAGCTGGCCACCATACTAGATTGCCATAAGTCAGTATGGGTCTAACTATAGCCGTATACATCCATAGTATGACTTTGGGGGAGGGTCTCCAGGCTCTACCAAAAATTCTACTACATGAGTAAAAGGCTATTGTTGCTTTCTTAATTATTTCCTCTATATTTAATCTCCAATTGAGCTTTTTGTCTAGTACAAGGCCCAGGTATTTTGAGCTATCGGACAATCTGAGTGGGATAGAAGGTGTACTAAACTCCGGTATTTTTCTCTTATTCGTAAAATGTACGAGTTCGGTTTTTTGGGGACTAACCTTTAGACCGCAGCTCCTGGCCCATATGCTAAGAATATTTAGGTCTCCGTCAAGTTGTTCGCTAAGGGTAGGAAGGAATTTAAGTGTTGCAAGCAGCACGACGTCATCCGCGTACGCTGTAGCTCTGACCCCACTGTACCTCATTAAGAACAATGACCCAGAGGAGTGGGGAGATTACCCCGCCTTGAGGGGTACCCCTCGAGGCGTATGCTTCGAGCTTTGAGCCCTTAAGTTCGGTGGTTATATGTCGTTCCTTGAGCATGCTAACAATCCAGTTAATTAGACTGGTGTCGATGTCTGGGTATCTTAGTGTTCTTTTAACCGCTTCGGTATTTACATTATTGAAGGGCCCTTCAATGCCCAACAAAGCAGTTAGTGTGAACTCTTTATCCTTAAGTGATTTTTCTATAGAGCCGACAACATGATGTAGGGCAGTTTCCACACATTTACCCTTCGTGTATGCGTGTTGGGCTGGGGATAAGTCCCCCGGGCGTATTCTACTACGTATGTAGATGTCGAGTAATCTTTCAAAAGTTTCCAGGATGAAAAAGGTAAGGCTTGTTGGTCTGAAGTCCTTCGCGGTGGTGTGACTAGCCTTGCCCGCCTTGGGTATAAAAACTACCTTTACCTCCCTCCATGTTCTTGGTATGTGACATACTGGTGACTACTGGCAAATAGCTTTTTGAGAACTGGGATAATGATTGGTGCAGTTTTTGCAGCATGATCGGTATAATCCTATCAAGTCCTGGGGATTTAAAGGGGGAGAACGATCTTATTGCCCACTCTATTCTATCCTCTGTTACCAAATCCGCCGGGGGTTCCAATTTGCTGTGATTGTTGTTATTAGTACTGCCACATGGTACGGTAGTACACCCCGGGAAATGCGTTTTAATAAGCAGTTCAAGGGATTCCAAACGAGACTCGGTCCAGTTTCCTTCAGTGTTCTTTAGGGAACCTAGAGTTTTCGATTCTCTGGAGATGATTTTCCTCAATCTGACCGTTTCTGTTGTACCCTAAACCTCGTCGCAAAAGCGTTGCAACGACTGTCTTCTGGCTTTTTGCGTTGCGCTCTTGAAGTTCCTCTGACTGGCTTTGTATAGCTCCCAGTCCGAGTCAGCTCCCGTTGATTTCGCCAGGTTCAAGAGTTTCCTTGTTTCTCTTCTTATTCTGGCTAGTTCTTTGGTCCACCATGGGGGTGAGACTGTTGTCTTAGGTTTAGATACGGGACATGCCTTCTGGAAAGCCTCTTTGAAGACAGCAGTGATTTCCTCGGCTTTTCGGTCAATGTGCGCTGGGTCATGTAAGTAACATTCTTGTAGTAGATTCGCGTTCCTCCGCACCTCGCAACTGAAGGTAGTCCAGTCGGTCTTCCTTGGGTTTCTATGGGGTTTGGGAAAGTCGCATTTATCATTAAGATTAAATTCAATAAATCTGTGATCGGAATAGGATTCTATCCCCAAAGTATTCCAATTTTCTATAGAGAAGGTATTTGAGTTACTTGCTAGTGTAATGTCAGTAACCTCCTGCCTGTTTCTAGCTACGAAAGTGGGTTCAGAACATCTATTGGCTACTAAAAGATTATGTTCGATAATAAATTCGAAAATCAACTCACCGCGTGGGTTTGTATCACCACTGCCCCATTGCGCGTGGTGTGCATTCGCATCGCAGCCTAGTAGTAGGTCCGTCTCTCGATTTCCGCTTTCCTTGTTAAACCGCGGGTGAGTTCGGATGGCGGTCCGTCATTTCCGTCGTAAGTCATGTACACGGCTGAGATAATCAGAGCGGGGGGCCCCCTCCGGTCAAGCCTTACTACCGTCTGGTCTGAGTTGCTGTAGGTACATAGATAGAAGAAATAAGTTAATGTGTTTCCTAGCTACGATACAAGTTCTGTTCTTACGGTCCGCGTTTAGCGGTTCGCTGCTGTACAGTACTAAATCTTTATGATTTAGCCCACTAATTTTGCCACGGGAGATCTATGGCTCTTGTACGAGAGCTATGTCTATGTTCCTCTCGCCTAGAAGATATATAAGGTTGGCGCTAGCAGATATGCTGTGGTGCAGGTTTATTTGAATGAATTTCATGTTCTTACCCGTGTGTAACTTTTCGATGCTCGTATAAATCCATGAAAACTTAAATCAAAAAGTTTGCATAAAGATATTTCCACTGGATTTTTATTACAAATATCTTATATGTGAGTTCAATTCAAAGCCAAAAGTCAATGGTGCTTGAACGCATATTTTTATTTTTCTTATACTATTATATTTTCAACATTTTGTAGAACGCAGGGGCTCTTATAAATATCACTTCTTCATCATAATTATCAACTTTACTATTTCATTTCTCCCTAATATCCCTTAAATATATTTTTTTTCTAGTTTAAAAGTCCCATTGAGAATAAAAGTGCGGAAAGAGCAAGCCGAACAAACAAGCGTAACAAACTTCTGACAAATTCAAAACATTAAAAACTTTTACACTACTAATTCACTTGAGGAAAAAAAAAAAGTTTTAAAACTAGTTTTAAACTGCAAAGGAAATGTGCTATTTTGCAAATAATTTTCCATGGGGTTAATAACCAAATGGGATATTGTTTTTGTAGAGTTCATAGAACGATGAGTATCACATATTGCCGTTCTGGACCTAACAAACGATAACTGAAAAGAAATTGAAATTTGTGTCAGAATGGGGTGATTTGAATAAATTAAGATTGGTTGATGGGATATTTTGATTCCACTAAGGTGGGTCAAATTATAGACGAAGATTGGCGGCTAGCAATATAACGTATATTATTTTGTACGTTTACGTACACTTAATAAATAATAATAATAATATACAATCTTATTCGCTGAATGTGAAGTCTTCTGGCTAAGTGGATGTCATTGTATAGGCCGTACCTTCTCCTCCACTCGCCGTCTATGCAGACGGGACCAAAGATCACTCGAAGAACTTTTCTATCAAAGTAACGAAGTGCATCCTCATTCGATTTTGACAAGGTCCATGCCTCTGCGCTATACAGCAGGACTAGGATGATTGGTGTATTTGGGCTTTGTTACTCAATTGCCTTCTTAGTCCATAAACAAAAAAATGATTAGCAAGAGTAATTCTTCGTTTGAGCCTAAGCTCTTTATTACCTCAAAATTATATCTGTCTATTGTGGTGTTCTGTCGAAGACGGCGATGTTCGGTGGACATTTTTGTGTTGTGTTGTTTCATTGACCGCATCGATGCAGCAAAAATGGGTTTATCTTTGCTGCCTCGATCTCAATGCTCACAAACGCCCCACTGAGTTCTTCCGACTATGCTTATGTCATCGGCGTAAGCAAGTAGTTCTACAGACTTGTAAAAGATTGTACCTCCGGTGTTGGCTTGTGAGTTTTGTATAATTCTCTCAAGTATTATGTTGAAGGAAGCGCATGACAGCGCGTCACTTTGTTTTAGATCTTTCCTGACATGGAATAGGTCAGTGGTGTTCTTACCGACTTTAATGAACAGCGATAGTTCTCCATCGTCATTCCGCACAGACGAATGAACTTGGTAGGCATGCCGAGACCAGACATGGCTCTGCATAACTCGTGTCTATACGCGTAAACATAGGCGACTTTGAAATCGATGAAAAGGTGATTCGTATCGATTTTATATTTCGGGTTTTTCCCAAGATCTGCCGTAGTGTGAATATTTGGTTAATGGTTGACTTTCCCGGTCTGAAACCGCT
This sequence comes from Brachypalpus laphriformis, assembly GCA_945910035.1. Taxonomy (NCBI): domain Eukaryota; kingdom Metazoa; phylum Arthropoda; class Insecta; order Diptera; family Syrphidae; genus Brachypalpus; species Brachypalpus laphriformis. The sequence continues at coordinate 264,157,286 of OX246753.1, read as the reverse complement.
ATGATAAAGAACTATCAGGTTGTTGACGATCCGACTTATAGCTCTGTTGTAAGTTGGGCTAGCTTAGGGGTCTCCTTTCTTCAGAATTGGACAAATAATGCTGAGGTTCCATTCATCGGGCATACTTTCGTCCGACCAAATCTTACAGCTGAGCTCGTGTATGCTTCTTAGACCATCTAAAAATATTGCAAACAAAAAATACGAAATAATTTCGCAAGGTTTACTTCGTTTTAAAAAATAAATTGTATTGTCTTTTGTATCTAAGCAGAAAGCGTGGGGTTACGTTAGTTCCAGGTTCAAGAAGAATATTCATTGTGTCACTCCCAGACTATAACTAACATAATCTAGACAGTAGATAACCCCAACTGCCGGAATGCCAGGACTGTACAATTATTTATGGTTTGGGGAAGCCCTTTTGTACAGTCCTATAGTTAATAAAATCTGCGCTTCTTGATTGTTCATTGATTCGGAAAGTGAATGACGGATTATTGATTTGCACAGTAGAATGATTTATTCTAAAAATATTTGTACCAATATAACTTAAAAAAATTGAATTATTGATTATTAGGCACAAAAGATGAGCGCGTATATTTTGTCTTATTTATAAAGGCGTAATAACTGAAAAAACAAAATATAGAATTCTTGAAATTATATTTATAGAAAATATGTAGGATTGTATTCCGTTCTTTCCAATACAGTGGGGCCAAAATTATTAATGTGATAAATTAAAGCGTGCAACGCACTGTAGTTCTTATCCATTAGGAGTTCGTTTTTTCCATCGTTCTAAGGAAAAATGACCCACAAGTGTTTCCAAATGCTTCCAGTATGCATTGAGAGACAGGGTGATAAAGAAAAGTACTACCGTAAAGTACACTTTCTTATAAAAGTGTATGAAAGCTCCAAAACCACTTATCCTAGAGCAATAAAATTGGTCTAATTTAAATTACAAAGTAAATAAGTTTGTGTTTCACCTCTCTTGCAATTTACATGTTGAAGGTCATTCACAAAGACGATTAATTTTTTTATAAGTCCCACATAAATAGAAGGCCTAGTGCGAATACTCGATTTACAGGAGCCAAGCTGAGGTTAAGACCAGAGTAGTAGTCGATGTAGCCGCATATCAATACCGAATATGTAAGGGCGAAGTCAATTACCTTGGTTAGGTCACGCATTTACACATTGGTGCAGAAATCCTTTTTGTCAAGTTCACGGGGACTTTTAACCGACTCTAACGAAGTCCACGTTTCTTCCAGACTTAGTTGCCCGGTTAAACTACTGGATGTTATGCATTCCGATGCTGATTCGTAGAGAGATGATTCATGAGAATGTTTTGAGAAAAAAAAGTTCGGCAGATAGTGTCTCATGCATTAAGATAAAGGGGATGCATCCTGACCTTTAACATTTTCCGTAGCTCTAGTAGTGATTATTGCAGAACAACCTCTTTCTCAGATGAATTCAATAACCATTATCTTAACAATTACAAGAAACTTAACACGATAGAAAATGCTACTTGACAGCGGGTTTCCCTGCTAGAATCCTTTCGTGACATTGAGGTCCTCGTTATTTTTCAGCATTGATTGAGCTGCAAGCGTTTTCTGTCACCATTCTACCTAAGCGGATGAGTGTAACGTAGATACTAACTCCAGGTATGACATGGTATGGTTGTTTATATGCGGTTGTGCAATCAATCAAAGTTTATTCATCATGGTCCGAAAAGTACTTTTATTGCAATTAACATATATGAGAATGAAGAGCGGATACGTTCTCGTTTTTCATCGATTGTTTTAACGAATTGCTCTTTAATCAGACTTTTTGAGCTATGTACGTAGGTAGGTAGGTAAATTGGCGGTCCAAAAGAAACCAATTAGCGCTTAGGGTGCGCCGTTTTGTTACCACGGACTCGTGTATACCTATTGTTGTGGTGAGTTAAAAGGGATGTTAAGTTTAAACCCAACCCGTGGAGTTCAGAAAGAGGATTAGTTCTCCAATCCGCTTGTCCGCTATCTCCCTCAGATCCTCGAAGAAGGGTTTGCCAAGAGTTTGTTGCCTGATCCTCGCCAGGGCCGGACATCTGCAAGTAAGTGACATAGAGATTCTTTCTCATTAATATCCTAGCAGCTCCTACAAAAGGTGTTGTGGGGGATACCAAGCTTAACCGCATAGCCTCCAACTGGCCAGTGACTTATGATAATAGCTACGATTTTGGCAATAACTGATCTTGGCTTGCCTAGTAACTCTTTTGACCTGGGTTTGTTGAAACTGGGCCACGTCTTCCTAGATATGACACAGCTTGTGAGGCTGTTCCACCCGCGATTGGCTAGCTGGAGGAAGTGAAGGTGAATTTAGCCCTTAACGGCACCAAGCGGAATGTTGATTCTCTCTGCTAGAGAGCCGTTAAGGACCGGCCCTCGCCTGGCCAGCTCATCAGCACGCTCATTTCCCTCATGGTTGCTGTGCCCTGGGACCCAGATGAGAGTGATTCTCGAGTGAGTGCTTTGTTGATTCAATTCGAATCGGCATTGCTCTACCAGTTTTGAAGAGATGCAAACCGCATCAGTGGCCTTGATGGCAGCCTGGCTATCCGAAAAAATAGCGATATTGTGATTAGATGTTGGAAGATTGTTTAGCAGGCGGCAGGCTTCTCGAATCGCAAGAAGCTCCGCTTGGAAAACACTAGCAGAGTGTGGGAGACGGAAAGACCTTGATATATTCAGCTGGTCAGAGAAGATGCCTGCGCTGACTCCGCAGTCCATCTTTGAACCGTCCGTGTATATCCCTATATCATAGTTGCAGGTAACGCTTCCGTTCTTCCATTCTTCTCTGGAAGGGAATTTTGTTAAGAAGGATTTTTTGAAGTTGAGTTTGGGTATCGTGTATTCGGTCGAGGACGCAACCAGTTCGTCTCCACATTGGTATCGTCTCCAGGACCTTGCCGTGACCATATGGCCTTGTGGTCCAGCATCCATATTTCCTGAGCCGGACTGCGCTGCATATAGCTGTGTCTTTGATGCGTAGTTCGAGAGGGATCAGATGCAAGATCACACTGAGAGCATCTGTTGGACAAGACCTCATTGCTCCTGTGATACCCACGCACGCCGATCTCTGTACTTTTTTAATTCTGTCGATATTGTACTTTTTGCTCAAAGCTGGCCACCAAACGATAGAGCCGTAAGTAAGAATTGGACGCACAACGGCTGTGTACATCCAAAGGGTCAATGCCACAGCTCGTAGCCCATGAGTGTACCTTATCCAGAGCCCTCTTCATGAGTTGACTTGTCGTGGAGAGGAACTTTCCTGATACTAGTATAACCATATCATCCGCGTACGCAACCACTTTAAAACCATCCCTATCAAGTCGCACCAAAATTTTATTAATCGCCATTAACCAGAGCAGGGGGGAGATGACTCCGCCTTGTGGAGTTCCTCTGTTTACCGTCTTAGTTGTACTACTGTTGCCTAGTGTTGCATGGATTATACGAGTACTGAGCATAGAAACTATCCATTGGCTAATAAAGCCTTCTACACCTACCTCGGTGAGAGATTCCTGAATAGATTCAGTGAAAATGTTGTTGAAGGCTCCTTCTATATCAAGAAATGTGGCGAGAGTATATTCTTTGTAGTGAAGAGTTTTTTTCACTGTACGCACGACCTCATGAAGAGCAGTTTCTGTGGACCGCCCTTTGGGATACGCATGCTGGGATTTCGACAGTGGAGAACTCAGGTTATCGCGGATATGGAAGTCTAGGATACGTTCTAAAGTTTTCAAAACAAAGGAGGACAGGCTTATGGGTCTAAAATCCTTCGCTGATTCATGTCCACGCCGGCCCGCCTTGGGGATGAAAATCACTCTGACACGTCTCCAGGCTTGGGGAAGCAACTCCTATAAATCGGTAATAGCCAGGGAGTTGCTATGTCTTGCAATTTCTGCATCATAATAGGCATGATGCTGTCAGGGCCAGGTGACTTATAGGGAGAGAAGCAATTTATAGCCCAGGAGACTTTATCCTCCGTAATAATGTTTGTGATGCTATCCCAAGCTGCCAGTGGCGTACAGGTGGAACTAGCTTGTTCTACTCTAATCTCACTGCAGCCTGGGAAGTGAGTGCTCATCAAGGTGTTCCAGAGATGCCGCAGAAGAATCCGCCTAGCTTCCATCGTCTTTTTAAGAAAAGACGGGTTATTATGCCCTTTGGACAAAATTTTGCTGAGCCTTGCGGATTCTTTGAGGGACTCGATAGACTGGCAGTAAGCTTTCCAGCCCTGTTTTTTGGCCATTCTGATGGACTCCTTATATATTTTTTAGGCAGTCCTTGTAGGGCTGCCAGAAGTTGTGATTGTAGCAGATATTGAAGATCGCTCTGGTCACCTTCCTAAGCTTTGATAGATCTTCATTCCACTATGTTGGGACTTTCTTTTTACCAAAACTGATTGGACACGAAACTTTAAAGGCAACGTTAATTGCTTTCTCAAAGATTTCAACCTTTGAATCCAGTTCCGTGGTCGAGTCGATTTTATACGTTGATGTGCTACCCAGTTTTGACTTAACTATACGATTAAACTTTGTCCAGTTTATGCGTTTTGGGTTTCTATACGATTTAGGGGTCTCAATCTCGAGAAAGACGTTGAAGAGTATCCAGTTATGATCAGAAAAAGATTGTAAATCCGGACACTCTCCAGTTTTCAACCCTGATGGTTTCTTCGTTAGATACTAGACTAATGTCAATAACCGCCTTCCACCCATTGAAGTTATCCGTACTCGGAAAAACAAAAGTTGGAGAATTGCCAGCATTGCAAATTGATAGGTTATTGGTAATGATGAAATCGAAAACAGACTCACCTCTGTCATTTGTCTCCGCGCTACCCCAAAGGGTTTGCAGTTTCCAGTTTAACCACCGTTAAATCGGAAGAGCTAAGGTTAGGACATAGAAAAGCTTTTATATGCTTGTTGGCTAAAATGCAAGTTCTAGGCTTACCGTTGCAGTAATTGTGGTTGTAGTAGAGTTTGTAGTGGTTGTCCTGAAGTCCTTTGATGGTGGATCCCCTTACCCAGGGATCCTGGATGATGCCGATATCGATGTTTTCTTCATTGATAAAGACACGCAGATTATCTGCGGCACACTGCGAGTGCCGCAGATTAATCTGAATCATCTTCAACGGGGGCATTTGGGGTATCTGGGATGACCTTCATGCCCTCCAACAGAGTGTTGGCGTCGTAGACATCGTCTGTGTCTTTGTCCAGGCCTGAAGAAATGTATATTTTAAGTTTGGCATTTCCTATGCCAAACCTTAGACGGTAGTCCAACTTCTCGAGCACCTCCAAACTATCCTCGTTTATGAGGAGCAGAAAAGTCATGCTGTTTTTCTGCGGCTGCTCCGTCTTAATAACTGCCAATCATCCATTGGGACCGCAGGATTTTGGCGCTTAAGACCCCGACTCAGCTGTTCACTGTCTATGTACGTAACTGACTTATGGATGCCAAGCATCGAACAGCACTGGAAATAAGAGCCCTCCTCTCCTCAGAGGGGAAGTCCGGCAAATAGCCCTATTAAACAAGTTAACGTAGTATGAACTACTTCAAAAGCTTTCCAGTTAAAGGAACTATTTCCTTCTGGACAGGCTATTCGGTCAAAAAAGTGAAAATCAAATTCCTAGAAACCATCGACAATCATCGTCCACTTTGATATACTACGGCCAAACAAAATGTCCAAAGTCTTAATATTAAGACTTGTAAGCTAGGCTTAAACATATTTAACATAGTGTTTGTTTGCTTTCTCTTACAAAAAAATATAAGTTTGACTTAATTTTAGTGTTATTCTTGCACCTGGAGTTCTTTCTCAAAACATGCTTAGATCAGCAGTTCATTTAATAGAAGTTACCAAGCTAATATCCATTCTCTGTTAATTAACTTTACTATCGTAGATGATGAAGAAGAAGAACTAAATGAAAGGATCCCAAGAATCCACTACTAAAAGCAAAGCCATATTTGTATCAAAATATCTTCATTACAGCTTTGCTGCTTTGAAATTCAATTAAAGGATACAATTTACAGAAGTATTTAGGTATTCAGGTAACAGAAAAATTATTTTATCATATCTTGAAAATGGGACTTCAAAAAATTTACTACAATAACTTAAATTCACTACGAAATGGCAGCACTGCTCCAATGATTGTCTACCCTTTATCATATTGCGTTTCTTGGGCAAAATGGTTGCGGTCTCAGAAGTTCTCCAATGCTGGGGTTAAATTCGCTCGAGAAGTTTCTTAGAACTTCTTATTCTTAGAGTATGTTCTTGATAAATGTATACAATATCAATACAATGTGCAAACTATTTGGTAGAAACATCTGGAAATACGTAGAATTACAAAAAGGAAAGAGTTCATTGACCATTGTCACAAAAATTTGGGAGGATGTCCTCCGAGTATATTCTCTGGTGAACATTCCTGTCTCGTATCAACATTAGGTAGGTACTGGCTATTTTTGTAACATGTTTCAAAAACAGGTGAAAAATGCTCTTACAAAGGTCAGTGTTATTTTTATCATAATAAAATCCGTATGACAAAATATTGCCTTAAGCCAATTCTAATAATGAAGAGGAATATCATTTTTCCCACAAAACAAATAGATCAAGTGTAGGTGCTTAATAATCTTTAGCCAAAAATTCCCATATTAAATTTAAGGTTGAAATTAAAGCAGCATCACCTTCAATAACCTTCACATGACGGTTATTAAACTCGTATAAAAGTGTCATTAACATTTATTTTATCCTTTAAGATAATGCCCCATTCGGTGACGCACACACGCTTCCACCATCACCACACCCCAATTTCTGAGTGAACAACACATTTGTCTGGCAGGCGAATTATCTCCTACAAAGTGCCACTCGTATTTCAATGAATTTTTAATTCTATTTCTGAGAAGAAAGTATTGTATCTTGTGCCCTGCATTCCACGACGACATAACCGTGTCTTCCGAAATCGCCCTTCTCTTGACACACGAGTCATATCCGGATTCTTCTTATCGAATATGTGCGCCAACAACGTCCGCATAGAAGTAAACCTACTCCATATCATACCGTAGTTGGCTTATGAAACATTGTGTGCTCTTTTCCTAACGACTCTTGACAAGTCAGTAGAATATGCGGCTAACTCCCACCTCTCACATATCTAAAAGAAGACAAACCACAACTGCTGGTGCTACTAGTATACTACTGCAATTCGTTGCTGCACCAATTGTTAGAAGTATGTGCTGCTTTCTATCACTCCAACGCTGGTGGTGGTGGGACTTCCTCATCGGGAACAACTTGACTCAACAAAAATGTCTGCCATATGTCCGGGAGATATGTGTTGTCCTTAAAAAAAAGCAAGATACGTATACAAAATGCATAATCCATACGAGGACTCTCTGTGGGTGGTGACGGGGTGAGAAGAAGTTTTGTTTGCAGACATATTGTGAACTTGATATTATTTTAGAATTTATGGGTGCTACGTATGTATATAGTTGGGAGTGCACTAGAAGCTGATGTTTTTGGCTCTGCCATAATGGAAGTGGCTGTTGGATATGAATTTAGAAAATTTCAACACGAATTTGTTTCGTCGTCCACCACTTAGCAGCACTCAGAGTATTATGCACTTGAATTCTGGAAATCGCTTTTGAATGTTGATAAATTGCAGACATCTGGGGGATGCTTCTGCTAGATATAATAGAAGGATAAGAGAAACAGAACAACATTGCACTAGACAATGCTGCTGGGCATCGCTGATCACTTAAAATGCATCTGTTGAAATGTTATGGTGGAAGTGCTTTTAAAATGTGATTGTTTTACAGGAATTGAAATTTCATCTGCTCCTTTAGGGGGATTGCCTTTCACACTGTAAGCCTTGTCCTTTAAATTATGAAGCAATTTGAACAAATGGGCTTGACAGTCCTGTCGTGCCCCTTTCATACAGTGATTTCTCATCACTTTGTACATTCCCTTTTTATACTAGCGTCCATACTTATTCATCAGAAATAGGATATAGATGCTCACCAACTACGTAAGGGAGAATTTAAATGCTGTATTTTTATTTTAGGAGACTTGTGGAACAATAAATGGTGAATGTAAGGTAGTGTTAATTTGCATAAACTGGGCTTTCGGTGGGCGGCGTGGTGCAGTGGTTAGTGTGTTGGACCACTAAACGTGACGTTCCATGTTCAAATCCCAGAAAATACCAAAAGTTTTTCCACGGCCAATGCACATTGATACAGAGTAGGTCGCATGCCATCATATTTCGTCTTCCTAACTATGACCCGGAAGATATGTTCCTATTCTTAAATACTTGTATTGATCGTGCACAGAAGAGTCACTTCTCAGATGGCACGTTAATAGGGCAGTATTATGCACTGCGACACTGCGCCCTACTAATGGTTTGTGCTCAAAGGGTAATGCAATGCACTACGACATTGTACGAGTACACCATTAATGACACACATCTATCGAAGCACTTGGGCCGCGAACACTCTAATGTTTATGTTCAAATTCTTTCTGCCTGTCTTCTTATAGTGTCAGCATTTTGGGATGTGCCGTCAAGTGTTCCGTTTTGTGACTGTTGACTTTGTTGTAACACGATACTATTATACAATGTATATTATACAATAAAGGAAGTGTAATTTGGATTGTTTTGGTGGGTTCACTACACTGATGAGTTGGAGTCGATGGCGAAGGATTGAACAGGAATGGAAGTTCAGCTGAGTATTCTACCGCATGAAGCTTTAGTAGGTCATTGAAGATTATGATGAGTGGTTTTATAATTTCCTGAAAATCTTCTTTCGACTTATCTAGCACATCTATTACTCGTCATTTATATTCTACATACAAAAGTAGGTACCTACTGCATTGCTAAAAAAAATGTGTTTTAAGAATTCATTTCGACCGAATGTGAAAAACTAACAGATGCTATCTACATTACATTTTTTTTTTTTTTTTTTGCCGAGAGTAGGTGAAAAATCTTCTAAAGACACCATAAGGCCCGACCGAGCGTGCTTATGGTAGTGTGAGATTTTTACTCACTAAAAAAACACCTCTCCTCAAAAGTAATACTACAACTAAGCCGACGCTTATCCAGCAGTTTTATTTTCGCTTACGATACACGTGATTTTTGGAAAAAAAAAAAAAAAATGTTCGTACGAAGTAAAAAGAAATGTATAACTTTAGGCAGGTTAAATTCCAATGAAAGTTCCTGCCTTTTTCGCGGCCGGCATATGCTATGACGCGAGGTCAAAAGGTTTTATCCTTTGCAGACGACGAATTGAGTTATTCGCATTCGCGTCAAGTAGTTGAATGACGGTACGGTTATAATGGCTGTGAACACGATCTTTGTGTTTACGCGCAAATTTTGTTATCTCTTCGACGACGCTGGGAATTCCCAGATCTCGATGAATATCTTCGTTACGTACATACCACGGTGCGTTAACGATCGTTCTAAGAACTTTATTTTCAAAAGTCTGTATGATGTTTCTATTGCTTTTCTTGGTACAACCCCATAGTTGTATACCATACGTCCACACAGGCTTTAGCACTTGCTCATATATAAGCAGTTTGTTATGTAGGCTCAACTTCGAATGTTTTCCGAGTAGCCAGTACATTTGTCGATATTTGTTTTCTAGCTCGTCGCGTTTCTTTTTTACGTGTGATTTCCATTTGAGCTTAACATCTAGAGTCATTCCTAGATATTTTGCTTCGTTTGCGTACGGTATTTGAGCCGAGTTAAGATATAGAGGTAATCTATCCACTTTTTTATAGGTAAAGTTAACGTGAGTAGATTTGCTTTCGTTCAGCACAATACGCCAAGAATTCGACCAAGCGTGGACTTTATTAATAGCATGTTGCAGCTTTCCAGTTGCTGCTTCAATAGTTTCGCCCGTGGTCAATATCGCCGTATCGTCCGCAAACGTGGCGACGACACAGTTTCTTTCCTGCGGGATATCACGCGTATAGAGTACATATAGAAGCGGGCCAAGGACACTTCCTTGTGGAACTCCGGCCGCAATCTCCTTGAAGTCAGAGTAATCGTTTCCGTGCTTAACACGAAAGAGTCTCTCGGTGAGATACGATAGTAAGATTAGAAAAAGTTGCCGTGGCAGTAGCCGTTGCAATTTATACTCCAAGCCTTCGTGCCAAACCTTATCGAAAGCTTGTGAGACGTCAAGAAATACACCACAACAAGTCTTTTTTTCTTCCAGAGCTTTCTCAATCACGTCAGTTATTTTATGGACTTGGTCAATTGTAGAATGTTTAATTCTAAATCCAAACTGATGGTCAGGAATGAGACGTCTTTCGTCGATTACGGGCTGTAGACGTTTGGAAAGAAGTTTTTCAAATATTTTTGAGATAACCGGCAATAGGGAAATAGGCCGATATGATTTCTTCTCATTTAGCGGTTTGCCTGGTTTCGGGACCATTATAATCTCGGCGACTTTCCATTGCCTCGGAACATAAAGCAATCTGAACGAAGCGTTGATCAAATAGAGCAGTTTGATAATAGCTTTATTCGGCAATTCCTTGACTACCTGCGCCGTTATCAAGTCGTAACCCGGAGCTTTTTTTGTCTTTAAATTTTTAATCACTTCCCTCAGTTCAATCAATGCAACTTTTTTTACTTTAGAGTTGTCAGATGTCGTGACTGGGGAGTCGGGCGTTAACGAAGGGCCGTCGAACGGCTTAAACGTTTCTTCTAAGTGCAAGGCAAAAAGTTCTGCCTTTTCTTTGTCGCTCTTGGCCCAGTTTCCATCGATTTTGCGAATTGGTGGTGCTTGCATTTGAGGTTTCCGGATGCCTTTTAGCGCTTTCCAAAGCGAATAATTTGATTCTCTTTCACCGGAGAGATTTTCAAGATAGGTCGCTATCTTCTTGTTTTTAAATTCGCGAATACTATCTTTAAGGCGATTGCATAGTCGGTTAAGGACCGTTTTATGCTGTGGTGCACGTGTGATTTCTTTCGTGCTTTTCGTTTCTTTCTCACCAGTTCAACGATTTCCCTGGGATACTTTTCGTTGCGGTTGATCTTATAGCTTCTAGAAGGAGTATTTCTCCATGCCGCTCTTTGAATTGCTTCCACGAAACGATCAATTTCGTCCTCCAGTTCACAAGGTGTTCTAAGTGATACATTTAAGGCGATATTTGTTTCGCAATCATTTCTAAAGCCCTCCCAATTTGTTCTATTGCTAGTGAGTCTTGGAGGTCCTTTTTTCTTGATCAGCGCTTCTCCAAGTAATAAAATTACCGGCGAGTGGTCAGAAGAGAGATCAAAACATTCTTTGACTGTAATAAACTTCTCGTAAATGCCTTTTGTAACAAAAAAATCGATAAGATCGGGAATTTTTTGTGAGTCAGTTGGCCAATAGGTCGGTTTTCCAGACGAATAAAAACAACAACCGAATTCATATGCCACTTCGTAGAGAATTTATCCTTTAGAAGATGTACATCTTGAACCCCAGAAGGTGTGCTTCGCGTTGAAATCTCCACCAATAAGGAAATTTGAACCAAGGTCATTGAAGACACGAAAGTAGTCATCTTTTTCTAGTAAACATCGCGGCGGACAGTAAACAGATGTTATATTGTAGCTCAGGTGTTTATTTTTAACCCTTACCGCGCACAACTGCAGTTTTTCCAGCCCTATGCTTATATCGGCCGAATGTTCGATGTTAGTTTTAATGAATAAGGACGAACCGCCCCGCGCTCTATCAGAAGGATGGTAGGCGTGATAACCAGCGTAGCCTCTTATCTTTATTTGCGACTCCCTTGTTAGATGGGTTTCGGAGATCAAACATATGTCGATATTTTCTCTTATTAGGAACATTTCTAATTCGTTAGATTTTTGTAAGAGTCCATTTACATTCCATGTTACTATTTTAAGCAAAGCGTCCATATTTACTTAGATTTAGATATAAGGTTAGCCATACAAAAGCTTTCGACGTTACTAAGACGTTCGAGAATCCGTTTGTTAACTTCACATTGTTCCTCGAACTTAGCGTAGATGCAGTTCAGAATTTCATTCAACGGATCAGAAGATGGGCCGTCGTTTCGTTTGGTTGCTTTGACTGCAGCCTGAGAATACGTCAGACGTACGGGGTTCGCTTGCTTATCCGAGGTTATTTTTCGTTCAGCCTTTTTAGTGGACGACTTTGACGAACGTTTAATCGGCTCAGAAGGCTGGTTGACTGTTGTAAGAGTCTGCCCTGCTGATTCAAGCGTCCTTTCAGTCGGGTTAGTAGTTTGAACAATTGGTTTACGAGCCCGCTCAGTCTGCTTACCAATACGTTCTATCGACTTAGAACCCCGATCGATTGATTTTGTTCCCCGTACGATCGGCGTTGTAGATTTTTTCCGTCGCATCTGTAGTTCCTTAGCGACTTCGCAACCGCGATAATTTGCTGGGTGCCTTCCTTTGCAGTTAACGCAAGTTGCTTTTTCATTTTTGCTCAAACGGCAATTTTCCGAAGAGTGTTTTCCAGCGCACTTAACGCAGCGCAGCTCTTTCCGACAGTACGCCTGTGTATGGTTAAACTCTTGGCAACGCTTACATTGAGGGATTGTAAATCACCTATAACGTCTTCTTTAGCGCATGATGGATGAAGTCCTCTAGCTACGACCCTCAAGGGTCTCTCAGACTTGTTTTCGTAAGTATGCCATTGAATTTTTTCGTTGATAAGCTTTTGAGATACAGCCCGATAGTCCTCAGCGTCATTAACCTTGACTTTCCACGCATCGTTTCGCAAGGAAGTTATTTTAAATTCAGTAGCGATCGTTGTTTTTAAAATTTTCCTCAAAGAATTGTAGTCCGCAACGCCTGTAATATTTATTGGTGGAGGTGCGCGTTTGCTTTCAATTTTCTTATCGGATTTTGGTTGCGTTTTCCGATTAGGTACGTGTTGTGGAACAATCTCGGGCGATGAGCCGGCCTTGCGTTTTTTAGATGGTCTTCGTTTAAGTACCCAATCCGTTTCGCGAGCGAGTTCTTCTTCGTCCGTACTGTAGTGATGGCTACCCGGAGAAGGCTCACTATGAGTAACCGTTTGAGTTTTTAAAGACTCGTTTTGAAGCAAAGAAACTTTATTCTCTGATTCAAGTTTCTCAATTTTGCTTTTGAGCTCCCGACACAACAGCTTCATTTCGTCGAGCCTCTTACGGAGCACGGCGTTTTCCTTTTTCAGAGTAGTTCTCCTCCAAGGTTTGCGTTTCCCGAATTAACACATCCGGGTTTGCGAGACTTTCATTTTGCGCTTAAGGAGAAGTCTTTTGAGGCGGAGATCTTTGTAGCCTCGAGCTTTTCCTAAATGGGTTTATTAAATTTTGCTGCAATAAATAGCTCTCCCCAGAATCCGTAGAGCATGCCTCTTGCGAGGGTGGATTTTCCAGTTGAACTGGGCTGGCACCTGGGGTATTAATACCGTTTGTTGTGTTCATTGCATAAAATGTTAGTACCGTAATCTAAAGAAAGACGGCGGGTTGGCATTTTAGTCGCCTTTTACGACAGGCATGCCTACCGTGGGTATATTCTGACCCCTAACCCATAGGGTTAGGCTACCGTGGGTATATTCTGACCCCATTACATAACAGCGAACAACAAGCATTGATTTGCTGAATCAGAAGAGCATTTTTGTCAATATTAAGCGTAGCATAAGTTGTTGTTGCCTCGTCTTTGTAAAAAGGCTTAAGTATCAGTAATATAAGTATGCACACAAATGAAAGGCAGGTTTAGTCCTCGCAGGCTTCTCTGCTCCAACAACATCGACTCCATACAGTATTAGTAACATGTTCATAAAGGACTTACTCAAAACATGCTACGTATGGTACACGGATGGTCTCAGAATGAACGGCGTATCTTTCAAATGGAACCATGAAACCATTTGGGTCTTCTGTGTTAGCCAAAGCACTCGAAATACGCTGAGTTTAGCCATGGTCAAAAATAAGCTAGTTACGAGTAGCGGAATTGTTGCCTGGTATTGTTAGACCTGATTAATTAGTCTGCAGCAAAAACAAATTAAAAAGTTGAAGCACAGTGTTGCTAGTGCTAATTGGAGCAGAGAGGTAGATGGACAAAAAGGCTTATAGGCAACCTGTGAGCATGGATCGAGCGTAAACAATGCGAATTAACGTACTACGTAACGCAGTTTCTCGCCGGACATAAATATTTTCGCGCGTACCGGCTCCCCAGAGGGTAAGACAACGACACCCCCCTGAAACAACATCACACCTTCGCAAAAATAAAAAAAATAAAAAGGGGTAATTAAGCTCAATACCTGGAAAGTGACCACCGATGCAAAGAGAAATTTTGTTAATAATTTGGATGGTTGAGAGTAAGTCTTGGATTGAGAGTCGGTCAGATTAAGCCGACTACCTCCAAGGTTACCTACATGCGCTGCTAATCAACCTGAAGTGGCTAAAGAAAGCAGAATATTGAATAAATAAGAATTATGTTCTCACACTACATCTACGCATGTCCTCTAGCTCGTTTTTTTTTTTTAATTTAATTTCAGTGCTAATTGTGTTTAATTTAAAAAAAATTATTGCTTTTTCGTTAAATTATGTTCCAACCACTTCCAATGAGATATCATAAAAGGAACGTAAAGCAGGACCCTTTCAAGTGTAGAATGTAAAATTCAACACGACGAGCGGCGCTGCACTTTTACTTCCACTTTTGTGTGATGCATTACGTTCTCCTGCCGTGTGACATATGCATGTATATCTTGTGACACAGTAGGCGAGTAAGCGAGATGAGTCTACGACCTATGTTGTGGTTTTCACCTTAATCACTTGCAGCTTTCCGTACCCACTCAACTGTGCAAACAAGGTCAATCTCTGGGGTAGATTTCAGGTTAATGTGATTAAAAATTGTCGTGTGTACGTACCTAGATGGATAGTGTACCTATTATGCTGCTGGTCTAGGTGGTTCGTGAGAATGTGTATAGAGTTCAAGTGGGATGGTGGCACAGAAACACCCATTCATTGTGAAATTTTAAACAGAATTAAGATTTAGGCTGACATGCATACCAACATCTGCATGTCTTTGCCAATGGATGTACATATGTATGTATGTATGTATGTGCTCATTTTTTATTCGAGTTGCTTTTCTGTTTCCATTCACGCAGTGTACCCGATTGTGTTAAAAAATAATTAATTACACTCAGCCATTTGATGCATTAGATCCCAGTCAAGCCCCTCGTGGGTCCTGGTGCGGTGCACATCCGTGGAAAATTACTTTTTTCCCCTTCACATATGCCGTGAATAATCCATCGTTCAATTTATGTTGCTCGAATTTCTGTAATTAGGAAACGTATTTGAAAGGATGAATAATGAATAACATGAGATGGTTGTAATACATACATAGGTAACAACCATATTGAATGTTGTCGAATGGAGGTGGATACAATTACTTTAAGCAAAAATGGAAGTCGCTTATACTCATGGTAATGGATTTATATATCTAGTCCTCGCATTTTAATTAAACATAAAATTCACCTTTCTGTATCCTTTTTTTTATCATGCAACCTCTTTTTGAGGACGGTTCAGGCTTGATAGCTATAAGTCGGGGAGTCATGTCTATTCAATGTGTCTAAAGGTTCCTTTTGTTCCTAATTTTGTTTTCTGACATTTTAATAATATGCAGGACAAATACACATACAGGTATATTGGGTGACTAAATAAGAAAGATAGCAAAAAAATAAAATTGAAATAAAACAACAACGGTGTGAGGTATAACCTGGATTCTAACTTTATTTTGAAGCTGCATTCATGCCATTATGTGTGGAATAGCACATTATTTAAATGGCCGCCTCGGTTTTGCTGGCAGTGCTTCAAGCGGTCGGTCTAATCTTTGATGACTCGGTCTAATACGTACGGCGTTATTCTGGCAATAGCGTCTCGAATGTTGGCCTCGAGCTCATCTAAAGTGGTTGGTTTGTTAGCTTGACGTGGCGTAAGTTGTTAGTGTGTCGGATCACTGCATGTGAGGTTCCAAGTTCGAATCCCAGAAAACACCAAAAACTTTTTTCACGGCCCCACCTCTCGCGAGCGTCTGACAAACATCCGAGAGTATTGTTGTCTCGAAAAAGTTTCTCAAAACAAATTGCCCTTCGGATACGGCACTAAACCCTTCCATTCGTGTGAAAAATATATTTATTATTATTTGTGTAGGGTTATTTTACACTGCGACCTAATGGTCTATTGTGCCCCCTGCTAATACCTTGGGGAGGTTTGTTCCCTCGTTAGAGTCCCCTTCGCAACTGCAATTCCTGAGGAATTGTGTTTGAAGGTCATATGCTCTTACTTTGCCTTGGCGAGAATAGTTCACCTTAGTGCGCATTCTCCAGACCAGTTTCTTTTAAGAATCTGAGAATGAGAAGTGGGTCCATGGTTGGCATATCCTCTTCTGATATTTGGTATTTGCCCAAGTATTTCAATCTTTTGTGGGTCAGTGCCCCACAGGACTCCAGAAGGTGTTCAGGAGTCTCACATGACTCGTTGCAGAATCTGCAAAGGCCTTCATTTGTTATACCTAGTTTCCGTAGATGCTCCCTGAGTTTGCAGTGCCCCGTTAGGAAGCCTGTTAAGATCCGTAGGTTATTCTTGCTAAGGCGGATGCAGGCTTCGAATCTTTTCCGGTTGTAACATCCCAGTAGTTTCTTAGCCTGCCTCAGGCCTGTGGTGTTGTTCCAGGTTCTTGCCCTGTCTTCTCTCTCCATTTTCCTGAATTTCTCGCGTATGGTGTGTTCCCCCATTCCACAGAATGGTTCAGGTCCAATGAAGGGTTCTGCGGCCCCTTGTCTCGCCAAGGCGTCCGCTACTTCGTTACCTTTTATCCCGACGTGACCGGGTATCCAGCAAAGTGTAACTTTATTGTTTCTGCCCAACTCATTAAGTTTGCATAGGCATTCCCACACAAGTTTTGACTTAATGACATAGGAGTCAAGTGCTTTGATAGCTGCTGGCTGTCTGACAGTATTGCTATGTCGCAGTTGCTGTATCCCTTTTCGAGATTGAGTTGGATGCATCTGTTAATAGCACATATTTCAGCTTGAAAAATGCTGGTGTACTTGCCCATAGGTTCTGAGTGCTTGGTCCTTGGCCCAAATACGCCCGCCCCTGTTCCCTCTCCAGTTCTCGAACCGTCTGTATACCACTTTATCGTGTGGCTGCCCAGTCCGTACATCGTGGATTCGTTGCTCCACTCTTTCTTGTTACTTAACTTTGTACTAAAGTTTTTCCCAAAGTTAAATTTCCTAATACTGTAGTCCCTGGGGACGGCCAGAAGAGGAAGTTTTTTGAGAAGTGCATCGTATTCTCTCATACTAACACATTTCTCCCTTCCGATACCTTCTTTTGCCATCCTTAGGATCGTTCGCTGCGCATTTTGCTCCACTACAAGATGGAGCGGTGTTAGCTCCAGGAGTACTTCCATGGCTGCAGTTGGACACGTTCGCATGGCTCCAGTGATGCAGAGGCACGCAAGTCTTTGCACTTTAGTGAGTGTCTCCCTCATAGTGACTAGACTAGTTCGCTTTGTCCATGCTATTGCTCCATAAGTGATTATTGGTCTCACAATGGCAATGTAAATCCCCAAGACTTACCCGCTAGTCTCCTGCATATCATTAGAGCACGGGTAGCTTTTTTGGATATCTCCTCTGTGTGTTTCTTCCACAAGAGTTTGCTATCTAGGTGCAATCCTAGATATTTCACTTCCTTTACCGGAGTCAGTATCGTGCCCGACAGTCGGATTGGCTTCAGTTCAAGTTTTCTCTTCCTCGTGAACGGTACTATTGTGGTTTTGGCCGGGTTTATATTAAGCCCAGCCGTGCTGCACCATTCTTGGGTTACTGTTAGGCCCCTTTGTATAATATCACATAGGGTTTCCTCGAATTTCCCCCTGGCAATCAATACAATGTCATCAGCGTAGGCTTGACAGTTAATTCCAAGGCTTGTTAATTTTTCAAGAAGTTCATCCACAACAAGACTCCACATTAGGGGAGATAACACTCCTCCTTGTGGGCATCCTCTTGTTGTGTTGACCTTGATAATTCCATGTGAAGTTTGAGTTTCTGCTGATCTTGTTCTCAGCAATTCATACATCCACTTAGATACTGTTCTGCTAACTCCCTTTCTGTTAAGGGCTCGTTTAATAGCTTCATGTGAAGTGTTATCAAATGCCCCTTCAATGTCTAGGATGGCGCAGATTACTATCTCTTTTGTTTCAAGAGCACTTTGGATTGTTTCCATCAGCTGATACAGAGCAGTCTCGGTGGACCTGCCCGCTCTGTATGCATGCTGACGATAATGCAGTGGGGATGTATTAAGTACATCCTCCCTTAAATGGTTGTCCACAGCTTTCTCCATTGTTTTGAGAAGAAACGATGTTAGGCTGATCGGTCTGTATGACTTAGGCTGTGTTGGGTCCTCCTTCCCAATTTTTGGTATAAACACAACTCTCGCCCGTCTCCATTGGTTTGGAATATATCCCAGTGCAAGACTGCTTTTTGTTATTCTGACCAGGTGTGGTAGTAGTTTTTCTTGCCCCCTTTGCAATAGGGCTGGTATAATACCACCCGCACCGGGTGACTTGAAAGGCTGGAAGGAGCTAATTGCCCACTCGATTCTCCCTCTGGAACAGATAGCCCCTGCAATCTCCCAATCTTGCTTCCGAGGTCTGGTCGTGTTGGTCATGCTCCCGTCACAGGTGTTCTGCAAACTTCCGGGGAAGTGAGTTTCTAAGAGCAGTGATGCTCTTTGTTGAAAAATATAACGCACACAACATGAGTGGTTGCGAGAAGCTAGGCCCCGGCACTTAAAGAACTGTTGCGCCAAATAATCGAGTGGTGTCAAGTCGCGTGATCGCGGTGCCCAACTGATAAACGCTCGCCGTAAGGTGAGCCAGTCGCCAAATTTTTACTTCACAACTTTGAGCGTTTCGTCGCTTGTATAGCATGGGACGCCGTTTTGTAGGAACCACATCTTGGATATAGCGAGCTTATATGGATATAGGCCCAAATCCAACCGCAAAATAAGCCAGTTTGACACTGGCGATGCCTAATTCAGCTGATCGGCGTTGAATCGACATTTCTGGGTCTTCTTCGATGCTGGCCGCTACGGCGCCTATGTTTTCTTGATTTCGCACCGATCTCTATCTGGTTGGTGGCTTAAGGTCCAAAAGAGTGTACTCACGATCAAACTTTTCCACCGTGCGACGAATTGCCTGCACACTGAAGATATGATGACGTCCGGCCTCATGACGAAATTCACGTTGCGTATTTATAACTGAGCCGGAATTTCGATAATATTTTTTAATAATTTCCGCACGTTCAGCAAGCGTGAAACGATGCATGATGAAATGACAAGCCCTATTGAATATTTTGACAGTTGGATGTCGTTGGTAACTTTGACATC
The DNA here is from genome assembly GCA_945910035.1 of Brachypalpus laphriformis. Lineage (NCBI taxonomy): Eukaryota > Metazoa > Arthropoda > Insecta > Diptera > Syrphidae > Brachypalpus > Brachypalpus laphriformis. The sequence goes on along the minus strand of OX246753.1, from coordinate 264,137,870 downwards.
TGCTGAAACATAGCAATTGGAAAAAGTATCATTGGTATCTGGTCACGCTTTACTTACAAACACATCCATGTTTCTGCTTCTCAAAACTAGAAGAGGCGATGCTCGTTTCATACAATTTAATCAAAAATAAGAAAGAGAGAAGTAGATTGATGATTACATACTTTGCAGATTAAAAGGCTACGAAAGTGTGCAGCCTATAGCCGACATATCTAGTACATACTCGTAGTACCACATAAGCTTGGTGCTATACTCCACTTCCCAAGGGTAAGAAGGAAATCCACTGAAGATAGTTCGTGGTGAGATGAGTAAAACGTGGCTTACTCTATTCGAAAGGGTTGTGATCTTAGGAGTGGCTTAAGAAGATTATAGAACTTATAAGGTGTTAGTTTGCAAAGTCGACAGAGGATGGCAATCGATTGAGCATTTTTCAAATTAGATTTAGGTCTGGATTTTCAGTAGTTGACTATATTTTTTCGATATTATTTGGTGTAGCAGTATGAAATGCATATTCGTCAGATTGGTTTAAGCGCGCAGCAGGTATGCGACTAGCTTGGGTTCTTAGCCCTATTCTTTATGCACTGTTTATTGATAGAATTTGGCACTTGGGGTGACAACGTCGTGGTGGTAACGTCGTCAATTGCCTCGCTATTGGTTCATGGTTCAAATCCTGATGTCAGCAAGCATTTATTTATTTCTCATGAAATATATAAAGTCAGTCCGATCATTTGCAAAAGCTTCTGTGAACACTACTGCGAAGGCTTAACACTGGCAGTAGCTTGGTTATGTGTCTGGAAAAATTATTCGCTCTGTTGATGATGATTTGCCCTTGACATCGGTTATCGGGAAAAAAGTACTGTGAATCAGAAGCAAAGAAAATAATAACAAAAATCTCCCCAGTTATCTGGACGCCACCCCCGGAGAATAGCTGAAGCATAAACAACTGAGCTTCAAGAATCACTACACCAAAAATCTCTCTCTCTCTCTCTCTCTATCCATCCTTTCCAACGCCCGCACTGTGTGTAAACATGTTAAAGGTATTCATAACCCTTTGAGTGCGCGCAAATTATAAAAAAAAAATAGAAAATATCCTACTTCGAGAAGTGGTTTTAACAAGAGTCCCAATTATAGTTTTGCTTAACGCTGACGAATTGCTGTTGGCTGAATGTTCCTCTTTCTCTAGATACAAACAAACAGACGGCAAACTTACTCGCAAACCTGGGGTCTAAAAATGAATGTTGATGAAATCGAAGTAATGAACGCTGGTGAACTTATTGATGTAGAGTGCGAGTTCAAATACCATAAGGTGTTGTTAACCCCAAATTTAAATTTTGGTAAGTAAATAATAAAAAAGCACTGAAGCCAACATGATATTAAAAAATAATATTGCCAACATTTTTCTTTAATCGGTGTACTGCCGTTCCTTCAAAATGTTCTATGGCGTAGATTCAAAGTTTTTTTTTTTCAAGCTCTTCTTCCGACTGCCAAATAAGATACCAACCTGTGGAATTGGGGTGGAGACTCCGGTATATGACCAATATAGTGAGATAGCTGAGGCTGTGTGTATATCGGAAGAGATGGTGCGAAACATCTTGCAAAAAACTTAGGGATGAGAAAGCTCTGCGCAAGATGGGTGCTGCATTTGCTGAATGCCGATCTAAAGCAAATGCGAAAACGATTTTCGCGGCAATCTTTGGACCGATTCAATATGGATCCGACCGATTTTGTGCGGGGATTTGTCACCATGGATGAGACATGGGTCCACCACTACACACCAGAAACGAAACCGCAGTCGAAGCTGTGGGTAGAAGCGGTGGTTCAGCGGCAAAGAAACCGAAGTCGATCGCATCTGCCGGAAAGGTCATGGCCAGTGTGTTTTGGGATGCGAAAGGGATCCTGTTAATTGATTACCTTGAGAAAGGCAGATCAATTACAGGCGAATATTACTCCAACCTTCTTGAGCAGCTGGATACCAAAATTCGCGAGAAGAGGCCTGGCTTGAAGAAGAAAAAAAACCATTTCTCACCAGTACAATGCACCAGTACACAAGTGTGCGTTGGCGATGGGAAAACTGCGGGATTTGGCGTACGATTTGCTCGGCCATTCTCCCTATTCACCTGATTTGCCACCCTCAGATTTCCATCTGTTCCCAAACTTGAAGAAATTTTTTTTCTGGGAAGCGGTTCGCATCCAATGTAAAAGTTGGGAGGGCCGTAAATGAATATTTTCACAGCCTTCCAGACTCTCACTTCCGAGAAGGAATACTGATGTTGGAAAAACGCTGGACTAAGTGTGTTGAAGTCACGGGAGATTATGTAGAAAAATGAAATCAGTTTTTAACTGAAAATCTCCGTCTTTCATTGTCAGATCGATAGCTCTTCACCTTGCCCTCGTATATACGTAATCTAAAACTACAAGCTAATTTATTAAACAGCAGATATGAAGAAGTTCGGAAACAATCTGAACAAGTTGTTGACGCTAAGTGCTTGCGAACAAATGCCTCCTCTTTTAAGGAATGGAACAATCGTAGTCGGTCCCATAATATTTAATAAAATTTCCCTGAGGTAAATTAAGAGGAAGGTATTGAGAATTCGTAAAAACTTGCAGTCAACACCTAAATAGACCATCTTCTACGGTCCAAGAAATGATTACAAAAATGTTAACCACTCCTTTGCTGACTGTCAATATCTACTTCAATAAAGAACAAACGGTTACATAGGATGATTTAATTTGTATGAATTCTGCAATCACTCTCTGATCTTTCGTAATAGCTTTCAAATAATAAAACAATTAATTAATGCAATTTCTCTTTCACGCTTTTCAAGTCAAAAATAAAAACTAAATATTTTAAAAATTGTAATAAAGATTCAAACCAGACAGATAGGTATGCAGGCAAAAGTATTATGGTCATCGGCTGAAATTGACAGAACATAGGGAAGCATTTCGTTCAGTTATAGCTTACAATTATGTCTCTCAATGTTGATTATGGTTGAGCCTTTTAGAATTTGAATTTGAATGAAATATCAAATCTGGCAGACGTCAAAATTGTCACGTCCAGATTCTTGAGCTCGACTATAGTAACAAATCTCAGAAAACACCACCTCTCGCGAACATCTGACAAACATCCGACAGTATTATTGTCACAAAAAAGCTTCTCAAAAACAAAATTGCCCTTCGGATACGGCACAAAACTATAGGTCCCTTCCATTCGTGCAAATGGCTAGGCCTAGGCACTTAATGAGCTGTTGTGCCAAATTCATATAGACAATAATAATAGATAGACTACACGCAGTTCAAGTACCGTAGCTTATCTAAGTTCTACTGGCAATGCTATATAGGTATGCTCCAGAGGTAAACACGTTACAATTCTGTGGCAATAAGACAGAGTAGCTTATGTTAAAAAAAAGTGTTTTTGAGATATAGACGTTTTTGTCTAAATGTGTTGTTTGTGGACTTTTTAATTTTTTTTAATGCTCAAATATAGAGTACATAATACACGTTATATTTTCTTCTCATTTGTAAAAATAATATGAAGAACAATGTATTCAAAACGGGATTTTAGCAATTAAGTTCTTTTGCTAAAATCAAATTGGTGATTATTAATTTCTTATGTAACATAACTTCTTCTGTCATACCCTCAGAAATTATTATGATGTCTCTAAGTTGACTTAAGATTTTATGATGAATTGCAGATTACAAAAAAACAAAACATAAGGAAATTATTACAAACTTTTATTAACTTATTTAATTATAAAAATGTAAGTAAAGGAAGTCAAACCGTACAAAATTCATTAGGTTTTTCAAAATAAACATAAGATTTCAATTAAAACAGTATTTTTTTTAAAGGTTAGGTTGTTAATCTTCTTCATCACCTTTGGTTAAATCGGGATGAAAGTCAGCAACTTCAATGCCATTTAAACTTTTATAAAAGGGATGATAAATATTGTCAATCAATGGCAACATATCCAATAAATCTTGCATTTTCTTTTCATTGATTTCAAGTGGTGAAGAATAACATTTCTGCAGATCAGCTATTTTGATGGAATTGAACCCACGGCGTTTTATGTTAAGCGATTTGAATTCTTCGATTTCATTAAGTGATGTTTTGAAATATACTGTTCCAAACTCTTTTGTGAACCTCATCCTCTTTACCTTTTGGCAAAAAAATTTCTCTCCGTCATTGTCCACCTTTCGCCACATAAATTTTTCTTTGGAAACAGCTGAGAAATTAAAAATCTCATCTTGATTTATTTCCTTAACTTCAAATTTGTTTTTTAGGCCCACTGTTCTCACGAATTGATACCAATCACGGGGATGATGAATTTTAACGGTTGTCAGCTCTTTCCTTTTTTCAATTAGGGCATGGTCCACGTCACATTCCATGTGAGTATGCCCCGGAAGAATAAATTTGTGATCAATCGTTTCCACACTATTTTGCAGTTGTAAAAAGTCTCGAACATTGAAGCAATAAAAGAATTTTTATTCTGTCCCGGGCAACAATCACTGTACAAAACCACATGTCGAGTTTCAGCTGGAAGGTTTTGAAGATGGTTAAATACACATAACGAGATCTCATTTCCTCCACGATTTGCTAATGCTTCGTGCCACATATAGCATATTGGCTGTCCAGTATTACATTCAACTGTTAAATTATAGGTCCACAATGGGCGTTTATAAAAAGAGACTGACGATCTCAAAAATGGCGTCGGCAGATATTGTTGTAAGTCAAACGTTAGAACTTTTATAGGTAGGGAGTTTTCAGCTTTAGATTTGTCCATTGCTTTCGATTTTTACGCAGAATCTGGTTCAAGATGGTGATCATTTTGCTCCTTTTTAAGGTTCTCTCGTTCTTCCTCAGTAGCAACATCAATTTTCATTTTTAAAACTGGCAAGTATCTAATTTTAGGTTTTTAAATTTCAAATTCGGAGTGTTGAAAGTTTTCGAAAACTTAGAAATTGAAACTGGAACATACTCGGAATAGAGCCGAAATAATTCTGCAATTGATAAATCGCTCGACAAATACCTTTTGGAAGTATTACGTCTGTGTAATGCGATTCGTAGGATGGGAAGCTGTTTATAAATTCAATAATTTAATTTTCTTTTACAGGAGCGAGTTTCTTAGGACCAGGATGTTTTCCACGCAAATCACCTGTGAACGACCCAAAGCCTTCCAGCTTTTTTTTTAACGACTGTTTTGATGAATTGTTCCGATTCACAAAAGGGTGTATCTAAAACATTTCTGGCAAACAGAAACTATTTCTCCACATATCTCCAAGAAATATTTGTTGGTGTATTTCCTTTTTCTCGGATTGGCAAGGCTCTTTTCTTTTCTTATGAATTTGGTATCGTCAACCAAAATCAAGCCGGCAACAAATGCTGGTCTCAACTCATAAGACCCAGGTTCCCAGTACGATTTAAAAATAAGCTGTTGATTTGCAAACGTTATTTTTTCTCTACATTTGTTGCGACAATCATTCAATCTTCGTACGGTTCGTTCTCTTACAACTTTTCCAGTTGTAGATATATAGCTTTTGCCGGAGTTTCTTTTTTCTTTTCGCATCTTCTTTGTTTGTGGCTGTTTTTTTGGTATTTTCTTCATCGTTTTCAGAACATAAGGAACCGCAATCTCCAAATAAAAGATTTTGTTCTATTTGGTTCCCAGCATTTCTTGTATCGAAGGAAATTTCCGAAGGATCAGACGGGACGAAATCAGGATCGCTAAGTGAATCGTCGTTATCAAAATCTTTTGAATTTTCTCCTCCATAACTAAACTAGTATTTTGGATTTCGCCAGCATTGCCTCCGTTTTCTTTTACTTCTGGAAATCTTGTTTAACCGATATGTCTCGCACTTTATTATTTGTGCTTAAGAAATGTATGGTTCCATTTCTTATTTTATTTAAAAGCTTATAATATCAACTTACCAGCTGAGTTATCTAAATTGTTTTCATTGTCTGTAGATGTAGATCATTCCAAATTTCTATCGAATTGCTTTTTTAATGCCATAGACAGCATTTTTCTTGCACGTTGCATTTTTGAGACTAGGTAAGTAACATAATGTAGAAAACTTAAGCACAGTTTTTGAAAGAGCAATATGCATATTCAACACACTTTACCGCGAAAAACTTTGAATAAGAAACTCTTTTTGCTTAGACTGAAGAACACAACCTTTCCTCTTAAGTGAATAGAGCAAACTGGTATGTATCCAACAAAACTAACTTATATTGACATAAGTAACGGGTATTTAAATAATGTATTGCAAGTTCACTTAAGTTTTTCTGTCATACTAAAATTCTGTAAATGAAATTAATTTTGATAGAACAACTTATGTTAACATAAGTGCTCATGAAATCAAATAAAGAATTTAACAAAACATCTTATGTGAACATAAGATTTTTTTTAAAAAACAATAGGGACCAAAGAAATTCAGAAATTCAGCCTACTTAAAACGACATAAGTTTTTCTGTTAAAACTAAAAATTTGAAATAATGTAACATAAGAAAACTGCGTAACATAAGCTGCTTTGTTAAAAGCACCGCATATTTGTTAAAACATAAGTGTTTAGGAAACTTACGATATTTCTTCAACGGAACACTGTTTTAAAATTGGGGTGAGATAGAATAGTTGTTCTCAAACTGTAGATTGATCCTAATTGAAAATCCGAAAAACGGCTTATGTCGACTTAAGCTACTCTGTCTTATTGCCACAGAATGAATGGTCATGACGGGTTGACCTTTAATTGTTGGTAAAGTTGAAGTATGATTTTTTTTCTGATGCTTTGATATTCTAATAGATGACGCACTATGCCGTTAAAATGTAACTATTATAAATCGTAATGCCGCACCATTCCATACCAGGCTTCCCGCCTTTTAACGACTCGTAGAAGAGAACTTGTTAAACGTCAACTAATCGCCAGATCATATATTCCTTTGGGAGTTTTCTTGTCTCTCATATGACACTAAGCTGACCTTGCAGCAGGTCTTAGAAAATATATATAGAACTCCACTTAAGTCTCCCACAACAATAACAATGATTTCATTTTATATCCCTTTGTAAACCGCAGCTAGCTGTTGTCGTTTTAATCTCACTCTGTACAATCGTGTCACAATGCAGTTCCATTCAGTAAATAGTCACCAAAATACAATCCCTTTCCCAGCTATCAGTTCCATTCCGTATGCTCATTGATTTCCGAGGCACAGCTCCACAAATGAGTATTATGCGCAAAGTAAGATGAAGTTATGTAGGGATCGCAAATCCCTATTTTGAAGTAAATCCGTCCGGATGAATAGACAATATTGTATTCTTTTTAAAGTTAGCTTCGTGATGACCTTCCTCATATTGTATAGTGATGATGTATGCCTAAGAATACTTCTAGGCCCCTTAACTGCATAACAGTGGAAACCCAACCAACATTTATTTAAATGGCGTTTTTCCTGTGGCGCAAGTGGTTAGTATGTCGGACCACTGCGCTTGAGGTTCCATGTTCGAATCCGAGAAAACACCAACAAGTTTTTCCACGGTCCCACCTCTCGTAAACGTCTGACAAACATCCAAGCGTATTGTTGTCTCGAGAAACAAAACACAAATTGCCCTTCGTATACGGCACTAAACTGTAGGACCCTTTCATTTGACTGAAAAATATAACGCACACAACTCGATTGGTTGTGAGAAGCAAGGCCCAGGCACTTGACGACTTATTGCGCCAAATAATGGGCAGATAACAAAAGACAAACCCCTCTTCAAATACGCAGAATGTGATACATATCTCCTAAACTCTTGAAAATATCAAAATCGGGCTTATTTATCGTTATAGATCTAAAAATGCTTTATTTATGTGATTAACCGCCGATTTTTCAATTGGCAGATAAACATTTTGATTGCTTACTAATGATTAAATTTATTCCACTCTTTATGTACTAGCTAGATAGGCAGGGTAAATTTCCTCGGATTGCTGCTATAAGACTAATGGAAAATGCATTTATGTCTTACCTGACAGTTAAACCCTATCTGATTGTTTATCTGACTTTTAAAAAATACTCGTACCTTACTCGTAATATCATATTTTTAGCTCTAATACGTCTGAAGATAGAGAAGAGAGATCGCATTTTTTAAAGTATTCCTCTGCTGCGATCCTATATTTGAAACCGTGTTGAGAAATAAAGATAGTGTACCTATTATTTCCTGCCTTACTTGACCAATCCACACCGCAACATATTTCGGTTTACGAGGCTTTACAGCATCATCTTGGATACGTACAAAACCACACACATTTCTACATGTTTATATCATATTCCAAGAAAGCCACTGTGATTAGGATCTTCAGAAAATGAACGACATTGGATCAGGATTTAATACAAAAAAGTGTCCATGGATCAATTTCCCCTGGATATCAATTCGTTTCCCTTTTATCTCATTCGCCCCCGAAACTATTTAATATAAACTCATAAACCGATAAAATCGGTAGCCTTTTCTAAATTGAACTCAACATTCTCACACTTACCATAGCATAAAAAATTGAAATACCAGCATACATTTTTCGAAGAAAACGTCCCCATCAATCCTGGGAAGTGAAAACAAATATTTTGCCAAACAAAAGAGGATACTTCCAGATACATCGATCCTGGAGCAATTTTTGATCTCCATCAATCTGTAAATAGCCCCGAGCTATAACAGATTTATCACCGTCACCGGCACTGAAAACTAACCCCAGGATATCCCTCTAAAGTATACTACAAGCAATGAATGTGTTGAAAACTACCAAGACGACCCATCAGCTTGGCATTCCCCAATCTCTGAAAAACACACTACTCCCCTGCGTGTACCTACACATATGTACTCGTACATATTTCTCAATATCCTGTTTATTTGCACATTCCATATAAAAAGTGTGTGGAAAAAACAAAACAAAAAGGCGGTACGGTGCAAAGATAGAATTAAAAATCAAAATTGACTCAGGATGTAGGAGTAACACGAATGACAGTGGAAATAAAAACAAACAGGCACAAAGAAAAAAAAAAAAAAAAAACACAAAATAAGGATACACTTCCTTGAAGCGACCGACGACGTTTTTCATTGCGTTTCGCTTTCATGCTCCAGCTGGGAGTCGACTGGGAGTGCTTGGGGACCTTGTGTGTACGTACACACATATTTGCTATTCGGGAATATTTTCAGTTCGGTTCACATCGTCCTTGTGGGAGATATGCGAATATATAGGAGAAAGGTGTCCTCTTTAGTCTTTCTCTATCTAAAGGCTCAACTTTCACATCAACCATCCCCCAAAGTGATTCGTGTGTGGTGTGCCTGAAAGTCTCCGTAGGCTTCCCATTCTACTCTTTCACACTGTCTGTATGTATTTTTCTATAGATCCTGAAAGTGGTAAGTCAGGATGAAGGGGTTTTGATTTCAAATCCTTAGCAAGTATTCCTGTCAGCAGTTTGATTTTTCATGGGGAAAAACCAAACCAAGGGGAGCGTGGATTCGGGTGAGTGTCAATGAAAACAATTCACGTGTAGTGGGATTGTTATTTGGGATTTGTTGCTGTTGCCACTGTTGTTGCTGTTTTTTGTGATAAAAAGGAAAACTTTAAACCGACCTGGGAGTGAGGGACTTAAATTGAAGATGAAAGACAGATGTCATTTCGCAGAGGGAAATTCTCTCTATTTTCTTTGTTTCCATTAGTAGAAAACTTGATAGTCAAAGCTAAGGTTGGGTCGGTATGCTTTTATAATATAATGTCTATCTTTAATTATTAAAAACATTTGGTTGGAAATGTCCACCATGTTAGGACAGCATAAAATGCGAGAAGCATTGTTGTGTTGGGAAATAGGGAGGACACTGATTTTGTACCCACGTCAAACTCCAGGTATTCATTTAATACCAACTAGGATGTAGTTTGGGTTTATTTCGGAGACACTTGAACATAGGTAATGGACATAATATTTTGTATTCGCACAGCCATCTAAGTGACATTCGGAAGAAGATGGACAGGTGTTCCGGTGTGGTGTATAGAAGTCGTCTTTAGAAATACCCCAGGGATACTTCTGGATTGTTTTTTGGGGAATTGGTACGAAAATATTTATCAATAGATACGCACCAGAAAATCTATTACATACGTACGGGTGTTGTTTTTGTGGAATATCTGCGTGAACTTTAATTCTCTTATCACTTCGATATTTTTTGCAATATATTATAATTATTATTTTTTTTTTTTCGTGGGTAAGTGAAAAATCTTCATAGACACTATGTGCCTGGTGCTTATAGTAGTGTGAGATTTTTACACACTAAGCAACACCCCCGTTCTACTGGTTTACTACGACTAAGTTTCCTTATCAAGCAGTTTTAGTTTCAAAAATATTCGCGTTCGGCAGGTACGAGTAGCTTTCCAGCTAAAGCACCTGCTAAAATCCGCTATTAAATGCGGCCGGTCCTTATTGCGCTAAATCGAATGGTTTCGTTCTTTGAAGTCGGCGCACAAGATTTGTTCGTCCAGAATTTAGAGTATAATGTTGTTTCAATGACCATGAAGACGAATAAGTAGTTTTCGAGCAAAGTTCGTTATTTCGTCATCGACAGTGGTTACTCCTAGGTCTCTGTGGATATCATTGTTTCTGATATACCATGGGGTATTTACTATGACTCTTAACACTCCGTTTTTAAAAAATTGTAGGATATCTCTATTGGTTCGTTTAGTACCATCCTAAAGTTGTATACTATATGCCCAAACAGGTTTAAGCACTTGCTTGTATAGAAGCAGTTTGTTATATACCATATGATTAATGAGGAATGTCTTCCAAGTTGCCAATACATTTGTCTGAATCTATTTTCATGCTCGCCGCGTTTGTTTTTAACGTGCGACTTCCATTTGAGTTTCGCGTCCAATGTCCTTCCTAGATACTTTGCCTCGTTTGCATACGGTATTTGTACCGAGTAAATGAAAATGGGTAGGTTGTTAATTTGTTTGTTAGTAAAACTAGCATGAGTGAATTTGGTCTTGTTGAGAGCAATGCGCCAAATCTTTGTCCATTCGCAAATTTTGTCCAAAGCTCGTTGGAGCTTTACAGTTGCTGACTCGACTGATTTGTCTGTTGCTAATACACGTATAGCCTTATCGTCTGCGAACGTAGCTACGACAGTGCCTTGCGGTGTATCCGAGTGTAAAGTAAGAATGAAACCGGACCAAGGACACTTCCTTGCCGTACTACTGCAGCGATTTCCTTAAATTCGGAGTAATCGGATTCGTATTTAACACGGAATAGTCTATTCGCAAGGTAAGATTCTAGAATCTCATATAACTGTTCCGGAAGAACCTGTCTTAACTTAAACTTCAAGCCTTCATGCCATACCTTGTCGAAGGCTTGAGAGGCGTCAAGAAAAGCGCTAGAACATATCTTTTCCTCCTCTAAAGTTGTCTCTATTTCATTTGATATTCTATGAATCTGATCAATTGTGGAATGCTTTGTTCTAAAGCCGAATTGATGGTCGGAAATCAAACAATATATTATGTTATTTTCGCATAAGAACAATAAGTAAATCTATGCAAGGACAGTACAAGAGTTAATGTCCTAAAAAGACAGCGTCTTATGCCTATATTTTATAAGGTCGCTCAATTTTGACATTTGACTCGAACTAGTGGTAGATGCAAGTCCCCTGAACCACCATATCATCTCGGTCTAAGAACGCCAATTCGTTGGTGACTTGCTGCATTGATTTAATTCTCCAAAATACAAATTAACTTACGTCTGGTAAAAAAGTAGTCCACATCAATGTATTCTTATGAGAATCGGCAAATGTGCACTATTCTTATTCTCGGACGGAGACACACAGAAAGAAAGCTAAGAACTGCACTGATTCTCGGACACGATACAAATGTCTAACTTTGTTGGTCAGTTAGCTATAACTTTCTACATAAATTCATAAGTCGTGATTTACACACTGACTGAAAAGGTGCGAATCAGCCTCGCTGAACTCAATAATATATTTTACAGCCTGAGCTGAAGTGATATTTACTGCATACCCGTCATTGATATAAAAATCAATATTTTTAATAGTTTTATAAATTATTTGTTTGATAACTACATTCCTGTTTTGTCTAAGCGCATTAAACCCCTACGCTGCCCTTGGTATAATAGCCATAGTGAATTAGCAATATAAGAATGGAACGTTTTTAAAGAGATATAAGAGAAACCCAACTGAATATAGTAGAAGGCAATATTGCGTCTCTCGTAAGAAAGTTAATGAATGTGAAACGATTCTATTTCTTAAGCGGACTTGATCTTAAAAAGGAATAAAAAAAAAAAAACCGTACACGATGGCGCGTAGGCGTAATAGAGGCCCTAGGACCCACAAGGGGATACAGGACATAAGTAAGTAAGAACGAAATAATTATAAAGTACAAATAAAATAGAATTTAAAAATAACCCCACATGTCGATCAAAAAAACCCTAAATGTGGGGAAAACCGCTTAACTGGCAACACTGGCAGGTAGTAACAATAAAGTTGTATCTTTAGCAAAGTTTTGTTTGCTTTGCTAATTTCTTCTAATTATGCATCTGAAGAGTGTATCCACAGACGCGGAAATCTTACCTATAAAATCTGCAGCAACTGATGATGACTATGCAGCAAATTGTTCTTTGATTTCAGTGGCAAATTTCTGCTGCTATTAAATAATAATACATTAATATTCTCAAGTCTAAAACACGTCCAGAGAAATAAGAAAACGCATCTGCCGCTGCAAGGCTTGAATTGTAGAAGTTTCCTTCCTATTCATTAATATCTAAGAACAACGTTTATTTTTCTCTTTACTTAGACCTTTATGTTTCCATTTTCGGGATTTATTACTAATAAATGCGTTGGTGGTATTAAAAATGAAAAAGAATATCATTTAATCGTGTATCCCTTAGCGCGATTTATTTACGCTTCCATGAGTCGATTGCATTTGGACAAAACCAACGGAGCTTCCCTAATTTACGAACTTTCTTTCAATAATTAATGGCACCCCTCCGCTGTAGCTTATGACCCAATAAAACTGATGACAAGATAAACGAAATAACTATCATTTAATGATCATCAAATTCAATTCGGCTGCTGAAGGGAATACTAAATTTGTGGCCATCCGCCTCCCTTGTCATCATAGGAAGCAGTAATATTTTCATTACTTGCTCACATTTTTCCTCCTCGACGGTGAACGTTTCCCATCATCGTATTCATCACCTAAAGCGTTATAATCATTCGCACGTAAACAATTCTCACGCCAAGCTCCTCTCCAGTCGGCAAAAAGGAACCAACGACCTAACTTCATAACTTAGTGCAACTTATACGTTTATGGGCTTTATCTTCACACTATTACACTGAATATTTCACTGGGGCACGTCCTACTCCAGCTGTGGCTTTGCTTCTGGTCGTCAATATTTTACTCCTCTCCTTCGCGTGGTTGGCAATACAAACGAAGAGTAGCTATCAAGAGTTAGAGAGGGTGGTGCTTTGTGGATGCTTGCGGTTAAACGCGTCAGTCACTTCTCGCCCTCATCTCTTGACCGATATTTAGATAGGTTCATTACCCCTTTTTTGTGGTGCAGAAAACGGACACGTTTGTAGGACACGTGGTATCAAGGCCTCTGTAGCGCAAGAACGGCTAGTGTAGTTCCGGTTGCCAAATACCAGCACTACCACCACTTCCATTAAACTTGGTTCGGCGTAGATGTGTGTGGCAACGGATTGGTCTAGATAACACACTGCCAGTTAGAGTGGGTGGTGGATGGAGGTTTCTACTGGCGGATCATGTCAATGTTACGGTTCTTGTTTGGCCATTGTACATGCACGCAACAGAGGCAGCTTGTATCACCATATGCTACTCTGCGGGTTGTTGTTGCCGTTATTAATCCCCAGGAAAAAAAGAAACATATCAAATCTCCTCCGTACGCGTGGCAGCGGTCTTTAACTCGCTACGGGCGTAATTACTCCATGGGGGGCTGTAGAAATAATATTGGCACTCCGGTGGCTGCTCTGTTTCAGTGCTTACACGTGTATGTGTGTGTATGTGCTTCCTGGCAATGACAGGCATTTACAAAGACGATACACCAGCGGAGATGATGGCTTTCCGCTTAGTTTTGCATGGAAGGTATGGATGCCTTCAGTTCGTCAAGGTTTGAGGGAGGGGGCCCTTCGACAGATTGAAGGATGGGCTCCCGCCACACCATAAGAGTTCAAAGCGTGAAACATGTGAGAAAATTGTTATTTTGCGTGGAAATGACTGGTGCCATTAGCAGTGGTTAAATGCCACATATTACATACACGGAAGAGTCTCCCCCGTGTTGTCAAATAGAAAATGAGCTGAGGTAGACCACCCGCTAAATACTACACAACCCTTCATAGGTGTACTACATCTGTGGCATATAGGAGAGGAAAATGCCATCAAACACATATACATACTTTGACATTGGATTGATGGGCGGAAAAATATTATGCTGATATTTCGCATAGGAATCGTGAACCCCCCACAATTTAATGGCTTCGCTTTAGCCAACTTCGCATGCTAAATTAGGTAAACCCATTTGAAACGAGATGTGCGTACTAAGCGGTGAAAATTGCAAAATTTGCGTGCTAAAGAGTGACGGAATAGTTGAGGCCGCCTGAAGAGATTCATCAAGGATATTACATTGCAGACTAGGAAGGAGTGTCTGTTATAACCTTGGTTGTTATTCGAAAGTGATGTCTGTGAAATATTAAAACATTTTAAGCGTCTGTTTCACCAGCAATAACGTATCCGGGGAGATTATGTCCTTCTGTTTTATGTCATTTTTCGGTAGATCTTCAATATGGCCGACAAAGGGTGTTAATGGAATGAGTAAGAGCAAAGTAGACTGATTACAGGCGTGAGGGTTAACGATCCGCTATACGTATATGTGTAGAAATATGTTTTGGAGGCATAACAACATGATTTATGGGGAGATTTGATGTAACGAGTGTACTTACGAGGATATGTAGAGAATATGATTTCTTTAGAGAAACGTGTCGTTGGGTTAAGGGCTTAGTTTAGTCCAGAATTACTTTGAATTTATGGTGCATTTTGAAATTATATATTTTCTGAAAAGTTCACATGTATATCTCATATCTCATATTGGAACTTAAGTCATAAAAAGATAAGCTCGTATGTACAGTGAGTTAGAACTATAAATATGAACAACAAATATGATCATTCCACATCAATACACCGCTTTCAGTGTTTTTTCCATTGTTCATATGCCCACCGGAAGTCGGCAACCGCAAGGCTGTTCAGGCACCCAGTTGAAATCGCTTGGACCGCCTTAATCATCCAGAAACGATGTCCTTTCAGGCTTATTTTTATCTGAAGGAACAAAAAAAAGTAAAGAACGGCCAAATCTGGACTGTAAAGTTCTTGGGGCGACGTTGCTTCGGTGAGTTTGGCCAGTGCCTCCCACACAATCAGCGACTTGGGGCTGAGCGCACTGTCGGCTCGCTGCATATTGACTCTCGACGCAAACACTAAATACACTCTTACTTCGCCGACTGCGAAAAATAATACGGCTATCTGATGATCAGTGCGGGTTTGTCTCGGGTAAATCAACCACAGATGCAATCCAAAGTATAGGGATCATAATAGAAAAACATCGTGATTCATTAAGGGATTTGCATATTGTATTGGTTGACTTTGAAAATGCATTGGACAGACAACCACGAGATCTGATATGGGTGGCGCTAAGACATCGAGAGGTTCCAGAAACCTATGTACAGATGATCATGGACATGTACGAAGGAGCAAAGACAAGAGTAATATGCCCCGCTGGAGTAACAGAAGAGTTCCCAATCAAAGTCGGGGTGCACCAGGGAAGCGTTTTAAGTCCTTTGCTCTTTATTAGAGTCCTTGATTATCTGCTTGAAGGTAAAGTGATGGACTCCAAGGTACATCAGTTATTCTTTGTTGACGATAGAGCCATCATAAGTGAGGATCCTACATCCCTGCAACGGGCACTTGATGTGTGGGTGGACGTTTTGGAGGGAAATGGGTATCGCATTAGTTCAAAAAAGACAGAGTACTTGTGCTGCCCGTTCTCTGATCCACTCAGGCCTATTCCAGACATTTATTTGAATGGAACAGTGCTTCCCAAGTGCGAAAAGTTCAAATATCTGGGATCTATGATCAATAGCAAAGCAACTTGTGATGACGACATCAATCATCGTGTAAGCGTGCGGTTGGTGAAGTGACGAGAAAATTCCGCTATCTTCTGTGATCGAAAAATGCCACCTAAGTTGAAAGGAAGGCTCTACATCGCAGTTGTGCGTCCAGCGCTCACATACGGTTCACAATGTTGGACGATGTACAAACGTATGAGAGTAAAGTAACGGCAGCTGAGGCAGCTTCGCATGACAGCAGGAGTGACAAAGCTTGATCGAATAAGAAGTTCGAAGATCCGTGGAAGCTTTCACATCAAGGAAACCATCGTACAAAAAATAGAGCGCGACCGGCTCAGTTGGTATTGGCACGTTCAAAAAAGAGATCATTTGAACCCCGTTAAAAGGGCAATATCAATGCACGTTGCAAAGACATCGCGATGTAGGAAAGGCAGGCCTATAAACGCCTAGATCAGACAAATGCGACGACATCGGCATTTCGTTGGCCGCAGTAACCGAGTGATCCAAAATCGGCAGGCCTGCCGACATTTTCTGAGGTCAAATAGGCGAACCCCACAGGCGGATCAGTAGAAATACGGTGAAGTGGGAGGGTTGTGATCCCTTGTTTTCGGATCATAACCTCGCTGATGAAGGGAAGAAGAAGAAGAATACTTATATATCAATACATTAACAATAAATGTATCGTACGTTTTTTTAGTATTTATTACAAAAGGAGGGGAATGAATCTTATGTCGTTCGAAAGGTACTATGCCATAGATGTGCAGAAAGAAAAAATCATGCGTGTACGTTCTTGCGTACGTATGAAAATACACACATGATTTCCCCATACAAAACGCTTTAACCAGTTAAATGAAAGCATTTTTATCACGTTCATTGGCTGTATGAACTTAGATTCCTTTGAGTTCCCTGCACCGGAGAATATTATAAAAAAAGAAAGTTATACAAACAAATATACATAGCGTTGTTTCTCTCGCTGTTTGCTTATTTACCCTCGGTCGAATTTATTTATTTATTTAATTCATCTACAAGTAATATAACTTTACAGGTTGAGATAAAAAAAGAGATTACAATGGTAATAAAAAATAAAATAAATATGGTGATATGAATTTATCTATTCAATTAACCAATGAAACTAAATAATGCGTTTTTGAACATAGTTCTAGATAAACTTAGATCTACAATAGACCAAACTTAGTTGAAATTTGAAATAGCTTTAGACATAGGCTCATTCAAACCGTAGTTTGTCCTATGTATTGTGCGAAAAAGAAACTCTCTCTGCCTCAGTGGCCTTTCTGGAGCATAAATAGGTATAACAGCTAAGAAGCAAGGGCTTTTTAAATGATAACAAAGGAGGTCTCTCACAAACATCGTCTTTGAATTCTTTCCACGCGATTAATATTCACCTGGTAAAAAGGACACCAAACGATGTCACAATATTCGAGAAGAGAACGAGCAAGCGCTATAAAAAGGGTTATCAGTGAGTGAGGATTAGAAAACTCGACAGTATTTACTTTGATAAAGCCAGGTTTGCTTTTGACGTTATATAATCCACATGATCGCAAAAAGTTTACGCCTGATCACAAACGATCCCAAGATCCTTAGCCACATTTACCCGGTGAACTCTAGAGAAATAATGGAGTATCGGTGAATAATTGGGTTGAAATATCTGCAAAAAGTTATTACATTGCATTTCTTTATGTTAAGAAAAAGATGATTATCTTTGCATCAAATTGAAAGAGCATTTATATCACTTTAAAGTTTTATACAATCATTTAAGCTTGAAATTCTTAAGAACAACTTTAGATCATCAGCGTAAAGTAGGCATTGACTGTGGTTTAGCACTGTTGTTATATCATTGATAATGATATAATGAAAAGTAAGGGGCAATGTGACTGCCTTGAGGTACACCTGAGCTGCAGTTGAAAGGTTTTGAAAGAAAAGATTCAAGCTTTACTATCTGCAATCTATTCATTAAAAAAGACGAAATCCATCTCAAAATGGATGAGTGAAAACCGAAGCAATTCAGCTTGCGTATTAAGACACTATGATTCAAAGAGTCAAATGCTTTACTAAAGTCGGTGTAGATCGAATCCACGACTACGTGGAATATACGAGATTGGAGGCTGTAGATCTCCCTGAAACAAAACCATGTTGAGATTCCGATAAACCATATGTTCGTTGACATAAAAATTCAATTTATCTTTGACTGAACTTTCAAAGAGCTTAGGGATGGCTGATAATTTACAGATACCCCTGTAGTTCCTAACGTCATTTCTAGAGCCAGATTTGAAAATAGGAAGTAAAAATGAGACCTTCTACTCATCTTAAAATAGGGGATAGAAGGGGATAACATATGCTGGCTTTACAGTTTCTTAAAACCAGTGCTGGAATTCCATCCACTCCTGCACTTGCCGATGGTTTCAGACTGTTGAGAGCTAGAGCTATGTCCTGTAAATCGAGATAAATGCAGCCAATATCCAATCCAATATCCCTTTTGATCTACTACGGTTGCTGGAGCTAAACGAATTGGGGTGTTATTTACATATACTGGTTCAAAAGATCGGGCAAACAGTTCGCACCAAGTTCCAATATTATTGGATTCTACGTTTTCGTACGACATTATTTCCGGAATACCATACGTATTGCGCTTATGCTTTATAAAACTCCAAAAGCTTTTGGCGTCCGTTACTAGCTTGCTTTCGATATCCATAATATAATTTCTGTGAAGAAACCTACTAAGCACACAGAACTGTTTTCTCAAGGTACAAAATCCAGCAAAGTCAACTAACCTTTGCGACTTTTTATACGGTTTGAGTGCTTTAGTTTTAAGGTTCTTTAAATTCATTAGCCGACGATTATACCAAGGGGGCTTAGAGAGTTTCTTCTTGAAAGTTAATGGCACATTCATTTCAAACCCAGAGTAAATAATAACTTTAAAACGAGCATACATCTCACTGAGACTTAGGCTATAAAATTCCTCCTTCCAATCGAAGGAATTAACCCAATTATTTAGACCAGTAAAATTTGCTTTGAAATAATTAAAATATCTAGAATTACTAGTAATATTAACCGGATTCAGAATAGAATAGAATTCAAATTCGAACTCAGTTTGCTTGTGATGGATCGAGTTGTTAAGTAGTTCACAAGAAGAAAAATTTGATTTTACTTTTAATTCATTTACACAAACGAATAAAAGATCTAATAATCTGTTTAATGAATTATATACAGTGTTAACTTGCGAGAGGTTTAAGGAATATAAAAAATCTATGCAATTAAGTGCATGATCTATATAACAATTCGTAGGAATAAGCATATTATCTTCATCGGACCACGTCCATTTAACATCGGGAAAATTAAAATCTCCTAACACGCATAAGAAGTGAGGTGTCTTATTATTAATTTTAGATATATGCTCGATATTGTCTATGTGTTTGAAATAGGTACTAGCAACACTATTTGACGGAACATAACTATCAATAATTATCAGTTGGAAATCAGAATTTACGTTAATTAAAATACATAATTGTTCTACTTCAGTAATTGTCAATGGTATTTGCTTACAAGAATTTCGATGACACGTGACACTAGTTTTTATTTAATATGTGTTCACTGTTCATGTATCACAATATTCAATGAAAAATAATAAAACCATTCCTTGGCGTTTAAAATTGTACGGAAACGGTTGGTTTTGGTTATTTATTGTTATTTCTTAATAGGTAGAGCTACATTTGCTGCAGAAAACACTAGTAAGATTTGTTTTTGATCAACATTCGTTTAACTAGTTTAGATAAACTTCCAATTTCGTTATCTGTCTATCAGCATGGAGACTGAACTAAGTAATTTTTAACTTCATAGCTGGTGTCTGTCAGTCTACAATTCGGTGTAAAATCGAAATTTATAATCTAAACCTAAAATCAGCTGTACTTAATCACTTAAGGACGTTTTTGGAAAAAGTAATTTTTCAACATTTTATTAGAAACTAAAGAAAATACTGTTAAGAAAATATGTAGACATTGATCTGTTCTATGATCAATTCGTACAGTTAATATCTCGTTTTAGGTTAGGTTAAGTAGATGGGTGGCTTGTGACGAAAAGACTCACTGCTCACTTAGACCAACAGTTCGGGTCCATTGTGCCCATTAACTTAACCCTGGAAACGCTGTAAGGATGGTCCGCTGTTAGAGCCACCCAGATAGTGATACGAATTTGAGGAGGTCCGTCAGCTCTACATAACATAAGTTCGCCAGCTCTGAAAAGAAGTAACTACCAAGAGTCCGCATTCTTCTGACTGAAAGGGGCAGGACAATCACACAACAGGTGACGAATGGATTCAATTTCTTCTTCGTCGGTGCAACTTCTACAATAGTTGTTATGCAGTAAACCGAGTCATTCCGTATAAATGCCAATGGCACAATGACTAGTAATTATGCCGGAAAGGACCCGTGCGATATAACGATTAAGTTTCGCCAGAGAAGTTGATCTCTTCTTGCTGAAGGCTACCCATAGCGCCCTTGCCGTTGCGCATGCTTCCAGATGAACCCAGCGTCTGTTTGCTCGACCGGTGGCTTCATCTTCTATTTTCTTTCATAAGGAACTGATTAGGGTCACTACAAAAGAGAGTGCCCGCGATAAGTGACGCGCCGATACATTCCCAGCAAGCTTGTCAGCCCTTTCGTTTCCTTCGATATCCATATGCCTTGGTACCCAGTACAGGGTCATAGCATTGGCTCTAGATATCTCCTTAAAGAGTGATTTGCAGGTTCTCACAAGCCTCGATCTGTTACAGCAGAGTCCAGATCGTTAACGGCTGCCAAGCTGTCTATATACAGTGATCGTTTTATCAATGACATTACTCTCGCGTATAATGTCAAAAACAAATACAAATGACAAATACAAATACAAGTGACTTCGACCTGATAGATGTTTCAGTCGTTGCTTATTCTAAAGGAGTGGTTTATTCTTAGGGCTTCACAATAAACTCCGGCTCTCGTGCCATCGTCCTTCTTAGAACCGGCTTAGAAATGGTTCTTCAGTTGTTCCAGTACATTCTGTCAGAAATTCCTGTAGCGAATTTCATTTCAAGTGCTAGTATCGCGTTCATTATGATCAATATCCGTCGATCCACTGGTAATCCCCCATCGGACAAAATGGAGGCATGACCGTAAAGGCTTGATGATGGCTGCCAGACTTTTACAGTATATATCAAGCGGAATGAAACTAAGCATGGTTTCCATTGCCGCTCTTGGTGTTGTTCTCATTGATCCCATGACTCCAATGCACGCTGCCCTCTGGATTTTGGTGAGGTTGGAAAGCTGGTTTTGTTTCTCAAGTACCATCCACCATACTAGTGAACCATATGAGAAAAGGGGTCTTACGACCGCCCTGCATATCCAGTACACCACAGCCGGTTTGAAGCCCTACGTTTTACTGAATACCTTTTTGCAAGAATAGAAAGGTACGCTTGCTTTTTTGATGCGTTCGACAATGTTTTCCTTTCAGTTTAGTTCAGAATCTAGAACTTGTTATAGTTAGTTCAATACCACCGATATTTGGGTGTCTGAAGGCAGGGATCGATGTCTTTTTTGGTGAAAAGAACTACCTCCATCTTTGAGGGGTTTACTTCCAGCCCTTTGCTACTGACCTAGTTATCCACTGGCTCTAGTGCGAGATTGAGCCTTTTACTTAGGACCAGAGGAAATTTCCCCGAAACCAGGATAACCAAATCGTCGGCATTGGCCGTGTCGCGTTGAAGCCGTTTTCCTTCAGTATTAGCAAGATCTCATCCACTGCAAGGAATTATATTAAAGGAGACAGAACTACGCCTTGGGGGTTCCTCTGCAGAACCTTCTCCGGATAGTTACATCTCCTTGCGTTGAATATACATATAATTCTTGATTGAAGCATCTGTGCAATCCAGTTGCAGAGGCCGGTGTTAAGTTTAGCTCTATGTATAATAGACTGTCGCATCAGTGCTTACGTTGTTGAATGCCCCAAGGGTCAATTCCTTAAGGTGGAGGGATCTTTCTATGCTTGGTAGGACCTTGTGGAGGGGTGTATCTACCGATTTGCCGCAAATGTATGCATGTTGTGATTTAGATAGATGATTACCGCCGATCACGTTTCTTATGTTTCTTATTAAACGTTCCAATGTTTTCAGCGTAAAAGACGAAAGACTGATCGCTCTGAGGCTTGGAATAAATACAACACGCACCACCCGCCATGCTTTAGGAACATAGCCTAGCTTATGTCATCATGTGAGAATACGCTTAAGCCATGGAAAAGCAATATCGGGTGACTCTTGCAACATCACAGCTCAAATATTGTCCATTCATGGTACCTTGTATGGAGCAAATGATTTAATTGCCCAGCTATCTTATCATCATCTATTATACTTTCCACTTCTTCCGTGCTTATTTCTGACGACTTCTCTGGAATGTGCATCTCATCTGCGGAGATTGATGTACATCCGGGAAAGTGAGTGCTCAATATTATATCCAACGTTTCTTTGTGTGACTCTGCCCAGGCATCATCACTCTTCCTAATATTAGATTCCGGCGTTGGTGTCTTGGCCAGGATCTTCCTTATACGGGACGCTTCATTTGTTGATTCTATAGAGGCGCAAAAGGACCTCCAAGACCTACTCTTTGCGAACCTAATCTCTTTTTTGAGGAGCTTTACACTCTCTTTATAGGTGGACCACTCGACGACCCCCTCCTTAGCGAGGTTCCACCCTACTCTTGAAATGCGAATGAGCTCCGCTATTTTATCACTCCAGCATGATGGACACTTTTCACCGCTATGCCTACTAACCGGGCAGGATTTTTCAAAGGATTGCGCAAGGGAACCGGTCAGTGCATCGACTGCATTGTCAACTACTTCTGCGGAATTGAGTTCATGGGTGAGGTGATTCACTGATTTCCTCAGCTTCTATTGAATTTTGACCAGTTAGCCCTATGCGAATTTCTAAAAGTCCATTTCCCTCAAGTAGTTGTAGTTCGAAGAGTATTCAACAATGGTCAGATAGTGACGCCTTGTTGGGGACTCTCCAGTCAACAACTTTAACAGAGCTCTGTTCAGAAATAAAAGTTATATCCAAGACTTCCCTTCCATTAGGCGTTACAAAGATGGGGTCATTGACTCGATTACATATAACAAGATTGGATTGTAGGATATAATTAAACAAAACTTCGCCTCTAGCATTGATGTCGGTGATACTCCACCGAGTATGGTGGGCTTCAGCATCACATTCCAAGACCAAGTTTTTCTAATATTTTTGAGACGCTGATATGAGCGACGTCAGGTCTTCCGAGGGGACGATGATGCCGTCATCGTAGAGTAGGTGTGCAGACGCCACCGTGCAGTTTCTGTTTAACTCTCTCGCATCCACTACTGTAAAGCCGCCGGAGCGACAACCGATGCAGGTAGTGCAAATCAATCTTAATCATAGTACAGTCGCCTCTGACAAACTGAAGCAACTTCCATAGGGTGGCGTGACAACTTCCATTGTTCTCTGTCCGTTGAGTCCGCTTTAGGAGCTTCAGAGTTCTCCCTCTCCATAAAACAGTTCCAACTGCTTTTATACCAGAAGTGAGGCCGGGGGTTTATTTATAAGAATGATGAACCACTTGGTCCCATTCTTCGCGTCATCCTCCCCGACGATCTCCCAGCTCTTCGTATCAGTAGAAGCGTTCTAGGCTTTTAGGACGCCGATGATCTCTGTTTTGTCCACATCCCAGTCAGGTATACAGAGCCTTCCCTTGGGTGTGGTGGGGGGTCCCCTACCAGACCGTAAACCACGAACTGTGACCTTCGCGAATTCAAACGATAACTGGTCATTGCAGTCTATCAGGACTATTCCATGATGTCACTTCCCTCTTCCGAATATGGGCGCAGTTCCACCAGTATTATTTCGAATACAGACGCTCCAGCTAAAGCCTTCTCAATCATTTAACCGCGTTCTTGGGAATACTGGCCACTGGCCACTTCTTTCGAAGTCCACAACAGCTAGCTGTAGTGAACTACGAATCGCCCCGCTGAAGAGCATCTCCGTATCAGTCTTCGACCTTTTGGGGGGCGTGTCCTTCGTGGACCTAAGCCTCTGACACGAAATCTTCCCTCCTGGTCTCAGCCATTTTACGACGATGTCCAGCGGCCCTCGAAGTTTCTGGCTGATCACCAAAAGAACCTGCCTTAGCGGCAGCGGTTTTGCTGGTGGCTTTGTTAGTCTTGTCTACTCCTTTCCTGCTGAGGTTTGCCTTAGGGGCATCGACCTTACGGCTGGCTTTGGTTTTAGCAACTCCTGTTTAAATTACACGTCTCGTCAGAGCTCCCTTTGCTATTATGCCAATAGCTAAGGCCAGGGAGTTTTGTTCCTTCTCGGAGAGGGAAGAAGGGTCCTTTGCATCCTGGATTAATTTGACATGAGTCGTTCTATGGAACAATCGAACCTTTTCCTCATCTTCGTTTTCCGGGTGCTCTGGGATGGATCCGCTAATAGCCGTTCCTCCAACTCCATAGAGATCTCTTCGTCCGAGCTAGCAGCCGACAGTGGCTGCAGCTCAACCAGTTCTGGTGCGCCCATGGGTAGTGTGTCTGCTTCGGAACTGGTCTTGCCTTTTTCTTTTTTGTTTGTTTTGCTATTGTTTTTGTTGTCACTCAGTTGCTCCCACGAGTATGGTCGGAATAGATATTCGCTCCGCAGAGCCGCCATGCCGGGCTAAGGCATTTATTTTCCTCAGACCTCGACAGAGCATCTGTGAAAACTCTTTAGTACTTGATTTTTTATTCCCCCCCAACCTTTCATCTTTTGGCACGGTTTTTGTTTGCTCACACCACCGGTAAAATTAGGGAGACTAACTTGGTGGAACCTCGGGGAGTCAAGGAGTTATCAGCCGACACATCTCCGCAGAAAACCTACGGCCTTACATAAGCCCCAGCATGGAGACAAGGTGGATAGTCATCGCTGGGGGTAGGGATACACTCACTTTTTGGGGGCTGTTTTGCTCAAAAGGGACGTTTCATTAGGAAGATTTAATTTCACAACTCCAGCCCACTTTAATAGGGTGTGGTTGGATTTTTTATATAAACTTCGTACTTGGGTATAGATGCTTGGCGGATCTGGCCTTTACTTTGATTACATTCAAAGCGTCATCGGTTCTCGGTGTTAAAACGTGAGTATGAAGTCAAAATTTGATATTGGGTATAGTAAACAGGGACTATGTAACTTTACTAAAGATGCAATATATGTGTTCACAGAGCTCACGCCATTTATTCTGAATAAAAGCTTCCAAACATATAGTTCCATATATAAACGCATGTTTGCCTCTATAGTCCAGAACGGATAAAGAGGTTTAGTTTTCTTCTTTTCGGAATTCCCTACCACATTATCCCTAATTAAAGGAAAATCTACCACTGACGACAAATGCATGGCCGATTCGTTCACTGTTCAAAGTGAGAAGCAGTCTACCTTCCTGCTTTCTTTGGTTGGCTTATCAGCACTTGTTGGAAACAATGCCCATTGTGCGAAAATAAAAATCATATCAAATAATTCACAGTCTTCAAATTGAATGTAGTTCTCATAATCTAACTCAGAAATCCTTATGTAGTACTTGCAGATGTTGTAAATCAAAATGTCTTAATGCTACACAGAAGGACGAAAGGTTAATAAAAGATTTTTAACTCGTTCATAAACTGCTAAACGTGTACAGCTTCATTAGCAACAAAATTAATATCATAATGTTGTCTACCCTCTTAAATTGCAGTGGTTTTAAAATTTCAAGCCATTTTCTAGAAAAGGCTATTAGAGGCTTTTGATTGCAATACACGTTCCACCACTGTGGAGCGCACATTTTCAAAATCACAACCGCGAATAATCGTCACAATAAAACAAAGCAGCTCCATTTCTTAATGTTTCATATCTCTCTCTTCTGCTCCTTAATACAGAGAAGTAACACCACAACGAAACCGAATTAGATAGCTTGTAAAAGATACGACCGCCAAAAAAAATATAAATTTTATTAGAATTTCAAAATGGCCCCCCTTTGCACTGTGGCAATTTAGTAATTAAGGAAACATTTTTCCTCACCAGCTCGGGCCATTAGAAAGTAAAACAGGAGAGATTCTGCTACGCCCCCCCATCCACTCGCAGGATGAGAACAAATTTAATTCAATACGCAACTCTCAACATACAACTCATACCCCGATTCGCACCCGTTCGCCGGGCATTAGGCAGTAATTAATATGAAAGCGTTGCTCGACCACAATAAATGAGTCCTTGGGGATAGGCTTCACCGCACCGCAACCTCCATCTCCACCAGACCATCAGCACAATATCACCACCTCCACCCCCGTCGCTAATGCCAGTAGCAGGAGAGTAGCTTAATGAATTCAAAGTATCTGCGGTCGTACAGCTGTTAATATCACACCCTCGCATAAATTACGAAACGAAAACGTTCATTCAAAACATATTATTCGTGATGTATTCAAATTAATTTGCAGATCCTTCGGGGTACTTTTCGTTGGAGATGAATTCAATCTAATGTTTTTTTTTTTAAACCAAAAATTGATTTACTTCTAAAAGGTTCACAACAAGTTTGTATAAAAAAAATTAATTAAAATCCAGTAAACACAACGAGTATGCTTGTCTAACCAACTCAGCAGGACGTGTGTGTGCGGGCGTTGAAATCCAACCCACCCTTCGCTACCACTCATCCTTCGGTTAATTAGAAAATTGGAAAATTGCCAGCAGTTGCAACAGAGGATGAAGTAAAAAACCAGTAAAATGTTACTGCTGCAATCCTGCCAAGTGCCGCTGAACACATCTACAGTAGTAGTATACATGTGTAGGCGCCGCAGAACATGACATTCCAGCTATTATGTGCACCAAATGGCATGACGATGATTAAGGATCGCATAATTCATATAAAGAAGGTAGGGAAGGCGGGAAAAAATTCGCCTAACTAGGTGAAAACTGTGCACAAAATGGATAGACATGCCCCCACAAACAGGTTTAGATTAAAAAAAAAAAAAACAAAAAGGGAAGAATGAAAATGTTGTGCAGTGCAGCCAAAACAGAGAAAATTTAGAACAGCAATAGGATGACTGACATCTTGATAAATATATTGCACCCGTCGTAAAATCGTTCGATATTCAGTCTCCTGTGTCATGTTGTTCCAGGCTGTAAGGATGGAAATTTCGATAACGCTGGAGAGAGCTGACAAATACGAGGAACATGCCAGGGTGTAGTTTGGTAAGGAGTGTTAAATGTTGGTCCTCGAAAACTAGGTCTTTCAAAAACCAGGAGTAAATAATCGGTTCATTCAACACATACATTCACGTATATATGCATATACCTATGTTGCTACTGCAACGTGAGTCTAGCACTAGGTCACCGAATGCAGAGTGTTGATTGAGCAACAGTTTTAGTTAAAGGGTACCCATGAACTGTTCTGGAACTATTAGTGTTTCCTAGAATGTATCAGCTTTTCATTTTGAATGCACATCGGAATGAATTTCCCGCTTTGCCTTTTAATCTTTTTATTGATATTGGTAAGAAAACTTTACAGGCTCTGCATTCGTCAAATAGATTTGGCGAAGACCTGATTTAACATGTATTTAGCAGTCAAGGAGTTTGAAGATGGGTTTAAAAAATTGCCTAAGTTTTTCCAGTTTTTGGAATCTTACAGATATGTTTGGCCGGCGACTAAATAATTGCACTGCCAAGGATCTTACATTCCGTTTCAGGTTTGTTGCAATGATTGAGATTTTTTAAGACAAGAATTGCTGCTAAACTATCTCAAAGGATTCATTGGACCATTGGTTACCAATTCGAAATCGGCTGCATATATGACCACTTTAGCATCCACCCCTTCAAACCTAATGGGATTATGAAGATTTTTATAAGCATAATCAGTAGAAAGCGCTAAGAGTATAGGACTAAGAAAGCAACATGAGATGTATGGGGTAAGGCGTACAATATTGTTACAAGGAGACTAAAAGATCCCCGAATGCAATCGCCTACGTGTCCGGTTTTACTTCGCAGAATAGTGGATATCCTTTTTCCTCGAGAAGAGAATGGGATACTCTTCAACCAAAATAAGAGCCGATCCCAACAATTACACGCGAAGAACTTCTCGGAATATGCGACAAAATACAAGACCTAAAGGCGCCGGATCGTGCTAACTCGATCTACAATATCTCGAAATATTTGTACAAATGTCCAACGCGTGCTTTCAAGAAGCCGTCTTTCAAGAGCCTTGAAACCGACAACGAATAGTACTGCTGCCAAAGGAAAACAGACCACCTAGTGGACTTATCGCCCCCTTTGTATGCTTGACACGATGTGTAAAATCTTCAAACGAGTAATATTTAATAGGCTTGAGTCTGCCATCGAAGCAGCTGGTGGTCTAGCGGAATATCAGTACGGTTTTCGTAAGTCGCGATCATTAAAAAATGGCAATAGAACCCAAGCCGCTGAAGAAGTAAAACGTTAAAGAGAAGGCACTAAGAAATACTGTGCTGTAGTTAGGCTGGATGCGTAAAACGCGTTAGATTCGGCCAATTGACCAAGGATACGAGTATCTTCATCCTCTTTTAATAAAGTCTATGTTTCATCGCCGTAAAGCAGGACTGGGATGATCAGGGTCTTATAAAGAGTCTCCTCAGTTGTTCGAGATAGGACTTTACTGTTGAATTGCCTTATAAGCCCAAAAAAACAGCAACTGGCAAGACTTATTCTTCGCTTGATTTCTGCGCTGATCTTGTTTTTCGAGATTATAGCAGAGCCAAGGTAGACAAAGTCCCTTACTACCTCGAAGTTATAGCTGCCGACTGCAACATTCTGTCCAATTCGTGGGTGTTGGCTGTCCCTACTTGTTGACAGCATATACTTGTTTTTGCCTTTGTTTATCGCTAAACCCATATTGGCCGCTTCCGTTTCAATCCATGCAAACACACGGGTGACAGCCCGCTGAGTTCTTCCATTAATGTCTATATCGTCGGCGTATACAAGCAGTTGTATGGACTTGTGATAGATTGTGACTCCGGTGTTGGCTTGTAAGTTCTGCACAATCCGTTCAAGTACAATATAAAAAAGAAGTCACATGACAGCGCGTCACCTTGTCTAAAACCTTTTTCGACATCAAAGGTCTCGGTGAGGTCATTACCGAACTTGATGGAGCAGCGAGCGTTCTCCTTCGTCATCCTGCACAAACGGACAAGTTTGGCGCGGATGTTAAAACTAGATATGGCTCTATAAAGCTTTTCTCTATAGATGCTGTCATAGGCGGCCTCGAAATCGATAAGGAGATGGTCAGTAGTAGGTTCCAATCAGGCTGTTGATAAAAGGTTTCAGGCGTTCACACAATATCGCAGAAAATATCTTGTATGATGTTAAGGAGACTGATGCCTTTCTAATTGGCGCAGTTGAGGGGGTCTCCTTTCTTGGTAAAACTTCCGTATATTGTTCCTGGAGTATAAACTCTCGATATTCTCAAACGCGCACTTCTCATGTTCTTTCTTCTTCTTTCGGAGAAGCCGATGTTCTTGTAGTTCTAACGTCGTCAATTGCCACGCTAATGGTTCATGGTTCAAGTCATGATGTCAGCAAGCATTTATTTATTTCATGTGAAATATATAAAGACAGTCCGATCAATTGCGAACGCTTGTGTGAACACTACTGTTAAGGCATGACACTGGCAGTAGCTTGGTCGTATGGCTGGAAAAATTGTTCGCTCTGTTGATAATGATTTGCTTATGACACCGGTTATTGGGGGAAAAAAAAATACTATGAATCAGAAGCAAAGACAAAAAATAAACAATTATCTCCCCAGTTGTCTGGACGCCACCTCTCTCTCTCTCTCTCTATCTATCCTTTCTAACGCCCGCACTGTGTGTAAACATGTTAAGGGTATTCATAGCCCCTTGAGTGGGTGCAATGCAAATTATAAAAAACCAAAAAAAAACTCGTCTTGTGTGAGTTACATTTTTCACACGAATAGAAGGTACCTACAGTTGTGTGCTGTGTCCGAAGGGCAATATTTTATTAAGTTTTGGTTTTTTTTTTTAGAAACTTTCTCATGGCAACAATACTCGGTGTTTGTCAGACGAGAGGTGGGACCGTGAGCAAACTTTTGTTCTTTTTTTGGGATTCGAACATTGACCCTCACGCGCAGCGGTGAGGTGGTTTATACCACCTGTCCAAAGTGGTATAAACTTTGCACAGGTTTAATTACGATTTGCTTTTTCTTAAGAGAACGTAAAGTGGGGTGTGTCTGTGTATGCCGTCGGATTCAAAAATTATTTACACTTGTGCTGTTTTGGATTTAAAAAGCGTTCATATGTCTGCGCATATTAAATTTCAATCTCCTATTTAAAAGTAAAATAAGGCCTCACCTTATCCTTTATCAAAAAATTAGTTTCTCACATATCCCGATAACACTGCCAAAACTTCCTAATACACTTTTCTTCGAGCTTTCCTTTCATTTCCTCATTAATTGCCACAACGACCTCTCAGCACCTGGTTACGTATACTGTTCGTTTACATGCGATTTGTGCTCCAGTGAAACGTAAGAAATCACTTAATCAACCGGATACTCATTCCGGTTCAATTAAACGCCGCCAGCTCGCTACCAACACACAACGATCAGCAGTAATGTATGCCGTGCTCATTGGCACGAACTCAATCGGCGGAAAAACGGAATCATGAACAAAAAGGAACCGATTCCAGAATTAACAAGCACAAATGACTCGTGTGCCAGAAATAAAACGGGAAGCATCATCTCCCCAGTGGATAATTTTAAACGTTTCCAATGAGCAACGTAACAATCAGCGATGACAATGACGAAGATGCTTGAAAAAAGAATCCTGCAATGCAGCATTTTTACTTTCTCATCACTTATAAGTATGTACATATGTATGTACATCTCCTTTTCTTCGGAATTCCTTGCCGTCTTCATCATGCTGCAATGGATGTGTTCCTATAATTTTGCTCATTTCTTGATGAATGGATATGTGTTGTTCAATACCCATGATAACCTCGGGTGCTCCGGTTTCTGGCTTGTAGGCGGGTTGTGTAATTTAAAATATTATTTCCTCTTATCCTTTGCCATTGTATGTTACAGTGCATCAACCGATTGCATAGCAGGACTCTGTTGATTCTCTTCACCCACTTCACCCAGCAGCTGCAGCCTTTCGCCTTAAACCTCTCGAGATGGCCTTCCGCCCCCAATTATCTAAGAAACACAAGCAAATGCCACATGTGCCGCTTTCCTTCCCCACTCTCTTGGCTATTGTTGTGTGTTGAATTAAACAGTAGGAAGCCAGGATATACGCCGCAAGTATACATGGCAGTGGTGTAGAACCCGAAAAGTCTATTGAATCGTAACATTGGCTTGAGCAAATAAAACCTACTAAGGCTTGCTGACTGCATGAAAAGGATTCATTTTGGCATGACAAAATAATTGGAATTAGGGCATCATACGAGATCCGAGTGCATTGAAACTTTGCTTTTGGGTTCATGTATGGTGCCTGTGTGTGTTAGTGTTCGAGGAGGCGACGGTGGAGTAAAATTGTAAGGAGTTTTGTAGCATACATCAGCATAAAATAATTGCAGTTATCTACTAACTCGGTATTCTCCATGTTTCTGGTTTAGGAGAGAGTCAGCACCTATCCGTTCAAGAACTTTCAGTGTGTTGTGTATATTCATGAAGTGGTACCGAACAAAATGTTATGATGGGTCATCACTTAAGTTAAATAACTCATGGAGTGCAAGTATGGTGTGAATTGTGGATGTGTGCTTTGAATGGCCGTAAGGATGGAAGAAAACCAGAATGCATTGAGGTATAAGAGGAAGGAAGGCAGGCTGCACCCTGAGTGACACTTTCATATAAAATATGATGTGAACTGCACCTCAGTGCAGGAGATCTGCTCGATATTGCATTTGAAATGATTTGAAAATGTTAACGAATCAATAGTAACTTAAGAGTGTTGATGAGGATTAAAATAGTGAATGAATATTGAATTGAATTGAACTGAGGATTAAGCATTTTAAGGGTGTTGCTGTGTCAAGTGGTACGGTGAAGAATATAACTATCTGAAATGGTTTGTAAGTCCTCAAAATGACTGAGCCGTTTGAATTGTATTGACAATGGTATGAGATGAAGCTTATTTGACATGAGTAAGGAAATATCTTTGTTGTTCGTACTTAGTAATTTTGTACTGGTGCATGACCTTTTATTTTTTTTTACAATTACGTGATTTGTTAACATGTAAAAAAGAATTTCACAGGATTTACAGAGCTTATATGCATATTGTTGCCAGCACAATGCAGTCGCAGTTTCAGTTTAAACCCACCGGTTTCCAAGGTTCACTAGTTGGCGAATTTTTTTAAGTAGGATAATTTATAGAGTTACGATTACTTTGGGGTAAGGTTTTGGTACGGAATTCGAAAGTTCCAAAGTCAATAACTTATTTATTTTTTTCCGAGGGTAGGCAAACAATTTTCAAAACACACTATGAAAGCCGTCAGTTTGTACCCATAGTGTTGTTAGATTTTCACTCACTAAAAAAACGGTCTTCAACAAATTTCTTTTTTATTATTTACCACAACTAAGATGTTAGCTCATTGAGTAGTTTTCGTTTCGCGAAATGAAAAGGTTTGACAGGTACCTTTCCACTGAAAGTTCTAGCTTGTTCCATAATTTAAACTCGGTTATTTGTTATCGTGCCTTTGTAGGCGGCGCAGTAAATTTCCTTCATCAAGGATTTGACGGACTGAATTGTTGACGTGTGCTTGTAATCGATCCTTATACTCACGCGCGAAGTTTTTACTTTCATCTTCGACTGTCGCAATTCCGACATCTCTGTGGATATCGTTGTTTCTGATAAACTACGGTGCACTGACGATTGATTTAGCCCTTTATTTTCAAAAGTTTGTAATCCTTAAAATTGCTTTTTTTTAGTACAACCCCAGAGTTGTATTCCATAAGTCCACACCGGTTTTACCACTTGCTTGTATCAAACCAGTTTGAGTGAATATTCGTTTCCGTGTTTGACATGGAAGAGTCTATTCGTGTCGTAATTTGAACTTCAGACTTTCATACTACATCTTGTCAAAAGGCTGGGAGACGTCAAGGAATACGTTCGAGCAGATTTTCTTTTCTCCAAGAGCTTTCTCAATTGCATCAGTTATTCTATGCATTGTTAAATTGTTAAGTACTTTCTACGGAAACAGATGGTCAGCGATAATAAGTTTTTTTTTTCTTTAACCGGCTATAAAGTATTTTCTCTTTTCGACATAATCGGAAGAAGGGAACTAGGTCTGTATAACTTTTTTTCATTCGGCAGTTTCCCTAGTTTTAGAACTGAAGAATTCACATAAAAGGCGACTAAATAAAACACTTTTAGCGTTATTTAAGGTTCG
This sequence comes from Brachypalpus laphriformis, assembly GCA_945910035.1. Classification (NCBI taxonomy): domain Eukaryota; kingdom Metazoa; phylum Arthropoda; class Insecta; order Diptera; family Syrphidae; genus Brachypalpus; species Brachypalpus laphriformis. The sequence continues at coordinate 264,104,306 of OX246753.1, read as the reverse complement.
TGCGAACGAATTAAAGGTTGTGTTTCGAAAAGGGACCAGGTTCAGTGGGTGGGATGTATTTTATATGGAAGTGAGGGTGTGGGTACTGTTTTGGCATTTACATACAGTGGTATAATATTTATTATGGTACGGTCTGAAGTTGTTTGGCGCGAACAAGAACCATTATAATTTCCGCGAATTTCAATTGACTCGGAACATACTAAATCTTAACGCAACGTATGTGTATAAGTATAATGTGGAGAAACTTAATTAAAGCTTTTCCAGGAATTCTCCCGTGATCAAATCGGATCCAGGAGCGTACACTTCTTATAGTGTAACTGTCAAATCCTGTATGCGACGCGTTGACATTTTCCATAAGCGGTTCTCCATTAAACGGCTTAATGGTTTCCTCCAGGTGATTGGAAAAGTTTTTCATGGTCATAGAATATTCGGACAAGAACGAGATCACCATCTTATGGTAGCTCATTTACGCCTTCGTACTGCATCCGTCAACAGCAACCGCTCAAACCTACTTAACATCACCAGGTTTAATATCGACAGGCTCAAGGTTCCCCAAGTGCGCCAACAGTTCAGGGAGCATCTTGCCTTAGAAGCAGAAGCAATCAGTAGCATAGTGCAAGAGAACATGGATGATCACTGGAGTGCTGTGAAAAATGCCTTTGCGACTGGGGCACGCACGTATGTCGGTAAAAAGCAGAAATACCGCCGCACATGGCTTTCTACAGACATCTGGAGACGGATCGATGAGCGTACAGCAATCAAGGCTCGGATTGTAGCGGCCTCAGCAGTAGAGAGAACCGAGCTTGAAGCCCAATACCGTGCGAAGAAGAAAGAAGTGCAGCGTAGTGGGCGCCGTGGCATAAGTGGTTAGTGTGTGTCGGATCACTACGCATGAGGTTCCAAGTTCGAATCCCAGAAAATACAAAAAAAAAGTTTTTTCACGGTCCCACCTCTCGCGAGCGTCTGACAAACATGCAAGAGTATTGCTGTTACGAAAAAGCTTCTCAAATCGCCGTTCGGATTCGGCATTAAAACTGTAGGTCCCTTCCATTCGTGTGAAAAATATAACGCACACAACATGAGTGGTTGCGAGAAGCTAGGCCCTGGCACTTTAAAGAGCTGTTGCGCCAAATTTTTTTTTTTTTTTCGTGTCAGACGTGACAAACGTCAGTATGTCAACTCACTGGCCTCAAGGGCTGAAGAAGCAGCGAGCAGGTGTGACAGTAGGAATGTTTACAACATCACTAAGTAGCTCATTGGTGGTCGAAATTCCAAACAACATCCAATGAAGAGCCTAAACGGTAACCTTCTGGTTTCGGATGAGGACCAGCTCACTAGATGGAGAGAATATACCGTGATAAATCACTTAGACTATGGCGGTATAATCTTGAATTCGAATGAGTAGTTCGAAGCAAAAAATTCCCGAATTCGCACCGTACCTCCCAGTAAAACTGAAATAATAACAGCAATCAAGTCCCTCAAGAAGAACAGAGCGGTGGGTATTGATGGCATCCCTGCCGAGCTATTTCAAGCGGCGCCAAATACATCGGCAGATTTGCTGCATCCGCAAATACGGAGAGCTTGGGATAGTGAACAATTCCCACAGGAGTGGAAAAGGGGGATGATCATTAAGCATCCAAAGAAGGGTAACTTGATGGAGTGCGGTAACTGTAGAGGTATATGTTTTCTTCCAGCTGTAGCCAAAATAATAGCTAGAATAATTCTAGAACGAATTAAAGAACATTTAGATTAACTCTCGATGTCGAACTGGCAGGCTTTCGCGCTGGATCTTCCTGCATCGACCACATAAACACCTTACGGAACAATGCGTTGGGTATAGGTCTCCGTTACATTTACTGTTTATCGACTTCGAGAAGGCTTTCGACAGCTTGAATCGAGATGCTATCTGGTTGGCCTTGCACAGGAGAGGCATTCCAGAAAAACTTATAGCTATTATCAAAGCTGCATATGCGGCAAGTGTCACGTCGTGCGCAATGGTAAGGTGTCGGAGGATTTTGAAGTCCAAAGTGGAGTACGTCAAGGGTGCATACTGTCCCCACTATAGTTCTTGGTGGTTATCAGCGATGTACTCCGTGCAGCATTGACGGAAGCTAATTATGGAATTCTTTGGACGATGACTTCTTACCTTAAACACCTAGATTCATACCTACACCTATACACCTACTTTCACATCGGATAATGGATCTTCATTTGATGGCCCTAAATCTAGAAGCTGAGGCAAACAAAGTGGGGCTAAAAATAAACACAGACAAAACAAAAGCCCTGAGCACTTCTAATACCCGCGCTCAACTTAACATTGCCGGAAAGCAAGTCGAGAAAGTTGATAACTTTCTATATTTAGGAAGTGTGGTCTGGGCTAATCGCGGTGGCACCGAACTGGATGTGTGCAGCAGAATCGGGAAGGCCCAAAGCTGCGTTGGGAATGCTGTCCAAAATCTGGAGAAGCAATCTTATTAGCTTAAGAACAAAGCTACGACTGTTCCGCTCCAACGTAGAATCAGTGCTGCTTTATGGGTACAGTGCCTGGAAGATGGACACCATTAACACACGCAAGCTGCAAGTCTTCGTAAACAAATGCTTAAGAATCATCTTGAGGATTTTTTGGCCGAACCGCATCTCCAACGAACTACTTTATCTGAGAACGGGCCAAGAACCTATAAGCATTACTATACGACGAAGAAAGTGGCAGTGGATTGGACACACCCTACGGCGTGAAGACAACTGCATTGCGAAATACGCCATGCAGTGAAATCCGCTCACCCAGGCAGGCAGAATAGCGGGACGCCCTAGCAAACGTGGCGCAGAACAGTTGAGGACGAATCGAGCTCTTTAGGAATGAGTTCGAGGCAGCTCAAACGCGTTGCAGAAGTCCGAACACGATGGCGCGCAGGCGTGGTTGACGCCCTATGCCCCCCGAGGGGTTAAAGGATATAAGTATAGAATATTCTGCCGGTAGGTGAATGCGATTTGACGTATTTGAGTAAATCAAAGACAAGTTTGAGTCAGAAGCTGCAAAATTGTGTTTAGCAGTCAACGAAAGTAAAACAAACTATATACTCTCTACAGAAAAGGATAACCAACATCGGGGTTTTTGACATTTTGAGGTAGTTATGTACTTCGTCTACCTAGGCTCTATGGTGAACTCCGCAAATGACACCAGTGGGGAGATCAAGAAAAGAATAACTCTTTGCAATCGGTGTTTTATAGGCTAAGAGGGCAATTGAGTAACAAAGCCCTTTCTTGAACTCCTAAGGTAATTCTGTATAAGACACTAATCATCTAAGTCTTGCTGTATGGCGCAGAGGCATAGACTTTGTCAAAATTGGATGCGGATGCCCTTGGTTACTTTGAGAGAAAAGTTCTTCGGGTGATCTTTGGTCCGGTCTTTATAGACGGCGAGTGGAGGTGAAGATACAATGCCCAACTATACGGCCTATACAAGTACATCGACTTAGCCAGAGGAGTTCACATACAGCGACTAAAATGACTGTCATGTAAAACGGTCGAGCCCAACGTTCCAACCCGAACAATTTTCGAATCCACGGCAAATGGATGGTGCAGTAGAATATGATTCCGCCCCAGGTTGCGCAAATAAGTGGAGGAGGACCTCAACCAACTTGGTGTGTGCAACTGGATGCACATGTGAAAAAAATGTGAGCTGCAAAATGCTGACTTTCTAAAATATTTCGTAAAGGCACGGCAGTTGTAGTTGGCAACCAAAATATGTTTTTTGATCATTTCTGTCGAAAACCACACTATATAGACAATAATCTAACATATTTTTACACAGTGCGGGCATTGAAAATGATAGATAGAGAGAGAAAGATTTGGTGTTGTGGTTCGAAACTCAGTTGTTTATCGTTCAGAAAAACTCCGGTGGTGGCAAATTTAGCCTTGATACGGATAGTCATGAGACGCTCGTTCACATGCCGGAAATTCAAGACTTCTTGCCTAAGTCTGCCTCCAATGACAAATCCGCACCCGAATAGACGCTGTCCTTGTTGTCTGTGGCAATCGCCGTAGTAGATGTCGCAGTTTTTCATACTCTTTTTGCCCGGCCCATCCCATCGCACTTCTTGGATGGCGGTAATGTCTGCTTTGAAACACTCTAGGGCCTCCGCAAGTTGTTCGGCTACACGTGGTTTGTAGAGGGACCTTACATTCCATGTGCAGACACGAAGATCGTTGTCCTTTTTACATTTGCTTGGGTCGTCAACAGTAAAATTATCCGTATCCGAGGCTGTTGGTTGCTTCGTAACCGAAGATTTTTTATGTGGTAGGGAAGTTAACCCGACGGCACAACCCCCAACTTGGAGCACCAAATCCTTTTTTTTTACCCCTAGGACTAGAGGCCGGATACACCGATGCCAGTAACCCATTTCGGGGATATGAGCGCTGTCGTTGGCCCATTAAGGGTTCATCCGCCACCATCTCTTTTTCAATACCCTGACGTATTCAGTTAGTTTCGATTAAAAATGGTCATTTTTCAAGGTCACGTATGTTGATGCTTCACTTCACAGAAAATGAATGATTGAAACATATGTAACTACCGATACTCGCATGTTTCGTTTGACTGGATGTATTTGTTTGTCTCTTGTCTATGCCTTAACTGTTGTCTCATGTTTTTGCCTTAAATGATTTATTGGTTATTTCAATTTATAATACGTTGCTCCATCAACACACATTTAATGTTTAACATATGTAAGCAGTAGAACAAAAGCGTTTTAATTTCCTAGCTTTGTTTCGTATATTTAAATTTCAAAAATAAAAAACAGCATTGTTTGTCTTACTCGTTTAGGTTCTATTCAGTGGGGAAGCACCCTTAAAGACACTAACATGTGGCCTTTATTATCCGCACTGTCAGTAAACTACTAGAAAGTCGATCCTTTGTAGTGTTTAGAATCTCATTCCTCGAAAATTTCCTGATACCAAGTTAAAAATTAATGTTTAGCAAATTCTCGTGCATTTGTTAACAGGTTGTCTAGCGCAATTGATTGTCCTATCTTTGAACGCATGTCATTTGAATCAAAAAATAAAGTACCTATGCCTAGTGGAGATAATCTCCCCTTTTTTGTAGCATACGCTTTTCAAAAAAGTAGTCATATGTAATATTCAATAAACTAATATTTATAATAAAATGTTATTCTTCCATTTCACCAAACATGTGTGTGTATCCACACATAAAAGGAACATTAATTCGTCCCCAAAACTCCATTAAGAACCCAGAACTGCGTCAGATCAAATACAAACCCTACACAAAAACATAATTTTCCTCACCCTGACACAAGTTACGCTCCTGTATTATCATTAAAGATTTTATTGGCTTCTATTATTTTATACAAACAGCCCTATATACACAAGAGATGGTGGCAATTCTCGTCATTATCGCCTACCCTTCTAAAGGTACATATCACATTTCTAATTTTATAAAACTTGGCGTATATAATTTGTGCCTATAGGTACATACGCATTAAGTATTAAGGATCGAATTATGGGCTTTCTACTTTTTGTTAAATAAAAACTTAATAGAAAATTGAAAGTACAGCAATTAGGGGAAATCAATAACTTTCCTCCACACTCAGTGGAGTTGATTGTTATTTATAATCGTTAAGTGCTTTGACATTTTAATATGGTACAATGATACAAGTAGGTCAAAACTACGGATAATGGCTTTTCTACTTACAGAGTTTCACAAGTTTTTACTCAACTTTTGAAGACTGCTTTAACAGTTACATTGCCGTCAACATACAGAACATACAGACTTTATTACCATTCTATATTAGTTTTGCTGCTTGTCTGATGTACGTGTGATCTGGTAGTAAGAACAATTGAGCGCTAGACTTTAAAACAACTCTCCACTTTCAGGACAGTGTCCATTTTGGATCTGTCAGAGTATGCATAAGACGGCTTCGTAATTTTTAGTTACAACCCGATTTGTCCATACGTTTCTAATAAAAATTCGAGTATTCAGCCTCCTATTGTACGAGTATATAAATAAGTGCTGGTGTCCGGTAGCAAGTTGCTGTCAAATTATCTAGCACTCCCCACTACAAAATAGTGCATGAATGGCCTTGGGGCTTTTTTTAAAACTTAAGTAGAGTAAGCAGTTCTCCGCTACAGTTGAAATTTGGTAGGATAACATTTCAATGCTGCTGCATAGGTTAAGCTTAGGGATTCCGTTGTTCTAATACCGTTTGGTATTCACGTTCCCATCAAATATGAACGGTAGCATTCTTTCTTAAAGTATTTTAATCTCCCACTGTTGGTCTGAAGTCTCAGCTATTAGAAAGCTCTTTTGCATGCGCCTCAGACAAAGTGTACTCTCTGAGCTGATATTCTCTTTCCAACTTAATTTGAAATCTAAGACTACTCTTGCACATATTTCTTGTCAATTTTGAAATGAAAAGTAGGGTAGGCTTCCTCTTGAAGATCAACGCGATTTATGTCTCTTAGGGGTTAATTCCTTTCCTCGGACCGGCGCCACAAGTTTTACTGACAGAAGTCAGTAGAAATTTATTCATTATTTGTATAAATTTGCCCATTGGTAGGATAAACCAAATTTAAACACAGTTTTTCGATTCGTTATAGTTGCCATTTTTAAGGGGAAAAGTCCAAGCGCCACATATTAGCACCAGCAATGACGAAGCTTACTAATACTTCAAATTCAAAAGAATTTGTTTCATCTGTAATCGTCGTCGATATCCTAACGTGAATAAACGGCGGCTCTACAACTGTGTTGAAAGTGGACCATTTTAGGAAATGGCCTGGAATAAGCATCTCTCGTCGCTGGGATCCCTAGATGTCGCACACAGAAGCAAGCGACAACTGTGGTTATCTTTTCTTTTTAAATCTGGAAGCTTTTTTAAAAGATAATAATTCCTTGCTAACTTCATAGATGACTCTCATTAGGCTCCAAAGTAAGGTACTCTTGCTGAAATGCAATGACATTGGATCTGCTTCGCAGCTTCTGCCCCTTGTTTCAAAGTAGCTTGAAATGGCTTGCTGAGTTCATTCTCTTCAGCAGCAGCTTATTGCCTTTAGAGTCTTACTCGCTTGTGTGCACAGGCATCAGGGTAACCAGGGAAATGAGATCGCAAACTTAACTTAACAAACATTCGAGATTGCTTCTCCTTGTCTCTAAGTCGTTCTGTGGTTCTCTCACTTGAAGTTGGAACTCATCTTCTGGGAGTTGCAAGAGAAACAGCATAAGTGCAACCTATCGCACCCTTTGACAAACCAAGAGATTGATTAACTTTCTCGACCAAAAAACTGGTAATTGGTTCTTAAACAAAATAGCCTACTATCCCACAATAAAGGCCAACGGATCCGTGCCTACTCTGTCTTGAAATCCAAGAAGTCACAGAGAACATTTAATATAAATAACCTACCATCGTTTCGAGTAGATTAAGACACTTCGAAAGATGGGTCGTCCTTCAGACTGATATCCCCAAGTAAACAGTAAAAGACGATCCTAAGTTTCATATGCCACCTAGATTTCTCACAAAGACAAATCAAACCCTTCGGGCGTTCTAAAGAAAAATTCAAATGTTTCTTTAGGTTGCAGTGCCGGTCAGATTTTTTTTAATTGTATCGGCCTCCTATCAGTAGCAATTATGCAATGAAATCTTCCATAACGGACACCTGAATTCTGTAGAGCCAGCAATTTATCCATAACCAACGATCCTGATTGTCAACCAATCTGTTTCCATTCAATTCACTACTGACAACAGTGTATCTGGAGCAGTTCTCCTAGAACATAAAACTATCTATATTCAACTTTGGTTTCTGCTAACTTTGTGTAAGCTTTAGAGCGCCTGCTTCCTCTTTCCTGCACCTGTAGTGTAAATTGCTTTTTTGTATCGAACCTATCCTTTTTTCGACTGCTTCCAGCAGGATAGCTGAAGTTTCCTTCAAACGATAAGTGATAAGTGCCTCCAAAGTAGGCAAATGTGTCGATAACCAGCGTATAATTTTTGCATCAGTTTTAAGCTGTGTACATACCAAGTTATTATATTATTTTACTCGTATTTATATATTAAAAGAATCTGTGTGCACTCGCCTTCATCCTTTCACCAACTTTGCTCAATTGAAATATATTTTATTTTTAATGAAATTTTCTTAGAAAAAAATTTCTTCTTTTATGATTTCAAATTCAATTTCGATGCCACAAATGTCACAACAATACCAGATGGCACGTCATATATAAATGCCATCCGTCATCGCGTTTCATAAATTATACCATAACAGAACCGCAACACACAAAGTGTAATCTCAAGCTGAAATGAAATTCACCGGCGACATAATGTCACAACAGAAGACGTCATCATAGGGAACACTTCTGGGGGTCTTGTCGTCATCCCACCAAAACCCATCATCAACAGCAGCTCAACCGCACCCATGATCAATGTGTCAGTAAAAAATAAAATAAAAATAATAATAAGAAGTTAAAGGATAATAATTCTTCTTCTCCAACAAGGATTCTATTCCCTCGGAGAGGATCTTCCACTCCCGTCATCCAGCACATTCAATTTATTTCCGCACATGAATATCATTGTTTCCAAAGAAACATCATTCATTTGGTTTGCGCGCCCTCTGGCTAAGTATTATCCCGCTTGGGGACTCTGTTGCTACTATTCAAGCCGCGCGTCAACATTGCTCACAAGACACTGTGCATATCCTGTGATTATTTTACACTTCTTGCGTATAATCCGGCTACTACCCAGGACCCAGGACTTCTCTACCTCCCACTCGCTTTATTCTGATATTATATTTTGTCATTCCCTTTTTTTTTTTGTATGTCTATACCATATCCTTTTTTGCGTGCCTTCGAGCTAAGGGAAATGAAACATAGGAAAATGAAGAAAAAAATAGATTCAGCAGCACGGGCGACACTCGAATGAGTGATAAACGAAAGTGTTGGAAGCAGTTGAGATGTGAATATTGAGAGAAAACGAGTGTAGGTGTCAAGGGAATTCATTGAAAAAGGCGTAGAAACGACTGAAAAATACTGAAAAATGGTTCTTCACACAAGCATGATGATGACGACGACTACGATGCTCGGGAGCTGGTGCGAGACGACTCTTTCTTACCTCGGGGCTCAAAAGTTTCACTTGATAATCGTAGACCATTTCCACATCATTGGAAGAACGTTCAGGATGACAGTGCGACAGCAGCAGTTTGAAAGCGTGATTTATCTTTATGAGATTTGTATTCCTTTTTGCGTCGGTCGTGTACTTCAAATCTTCAGTCAAGATACCTGTCATATGAAAGAGAAGTTGTATTTGTAGGTATACGTATCCATATTCGGCAATCTGACGTTTCATAAAGTGTTATGGAGTCTGTAAATGCAGCCAGGGGGAATATTATCGTTTGTCGGAAAGTCTTTGTGGCTGGTTAAATGAAACTTTAAACGAAAACAGAATGAGAGTTCAGAAGGATTTATTAGAAGAATGCTGCCATTGAAAATCTGCTCAAATTGATTGAATTTGGAAAGTACAAACGTATATCCTATACATCTGTAAGTCTGTTCCATTTCATGTAGCAGATCAATTTAAAATTGTATGTAGTCATTACGCTGAACACGTAAGACCGCTGAGAAAGAGATTTAGATAGCCTAAATGAGCACAATGACTGGCAGTCCTTGTTGGCACTCTATCCCCCACGAATAGTGGTGGGATAAGTAAGCAGTAGAATAGTAAACATTTTTTTTTCGATTTCGTTCCGACGATCACATAAAGTTTAAGATAACACAACTTGCGAAGGTATTAAGAGAGCTACGGGTACAATCATAGAAAGGAACAATTTCATCAAATTTTATTCGAATGGAGCTATTCCGATGAAGATGGAGGTCGAATGGAATACTCGGGTTGACGAAGGCTAATTTTGTATATCGTAGCTGAGTAGCATGCCCATAGAGCTCCCAGCCTAATGGAAAAGTTAAAATCATCATACATGGCTTAAGCAATTCAAAGCATCACACCTATATCACGTTTCCTACTACCAAAATGCCATCTAACAAGCCGACTAAAAGTAAAAATATCATAAGAAACGTGAGATAGTAGTGAAAGCCAGCTCCCAATATCATTCGAATAGATCAATAAGGAAATGGCTTTCTTATGATGGAATCCCAGGAAAATACCTGAAAAGTCTATGAGTTTCAAAAATTTAAGTATGATTTGGTATTATCATTTTCAAGCTGCATTCTTTACATCCTTTATAGAATAACCCGCTCTAAAACTGGCGTATTTTCGTATATTCCCTTTTTTTAAGAACTTTTTAAGATATACGTAGGCACCTGAAAAGTGAAAAAGAAGTTCAACTTTAAATAACAACACATTATGAAATATTCTCTCCAGATTGTTCCACAAAATGATCATAGAGAATGTATATTTCATTGACAGATGAGACCATCGACCAAAAAGAAGTGTTCTGAGAGCGTTACATCGACCTAAAAAGCCTTCGAAGGGTCCTCTAAATTCATTCAAGTCCTTCCACACTGCTAATTGAATGAACATATCCCTTTCCTTTTGTCGTTCAATTTAATATCATATTTCATGCTTAATAATTTTTCAAATATCCAATTCATGTTCCCGCATAAACTGAAGTTTCCTTCATGTTGAATATATATCTTTAGAATGTGCACACGAATGGGCGAGTAGCCACATCAAATATTAAGTTCACAAACTCAAAAATCTGTCAGGCATAGCAAATTGAGAACCCAATTTTATAAATTCTTCCAACATCCAAAGGCAAACAAAGGCGATCCCGAACCCTAAAGATAAAAGAAATGACATATTTCAAGCACATCCATTAAAGGTAGCTTTTTTTGCAAACGAATGTCAAAAATCTTCGGAATGTGATTATAAAGTTAAATATTTTTTCCAATGAAAATGAACTAAACTGTCCCAGAAGGATGTGAACTTTGAAAAATGAGAATACATTTTTTAGGTAAATAATTCTCCCTGCTTACAAAGTCCTTAAACACCCTAAAAACAACCCGAAATTGCTGCCTCAAATTTTTCAATCTCCTAACTTATAATTTCAAACACATTCCCAACCCCATTCAAAAATACTGACAGTGAAAAAAAGAAACTTGAATTTAATTAATAACTTTGGTAACAAAATCACCACACCCTAAAACGTCTTTGCCTGACTAAATTAACGTCTGGATGACAAGTGGTGTAAATATCTTGGGCGCAAACAAATTATAAATCACTTCGTAATGATGGGAATAATCTTTTAACCGCATTGTCTTTACTCTCATCTCAAGTCAACCTATATTTTACATATGAATTTTAATTAGATACAAACACATAACTAAGGCGTTCTTGAGGTTACGCCATCAACTTTCTGAAAGGAGGTTGTGTTCCCTCTACTTGGCATTGAAATTAGTTTGCCGCACAATTAATTAGCATGAGCAATGAAAATTAATTTTCAAACCAATGGAAAAAAAAACACAAGTGTTTAATAATGTTTTGTTAAGGAAGTTTATTAAAGAAGTACACCTACCGGAATTTTAATCAAGAAGTAATCTATGAGAGATGGAGAGGGACAAAAAGGGAACAGTACAAATTGCCAAAAAAATAAAGAAATTATATTACCTAAATACATACAAGATCTTAAAATCTTCTGGAAATTTCAGACATGTTACCTGCTTAAACTTATGGAAGCCTAGAGGTGAGCTTTAATAGTGTGTGAAATTTAAAGAAAACGTCTATACACTCATCGCCCTTTTTTCGGAGGGAGGTGAAGAAGCTTTAAAAGACTGTGCCCTTACACAGTAAAAGTGTGGGATTTCCACCCACTGAAAACACTTTCCCTTCGTTGTCCTTTTTCCCCACGGTACACCCGCATTGGCACTACATACTCATAACCTATATAATTCATCACTCTGTCGCCATTCTCGTTAGATGTGTCTTAGTTGTGTCATAACATGCTTTGCATAATCACTCACAGCGCTTCACATCTCCTGCGATTGGATTATAAATTGTACTAAATTTCCGGGGGTGGTATTTCTCCAAGCTTATTTCTCAGCGTTTGTCTCTTGGTCTCGAATAGCGGACAGTGAAGGAAAACGAGTAGATCTTTCGCATTTTCTTGCGCCTGGATTCTATATGGACAAAAAAACAAACAAATATTTGGCGCAACAGCTCTTTAAAGTGCCAGGGTCTAGCTTCTCGCAATCACTCATGTTGTGTGCGTTATATTTTTCACACGAATGGAAGGGACCTACAGTTTAATGCCGACTCCGAACGGCGATTTGAGAAGCTTTTCGTGAAAACAATACTCTCGGATGTTTGTCAGATGCTCGCGAGAGGTGGGACCGTGAAAAAAACTTTTTGGTGTTTTCTGGGATTCGAACTTGGAACCTCATGCGCAGTGATCCGACAGACTAACCACTTACGCCACGGCGCCCACAATATGGACAATAGGGAGAATTATCGTACTGGAATTCGTAGATACACGCGTGAAAACATCCACGCCAACTTAGTAGTTACGTTGTGTAGAAGCCTACCTCGCCATGCTTGCAGCAATATTATATTTTATTATATTCTACAATATATTACTTGAAAATCTCCATCGTCGTTGCCATTTTGCTATGCTGTTTGGTCTTTCTGGTGAGTTCGTTTTTCCGTCGGTTAACACAGGTTCCTGGTTCCTCCTTTCGTAGGTTTCTTGAAACCAATCTATTCGATTGGGGGTAATCCGGCAATAACATAGTATCTTGTGATCTTCTTCTTCCTTTTATCAGCGAGGTTATGATCCGAAATTAAGGGATCATAACCCTCCCACTTCACCGCATTTTTACTAATCCGCCTGTGGGGTTCGCCTATTTGACTTTAGAAAATATCGGCAGGCCCGCCGATTTCGGATCACTCGGTTACTGAGGCCAATGAAATGCCGATGTCGTCGCATTTGTCTGATCCAGGCGTTTATGGGCCTGCCTTTCCTACATCGCGATGTCTTTGGAACGTGCATTGATATTGCCTTTTTAACAGGGTTCAAATGATCTCTTCTTTGAACGTGTGAATACCAGCTGAGCCGGTCGCGCTCTATTTTTTCTACGATAGTTCCCTTGATATGAAAGCTTTTACGGATCTTCGAACTTCTTATTCGATCAAGCTTTGTCACTCCTGCTGTCATGCGAAGCATCTTCACCTCAGCTGCCGTTAATTTACTCTCATACGTTTTGTACATCGTCCAACATTGTGAGCCGTATGTGAGCGCTGGACGCACAACTGCGGTGTAGGGCCTTCCCTTCAACTTAGGTGGCATTTTTCTGTCACAGAAGATAGCGGAATTTTCTCGCCACTTCATCCACCCTACGCTTACGCGATGATTGATGTCGTCATAACAAGTTACTTTGCTATTGATCATAGATCCCAGATATTTGAACTTTTCGCACTTGGGCAGCACTGTTCCATTCAAATAAATGTCTGGAATAGGTCTGAGTGGATCAGAGAACGGGCAGCACAAGTAATCTGTCTTTTCTAAACTAATGCGATATCCATTTCCCTTCAGAGCGTCCACCCACACATTAAGTGCTCGTTGCGGGGATGTAGGATCGTCACTTATGATGGCTCCATCGTCAGCAAAGAATAACTGATGTACCTTGGGGTCCATCACTTTACCTTCAAGCAGATAATCAACGACTGTAATAAAGAGCAAAGGACTTAAGACGCTTCCCTGGTGCACCCCGACTTTGATTGGGAATTCTTCGGTTACTCCAGCCGGGCATCTTACTCTTGTCTTTGCTCCTTCGTACATGTCCATGATCATCGGTATATAAGTTTCTGGAACCCCTCGATGTCTTAGCGCCACCCATATCAGATCTCGTGGTTGTCTGTCGAATGCCTTTTCAAAGTCAACCAACACAGTATGAAAATCCTTTAAGGAATCACTATGTTTTTCCATTATGATCCTTATACCTTGGATTGCATCTGTGGTTGATTTACCCGCGACAAAGCCGCACTGATCATCAGATAGCCGTGTTATTTTTCGCAGTCGGCCACCTAATACCCGCTCAACGATCTTCATGGTGTGTGACATCAGCTTGATCGAACGGTAGTTATCACAGTTTCGCGTATCACCCTTCCCTTTGTATACAGATAGAAGGTAACTTTCCCTCCATTGATTCGGCATAGTATCTTGTGATATTGTGCGAAATGCATACTCGTCGGTATGCCGACTCTATTTGACGCCGTTATGACTTAACTTCCATAGCTTTAGCCGATATTGGTGACCCGTAGGTCTTCAGAAATGTAACCAGACTGGCCAGAGGAGCATTCAGGATCTTTCAGTGGAAAGTAACCTGCCAAACGTTTTTATTTCGTGATAGAAAAATTTCTTGATAAGTTATTTAGTTGCAATATCTAACAAATTTATATCGAAGGGTGGTGTTTTTTGGTCAGTAAGAATCCGACACTACTATGAGCACGCGCTTTCTATTCTCATAGTGTCCAAGGAAGATTTTCACCTACCCTAGGAAAAACAAAACACTGGCCAGAAGCCGCCGTCGACTGTGTCTCGGTCGTCCATGATTTGGCAACTTTTCAAAACATCTCGATATTGCTCAGCTCTTTAATGAAAACTTGCGAACTCTAAATTTAGCAGTTCACACAAAATTTTTCTGTGGTTTTAAAATCACTGCTAATAACATGTTTCCAACGAAGTTGGTATAATTTTTACTCTTCAGTTACTTTTTCCAGATAAGAAAACACACAGTCCCGACGAGAAGTTGGCCTGTTTTTTACATGTTTGTTTATGGTGGAATACGAGTATATCTCTCCGTGCACATTCTGCTATACTACTAAAGGTGAATCTTCCTATATCCGACATAAATATCCAGCCTATAGCCACGTGTATGTGGAATAAAGTTCCACCCGAATGGGTTTGAAAAATGCGACAGTAATGTAGACTAATGTAGACTGAGTTATTAAAATGGTTCATCAGTCTGGTAATAACTTTTCAAGAAATAAATTTTGTAGAAGCTTCTCAATTTAACAAAGATATGTGTATGATTATTATCTATCAAATCTAATGATATCTGCTAATAATAAAAAAAAAAACTTCATTTGGAAAGGTATATGCAACCCCAGTTATGTCCCAATCCATGACCGTTGCAAGCTATTCTAGCAGGAGATTCAATAATTTGTACCTTCACAAGTCGTGCTCTACTTCAACTTGGTCCTGTCCATCTCTATATCTAGCTCCCTCCCCCCCTAAATATGATCTTAAAATCTTTAAGAGGAGTATCTTATTTTTACTTTCGTACCTCAAATCCTTAGTTTTCCCTCTGTAACTTCTTGCTAATGACATTCAAATACATCGTTCTGAAATAGCAACTATGTACTTCCAACAGTTTGCCAACTGCAAATAATTTACTAATGATCTTTTTGTTTGTCTCTTTTCTCTCTTCCAGGTAAGATTCCAGACTACAGAGTTAATCTTAATTCAACATCACATCAGCCAAAGTAAGTCCTTAAGGGTATTATCCATGCAACAGAACAGCATCGTGTACTTCACTTCGGAATGAGTTGGCTATATTTTCAAACCGAATATAGTTTTGCCCAAAGTAAGGCGTTTTTAAGATGGTTACCGAGAAGAAGAGAATGATATTGACATGGTTGTACTTCTAGTGACCTTAGATATCCTTAAAGGTGCATGTCTGTCTTTTAAAATATAGAATAATCCTTTCGTAACAATTTGTTTCTTTTTGGGAACAATACAGTTTCGAAAGGGCTTTCGTTCACGTATATGCCATTAAAAGCTTATTTACAAAATTTCTTTCTCATTTCAATTTCCGGTTTCATCCTGCATCACAGTGAACATAGAAATCTGCTCTCGAATCTTTTAGATAAAAAAGGAATAAATTAAACCTTCTCCTACACATTTAACTGCTTTCGTTAGACCTAATCAAGGTTCCAGTTCATTCCATGGATGTACCAGAAAACTATAAAAAAATGACTATCCACAATCTAAAATGTAATCGCATGTCATCTCGCACAGAGTGCTTGTTTTGTATCTTATTCGCTCTTTAGAAACTGTAAACTCCGCCCACACAACATAGCTAAGTTCAAACAGTGCCTCAAGTAACTGTGCTGAGCTGTGCTATGTTATTTCCATAGAAATGAACCTCAAGCCAGGAGAAGGACGTACTCTATGCGGTAGGTACATGGAGTATTCAACGGAGAGTCCTTAGAAGTTAGTGTTCTCATTTGCGTTGTACAAACATTTAAAGTACAAAAATGTTCCACTTGGGTGTGTTTTATATACTTTTCTTTTCTTTCTCCATACCTACGACGCTTACTCCTCGACTCCTACGACTTTGTCTATGCTTTTTACAAGCTGCACTCTCTCTCTAGGTGAAGAAGGATAATCATCTCTTCATTGCAGGGTGAGCTATTAAAAACTCATTTTCTATAAATAATTCCCCATGTGCCCATATAGATGGATGGTATCCATTTAACAGGATAAATGGCACGTAGAATGGGACACCATCATCACAGGACGCAAAGGGATGCTATTTACAGTGAGTTGAAGTGGGAACAGTGTGTAGTGCATAATATGGATGGGAGTTTATATGTCGAAATTGTAAAGTTTCCTGTTTATGCCAAAGTAATCCAAAGGATGAATGGAGTCAAGCAAAATGAAGCAACAAGGAAGTAAAAGGTAATAGGGGCGTCTGCCTGTGTTTAAAGAGTCTATTTTGCGTGTGCCTATTGACTTAAATTGGCTTTTAATCTTGTAGTTCAATCAACCATGAAACTGATTAGCTTGCTTTGGATTGTAGGGTTTTTGCAGAGAATCGACGCCCTGATTTGAATTATAACTAGGAGGAAGCTTAGCAGTTCCTGGAATCATTGGCGGTTTGCCAGTACAGGTGGTTACGTATGTATATCTTGAAAGTTTTACTTTTCTTTGGTATAACACGTGGTTGTTTCTTTAGCAAATGTATTCTTTCTCCGATATTTCTTTGCCCCTGTTGAAGGATACTTCTTTGTGAAGTAATTTTCAATGTATGGTTATTATACAAAGCTTACATATCGTCACCTGATTTCAAGAACTAGGTAACTTGATTTTTTTCGTTTTGAGATATCGGCAAAAAGAGTCTTACATTAAGTTTCTCTTTACTCTGAACGGCAAAGGTTATTTCGTTTGTCTAGTTTTTTCACTCCCCAATAAATCTTAACAGGGAATATGACTACGGTTGTTTTTTAATTACATTTTCATACATCATAGGTAACTAAAAACGGTCTTAACTCAAAAATGCCAAAAAACAGGTAACATAATTATTGAAATCAGGTGACGATAGCATTGATGTCTGATTTAATCTCTTTGCACCCCATCTATATACCAAATGTACAGTTCGGTGCTTAAATATGGTAAACGTTTAGAGTAGACTTCTAGGAGAGCTTTTGGAAAGCTGCGACACTCCAGTTTTATTATATAAAAACTATGTTATCTCTTTCAGAGCTGCAATAGTGCAGTGGGTAGTGTGCTTATTCTTTAACTGACGTGTATAGGTTCAAGCCCCAGTGGAGAACAGTAACCACCCAAGTATAAAAAGGGAAACAAATAAAATCGAAGTCTGAATGCTTTGGGATTTTGGCTTCCTTATCTTCAAAATAATAACAAAGAAGTTATCTCTTGAGGTCATCTAGAACAGTGGCAGTGGTATGAGGTCAAAGTGGGCGCCGTGGCGTAAGTGGTTAGTGTGTCGGATCACTACGCATGAGGTTCCAAGTTCGAATCCCAGAAAACACCAAAAAGTTTTTCACGGCCTCACCTCTCGCGAGCGTCTGACAAACATCCGAGAGTATTGTTGTCACGAAAAAAGCTTCTCAAATCGCCGTTCGGATTCGGCATTAAACTGTAGGTCCCTTCCATTCGTGTGAAAAATATAACGCACACAACATGAGTGGTTGCGAGAGGCTAGGCCCTGGCACTTTAAAGAGCTGTTGCGCCAAATATTTGTATTTTGTCATCTAGAACAGGGTTTTCACTCCAGAGTATATAAATGAGTTGCAAATCCTCTCAATTTTAATATCAGTATTTTTGTTGTTATTTTTATGAATGACACACTAGATAACTAAATATTGTCAGTCTACGAGTAAGGCCCATACTGTTTATACTGAGGTGTTATTATTGACCAAGGACATAGCTTGTTTATTTTCATAGAAGTTGCTATGAGACGGAAGGGCTGTCGGAAAATTTTATACAATATTACTCTATGAATATAGCGGGCTCAGTTTCTGTTCATTTCGAATGATTTCAATGAAAGGCAGACTCATTTTAACATTCAGAGCATTGACCAAGCGACGAATTGTAAAAAGTGCCAAAAGAATCACATTATCTATCCTTTTTTTGCTATTCATCCGTTTAGCATAGACACGATACAAATGGTTGATTCATGTTGTTGAGGACTCTATTTCAAGTGCAGTAAACAGCTCGTCTTCTTCTTCTTCCTATTTCGATGAACTGCCGAACTGCTCGTCTGACGTCCGGAATTCTGGTACGTGGTGTATTCTGGTATTCGAACATGGAACTTCACCCGTAGTGGTCTGACTTGCTAAATACTGGGCCACGGTGCCCACTGCATTTAAAATACTTGTGGTTGTTTATTACCATTGCCACAACCAGTGATAGGAGTATTTGTTGTTTCTAAGTTACATATATCTGACTAGATTCTATTCACGCGCAACTCCAAAAGTTAGCGTATAGAGCTATAATACTAGTTCTAGCCATGTTCTCTTCCATCAAAATAGGCTCCCCAATAACATCGTCATCGTTACATTAAATCATAACTTATCTGAAGACCGATTATACCGATAATTCCCCTCCTAAACTAAGCTTGCTTTTATTGCGACCAATGCTGGCCATTTAGCGTTCCAGAATCGTGGTTACCCAGTAGCTACATAGTTAAATTGAAAGTCTTTGTTCTTGCTTCTCATTCCGCACCAGGGGAGAGTACTATTGCATTGCTATGTCTTATATTAATGAGCTAGGTTCTCTCAACAATAAGGGATCCCAATGAGGGTAATATTCCCAAAGAAGTTCATGAATTACACAGCCTAAGCTTGAAGATACGGTTTTGAAATTTCCAGACAACTCCAAATATCTAGGAATAATCTTGTATTAAAAACTTTATTCGTGACTAAACATTCAGCCTCGAAAAGTCTACTATAGTAGGTCCCATCCTGATACACGGTGTACTAGTCTGGCACTAGACAAAATATGCGACACTGCAATCTTGGGAGATATTCAGAGCTTAGCTTACATCTACATTACCCGTGCTCTGAAATCAACTACAACCGCAGCACTCGAAACCATGTTACATCATCTTACAAATAATTTACAAAATGACTCCGGAAATGACGAACCAATAGTCAAAGATAAAACCAAATGGACCTATATTCTGGTCGAACTATGCCCTTGCCATAGATGGCACAGCCATCTAATTAAATCCAATTTAATACTTTGTGATGCTTGTTAGAATTTTTTGTGTCAGGAAATCGAACCTTGAACAGCCGTGGTTAAAGCCCAACGCACTAAGCAATGAGTCATTACGCTACCTTAAAAGTTGCTAAGTTAGTAACTGCGGTGTAAACACAATGAGACGCGTATCGAAATCTACATATTTCTATCCAAATATTTGGAAAATAATATGCTCCTAGACTTTTAGATTTCGCAGCTCTGCTTACAGGGTATTATTTGAAAATAGATCGTTATTGTAATTGTGCTCTTCAAATATCCTCGTTTCTCTATACTCAAGCTTATTGCATCTAAAGAACCCTTTTGAATATGATAAACTATTCAAGCCCACTAGAGATATTGTTTTCGTATCACTTTCATGATGATTTCCACTTCAAAATCTGTGCAATTACTTTAAAAGGACTTTCTCATCGACTTGTCACAGCTGTCTTTCTATACTCCCCGCTTTCGTAACACGAACGGGCTAGAAGTTCCCCATGAGCTCCCAGCAGACCAAATGAAATTCATCTCAAATGCCAACATAATCCGTTCAGAATTGTTTGCAGCAGGAAACAGGGATTACGACTTCACTTGGATTGATATATCCTGGACAGGTACACCCCCCATTTTCAATCTCTTTTTTTTTCTGATCCTTTTTCTACTCGTCTTTCAATTTTTTTTATTGCAGCCCCACCACAAAAAACTATGCATGAGTGAATGAGATTCAAATTGAATTGGGGCAAAGCAGGCAAACAATGAACGACAAAAAAAAAGGCAACCATCACTATACATTTGAATCATCGTCACTTAATTCCACTCCAGTGTATACCCACATCCTTCATCGCGCTGACAAGGACAACAGAGAACAAAAAATACGACAGAGAAAAATAAAAAAAATGTTTTGTAGATTTTTTAATATATCCCCCGGCATGAGGATGAAGCTTGTGCCAATTTTTATTGCATGTTACCACATTCACCATCACCACCACCACCACCACCCCACAGTGTTGTAAATGCGGTGCCGTAATTCTATTTGTAATGCAAACTGGATGATAACAACAAACATATGTTCTGTCAGAACCGGCCCGGCACAGTCGAAGGAGCAAAATCAAATACTCGTAACAATAAAAATTGAAAAAAAAAAGAAGAAAAAAAAGTTTGCCTCTTCATCCTGCCACTGTGAGTATATGTACCTAAGCCGCAAGTCAAAGTCACTTTATTAAATTTTCCGTACACCGAAGGATTCTTGGTATCTTGCGTAACTTTGCCGTTTGGGTCATAGTTCATAGTGCGGCATGTGGCAGCGACATTTGAAGAGTAATCTGGTCCCCATCGTTCTTGAGGGTAGGCATGGTGAACCGCAAATTCCTGAAATAAATTTTTCCTCTATATACTCGTACCTGGTGTATAAAGTTGGCAAATAATATCTCTCTTTAAACTGCCCCCTTTCATGAATAAAATTGGATACGTTAGATACCATGTTTGGGGGTCAAAAAGGTAAGCACAGGATGTGCGTTTGTTGGTGCGTATAGATGGCCCTATGTTGCGGGGCAGCTGAAAAGCAACAATGGGGAAAACTTATAAAATGTCTTCATCTGGCACTTGAGTCCTTTATGAATATTTTAAGGGCGTGATAAGGAATTTTTGTCATTGTATACCGTTATCAAGATACATGGGGTTGGGAGAAAGGAAAAAGTTTTTAGAATGTGAAGGCGGCTTAGCAGAGATTTCGGGGTCCATATGAAGGCATTTCGCTGGTGTGTGTGCGTACGGGATGGGATGCGATCTTAATGCCATTTATTGTGTGAACTCTGATGGCATTTATTTACGATCTGATGGTGTATTTTTGATGGCTTTATAGAAGTTTAGTGGAAAGCATATGTGAGTGGGCGGAATAGCTCTTGAGAATTTCAGGTGCGGAATTAATATTTCATAAAGCTTGAAGAATGGCTTTTTCACATCACTCTAAGAATAGAATGAAATGTGCAATGAAGTGGACATATTTCAAAGTCTTCTGTAGAATTTAAATACAAAAGATGGGATTTTAGACAAATTGACGTCTGGGACTACCTTCTCTATACGATACCGATTATGAGTGGGTGGGTGCTACGAGTACCTTCACAAAAATAGCAAGCGGAACGCAGTGCTGTCTTCGAGTTCTTCAATTATAGCAAATAGTTGGTTAGAAAGACTGGTTATTTCATTAATAAAAAAAATGTTGTGTTACAATATGTTTATAATTTTTAGGGCTGTTGGCTTGACTGAGGGCCGTCTACCAGATTGACACTGAACTTTATTAAATTACATATTATATGAGAGCAGATTAACTATAAAAATAAACAAACAGCAATAGAATAGTTTTACAATAGTTGTACAAGTAGCTTAAAAATCGGCTTCAACTATTCGTCGCCTTTATTTTAGTGCAGTCGTTGTGTATTTATAGAGCACATCCCAGACTCGTTCACCATCCAAAATGTGCATCGCATCCTCCTTTCCAGTAAATTTGTGCCAAAGTACAATCACCGTGTCTCTCCTAATATAGGACATTTTGCGATAAAGTGCAATACATTCTCTCTTTCGTTGAGATTGAATAGATCGGATATAATTGGGAGTTCAGGTCGATGAGGTTAATAATTCAGATGTACTAATTCACCTCTCATCTTAAAAATTGTGCTTATCATCTCGGTGGAATTGGTGTTTAAAAAGTATGTATTGTCATGTGTGTTATATTTGCATTGCTGTAGACTGCCCTGCGCTGGGAAGATTGATTTTTCTACTAGGCTCTAAAACTTGACTCGTAATGTTACTGTCTGATCACTGAGCATAATGCTAAAGTTAAATCTAAAATTATGTGCTAGATTTTCCCACTCTTGTATACAGTTTCGTTTTGTTGCTAGTGTACGCGAAAGTATTAACTTTGGCATCCTTTCATCACCCATTTAAAAAATATTTTTGAGCATATAATCCGTAGTGTACCAATAAACAAAGGTGGGATCCCAGTCTTTAAGTGTATCGTATAATTTGGAGTATTACTTGGCAATCTAAAGACATTTTTGATACAATAGAGAAGAAACGGAGGCATATGAGCGTTATTCCCATACTTGTACGCCATACAGGAGGATAGATGTTGAAGTTGTTCGGATTATTTCTTGCTTCGCACTATGAGGCACAAACTTAATATTGATACAGCTTCCCCATACTTAATAAATTGCGCGTTTAGCTTCAGCTAAGTTGCTTTCAATGTGATTATTCATATTCAGGTTGGTTGGCAAGTGACCCCGATATTTCTATTCTCTTACAACTTCTATTCAGTCATTTTGATAATTCCGCGTTTCATTTCGCGAGTATAAGCCCCAGGGATATTTGGTTAATTTCGGTGGAAAAAAATGGGGTTGTGTCCTTTTAGCCCCTTATCAAACCCGGCGAAACGTTAAAATAGAAAGACCAAGACAAGGTTAAAAAGGTATTGTAAATCTTTATTGAGCACTTCTCTCTACGAAAGATGAATTATGACTCACTGACTATAAACAGTATGCTACTCTACGTTAAATTACAAGTAGATGATAAAAGAGAAATTATAAAGAGAGATCATGAGTATGTATTAGTATATAATTTTTAACATCCTCCGGCCGGCGAAGACGAAATAAGCTCCAGCGGGCACAATAATTGGACTGGCCTTCGAGTTCGACTTCTATCTGCATAGCATATCTCGCACGCTCTAACTTTACCATTACGACCAGCAAAAGTGTTTTCTATGACAGCCAACCTCCAGTTAATCCTTGGCTTACCAGCATCGAAGTCGAGAACGCCATCATTTTTTTAAAGTTGTACTGATGAACTGCATTTGTTGTGGTGAAACGATCGTAGTAGCTGCAGATACTCAGTACGCCATCGCTTCTCCAGCATACTAATATACCTCATCCGCTGCTTCCAAAGATGTTGTATTTCGTGTGGATCAGAAACAACTTCACGAACGGATGATCCACAATATCCCATCAAAAAATGAGCAGGAGTCAAGGAAGTGGAATCTAACGGATTACTGCTCATGTATGTAAGTGGCCGAGCGTTTACCAAACCTTCAGCTTCGACGATTACAGTTCGAAGTTGCTCGAAAGTAAGTTTCGCCTTACCTATGACCATCTTGAGGACGTTTTTGATTGTGCGTATGAGGCGTTCCCAGAATCCGCTCCAACACGGAGCTCGTTCCACTATGAACTTCCACTTAACGCGCTTATTGGACAAAAACCCTTGAATGTCCGGGTTCTTCCACGGCAGTGCTGCTTCATAGCGGGAACCCTTCTTGCTGATGCATTTGGCGATTAGATTTTCAGCTAGAAGGTGGTTTTCAGCATCCTCACTTTGAATTCCGATGGTTTCCAATGACCAAAATGATGTTAGATCATTGTCGTTCAGGACAGGCAGAAGAAAATTTGTGCTACATATAGAAGAAGAGCATAAGTGAACGTTCGAATCAAGAATCTTACCGACAGAGGCATGTGTTCCCTGTTCCCGATGGGATCGAGATTTAATTTACGAACAAGGCTTTCGCGAACGAAGGAATGTTGACTGCCGTCGTCTATAATAAAGCGAATTAATAATTGTTTTTTCTTGCCCGGAGCTACGACAATGCCCCGAGCTATCTTTAAAAAGACCATTGAATTTTGTGGAATTGAATTACACGCACATAAGTTTAACACATTCTTCATTTCATTGTCTACTGTTGTTGCGACCGCTGGTACAGTTAAGGCATTTGTTTTTACGAAGGATGGATCGCACATGGATGTAAAGTGTTTGCCTTTGCGTTTTTTACACGAAATAAACTTTGAATTTCGACATTTTCTTGAGGAGTGACCGCGTCTAACACAACGAAAACACCGATTCTCTTTACGCAATATATCTCTTTTTTCCGCGAGGGACAGCTCACTATCGCACTCTTTTGTTGCATGTCTGTCTGAAGAACAAAATAAGCATTCGTCCTTATAACTGAATGAAACCAAGCTAGCTGCAGTGTTGGTGGTTGAAAGTGAAGTTTATGGTTTGGCAGTTGTCGCGACAGAGAAAACTCGACTTCTTTCAAGCGACTCAACTTCTCGTTTTAGAAACCGCATGAGATCTTGAACTTGCTTGTCGCCGATGTGTGGAAGGGTGGAAGTGCTTCCTGAGTGCGAACCTTTAATATCTCCAACATCGCTGTCTCGTTCTGCCAGCCGGTGATAATCAACACGAAGATCCACTGGCAAGCACCGTAGAAATATGGACTTCAGCATTACGTAGTATTGGTGCGAGGGAATCTGCAATGCAGTTAGAGGGCGACTGCAAGCTGTAATACAATTATGTAAATTGCGTAAACCTACGACGTCTGTCTTCAAATGTAAAGGGCGGAGAGAGATCAACTGCTGCATGTGCTTATCTATTAGACGTTCAGTATCTCCAAATTGCTCTTGCAGAAGTGAGACAGCTGCATCGTAGCACATCTCTGAAGCCGTAAAACCTGCAAATACCTTTTTTGCATTACCTACTAACACCGACTCAAGATAGCTGAATTTGTCGCATGTTGTTAAACGGTTATTTTCATGCACGGCAGTACGAAACTGTTCTCAAAACGGCAGCCAGTCTTGGAAGTTACCATCAAACTTTTTCAACTGCAATTTGGGGAGCTTTAACGAACAGTTTGCGACCGAGGCTGATGATGTATTAGATTGAAACTGGTCAGCAGCTGGAGTTTGATTTCTTTGTATTTTAGTCACACGAGGGTTTAATTTTGCAAGCATCCCTATGGCGGAATCTTGATAGTCCGTAATTTTCTCCAGTTCTTTGTCAAGATCAGCGCCATCCGCCTTGATGAGATTTTTGGCAAGCACCTCCTGATTCGTTGTCATTAGGCTCTCATGTGCTGCGGTCAATCGTTGAATGTAGGAAATAAGCTCCTCTTCTATATCATCGTACTTAGCTGGGTCGCTTAATTGGGATTCCTTCGCTTTTAGGAACTCCGACGCCGCTTTCACTATTTTAGTAACTT
The DNA here is from genome assembly GCA_945910035.1 of Brachypalpus laphriformis. Taxonomy (NCBI): domain Eukaryota; kingdom Metazoa; phylum Arthropoda; class Insecta; order Diptera; family Syrphidae; genus Brachypalpus; species Brachypalpus laphriformis. The sequence continues at coordinate 264,078,793 of OX246753.1, read as the reverse complement.
GCCCTCTATAGGCTGACCGTGCAGAGAGTTCCATCGGCACCTTTTACCTTTTTTTTTTGCACTCGCGAGCACGAATCTTTAGAGTCACGGATTAGAGAATGTACCTAGTTTACGATTGTTTTTTATATGTCTTTGTTCGCCCTTCTCCCGGGTTTCGGCACCATGTGGAAAAAAGGGGGATTGAGTCCTTTTAGCCCCTTATCAAACTCGGCGAAACGTTAAAATAGAAAGACCAAGACAAGGTTAAAAAGGTATTGTAAATCTTTATTGAGCACTTCTCTCTACGAAAGATGAATTGTGACTGACTGACTATAAACAGTATGTTACTCTACGTTAAATGACAAGTAGATGATAAAAGAGAAATTATAAAGAGAGATCATGAGTATGTATTAGTATACAATTTTTAACAATTTCAATTCCGCCTTTGATACTGTCTGTGATGTCATTGATAAAACGGGGGCGATAACAGTGCACTTAGGATACATCCCTATTTTATGCCCATTGTAGTTGCGAATCCATCGGAAACAAATTTTCCGACCCATACAAACGCCCTGTTTTTCGTGTACAATGCTCTTCTTCTTCTCTTCTTCCTATTTCGGTGATGTTATGATCCGCCTGTGGGGTTCGCTTATTTGACCTCAGAAAATATCGGCAGCCCTCACGATTTTGGATCACTCGGGTACTGAGGCCAAAGAAATGCCAACATCGTCACATTTGTGTGATCCAGCCGCTTATAAGCCTACCTCTTCTGCCTCGCGATGTCTTTGGAACGTTCATTGATATTGCCCTTTTAACAGGATTCAAATGATCTCTTCTTTGAACGTGGTAATACCAGCTGAGCCGGTCGCGCTCCATCTTTCATAAGATGGTTTCCTTGACGTGAACGCTTCCACGGATCTTCGAACTTCTTATTCGAACAAGCTTTGCCACTCCTGCTGTCATGCGAAGCATCTTCATCTCAGCTGCCGTTAATTTACTCTCACACTTTTTGTTCATCGTCCAACATTGTGAACCGTATGTGAGCGCTGGACGCACAACTGCGGTGTAGAGCCTTCCTTTCAACTTAGGGGGCATTTTTCGGTCACAGAAGATAGCGGTGTTTTCCCGCCACTTTATCCACCCTACGCTTACGCGATGATTGATGTCATCATCACAAGTTGCTTTGCTATTGATCATAGATCCCAGATATTTGAATTTTTCGCACTTGGGAAGCAATGTTCCATTTAAATAAATGTCTGGAATAGGTCTCAGTGGATCAGAGAATGTGGAGCACAAGTACTCTGTCTTTTCTGAACTAATCCGATACCCATTTTCCTCCAGAGCGTCCGCCCACACATCAAGTGCTCGTTGCAGGGATGTAGGATCCTCACTTATTATGGCTCCATCGCCAGCAAAGAATAATTAATGTACGCTGGGGTCCGTCACTTTACCTTCAGGCAAATAGTCAAGTATTGTAATAAAATCAAGTGACTTAAGGCGCTTCCCTGGTGCACAACGACTTTGTTTGGGAACTCTCGGTTACTCCAGCGGGGTATTTTACTCTTGTGTTTGCTCCTTCGTACATGTCCATGATCATCTGTACAAAGGTTTCTGGAACCCATCGATGTCTTAGGGCCACCCATATCAGATCTCGTGGTTGTCTGTCGAATGCCTTTTAAAAGTCAACCAATACAATATGCAAATCCCTCAAGGAATCACGATGGTTTTCCATTATGAACATTATACTTTGGATTCCATTTGTGGTTGATTTACCCACTACAAACTCGCACTAATCATCAGATAGACGTATTATTTTTCGCAGTCGGCCACCTAATACCCTCTCAACGATCTTTATGGTGTGTGACATCAGCTTGATCGACCGGTAGTTATCACAGTTTCGCGTATCACCGTTCCCTTTGTATATGGGGCGAAGGTAGCTTTCGTTACATTGATTCGGCATTGGATCACCTCTCATAAACTTGGAGATGAGAATTCTGAGCCATCTGAATCAGAACATCCTTTTTCCAGAACTCAGAGGGCATCTTGTCTGGCCCAACCGCTTTTCGTTTTTTGGAGTATTTGACCGCCTCACTAACTTCTTCGACTGTCATGCTGGGTATTTTTTCACAGTTAGGGGGAGGCTCTTGGAAAGTATAGCCGGGGAAACTGTTTATTCAAAAGCTCTTCACAATACTGCTTTGCAGAATTTTGTCGTCATCCACAAGAAGCTGGCCATGAGCATTGTTAATGGACTTTGGGGAACGAATCTCCTGAGCATTCCTCCTTCGGCGGCTATTTTGAAGGTGGTTGCGCTCTTGTTCATATTTTGTCGTCGCAGTTCCTGGATAGCCTGGCTTGCCTCAGCAACCAGGAAAGATATTTTCTCCAGCTCCCGATATAGGCCCTTCGTACTCTCTGCTTGAAGTTGGGCGCACTTCTTCTTCGATTTTTTCTTCCAACATGTGTACTCTATTTCGAGGGGAGCTTTTTCGTCTCTATTATTAGAGGGGCACTTTGACCAAGCCTTGAAAGCCACTTTCTTCTCATTCATCACCTTCTTAGCTTCATCACTCCACTACTATGGTTCTTTAGCGTGTTGGTTGTGGCCTTTTGAAGCTCCTAGCAGTGATTTCCTTCTTTAAGCAAGTTCGCTGTAGGGAATCCCACATATTTTGTGCTCTGCACTCTTCATTCTCAGCTCAGTTGATTGTGTGAGAGAGGTAATTTTTCATTACTAAAACAAAAGCCTCACCTTTTTCTTTTTTCAGATTGTACCACTCGATTTTCTTAGGGACCCTTGGTTGTTTGCTTTTCTTTGGTGTTTTCATAGAAATTTCTGTTAGCAGGAGACGATGCTGCTGAGCGATCGTTTCTCCCAGGATCACTTTGCAATCTTTTACCCGAGGCTTCATGGAACTTGCTACCAAATGGTAGTCAATCTGAGTTTCATCTCCACCACTGCTGTAAGTGATCAGGTGTCGGCTTTGTTTGATGAACATGGTATATAACACGATAAGACCGCGTGATTTGCACATACTTAGGATGTCTTCACTAGGAAGGTCCCTTGTGCCGTAACCCAGTCCTCCATGGCAGTCTTCATAGTCTTCGCTTGATTTCTCGACATGTCCATTCAAATCTCCTCCAACAAACAGAAACTCTTAAGGAGATTGTGGAAATCTAGCCAAAATGCATCTTTATCCCTCTAATCGCACCCAATTTGGGGAGCATATGCACTGACAGTATTCCACACCTCTTCTTGTATTACTAGTTTGAGAGACGTTAGACGGTCGCTGGACTTCGAAATGCTCAAGACGTTACCAAGTAGCTCTGCCGTAAGGATGATACCGATTCCGTTCCTAGTCTTTTCCGTTCCGTAGTAGAACATTTTGTAATCTTTTGTCCTAACATTCAAGAAATACGCCCGATTTCCGGTGTTTTTCCATTTCGTCTCTTGGACACACAAGATGTCCACCCGCTTTCTATTCATCATCTCTTCCAGCTCGTAACTTCGACCGGTCATGCTTCCAACGGTCCAACTCACGACCCTCATATTCCGTTCAAACTGCTTCGTTGCTTGGCTAGCCCCCGGAATCCGTATAGTATAAAAATCCGTATACCCGAACATTTCTGCTCGGTCCATGATCAGTACCAAGCGCAACAGTGGTAGTGCCGGGCGAGGTAGTGCCTTTCCTTTTAGCAAGTATTACCATAATGATACAGTTTTGCAATTTTACTATATTGCGATGGTGTTTGTTGTTTGCCACGTGCATGCTCCTGTTTTTTTATTGTTTGTTTGATCTTTCTTATAGGACAACGCAGATCTCCAGTCGTGTCAACCCACGGACTCTCATGCACACTTGTGGGAGAGTTTTTAAGGCAGTGTATGTGTCGGTGGGCTCACTATTGTGTTATATTGCCTAGATTGCTTTGTCCCCTTAGTCGCCTTTTACGACAAGCGCTATGTCTTGGAGGGCGCTGCAGTGATATTCTTAATCCGTCCATGTACAGGGTTACTGTAAAAAAAAAACAATTCACCGTCACGTAAAAAAAACTCACCGTCACGCTTGCGGAATCAGACGTGTAGAATTTTTTTGTGTGTACAAAGTAAAACTCACGCTTGCGGAATCCCGCTCCTATACTTGGAATAAGTATAGAGTTTTTTTTATCATAGAAACAATTTCTTAACCGATTGAAAAGCAATGCGCTGAAAATTTTCACCGACTTATTGTATTTAAAAACGAGATATTCCTGTAGTTCCCAGGACCACCGTAGTCTTGTGGAGTAGAAATATAATTGATTTCCCGAAACTACATATTTGGTATATATTAACATACATACAGGCTTGTTGCCTGTACACTCGTATACCATATGTATACCAACTTTGTAACAAATTGGCTGAGCTATATTTGAGAAATTGTCAATTTTCGAAAACTGACCAATAAGTTATACGAATTTTGTGTACTTAATTAAAATCTGCGCAGGCACTAAAGGAACTATATGCGAATGAATTAAATATTTTGCGGCCTTAACTGGGCTAAGCTAACAACAATTAATCAGTGGGAACATCAACTCATTTATCGTCTCTATGAAGCAGAAAACCTCAAAGCAATTTCTCTGGGAATGTCCAGTACTATTCTGGCTAAAGTGTCATACCTATAATAGGCAGTTATTCACACTCCTTTACTAGGGACGTACTCCGCTTTACAAAGGGATAGGTCTTAGACCCATTTGCACCCATGACAAAATAGACCTTTCACTTCGCAGCGTCAACCATTGAGGTTAGAATTAATATTCCAATTTTCTTTTGTCCCATAGACCCCATTTATGATGTTTAAAGCAAAGAATTTGAGTCGTTTAAGTTGTAGTTGAACATATAGACCGAGAAGCAGAATTGAGAAACCCGCTTTCCGAGCTTTTTCAAAGCAGTTAAAATAGGTTAAAATATAATATATATTAGATCAATATTGGCATTTTTCGCAAAACTAATACTTGTCCTATTAATGAAAGTAAAATAAGGTCAGGCAGATATTTTGAAATGACTTCAGAAATTACTCCTACAATCTTCTGAAAGCCAATAGGGATCATTCTTTTCTTCTGGTGTATTGCATTGAGCTTTCTTCAGATCATTCTGTAAACGGCCCTGCTTTCGGACTTTTTTGTATGTCTTTGGTTTAGTTTTGTGTGTCTTTGGCTTGCTTAGCAGGGGAATTTGTCTCTACACTGTATTGTATTTGTATTTATTATTCAAATCTGTTAATCTAGGTACAAAAATAAAAAGCGTATTATAATAGAACAAATCAAAATAAGTCTTTAATACATAAATACCAAAGTTTAGAAGTGTTCGTCATAAATTAAATAACCAAGAAAAAATAAATTTTGGAGACGCTCTGTAGATAAGTCTATAGCTAGATTCAGTAGCGAGCGCTCCATCTTAAAAAAAAAATATATAAAAAGTTTAGTTACCTTAGAAAAATGGGGATAAAAATGAACGAAAAATAAAAGAAAAAGATCGAAAAGAATAAAAGCAATACCTAAGATTGAACTTTTAAAAGGCTCTCAATTTCAATATAACTGAGATTTAAAAGCCAAGATTTTATTTCTTTCATGAAAAATGAGAACACTCTTAAACGTCTGATGGAATCAGGTAGTTTGTTAAATAACATAGGAGCTACTATTGTAAAGAATTTTCTAAAGTGATTTTTATTATAAGTGGGGATATAAGCATAAAGACTGGAGTTAATACGCAAATTAAGTGCTGCATTATTTCTAACAGTGAGGTAACCGCTCCTTATAAAAAATACTTTTAGAACCTTATAGTAATAGAGATGCCTTAACGGAAGTATTTTTAATTCCTGAAACAAAACAAAACTATTATAGAGCCGATTTTTCCTACAAATAATACGGATTATACGTTTTTGCACAACCCGCAGCGGGTTTACTTTATTAAGATACGTCCCTCCCCAACAGGTTATACCATACTGTACCTTAGAATGTGCTATGCCATAATATAATAGATCATAAGTAATAATTTTTGTAAACAATACAAACTGAGATTATAAAATTGTCTTGAGCAACTCAATAAGTACTTTTTTAGTGTATTAGTATGGTAGAATCAGTTCAATTTATTATCTATCAATACTCCTAGATACTTAAAAGACTGATCAGAAACAACTTGGAAGCAATGATTAGAGCAACTTTCAGTTAAGGAAAATGTAGTAGAGTCGTCGTCACCGTATTTTAATTTGAATCCCCGACATTGAAAAGAATGACAAAAAAGATTGCAATCAAGAAATGCAGACTGAAGTACATCAGTTTCGTTTTACTACTCAAAATCATTTTACGAACAAAAAACCAGCGTCGTAAAATATCAAAGTCAGTATTGATGAAAACAATTAAGTTAAGAGGAGATTTGCATCCATAAGAGCAAGCAATATCATTCGCAAAAGTCGTGATATTACCTTTAAAATTCTCTTGAAAGATGGAATTAATAAAATTTAAGGAAAGTATAGGACCTAAGACCGATCCTTGAGGAACACCAATATTTATATAACAGAGCTTTCTATAACTGTTATTAATTTTAACCTTTTGCTTTCTGTTTGATAAGTAGGAAGCTAACCAGTTATAAATAAAGCCACGCAAGTAAACAAAATCAACCGATTAAGGTTTAAAAAAATATTTATTTGACAATGCGTCTCAGTGACGACCAACTTAATTCTAAAGTACAATTTTAACTTACACTTCTACTTATAGGCTAAATATGTCTATTCATCGATTTACCAAATGTAAGAAAATATTCCAGACGGGAATATGGTATTACAGAAAATTTAAACAAATACACTTCAATTTTAATGTAATATGATAGCGCTGAGTCGATGAATCTGGGTGCGCGCATGCAAGTTCGATAACCTGAACTGCAGCGCGTGTGCTGACAAGTGCTATCATAACTCGCATTCCTGCGTTAAATAATTTACTTAACAAAATATTGTGATCAACTAAATCAAATGCTTTGGTTAAATCTACAAAAAGCCCTGCAGTTATAAAATTATTGTTAATACCATTATAAATATCACTGCAAAAATTTAAAAGCGCATCTTCTGTAGATTTACCAACACGGAAAAAAAAAAGCTCAACATTCCAATTTTCATCGCTTTCTCAAAAATTTTAGAGCACGCAGGTAACAGAGATATAGGCTTGTAGTTATTCAAATCTTTAGGGTTAAACTTTTTATGCAGAGGAAGGACTTCTGCAATTTTTAGCGCACTAGGAAAAACACCACCATAAACGCTTTTATTATAATTGATGTGCTTGCCAATATTTTTCAGGTTAAAATTAGAACTGCAATCAGCTGTTACAGAGTTTGTTTTTTTTTTGAGCGAGCTAATGATGGTTAGTTATATTGATAAAGTGATAGGATCAAAGAAGAAACTATAACTTAGAAAAACATCACTTTTCAATTCCCCTCCAACAGAACGAGCATTGTCGTTGCAGAAATCCTTCGCGGTTAGGTTGTTAGCTATAGAAACAAGGAACTCATTAAAAGGGTAAGCTACCTCAGTCGGATTCGAAACAAGCGTATCGCCATCATCAATTATTAACTGCTTATCCACTGTTGTGTTACGATTCAATATTCTATTTACCACATTCCATTCCCCTTTAATATTTCCTTTATTTCTTCTAGCTCAGTTAAATAAAAGTTTTCCTTACATGCATTAATTTCTATAGAAATTTTCTTACAGAAGGCTTTAAGTTGTGCGTTATTTGGGTGTTTCTTGCATTTCAGATGCAGTTTATTTTTTTCATTAACTTTGCGTAATAAAGACCCTGTCATCCATTCTTTCAGCCTTTTAGTTTTACTATTAATTTTGACTGGGCTAGAAGTACAACTATCAAGAAACATACTCAATTTTGATATAAAATTATCGTAAACTGTAAAAGGATCTTTTTCATTATATACTTCCTCCTTATATATTGCTGTTGCTGTGCTTATACCTTAACCTTCTCTTCTCCAAAATCAGTTAGAATTTAAGTCTTCAGTGAAATACGTTCTTGGTTTATGTATTCCCGTTGCCGCTTCGCTATTTAGCCTTCCTTGTGGCAGTTAGTTCAAATGGGGTAGCACTGAAGGAATTTACAAATCGGTGTGGCATCAAAATCCGGCTACAGAATGAAATTTAACACATGTCGCCGAATTCGCGGGTTTTTCCGCCTGGGTTTTAAGAGACCAGCGTGAGGTAGTGGTTTTCTTCGCCAGTACGCAATATGAGCCTAATTTATATGGCGAGAATTTACATTCCTTGGACGTATCTAGACTTCTGTAGATGTTTTTTAATCGAGTTAAAAACCACTCAGATTTTCCAATCCTTGTCCTTCTCTGGAGGACTTGAAAGCTTCGCATTTTTTGAGCACTTTCCTCTGAGCTCGGTTTGTGCTTGCTATTCTGTTCTTGGAAATATATCTAAGTTTTTTTCACAGATAAAATGAGGTAAGATGCGCTGAAAAGTTTTCGCAGTTAAAACCTTCATATACTGACAGACTGTCATAGGGACGACAATATTGAATGAAACTGTTAGCAAATGATACAGCGCGACCAATAACATAATTTGTAAGGACAAATTATAAAAGCAACCTTTATTCGCTGGCTGTATTTTCCTTAACCTTTCCTTTACTTGCTTTACTCCAAGTGTCCTTTAAAAAAATACACACTAATCTCAACAAATCAACGCTCATGTTTTTTTATAAGCCAATGAGTACTCTTAAAGTTGTGGACGGGTAATAAAACACGTGCTGGCACACTATGATACCGATGGCCTTTATAAATTGTCTAGAAACTCCATCAAATCGTAAACAATGATGGAAACTTTTGCGCATATTTTTATGTCTCCATTGGAATAAAATAAGGATAAGTTACTCCAAAATTGGTTCCCACAACTTGGAAACAGTTCAGTTTAACCATTGTTTGATATAAATTTACGTCCTTTCCTTCTTGTCTCATTTACTATGTACATATGTAAATGGGTTCCATGGTAAGTACCTTCCGATGAATCACTGCTGCCTTAGTGTGAATTATTCTTCCCATTTTTTTGTATCTTTTCAAATGACAGTTTGAAAATGATGATAAAACTTTTGTGAAACAATATCAGCACGTGCCGATAAATCTGCTTAAACATCCATTCCTTCAAAGTTGTTCGGTAAAATTCTTTTGTAAATTCCTTAAAACCCTACGAACTCTACAAACAAACTTACATTCCCTGCGCAGATTTACGCAATTAACAGGGAGCAACATTTGATTACGCTTATTTATCTTGGAAACTTTTTTTTTTTGGAAAAGGCGACGCTTGTTTCGGTTCTCAAATTGGAGGAACATTAATTACCATTAATTACATTACCTAACTGGGGACACATTGTAGAAACTTTTTGTCAAATATTCAATTTAATTTGAGTCTCTTACTTTTCACTCGCAATCCTGCTAAAAAAGGATTTCATGCGTGCCACCCATTCCATGCATCTTATATGCATTATTCTTGGCCTTTCGAAAACACACTAACACATACAGTGAAACAGTGAGAAACTTGAACTCAAATCTCATTTGACTTCATTAAAATTTGTTTAATGAGGTTGCTCTGTCGTATTTAGGAAATCTCGGAAAAAATGATTTTCCCAAATTTGAAATTTAAAATTCCCTCTTGAAAGTCGGAAAGGATGAATGGTTATTTGTTTTCTCTTTCGAATTTATAAAATGTTGTTGTTGTTTATAGGAAGCGGATTGGACACAGAGGAAATGCATAAACCATCGACTTACGGTCCGAGAAAGTGAATTTCATTATACAAATTGAAAAGCATGGATAAAATTATTCCCAAGACGATATTGTTGAAGTACCTACCTAGAATCTCCTCCGGCGAATGAACTTCCTTTTGGTGAAAGTTGTTGCATGAATTCACCAAAGAAACGGATGGAAGGAGAGTAATAAATGCGATTATGTATAAAAGAATTGTCGAGTACTTTCTTTCTTCTTTTGACCCAATTGAATTTTGTGGACTGTAGGCTCTTTAAATTTCAGTAATCATAAAAATACTCGTTGAGATGTGAAGCATACTTCGAAGAGAATACAAAAAATGTTAATTTAGATTTTGAAAAGTAGATAAATAAGGCACCCATGTTCATTGCGAATCGAAAAAAGTATTGAAAGGGAAAGAGCGGTAACTAGCGGTTTATTACTAATTATCACTTACGTGCTTAGATAGCGCTACAGACCTGGACATAAACTAACAAGCAACTCCAGCCGACTGCCTCCAGTAGTTGTCCATTCGCTCCATGTGGCCGAGCCAATGTAGTCGACCCATCGTGGCTTTTTGGACTACATCCACATCTTAGTACAACTCATAGAGTTCGCGGTTGTATCTTCTTATTCGCCCTTCTCGCATATGTGACCTAACTTCCGACGAAGTATTTTTCGTTCAAAAGTACCCAATATTTGCTCTGCCTTCTTACTTATCGGCCAGTACTCGGCGCAATAAAGCAAGACTGGTAAGATAGCATTTGAGCATTAATTTGGTCCGTCGAGTAAGGGTTTTGAACTAAGTTGTTTTGCCCAACCGAAGTATCATAGGGGGTTTGCTAGGGTTATTCTTCGTCGGTAAAGGTGTCATTTATGGGATTTATGTTTGCCCCGAGGCAGATAAACTCCTTAGATAACTCGAAGTTATAGTCACCAGCAGTGACGTTCTGTCCAATGTTTTGAGCACATAAGTTTTTGTTTGTTGACAATATGTACTTAGTCTTGTCCTTATTTACTTCAAGACCTACTCGTTCCGCCTGCTCTTCAATTGCCATAAATGTCTCTACAACAGCTTCCAGAGATCTTCCGATGATGGCAGTATCGTCCACGTATATGGGGCATATAGACCTGACACCCCAGTCATCGGACATTCTTTCCTCCATTAATACTTGGCTGATGACTTGGTGCATGCGCCCTACCAATATATCACTTCTGTATTTAAAAAGTTCAGCTGGGGGGACATCAGAGTCAATGGCTTTGTTGTTTTTCAGTTTTTTAATGGCTGCGCTTACTTCTTCAATACTGGGTGATGGTATTGGCTCGTCGTTGATTGGAAGCGGGTACTCTTCTGGCCGTATCACTTTCTCTGTTTGCTGCCGATTAATCAACTGCTGGATGTGTTACCTAAACGCATCAACAATTTGTTACGTTTCGGTGACAAAGTTCCGGATTTTTTATCGAATGTCATGCCATGATCAATTTGGCACGTCTACACTACAGGAATGACGAATAAAAAGGTTGAGACTAACCTATACCAAAATGGCAAAAAAGGAGAAGAATATCCTTGCGTAGAACGCAAATAATTAAGGTTATCCTCACAAACTGAGTGGCATGAGTGGTATTTCGGCTCAAGAGCACTACCCATATCCATTCATGTTTTTTACTAATACATTTAATTCATGCAATAATACACCACCTAGAGTAACTCAATACTTCCTGGAACAAATACTAGAAATCGGAACCGAAATAAGAACAGCAATTTTTTTCCGATAAGTAGGGACCCAAATCATAGATAGATGCCATTCAAACTGAGGCTCTAGTCGATGATATGCTCGGTCTAGAGCACTTCCTTCAGTCCAGCTGCTGCTATGAACCGAAGTATCTTGAGTGGGTCCAGCGCAGGTAGATCCAATTCTGAAAGGAGGTATGCACCTAAGTGATTTCTTTTTTTGTGGATCAGTGCTTCGCATTCCATAAGAAGGTGAGCTGGTGTCCCTGCAGAATCTGCGGTGTCCGTCTCTCTCTATTTCCAGTTTCCTGAGGTGCTCCTTGAGTCTGAAGTCACCCGTTAGCATGCCCGTCAAGATGCGAATTCGATTCTTGCTGGCTCTTAGGCAGGTCTTACTTTTTTTCTGGTTGTATTTCCCCAGAAGGTCTTTTGCCTGTTTTAGTTGGGGATATTGTCCCAATGCTTGGCCCATTTGTTCTCTTCCTTTTTCCTTAAGTTTTCCCTTATTTTGTGGGGTCCTATCCCACAAAAGGGCTCTGGTCCAAGGAACGGCGTGTCCGATACGTTTCTTGCTAGTTCATCATCTGCTTTGTTTCCCTCTGCTCCTACGTGACCTGGTATCCAGTTGAGAGTTACTTTATTGCCTCTCCCAGTTTGTTGATCCTGGTGAGGCATTCCCATACCAGTTTGGATCTGATCTCATGCGAGGTCAGTGCTTTGATAGCGGCTTGGCTGTCTGACAGTATTGCGATGTCCTGCCCGCGATAATTCCTGTCTAGGTTGAATTGCGCGCATCTTTCAATCGCGTGAACTTCTGATTCAAATATACTGAGAAATATTCCCAGCGATTCTGAGTATCTGGTCCTGGGCCCGTACACCCCGCCCCAGTGCCTGTGGATGTATTCGATCCGTCCGTGTACCATGTAATTGTATGTTGTTTGAGTTGGTACTTATCGGACTCACTGTTCCAATCCTTTTTGTTGCTCAGCTTTGATTCGAAGTTTCTTTCAAATCAGTATTTTTCGACCATATCGTCTCTGGACCAGTCCAGAAGCGGCACCGATTTGGATAGGGTTACTCACTCTTTGCTTGCGATGCATGTTCCTTTCGCTCTAGCACTATGTTTAGCGAAAGTATACCTACGATCACCTCTGGTGCTGCTGTGGGGCAGGTTCGCATGGCGTCTGTTATATATACGCAGGCTAATCTTTGCACCTTGCTCAATGATGTCCTCGTCGTAGTTAACCTTGTTCGGTTAACCCATGCCACAGCCCCGTATGTGATGGGGCTGTGGGGATGGGGCCCCCAGTGTGTCTGGGCTGCAACCCTAGGCCTTTCCTGAAATGTTCCTGCACACCATAAGTACTCCAGTGGTTTTGATTACCACTGCTTCTAAATGTTCTTTCCAAAGGAGTTTACTGTCTAGTGTTATACCTAGATACTTGACGTGTTTCTGTGGGTCTATCCTAATACCCTCCAATAGGATAGGTTGCATACGCTTAGCTATCCTTTCTTGGGGAAGGGTACCATAGTAGTTTTGGTGCGATTCACTCTAAGTCCTACCGTTTCGCACCATCTCTGTGTGATTCTTAGTCCCCTTTGAATGATTTCGCATAGCGTTTCTTCAAATTCCCCTCTTGCAACAATAAGTATATCGTCGGCGTACCCCTGATACTTAATGCCGGCGTCTGTCAATTTGTGCAGTAATTCATCTACTAATATGCTCCACATCAATGGTGATAATACGCCTCCTTGTGGGCAGACTCTAGTGCTGCTTAAAGTGATGATTTTTTGACCCAACTCTGTCTCAGCCGTCCTTGTTCTCAGCATCTCACATATCCAATTACTTGTGGTGTGATTTACTTCTTTTATTTCAAGACCCCTTCTAATTGCTTCGACGTCTAGAAAAGTCCATACTGCCGTTTCCTTGCTCTCCAGTGCTTCCTGGACCCAACTTGTCAGCTGGTAGAGCGCGGTTTCGGTGGATCTTCGTGCTCTGTAGGCATGTTGATTATGGTGGAGAGCTATTCTTTCCAGCACAGTCATCCTTAAGTGATTATCTATGACGTTTTCTAGGGTTTTTAGCATGAAAGAGGTCGGGCTAATGGGTCCACCCAACCCATGGTGTAAGCATGTTATGAAACCTAATATCTATGTTTTAAATCTCTATACCGAAAATTAATCTTTCCACCTTTTTTTTTTCATTCCCAAATATTTATTTTTTTTTAATCGGTTATTTTTTCATTCATACTCGAACACTAATATAATTTATAGTTCAAATAAACTTAGAACTGCACTATTATAATGCCTTAAAGTAACTGACCTACTTACTTTACTTATGTCCTGTATCCCCTTGTGGGTCCTAGGGCCTCTACTACGCCTCCGCGCCATCGTGTACGGTTTCTGGCAATGTGTCTGAGTTCTCCCCAACTTTTCCCTAACTGCCGTGCCTCCTTCTCGACTGTTCTGCGCCATGTTCTCCTCGGATCGCCAGGTCTTCTGCCATCCTGAGTTAGAGGGTTCCATTGCATAACATGGTTCGCTATGGAGCTGTCACCCTTACGGAACGTGTGACCAATCCACTGCTACTTCCGCCGTTGAATGGTTGTGCCTATTGGTTCCTCACCCGTTCTCTCGTAAAGGTGTTCGTTAGAGATACGATTGGGCCAGAAAATCCTTAAGATATTGCGCAGGCACCTATTCACAAATGTTTGCAGCTTTCTGGTGATAGTACTATTCACTCTCCACGTGCTGCAACCATATAATAGCACGGTTTCAACGTTGGAGCGGAACCGTCTTATTTTGGTGCTCAAACTGATTGCATTGCTTCGCCATATTTTGGACAACATCCCGAACGCGGACTTTGCTTTGGCGATCTTGTTGGCTATATCCAGTTCGGTTCCACCATCGGTCGAGACAATACTCCCAAGATACTGGAAATCCTCTACTTTCTCTACCGGTTGTCCATAATTTTAGTTTTTAAAAAAAAATAAAAATAAATATTTGGCGCAACAGCTCTTTTAGTGCCAGGGCCTAGCTTCTCGCAACCCCTCATGTTGGGTGCGTTATATTTTCCACACGAATGGAAGGGACTTACAGTTTAATGCCGAATCCGAACGGCGATTTGAGAAGCTTTTTCGTGACAACAATACTACTCTCGGATGTTTGTCAGACGCTCGCGAGAGGTGGGACCGTGAAAAAAACTTTTGGTGTTTTCTGGGATTCGAACTTGAAACCTCATGCGTAGTGATCCGACACACTAACCACTTACGCCACGGCGCCCACAATTTTAGTTTTTGCCGTATTCATTTTCAGCCCGACGACGCCTGCCTCCCTCTCCACATCTGCTGTCATTTGGTGGAGGTCCATAATTCTGTGGGAGACTAAGCATACATCGTCAGCGTAGTCAAGATGTTTCCGTTGAAATGTATGAGTCCATCGAATTCCTCCGTTTCCCGTCGACAAAGCTGCATGAAGCACATCGCTAATCACCAATAGGAATAATATTGGTGAAAGGATACAGCCTTGTCTTACCCCACTTTGGATCTCAAATTCCTCAGACAACCTCCCCCTGTGCAGAACGTGACATTTAGAGCCTTCATATGTAGCTTTGATAATAGCAATTAGTTTATCGGGAATACCTCTCCTGCGTAAGGCACTCCAAATAAACTCCCTGTTGACACTATCGAACGCCTTCTCAAAATCGATAAACAGCAGGTGCAGTGGCGATCGATATTCAACACACTGTTCGATGATAATCCGCAGGGTGTTAATGTGGTCGGCACAGGAGGATCCAGAGCGGAAACCTGCTTGTTCGGCATTGAGTGTGTCTTCGAGATGTTGTTGGATGCGCTCCAGGATGATTTTAGCTATGATCTTAGCTACAGCAGGCAGCACGCAGATACCCTTCCTGTTTCCGCACTCCATTAAATTTCCTTTCTTAGGTAGCTTTTTCCACTCGTTAGGAAAGCTCTCAGCTTCCCAAGCTCTCTCTTTATGTGGAAGCAGAAGCTCAGCCGATGTTGTTGGTGCTGCTCGTAAGAGCTCTGCTGGAATACCGTCAGTCCTACCGCCTTGTTGGTTTTGAGTGCCTTGATCGCGGTAATGATCACATCTTTACTGGGAGTCGTGGTGCGTATTCGGGGAACTTCTCACCTCGGGCATCTCAGTTTGATTTGGGAGCATATCGCTAGCGAAGTAACTGACCTGAGGGGTGCTCAATACTTATATTATAATTTTTAGCAAACTTTATTTTAGTGCTTTATTTCAATCCATTTTTTTTTTGTTATTTTGTAGTATCTATCTTTTTTTTGTTTAATTAACTTTAAAGAAAAACGTGGTAAAACCTTTAAGAATACATATTTATTTCTTTTTTTATAAAATGAATCTAAAAAATATAACGGAAAATAAAAACTTAAAATTACCTTACACTAAATCTCTGGCCGGACCTTGATATGTAAATTCCAACTCACCACTAGGAAGACCAATTAAATGATAGTTAAACCAGTTAATCGGCCATTCAGTGGTATGCCAGAAACCATATATCAGAATCCGGCCCTGCTTAACCTAGATGCTAGCCCCAATCCATTTAACCCACCAATATCTCTCCCTATTTAACCTCTTGTCTTTAGCTGAATCCCTCTCAGGTATGCTTACGCAGTATCTTAAGTCAGTGTTTCCTTCTCCTAAGTGCATCGGCTCGTATAGCATGCGTTTATCGGTCGCCCTTCTAGCAAGATGGTAAATAATTAGAACGTTCAGCGAATCTGACAAGTAACCATGAGCATCTACATATAAGAATGATTCAGGGGGTATGACCCACTCAACAAAGTGCTTCCAAATAACGCCGCTCAATAGCATTAAAAGAGTTAAACTCTTAGACGTAAGCTTATACCTATTTAAGAAAAATGTAGTACATATATACATATATACTGATCGTAGTCCACAGACCCGTCCTCCACTTGTACTAAGGTGTCCTTTTTCCATTATTTTTACTACATATAGAAATTGCAACAAATATGTTTTAAGTCTTTTTTTTTTTTTGTTATACAAGTTTATTTCGGT
The DNA here is from genome assembly GCA_945910035.1 of Brachypalpus laphriformis. Taxonomy (NCBI): domain Eukaryota; kingdom Metazoa; phylum Arthropoda; class Insecta; order Diptera; family Syrphidae; genus Brachypalpus; species Brachypalpus laphriformis. Next base: position 264,062,245 of record OX246753.1, on the reverse strand, counting down.
TTGCTATTGGGTCAGAATAACCCAGTCGCATTTGGCATTACAAAATGAGACGCGCGGTAAAAAAAATTGTCAAACGTCTGTATAAGAATTAATCGATGAAAAAAGCCAACACATTCAAATTGGCAAGAATAAAATTTGAATAAAAAAATAAAAATAAAACACGAATAACAATAAAATAAAAAATAACATTTGACTTAATAAAAATATAAAATAAAATAAAACTACAAAATCATTGTGTTAAATGATAATAAAGCTGCCTTCGCCAATGAAATGGGAATTTGTCCTGCTGTCAAGTCGCTCGACACCCCACATCGTTGTGTCCGTCTATATTTGCCGGAATAGAATTGTTATTGGATTGACCCCTGCCGTTTCCACCCCTCCAAAATGGTGATGATGAAATGAAACAAAAAGTGGATGAGGGTCGTTTTCAATTGTCTTATACTTTCATAAACATAAAAATTTCGATTTCCTTTTTATTCAAGGTTGGGTTGTTTTTTTGATTCCTCACTCTTCCTCGGACATCCGATAGGCATATGTGTTCGTGGGTGTGTGTTTGCTCATATATGTGGCCCTCATATAGGCCAACGCTCAAAAACAAATCTTGATAGGAATAGAAATTGAAGCGATTATCATGGAAGCATATCCCCTGCTGTGTTTAGTTCTTTCCAATATTGACAATAACGCTAGGAGGTTCAGTGCGTATTTGAAGTCGGCAAGGAGTATGGGAGTCATTTGAAAATGTGAATCTGTTTTTTTTTTTTTTTTGATTTTATCTATTATGCCATCAGTAGACAGTGATGCCACTCATGGATAAGGTTAGGCAAATGGTTAAAGTTTTTAAACGGATTTTGTATTAATGTACATACATATGCACGTATATATGTATGTGTAGTTCCTAAGTACCAAATGACACATACCGGGCGGACAAATTGTTACTAGACATTTGATAAGTACTTATGTGCCAAAACCAAACTGTCTGAAGAGGATTGTAATCGACCCATAACAGAAGTTCGTCATTAGAAATTAAAACTTTGGTAGTTGCAGAATGTTTTGTAAAACCCAGGACTGTACCATACTGCAGTCGATGTACATCATGACGATTAGAAGTTTTTTTTTCGCTTCTGTAGTGTTAATCGCGTTAGGTAGGTAGCTTTCCAGTGAAGGCACCTACTAATACTGTCATTACATTACATTACGTACCATAGTACGGATTATTTCATTATTGCAGTGAACATGAAGACGGGTACGAAGTTTGGGAGCAAAGTTTGTTACTTTGTCCCTCACGGTTGCAATTCCTAGATCTCTGTGGATATCACTATTCCTTATATACCAAGGAGCATTCACGATTGCTCTTAGTATTTTGTTTTGAAATGCTTGCAGTAGAGCCATATTGCTTGGTTTGATACAACCCCAAAGTTGTATACCATATGTCCGAGACGGTTTTAGGACTTGCTTATACAGAAGCAGTTTTTTGTATACGCTTAACTTCGAGTATTTTTCGAGTAGCCAATACATTTCTCTAAATCTGATTTCGAGCTCTTCGCGCTTCTTTTTAACGTGTGGTTTCCACTTAAGTTTTGCGTCTAGTGTCATTCCTAGATATTTTGCCTCGTTTGCGTAAGGTATTTGCACCGAGTTAATGGATATAGGTAAGTTGTTTATCTTTCTTAACGTAAAATTTACATGCGTTGATTTTGTCTCATTAAGGACTATTCGCCAGGTTTTTGTCCATTCGCATACATTGTTCAAAGCTCGTTGGAGTTTTCCCGTTGATGATTCGACTGACTCATCCGTTACGAGGATAGCCGTGTCGTCTGCGAACGTTGCTACAACGGTCCCTTCATCTTGTGGTATATCTCTTGTGTAGAGCAGGAACCGGATTGAACCGAGAACACTTCCTTGCGGAACACCGATGTAGATTTCTTTAAAATCCGAATATTCACTCCCGTGTCTAACACGGAAAAGTCTGTTTTCAAGATAAGATTCGAATATTCTGTACAACTTTTCCTGTAAGATTACCTTTAGCGTATACCTTAGGCCTTCGTGCCATACCTTGTCGAAGGCTTGCGATACGTCGAGAAAAGCGCTAAATAAAATAAATACTTGGCGCAACAGCTCTTTAAGTGCCAGGGCCTAGCTTCTCGCAACCACTCATGTTGTGTGCGTTATAATTTTCACACGAATGGAAGGGACCTACAGTTTAGTGCCGTATCCGAACGGCGATTTGAGAAGCTTTTTCGAGACAACAATACTCTCGGATGTTTGTCAGACGCTCGCGAGAGGTGGGACCGTGAAAAACTTTTTGGTGTTTTCTGGGATTCGAACTTGGAACCTCATGCGTACCGATCCGACACACTAACCACTTACGCCACGGCGCCCACCGAGAAAAGCGCTAGAGCATATATTTTTCCCTTCTAGAGCTTTTTCAATCTCGTTCGTTATTCGATTCACCTGATCGATTGTGGAATGTTTGACCCGAAAGCCGGATTGATGATCCTGGATCAAGTGTCTTTCTTCAATTATTGGTTGCAATCGTTTCAGCAGAAGTTTCTCGAAGACCTTAGATATTATTGGCAGAAGTGAAATGGGTCTATATCATTTCTTGGCATTTGCACATTTCCCCGGTTTCGGAACCATAATAACTTCGGCGACTTTCCATTGCCTTGCAACATATAAAAGTCTTAAAGAAGCATTTATAATGTAGAGCAACTTAACCAGCACTGTTTTCGGTAGCTCTTTCAAAATTTCGCCAGTGGTTAAATCATATCCCGGAGCCTTGTTATTTTTCAATTTTTTTTATTGTCATTCGAACTTCGGATAGGGATACGGTTTTTACTTTAAAGTTGTCGGGTGCCATATTATCATTAGGATCTTCGATCAACGGTTGTCCATCGAACGGCTTGAACGTTTCCTCTAAGTGATCGGCAAATAATTCTGCTTTCGCTTTGTCTTCTTTTGCCCATTCCACGTTAGCTTTCCTAATTGGCAGCGAGTGCATTACAGGTTTCCTTATGGACTTCAAGGCTTTCCATAGAGAGTAGTTTGAACACTTATCAGCGGTCAGACCCTCGAGGTAACTAGAAGTCTCGTGATTTTTTAGGTCTTTTGTCGAATTGCATCTTGATCCCCAGAAAGTGTGTTTCGCGTTAAAGTCACCACCTAGGACAAAATTAGGCCCGAGTGAGCCAAAGAGGCGAACGAGGTCGTCTTCTACTAGCTTATATCCCGGAGGGAAGTAACTAGATCCGGTGTTGTAGTCTAAGTGGTTTATTTTTACGGAGACTGAGCTTATTTGCATAGAATCAAATTCTATTTCTATGTTTTCGGAGTGCTTAATACAGTCTTTGATGTAAAGAGAGGGCCCGCCTCGCATTTTCCGAAATATGATTCGCATCAATATTATTTTTCCGTAGAAACACTTCTAACTCGTCGATTTTTTTTCAGAAGGCCGTTTGCGTTCCACGTTGGTATCTTAAGTAGCTGTTTCATATTCATGGTTTATGGAATGTCTTGCGAGGTTTGAACTCGAGCTTGCTCAATTTGTCAAGTATAATTTTATTGACCTTGGTTTGCTCCTCAAATTTTTCCAATATAAATATTTGGCTGACCGGATCTGTTGTAGCTGATCTTAATTGGTTTTCCTTTGACGCGACTTGCGCGTACGATCTCGCGTCAACCGGTGGCGGTTTTTCCGCTGCACTTGGACCAGCGACGTTCTTTTGTGCAATTTTTTTATTTTCCTTTATCGGTTTCGTCGTTTTGACTGTCTTAGCAGTCTAAGGCTTTTCAGTTTTACGATCTCTTAAGTTTGGGTTCGGGTGTATCGGTTTCTTGAGAGTATCGCGCCTTTTTTGAAGCTCCTTTGCTACTTCACAACCTCGATAGTTTGCTGGGTGCTTGCCTTTGCAGTTTATGCAGGTCGCCGGAGCCTGCTTATTTAAGTCACACCTTTCTGATAAGTGGTTCCCGCCACATTTTACACAGTTCGGTTCTTTTTGGCAATACAACTGGGTGTGATTGAAACCTTGACAGCGTTTGCACTGAGGTATCGATCGTGTATTCGTACGCATAAGCTCGATTTTAACTACGATATTCAAAATAGTTTTTACATTACAAATATCGTCTATATTTTCGCTTCTATCGAATGTTAGCATAAAGAGCGGAAATCCATGCTTGACCAAGATTTCATTGCCTTGTTCCGTTTTCTGTTTTATCTTCTTTAAGATATTAATTGCGTCAATAATTTTCAAGCCTTTTCCTTTAAGGTCATTTGTAATGTCATTTTTAGTGCACGAGTGGTGGAGACCTCTTGCTGTAACACGGAGTGGTCTTTCTGACTTATTTTCGTAGGTGAACCACTGGATCTTTTCCGCGTTTAGTTTTTTTTAGATATTGCTCGGTAGCCTACATTAATTTTCTAATCATTGTTTCGGAATGACGTTACTTTAATCTCCGATGTCACAGTTCCCTTGAGAAGGGAATGCAATTTATTGTAGTCCGTAATGCCGACGACGTTTATTGCAGGCGGGGGACGTAATTTGTCGTGAGTTTGTTTCTGTTTCAAGTCTTTTTCTTTGTCTTGTTTTCGTGGCTCGATTTTAGGTGAAAAACCGGCTCTTCGTTTTTTGCTGGGTCTTTTCTTTGAGACCCCATTTGTTTCGCGTGCCAGCTCTTCTTAAAAAAAAAAATACAAATATTTGGCACAACAGCTCTTTAAAGTGCCAGGGCCTAGCTTCTCGCAACCACTCATGTTGTGTGCGTTATATTTTTCACACGAATGGAAGGGACCTACAGTTTTTTAATGCCGAATCCGAACGGCGATTTGAGAAGCTTTTTCGTGACAACAATACTCTCGGATGTTTGTCAGACGCTCACGCTCTTCTTCATCCGTGTGATATTTGGGACTAGCTGCACGGGGTGGGGTAACTTCGCGTTCTCTTTGCAAAAGTGAATTCTTTAAGGCCTTGTTTTCCTCTTTTAGTGATTCTACCACTCTCTTAAGCTCTTGGTAGAGTAGATCCATTTTATTTAGCTTAATACGGAGTTCATTGTTTTCTTCCTCGAAACTATTACATTTTACTGAGTCCCGTTTCTCTTGCGCTTTCGCTTCCGGTGGACTTATTTTTCCGGAGATATTCGGTCTTGATGGTGGAGACCGAGTTACCCTTGAATTTCTCAAAAAGGGGTTTATTAAATGCAGCAATTGGCTCTCCCCAGAATCCGTAGAGCCTACCTCCGAAGAGGGTGGATTTTCCAGAGAACCTGGACTGACACCTGGGGTACTATGTCCATTTGTTTTACTCATTGCATATTATGTATACATTTTATCCCCGGTATACGAAGGGTGCATTTTCGTCGCCTCTTACGACAGGCATGCCTACCTCAATTAGAAGCTTAACTCAGAATATACTCTACACCACGTAAGAGTGACCACTAAGAGAAGACTAGTCAAAGGCATGCAAATCCCATTTGATGGACATCTTGGACAAGAAACTGTGTATAGGGGCAAATATATATATAGGTACTACATATTTTGCAAAGATGTGGAGGAACGTTAACATACATTTTTTCACAGGGGACGTTGGCTGCTACTCCCCAGAAGCAAGGAACAGCCGTGGGCTATAAACTGCTACAAAAACAATTAATAATCGATTTATTCAGCTCAGGTATTCTATACTGAAGAAAGTACCTTACCTTTAGTAACTTGCCAACTCGAGCTCCAAAGTGGAGGAACAATACACCCACGAGTATTAATGTTAGACTCGCGTCCGTTGCATATTATATATTCACCCATATTGCATGAAGTTTCTTCAACTCTTTTACTTAACTCAACGATTGGCTCCACTGTAACTCATCAGTGACGAAGTAAATATGTATAGGTACATATATGGCCCAACTTTTCCCAAAAAAGTCCTTAAACATCCACACACATGGCTGTTATTCTTTTGTATCCTTTTTTATTTCAATTTTATTCATCGGCCATGATAATGCATGCAAATAACTTTATTTCATTGTGATATGTAACTAAAAAGAATTTTCAAACTTAAAGAAGGAGAAAACTATTCCAAACGAATCTTCTACGCTATCCAATGTCCGAAGACTACGTCTTTCCTAACAGCGGTAGGTCCACCGAATTTTAAGCATTCCTTTTCGTTTTATACGACTTCTGTTTCTCGTCTTTCCATTTAGACCAAGTCAAGGAGAAGCCTTCATTATTAACCAGTGTTGGTCGGGGCCACGGGGGTAAGGATAACTTTTTTTTGTCTTTCGCCTTCTTCTTTTTCGTCTTTCAGACGTATGATCCTCTACTCTGGGTTAGTTTCCTTTGGATTGTTTGTCTTATACTTCCTCCATCTACAGGGTTAGATTTGGCCCGTAAAAAAAAAAAAAAATGCTCAGAAAACTCCCCAAGGATTTCGGATTCTACTAAAGGGATTTTCTAAATTTCCTTAGAGCAATTTTCTTTCTTAAATGCCCGGGAAAATTGGTAGCCGGGGATGATAAGGCCTATTTTCTCCAATTCAAGGATTCCAAATTGCTTTGAAGTAATTTCTGCCCTTTCTTCTTGTTTGGCCTGTGTCTTCGTTTTTTTTTTTTGTGCTTTGTTTAGGTTGCCATTATTTGTGCTATCCAGGTATGAATATCCTTCCAACGTTTGGCATTCAATCAATTTTAATTGCAATGATGATTTAGCTCTTTTAGACTCGTTTAGGTGGGAGAGTTAAAGCGCGGGCCGGCAAAAAAAGGACGAAAACAAATTCAATTTTCGAAAGGAATTTGCAATTTACTTTTACTTCGGTCGAAAAGAAACTGCCATTACTGTCGGCGTCCTTCGCCCCTTGCGCGCCTGTGCACACCAGTGATATATATTGACACACACAAAAAGAGGTGTTCTTATTTAGCCTCATCTTTCAGGACGCACGTCCTTGGTTTTTTGTTCTACAAATAACGTCATCAATTCGATTAAATTTCCATAATCAATTTTACGCACTTCGATAACCGTTTCCCGGCGCCATTGTTTATTACATTTTGTTCTGCTGCTTGTGCGTTCGTCCTTTTCAATTATTTTCATTTTATCCCTTAGCTTGAGGGGATGGTTGGACCGTACCGGGGGCGGGTTCTAGATGATGGTTTATTTAATTTTTTTTTTCGCCTTCTTTTGATTGTTTTTTTCCTCTTTTTTTCAGCATCCGTCGATTATGATTTTACGAGGTATTTCCTTTCGTCCTTCTGTTTCGTTCCTCATTTTTTGTGCGTTGCGGCTTCGATTTATGAAAGAAATGATGAATTTGCGAAAATGCTGCCAAGTCCTACAAAATTATAAACTATATATAGAGTTATTGACGGGCCGTAAAGCTATTGTGTTAATAATAATAATAAAAAAAAATTGTGCAGAACGTGGTCCTGATGGATATACAAACAATTTTGTTAATTTTTTGACAGATTCCCGACAGTGATTTGACCAATTCGTGGGTATTTGTCTATGTCAAATTATAGCTCGTAAATGAATTGTGCTTATGAATCAAATTTTATTTTTGGTAATGGGTGTACCAGTGAGGGAGAATTCTGCGGTTTAGTGTTCCAGTATTTGATGGAGGACATGAATTGTCATGCCTTTTTAGGAGTAAGATTGGGTGCGGATACATGTATATTTTGATGTTTGCGGCATCAAAATTACGAGCTGCGATGTCTAAACGAATTGCTTTCGGCGACAAGATTATTGTGATTATTAATTGATGGAGTTGTGGATCGGGGAAGCGAATTTGTTATGTCATAGCTATTGGATCGACAATTGTTTTCAATTGATGGGTTCAAATGGTTTGGAAAACATTATGAATTTGCTTTACGTCTTACGGATAAAATTATTTATATCAGAATTGATACGGTGCGGGGGAATCTTCAAGATCTGGGTATGCAATTAACAAATACGAATTGAAATTATAAAGGAAATGTAAAACGCTTTCAAAGATTGTTCGACTGTCAGGGATGCGTCCGAAGATAATCACCCAGTTCGGCTGAAGGAATACTAATAGCGAACATAGTTCACGGGCCGTGAAAATGTTTTGAGCTTTATTATAAATAATTATTATATAATATTACTTAATTGCTTTCTACAATTTTATAAGCATTCGATTTTAATCCAATTTACTTCAAGTCGATTCAGCTTATCTGAAATAACGGTTATTTTCTTCAAATGTCAAAAACACAGAATGTGTATATTGTTATTTTTTCATACGTCAAACATAACTAAAGTTTTAAAATAAAGTTATTCCAATTTACAACGTCAAAAAGACAATTTGGTCCTCGCATTTTCCCTCCTTTTAGTGAATATATTCGTCGCGACACATGCTTATATGGTATATTCGGACATATAGATACAAAGAAAGTGACCACAAGAACCAACCCTACACATATAACCCATTACACACAAATCTTATGCGAGTACTTTAGTGCCCGATCCAAACAGAGCGAAATTAACCTTTCTTTCTGTAGAGTCCATGCATCTGCGCCTTATAGCAGGACTGGGTTGATTAAGGTCTTGTACACGGGTACCTTAGTCGTTCAAGAGGGTGCTTTGCTACTCGATTGCCTCCTTAGCCCAAAGAAACAGCGATTGGCAAGATAATTCTTCGTTCGATTTCTGCACAGATGTCATTATTGCTCGAGTTTTTAGCGGAGCCTAGGTAGACAAAGTCCTTAGCTACCTAAACGTTGTGACTGACTATTGCGGCAGTATGTTGATGTTTATTGTCCTCCTTTTTCTTTGGCAGCATGTACTTTGTTTGCCCTCGTTCAATGTTAAACCCATTTTTGCCGCTTTTGCTTCAATACTCACGAAAGCACCATCGACATCACGCTCTCTTCTCCCAATTATGTCAATATCGTCCGCGTTGGCGAGTACAGACTTTTGAAATATTGTGCCTCTTATGTTGGCTTGGGAGTTGCGCACAATACATTCAAGTACGATATTAAAGAAATCGCATGACAGAGCGTCACCTTACCTTAATCCTTTTTGGACATCAAATGAGTCCGTCGTTACGGATCTTGATGGAACAGCGTGAGTTACATAGCTCTTCTCGATGTATGCTGTCATGAGCGGCTTTGAAATCGATATAAAAGCAGTGGGTATCGATTTTGTGTTCCTGGGTTCTTCCAAGATCACACTACGAGTGAATATTTTGCCGATGGTGGACTTTTCTGGTCTAAGAGCACTGATATGGACCAATATGTAGATATATTTTAGTCTACGTGGGCTGAGGTCTTCATCGTATTCACTGCCTATAATAATCAAATGCCGTTTAGTTAAAAGCTTGTTACTCCCCTTTTTCACGTATAATTGTTCTGTGTACCCTTCTCTTGATTATGATTGTAAGCGTAAAATGAATGTAGCTTTTAACGACTGTATTCGGTTTATTTATAATATTCCAAGGCATAGAAGTGTTTCGCATCTAAACGGGTCACTTATAGGTTTAAAATTAGATATATACCATCACTTTAGAAATATTTTGAAGCTTTTTAACATTATTCATGGTAAATGTCCTGAATTTTTACGTGAAATAAATAATATAATAAATAAAAAATAAATAAATAAATACATAAATAAAACAATAATAAATAATACCCCGTTTTGAACACACTATTGGAGAGCGGTCCTACTTTGTCCAAGCAATTCGACTGTGGAATAACCTTCCACAGGAATTGCAAAGCACTACATCACCAGTCACATTTCGCAGGAAATTATTTTTAGCATTGTCAAATCAGAGCTAACAACCGCATAAATACTATGTTTGTAAAGCGTAAATTTTCATTAATTTTTACTTTTCACTTTCTTTTTTTTTTCTAATTAAATTTTATATTTATAATCTCAATTTTAGATACTTAATTAAAGATAAGATATCTTGTAGTATCCAGTTAAATTATTTAGTATAATATATAAATAAATAAATAAAATAAAATAAATAAATCAGCTTGTTAACAAATGATTTTAGACGTTTACACAATACGGCGGATAAGATCTTGTAAGCTATGTTTAGGAGAATGATGCCCCTGTTATTGGCACAGTTTGGGGGGTCCCTTTTTTGAGGATCGGGCAAACAATGCTAAGGTTTCACTCATCGGGCATACTTTCATCCGACCATGTTTTACAGATGAGTTGGTGTATGCTCCCTACCAAATCGTCTTAAGGAGTTCGTTTTAAGGAGTTCAGCGGCTAGGCCGTCCGGTCCAGCAGCTTTATTTGACATTAAGTTGGATATCACTATCCTCACCTTGAGAAAAATGCCCCCTAAGTTGAAGGGAAGACTCTACATCGCAGTTGTGCGTCCAGCGCTCACATACGGTTCACAATATTGGACGATGTACAAAACGTATGAGAGTAAATTAACGGCAGCTGAGATGAAGATGCTTCGCATGACAGCAGGAGTGACAAAGCTTGATCAAATAAGAAGTTCGAAGATCCGTGGAAGATTTCACATCAAGGAAACCATCGTAAAAAAAATAGAGCGCGACCGGCTCAGCTGGTATTGCCACGTTCAAAGAAGAGATCATTTGAACCCTGTTAAGAAGACAATATCAATGCACTTTCAAGGACATTGCGATGTAGGAAAGGCAGGCCTATAAACGCCTGGATCACACAAATGCAACGACATCGGTATTTCATTGGCATCAGTAACCAAATGTTCGCAAATCGGCAGGCCTGTCGATATTTTCTGAGGTCAAATAGGCGAACCCCACAGGCGGATCAGTAGAAATGCGCTGAAGTGGGAGGGTTATGATCCCTTATTTTCGGATCATAACCTCGCTGATAAAAGGAAGAAGAAGATGAAGAAGATCACTATCCTCACCTTTTCAAGCTCGGGTGGACGGAAGTGTTCTCCATTATCGTCCAGATTGAACACGTTATTCAGCCTGACTGCGGGATTTTGGTCATCATTGCCGTTTAACAGTCTGCAGAAGTGTTCCTTCCATATCCTTAACGCCGACCGCGATTCTACCACTAGGTATCCATCGTCATCCCTGCAGGTTACTGTTCTGACTTTAAAGCCTTGATCAAATTTTCGAACATCATTCCTGCATTTTACCCTCTGTATCTCCTTGACCAAACGTTTCTCATGCTCTTACTTTTTCCTTTGAAGAAGTTGATGCTCTTCCCTTCTCCTCTGCTCGTAGAGCTCGCGTCCTTCTGTACAGCGCCGTTTTATATATTTCTAGTTTAGCTGCATGTGTCCACCGGTATTCTTCATCAAACCAGGGATTTCTTTGTGGTTGTCTGGAGAAAACTATCACGTCAGAAGCGGCATCTCTAATGGCTTGCTGGCAACGTTGCCACTGGTCAGCACTTGCTGCTGGTGGCATAGGACATCCTTGAAGATTGATGGATACTCGATTGGCAAAGGCTCTGGCGGTTTCTTGCAATTGCAGCCGCTCGATGTTGAACTTTCTCACAGTATTTCGCTGATTCCACACTGCACTGGATATCCCATCCAGAGAGTATGGGTGATGTAAGCGATGAGCACAGCGTACGGTTCCATCAAGATATTGCTGTTATAGAAAGACGGTACGAAAGAAAACGAGAACAATTGATGCTGGCAGGCTACTGTTGCTCACTTATAGGAGAGACTCCGAGATCTACCTATAAAAAAAAATTAGATAGTTTCAGAAAATCATCAATATTTTCTAAATTTATTTTAAGGTAATATTTCGGCGTGTTTTCAAAATAAAAATTAAATTTTTTCTCGAGAGATCCTGATGTGACTTAGTTTTCTAGATTCTAGACACTCTACAGATTATGAATAATATAATTTCATTTCAGAGTTTTGTATTTTGACCAGTAAATTTGATGAAATAATCTGACAATTTGTTGTAAGGATGCAGTGGATTAAAATTACTCAAATTTTTAATAAAAAAAAACGAAAGAATCACATCTGGCGTACCTAAATACAAAATAGGTACTAGCTTCTTATTTTACTCCTTAATATTAACATCATCATAAACATTTATGTATTCAGCGGTTCAATCTAAAGGCCATCTAAAATATTTCCGCTTCCGATGGAGATGATCTCGTAGACACATGTCATTAATAACATCAGTTGACGCCCAAGGGCATTCAGAGTTTCTAACTACTTTTGATGGAATCGTAACGCCATTGGGTGTTAAGTAGATGTCAGCCTTGATAGTTAAGAAAATCGTTATACAGTATATAACAACTTATATAAATCAAAGAAATTATGTTCTTAAAACTAGGCCACTTTTCGAAAACTTTCACTACTTTCTCATGCCACTCGTCTCTCTAGCCCTCTTTGCCTATATCCAGAATTTATAATTTTCATTTTACAAATAGCTGGCGTACTTTAACATCCCATCGTCGTCCGCGATAATAACCATTCAGATGATTTTAAATTATTTCATATTTTATTCATGTTATCCTCATCGCAAGTTGCAAAAGCCCGGCAAGTAATTATTCTCCTTTTAACAAAGCAATTAACAAGATTAAAACCATAGATACGAAAGTATCTACATATATACACAGAGATTAGCAGCTCAATGCTACAATCATGTTCATCCTTATGAAAATCTTGCAGTCACCACTTTCATAATCCACCATCCACCTCGGACGATAGACATACGAGGATTGAAGAGTCGGCGTGGGAATCAGATCGCGTGATGCTCGACGTTTTTCAAACACCACCGCCGGAGAATCCTTGCAAGTGGCAACGACATTTATTTTCATTAAGACAATGCCTATTTTTATAATTTCCACATGGCTGGTTTATCGTAGATATTATTGTTAAGATAAAATAATGTTTGGTTTCGGTCTGTCCTAAGAGATTGCATACGAAATTAGGTGAATGTCGGTAGCACAGACAAAATGCCAACATGATGCTTCTCCTTCTATCATGACCTTCATCTTTGTGTTTCCATTTTAATGGAAAAAATAATGCTTAGACGTGGTCCTTGAAACCATTCTATTTCATCTGAAGTGGACTAATGGCATATGCTATGCGGTGAGGTGAGTGAAAACAGCGTTGCCATGTAGTACGATTTGGAAGGATTTTTGGCCCCGAAAAATATTGTACGATTTTCTGTCTGGAATTGCTCAAATGCGATATTATTCAATCATTAAACTATTGATATGTTCACTAATGTATGTAAATTGATGCACAGCGCTCTTCATAGCGGTGCTCGGTACGGATTTTGAGCTTCTTTTGGTTAAATGTTTCAGCTTGAGATACCAACCCACAGTACTTGAATCGTGTGGTATTCTCGTGTTCATAAGACTATTTACAAAGTATCAAAACCAGTAGTTATACATAGCTCCCGCCATGGAATCTGACCTCCGGTATAAAGAGCAACTCCATCCATATAGTGGAAGATAGTTAAGCGGCACTTAAAATGTTTGGTTTCCATTAGATTTGGCTAGCTAACGAAAAAGATCTCTTCAGATGTGTTATTAAGACTCGAAACTTGCTCTGCTTTCAGGGCTGTCATAAACATGTTGGGTAGTAGATAGGTGCCATGTGAATAAAGTAACTGCTCACTGTCCCTTGTTTCTTACTATGGGAACCTAGAAAGAGATGCCGCTGGATTATAACCACCCAAGCTTCCCCCCAGGTTTCCGAGTTACCCGTTACGCCAGTCTTCCAGCTAATCGAAGAAGTGACTGCCAATAGACTTCAGCCTTCTATTAGGCGGAGCAAAGCCCTCACAAAGCAGGTGCTTGTCTCTGTAATTTCAATAGACCAACCCCACAGTGCTCAGTAAGAATGCTAGGAATGACTCGTGTATTTCTGCGACAAAGTCTAGTCAGTCTTCTTACGGAAGAGTTCAGCGTGCATTAACTCAAGACATCCTAGCCCGATATATCTAAATAATTTGTTCATACTTGACATTCTGACAAATCTTGTAGTTTATAACTGGTTTGTTGGTACAATAAATCTTTCAGGTCACATTGCCTTCAAGCTGTTGGGTGTAACCAAAATTTCTTAAATCTGGTGCAGAAATATATTTTGCTATAAAAAAAACTCTTAAGAAAAGACAATGCTATAGGTAAATTAGATTCAATTAAATTTATTTACATTTAGTGTATCTACACCAACTAATCGGTTCCATAACTTCATTAAAAATCACGCGCACTCCGAGTAGATACTCGTACATCAATTCCATGAAAAACAATTTTCAATGAGTTATTTTTTAGAAAATTTGTTTGTGTATTGACTGAACTGCACGTTTTGCACGCTTTGCAAGGAAAAAATGAAAATATATGATTTATGGATTAAACCTGAAGTGGATGTTATGAAATTGGAATTTTTTATTCCTTTCGTACTCTTTTGTGATTAACCCTTTTAATTTTGGAATTTATTTCGACAAATGCTTAGCCGATACACAAATACTTGCTGAGTGAAACATGGATCTACATCTCACTTTTGGATGAGAATCATCAGAAATTATTTCCATCATAAATTTTACTCGGTTACCCTTCTTATTTATGAAATAATTTTAACTTACCCAGCCCTATTTTGAAAAGGCTACCTTTAGTATTTTATTTGATTTTTAAGGGCAACACTGGGTAAGATATTAAATAAATACAAAAATAAGAAAATCAATACTTAGAGACATTGCTCCATGTTTTCTATACGAGTTTCCTAGATGATTTTCTTAAATTTATTGCTTGACCAAGATGAATGTTTTTCTTCGAAGAGGTTAAGGTCAGGACTTTCCGAGAAATGTCACGAAATTTTCTTTCGAAGGTCAAATTTTATTTTTTATTATTTTTTGCTGAACGGCTGATGCCGAATTTATTTATTTTGTTCAGGTGCAAGATGAACATTCGATACGATGGAAATAAAAATGTTTTTCGTAAATATGATTCCACTTTCTTTTTTTTTCTTTTTTTTTTTAGAGAAAGCGAACTCCATTCGATTGTTTGGATTAGGATGATGAATAGAACGTGCTTAGAATCCTTGAAAAAGACCGTTCGTTGGTCCCAATCGAATTGAGAGAGACAAGTCGATCTGATCAAAATTCTCTGCCGGTTTAATGGGGAATAAATTTATTTAAATGAAAGTATGAATAGACTGCGAAATTTATGAGAGAACCGTTTAAAAAATATCATTTATACGGGATGAAAGTGATAAAAGTCTTACAGTGGATAAATCCATTTGGGATTCAAAAATGTTGTGCTTTCGTCACACTCATCTCATTTTGTGAAGGACATTCTACACACGATGTTTCATATTTAATGGGTTCGTTGACTTTGTGTCATAAAGTGGATTAAGGTAATGCCTTGACATTCGGAAGCTATAAACGAAAACTTATTTATGTCCCTGCTTAGTGTTTTGCAAGTCGAGCGGTCTTTTCAATTTAATGCGAAGGAGTTTCACATTTCGTTAGCCGCCTTTTTTTTTGTCATAAATTTGCTTAATTAAGATAAATAACATAATACGTTTTGTGGTTGTGCTAAGCTGTTAAATTTTCTTAAATGTGATTTATAAAAAGAGATTTTAAAGAGACCAAGAGTAAACTTCATACTTTAAATTTTGAAAGTATTGTACTTGGTCATGCCTAGTGTAAGAGTCGAAAGGTGACCAAAGTTCCTTAAGAACTAATGCTTTCATATAAACCGAAGAACTTAAGCAATATAAAGAAAACCCTTAGTCCTTTGGGCTTCAAATTCTGTTCCCAAGCTGCTTTCCAGTTTCCGGGTTGATTTAAACTACGAGAATGGCTTAAATTTGCTTTTTTTCCTATGGTATCTATTATGACATGTACATTGCATATGTATAAATAATAGCGATAACAAACAATAGACAAATTACAGTCTCGATATTATAAAAAACTTGTAAGTAAAAAAGTCAATGCTGCAAAAAAGGTCTAAAAGCTTAGCGCTCAACAGAATTAAGCATACTTTAGAGTCTTCTGTCCAATTTTTTTTTTTTTCGAGGGTAGGTGAAAATCTTCAACAAGACACTATGAGGATCGACGGCGCGTGCTCATAGTAGTGTGGGATTCTTACTCACTAAAAAACCTCCCTTCAAAACAGAATAGTTTTTATTTTTTACTACAACTAAGTATTCGACTTATCAAGTAGTTTTCATTTCACGAAATAAGGACGTTTTGCAGGTACCTTCCCATTAAAAGTTCCTACTAGCTCCGCAGTTTAGACGCGGTTACTTATCGCGCTAAGTCTAAAGGTTTGGTTCTTTGTAGACGCCGCAGTAAATTTCTTTCATCCAAAACTTGGAGGGGTGTAATATTTACAGTAGTGTCCGCTTATAACGAACTCGAAGGGACCGACCAAATTAGTTCGGTATAACCGAAGTTCGTTATAAGTGATATGCTAAAAAAACATCAACTTTTGTTCAGAAAACCAATATATCGTGTTTGTCTTTTAATGAGAAACATTTTCTCTTTTTATTTGATACTGTATCTCCCATTTTATTTAATTGATTTTCAAACGCGTAGTACCCTTCCTCTATGCACTTTGGAACTCAATTAATTTGTGCTGCCTTTGAAATTTATCGTTTGATGCAAACATTATGTAACTCGGGGAAGTACCGAAAAAATTATGTTCAAGGACAACATTTTGTTGTTTGAGAATGTTGGTATATACATAAGTATAGCTGTACAGTTCTCGGGGAAGCCCCGAAAAATTGGGGAAATCTAAATGACAATGTAAAGTGAGACAGTATTGGTTCGTTATAACCGGACATTTTCTTCATTTAACGCACAAAAAGGGTTCGTTATATGCGAAAGTTCGCTTTAAGCGGGTTCGCTATATGCGAAATTATAATCCATAGTTCTTATGGGACATTGATTGGGACTGGGTGAAATGGTTCATTATAACCGAAAGTTCGCTTTAACCGGGTTCGCTTTAAGCGGTCACTACTGTATGTGACTTTCTAGTTGACTTTTATTGATTTTCGCGTAGTTTTTGATTTCATCTTCGATTGTTTTAATGCCAAGATCTCTGTGAATATCGCTGTTTCTGATATACCATGGCGCATTTACAATACCTCTTAGCACTTTGTTTTCAAAAATTCGAAAATGTTAATGTCACTTATTTTGGTACAACCCCAGAGTTGTATACCATATGTCCATACAAGCTTTAGCACTTGCTTATTATAACGAAGTGACATAATCCACCACCACAGAAGCGATCATCCACACTCTACGCACACCTCACTGAACACCTAATGCGGATGCCGCCATCTGCTGGCAGGTAGCGAAACCACGAATATTCTCCGAATCCTCAGTCAAACAAGAGAAAACGAAGGAAAGGGAGAATAGTACAATATGAGGAAAAGTAAATACAAAGGTCGCAGACGAGAATGTGGACGAAATTTTGCATTGGCTCATGATTCACATTCTCGTCTTGCAGGATTATCCCATAAAGGAAACTGGATGAAAGTCAGTCGAGAGAGTCTGCTCAAGCGTGGTAGTACCAATCCAGAATACTTTGACAGCCTCTCCAGGAATTGGTCTTACGACTTTCCACCGATTTTTTTCTGCCTTCACCTCGGTGATTGGGCAATAACCTACGGTTCTGTTACTAGCTATAGCCGACCCGTCCGATAGGTTTCTCCCCTTCTGAGAGAAACAAACCGATTTAACCACAGCGGATTTGCCGCTCTTTATTAAGATACTTTTCAAGCCTGCCCTAAGTACGGACTGGGTCACAGCACGCCTGCCCTAAGTGCGGACGGCTACTTTCCAAGCCTGCCATAAGTGCGGACTGGATCCCTCCTAAGCCTGCCCTAAGTGCGGACTGGGTCACAGCACGCCTGCCCTAAGTGCAGATGGCTACTTTCTAAGCCTGCCCTAAGTGCGGACTGGATCCCTCCCAATCCTGCCCTAAGTGCGGACTGGGTTATCGTAAGCCTGCCCTAAGTGCGGACTGCGACCTTCGAAGCCTGCCCTAAGTGCGGACTGAAACTCCTTCGAGACTACGCACCGAACCGAGCCAGACAACAGGACGCATAACCCCGGCCCGTACCAGAAACACCAGCAGGACGACGATAGTAGTAAGCGTATCATTGCTATTATTAAGTATAAAAATTGTTAAGAAATTTATAAAAACAGTACTTGCTAGGGTGTTCCTTTGGGTTTACCCTGGGGCCGGCGAGCCCACCTCAGCCTTTGAAGAAAGATACCCTCACATTACATAAAAGCAGTTTGTTCTCTACATTGAGCTTGGAATATTTTCCAAGTAACCAATACATTTCTCTATGTTTATTATCTAGTTCTTTGCGTTCACATTTGCTTTCCATTTTAGCTTTCCATCAAGTGTCATTCCAAGATACTTAGCCTCGTTTGCAAATGGAACCGAGTTTGGAAAGATCGGCAAATTATTTATTTTCTTATAAGTAAAATTTACATGAACAGATTTGGTTTCGTTGAGTGCGATTCGCCAAACCTTTGCCCATTCATTTACTCTATCCAAAGCTTCTTGCAGTTTTTCTGTAGCATCTTCGACCGTTTTACCTACTGCCAAGATAGCAGTGTCGTCTGCAAATGTAGCCTCAGTGAATTCTACTTGCGGTATATCACGAGTGTACAATAGATATAAAACTGGATCAAGTACACTTCCTTGCGGCACCCCAGCCATTATTTCCTTAAAATCTGAATATTAATTTCCACATTTGACGCGGAATAGTCTATTCGTAAGGTAGTTCTTCAAAATATTGTATAGGTGCTCTGGCAGAACTTGCCGTAATTTAAACTTTAAGCCATCATGCCAGACATTGTCAAAGGCGTGAGAGACGTCAAGGAATACGCTTGAACAAATCCTTTTTTCTTCAAGAGATTTTTCGATTACATGTGTTATTCTATGTACTTGTTCAACTGTAGAATACTTCTGAATCCGAATTGATGATCCGGAATGAGATTCCTTCTTTCTATAACCGGCTGTATTCGCCTAGTCAATATTCTCTCGAATACTTTATATATAATTGGAAGGAGCGAAATCGGTCTATAAGACGTTTTTTCATTCGGCGGTTTTCCGGTCTCAAGGATCATTATGACTTCGGCAACTTTCCATTGACTGGGAACATATTCTGGTCTAAGCGCGGCGTTCATAATGAACAGAAGCTTAATTAGGGGTTTTCTTGGTAGTGCTTTAAGAACCTCTCTCGTGATTAGGTCGTATCCAGGAGCCTTCTTAGGTTAAAGTTTCTTTATTTCATCCTTAAGTTCGGTTAGTGATGCATATCTTATTGCACTATTGGCTATATTGACCTATTGACCAGCAAAAGGTTTAAAAGTTTCTTCCAGGTGGGTGGCAAAAACTTGCGCTTTCTCTTTATCAAGTCTGGCCCATTCGTCTTGATATTTCCTAATTCGGCTTGACCCTATTCTCAAAATCCCAGATACTGTGATCAAGAAATACCGGTTCTCCAGGAAATTCGATGTGGTCATAGGTGACCGCCACACATGGAGGAATGAAGGACTTATAATCTTACCAAACTCTCAAACTTGGTACACAGATGGTTCCAAATTGGAAAATGGTAGCACTGGCGCAGGGGTTTATGGACCCAGGTTCCAACGTGCGGCTGCACTTGGGAAATCACCAACAATATTTCAGGCGGAAGTCCATGCGATCGAGCTCTGTGTACGAGAATGTCTGCGTAGAAGAGTCGAGGGTACTCGTATCTATATCCTCTCGGACAGCCAGGCAGCACTTATGGCTCTGAAATTGTACACGGTAGGATCAAAACTTGTATGGGACTGTCTAAACCTACTCGAATATCTCGCATCGAAAAACACAGTCACTGTGGCCTGGATACCAAGACACGAAGGCTTCGAGGGCAACGAACGGGCGGACTGCTTGGCGAGAAGAGGCGCTAGTCGCCCACTAGTCCCTATTTTGGAGTCGCACGGAGTAGCGTTAACATAAAAATAAAGAAATGGGAATATGATCATCATGCAGAGTACTGGGCCAAACTCAAGGGCCAAAGACAGGCAAAGAAGTTCATTAATCTCAACCGCTGCAGGGCTAAAAAGCTACTCGAGCTTAGAAAAGCAGACCTAAGAACCTTAACAGGCTACTTGACTGGTCATTGCCCACTCAGGTACCATCTGCACAAGATAGGAGTAGCAGATACAGACGAATGCCGGCTATGTGGAGAGCAAAAAGAAACGGCAGAACATATTCTTTGTGAATGCCCCATGGCCGCAAGAAAAAGACTTCTCCATATCGGAAGGGGGCGCCGTGGCGTAAGTGGTTAGTGTGTCGGATCACTACGCGTGAGGTTCCGAGTTCGAATCCTACAAAACACCAAAAAGTTTTTTCACGGTCCCACCGCTCGCGAGCGTCTGACAAACATCCGAGAGTATTGTTGTCTCGAAAAAGCTTCTCAAATCGCCGTTCGGATACGGCACTAAACTGTAGGTCCCTTCCATTCGTGTGAAAAATATAACGCACACAACATTAGTGGTTGCGAGAAGCTAGGCCCTGGCACTTAAAGAGCTGTTGCGCCAAATATTTATTTTTATATCGGAAGGGCTTTATTGAGTCCCTCTGACTTCTGGAATATTGAGCCTGGAGCTTTGTTGAGGTTTATCAAGAGCCTTAGCCAAGTTCTCAGCTAAACACCTGGCTGGCACAATAGATCTTACAGGTCGCAGTGCGTACAAGGCCCTAGTAAAGTAAAGTGAAGTAAAGTAAATTCGGCTTGAATTTGAGATTTTTTAATAACTTTTATAGTCTTCCAAAGCGAGTAATTAGAATCTTTTTTGCTGTTAACTTTCTAAGTAAGTTTGTATTTCATTATTCTTAAGGTCTTTAATAGATATTTTTAGTGAGTTGCACAAACGGTTAAGATGTGCTTTATGTTGCGGAGCACGAGTTTGTTGCCATTTTTTGCGCGCTTTTCTCTTCTCCTAAATCATATCTTTTATTTCTTGTGGATAAGTTTGAATGTAACTGGGCGGCGTTCTCTTTGGCTTGGGAGTATTCTTCCACGCGGCATCCTGTTAGATTTCGACGAAGCGATCTACTTCATTTTCAAGTTCATAGGACGTTTTAAGTGATACGCTCAGTTCAAAATTTACTTCAATATCTTTTTTAAAGCCATCCCAAGTAGTTTTCGCGCCTGTTAATCTGGCCGGTCCTACGTTTTTAACAAGAACTTCGCTTATCGTCATAATGATTGGAGAATGATCAGAGGAGAGATCAAAATTCTGTCCAAATAAGCGAACTTCGGACGTGTGTAGGTTTTTTAAATTGTAGCCAAGTGTGTACGAGTGGAAATATATTTACATCTTTTGAGATATCCGAGGCATCTAACACCAATTTTTGTAGCTTAAGTAATCTGCGGATTCCAACTTAGATTTGGACTTATGCACACCAAGCTTACCAATTATTGACAAGCCATCGGATTCCCTAACGTCAATTAATTCATTCATTCCCTTGATTTTTAGTTTGGTCACGGTAGTTCACCTGCTTCAGAGACATCAAGTAGCACTGTGTTTTTTACAGATTGAACTCAACTCGGTTTTTGCCATCTGAATTGATAACAACATCAGTGTCAGAACTGAGTTCGGTTGTCATTCGCTGGCACAGAGACTTAGAACTGTGGGCCCTTGTCGTGGTGTCGTTAATGAAAAGACAAAGTGCAGAGTGCTATCATCTGCGAAGAAATTAATTGGATCACGAGTAGCAGACAGAAGGTCGTTGATGTATGTATGCACATATGTCAAAAAAAGGGTCGGAGATAGGAAAGAGTCGTATGGAACACCAGAATTGGTTGAAAATGGGAAAGGATTACATTAATCTGATACAACTCGTGTTGATCGATTAGATATCACCGATACCTTGAGTTTAAAGCTTGCTTAAGAGGGTGGTCCGTCACTCTCTATCGGAGGCTTAGGAGATACCAAGATACTATTCTGCATTTACCGTAGTTGTGAATACATTTGTTCCATTTTTAATTTTTTTTTTTTTTGACAGGTAGGTTATTCAAGCCCATGTGAAACGTTGTTGCTGGTACTATTCCGGTGGTCATTCAGGAAATAGATTCTTCATAAGGTGGTGATTGCCAATTCTATTCATTACCTTGAGGTTGAAGTTTTGGATCGATAGTAAGAAGGGGAAGTTTTATTTTCCTTACCAACACTTACATTGTACGCCTGTAGGCGCTCATGTTGACAGTGAAAAAGTTTCCAACAAAATTTACCGCGAATATTGCGGTGATACAAAAAGCGAAAAGTATCTTATACTCGTATTGCTTCAAGCTTTCAAACACCATTAACCACTCAAAAGGAAAAAATCGTTTGAAAAAACACTAAAAATCAAACTTACCGTGGACCATACCTCCAATGTTAACGAAGCATTCTCGGATTTTAAGTACGAAACTATTCTTGATCGATTTAAGGAACAATCTTTAAAAATCGATCATATATGATGAAGATATTGTCAAAAGCATTAAAAACAAATTTAAACTGTTATAACATCATAACAGTATGTAATCGGATAAACGTTTTCCTACTCGTACATGTATCCAACGTTTCTGAAACGCCCTGCATCTACGTAACCCCTGAAGAAATTAGAAGTCTTAGCCCCTTGTGTAACCTGTTTTACTATGTCTATTCGTTCGAAACACAAATCGGCCAGAAAAAACATTCCATTAAAATACAGACACAAAATATACTACCTGAACGAGCGGATACTTTTTCGACCGTCAACCGTGGGACTTCTATTTGACCCTTTACTAGGTAGATCCTGGTTGGTACGTTTGACCGATTGTCAAACGGATGCGAAACTTAAACTCCGATGAGTTCTACGAAAAATGATAGAGCGAAACCTTTGGGTTTTAACCCAAAAGCGACGACGAAAGTAGCGAAAAATGCGAGCGAAATTGGAATGAAACGAGCAGAGTTTCCCCTAAGGGAACAACTATTTATTCACAAAGCTTTATTTTGAAGAGGGTTTTTATACAAATTACAAATAACAGATTCTTTCGCTTGAGAGAGAATTTACGTTATTTTTATAAAAGTTTAAATTAGTGGCGAATTGGACAATACAAAATATGGTGATTGGTCTAAATTAAGCGCCAAATTAAAATATAAAGATTTACGAAAGACTGTGACTTCAATACGTTGATGCTGCTGATGACGATGATGATTATGACATTCTGCTCCAACACTACCTGTAGCCATTTTCCTCTGTTTCACAACGTTCAAGCTGGTCCATAGAAAATTATTTCAATGCCTAACAAAGTACAATGAACTTTAAGTCCGATGTGCCTTTGAATGCAAAATCAATGAAAACATCATTAGGCATATGGTGTCGATGGTATGCAGTCTAATAAAATACCATGACCAACAGCGGTGCCTTTTGATGCTGATTTTGCTTCAAAGAAGGCACTCTCCTTTCACTCCTCCGAATGCACTCAGTACATCAGTTGTATGGTGATGTCTATTTGCCATGGCGAGAGTCCTTTTCGGAGTGCTGTAAAGAACTACTTCGATAGCATATAGAACCCTATGTCGATTATCGTGCAATGATGCGCCACAAAATGTGACATCCATACATCGTCAGTTACATACATATGTAGATGTAGAGTGCAGAATTGAGTCCATAAACGCCACCATATTTCCTTACCACAGAAGCCTGATAGAATATGACGCTTGGTATGATGGTGCCGTCGTCGTGGCAGTAGCGGTGACCAGCAACCAATGACCATCATCATCAGGATTCCCCTCATACCAGCAAATACTGAACTTCATTTGTCTACACAGTGATGCTTGACTGTTCGCCATGGGATACACCAAAGTGATATGAAAAAAAAAAAAAAAATCTGTATGTAGGACTGTGTGCATATTGCTTCTACGAAACGGATGATACTCAATGATGCGTTACCAGGCTAAAATGGAATACACAGGCCATACCAGACTATCCTATAACTACACCATATGCTGCTGCAGGACGATAAGCGCTGAGGCGTGTGGTAGTTAACGCTCGTTCATATCCTGTTAGTCGTCGGCTTAAAGCAGTGTACGTCTACATCTACTTTCCACGAGCTGGCCTGAGGAAGGCGGCGTAAGGTCGAGGTTTCCCTATCACAGCCCGTGTCCAGTGTAATATATTTGCATTTGATCGGACACAGTGGTGGTGTATTCTTTTAAATGTTCAACTCTTGTGTAAACGAATGGTTGGCTAATATACTGGAAAATCGTTATTATCAGCCGAGGGTGGAGAGTGAGCCCAAGTAAAAAGGACTTGTTTTGAGATCAAATGCCATTGCGGATGAAAGTTGTTTCATTGTGACTTTTTTGCTTCGCATTTATTGTTGCGATGATGTTTACCGGATGGCCATGGAATGTCATATACAGAGATGTGACATAAGCATGTCTGTTGTGTGTTCTGAATAACACGTGAATATAGTTGACCTGGAATTTAATTTTAAGTAAAAAATTAAACTGCTAAACTGCTAAATTTCACTGCCATCGAACTAGCCACAGTCTCTAAGAACTTGAATTTTAGATTTATTCCTAGGGGTCACTAAGGAGTTGAATATACATGAATCGGAGGCTTATTATTCAATTTAAATATTTAATTCCGCAAGCTTTGAACTAAGTGCTACTCTAACCCGGAGCACGCGTTAAGAACATTGCTGGTAAAAAAGTATCTCCCCATTCTGGTCCATTCCAGTGGATCGTATCTATGCAATTCAAATAGTAAAACCAAACTGTTGATTGGTTGATTAGTATGTGTGACTGCTTGCTTGCCTGAGTTCGTGATATAATGTGTTTGGCTTCTGACCTGTTGGTTGTATTGCTTTCGGCTTATATCCTTGTTGCTATATCCTTGTCCGGATGACACTAAGTTGTATCTTGTTCAAATGAATGGAACATACTATGTAGGCGAATGAACGCGAATGACGCACCGTCAGAAACTTGAACTCATTTGTTTGAATGCTATATTTAAACTTCAATGTAATATATTTAACTCTTTAGATTGTAAAACCTTAAAATGTTATTAATTAGGCTATTAAGATGCGGCCTGTGCCCTTAAGTGGCGTAAGTTAGATTAAGGATCTTAATAAATTTCAACAGGGTTCTATGTTCTTAACTTCAAGTTTCCGCTGGGAGCAATGAGTTCCCCGTTAGATGTAATAATCTTTCCCGTGTAGCCCGGGAGCACTCACAAAGAATGTGTGTTGTCCTCTCTTCATCCTCTCGACAATTCCATTTTATGCAGATCGTAGCGGAGTAGACGGTGCCCAGTTAAGGAACCCGTTAATCCCCTTAAGTCTTCCATGCTGAGTTCAAGTAGTTTTTTTTTGTCTTATTTTGTTGTCCCAGTCTCCATTGATGGAATTTACTTTCCATTGTGTTATTTTGTTGTGTGCACTGTTAGGCTGTAGCCCAAGATGGGGTTCAGGACCAACAAGTAGGCGACATGCGTCTCTTCTCGCAAGACAGTCAACACGTACGAGGGGGTGTATGTCAGACGAAATCCTCTGCCATTTTGTTGGACATAAATTCGACATTGCTAGTCAAAAAAACACTGACGAGCGTCGATTTAAATTAAGACCTCTGAGTTTGCGACTACTTATCATATCATTAACTTATGACATATGGGAAATAATCGGTCCATCGTGATCCTTGGTAAAAGCCTTTATAAAAAGCACAGAAACCTCAACCATCCAAACATTTAATTTCTCTGAAAAATTGGAGTTTTTTCTTGTAGTTAATAGAATTAACATTTCGCTTAAGTCATTGGAAAATCAAGTGCCCTAGTGTTTCCTTCGCTTACATCCAATTTGGTACTCACATAATGAATATGTATATGCGTAATATCCCCTATGCCACAACATATAAATCATCACAGTTTCTGCATACATCTACATCTTACAGTCTTACTGGTAGACCACAATGATGTCGCTGTCGAAGTCGTAGTCGCTGTCACTTGAGTCGCCCAACTTTATACGACTACGACTATCACTACAACTACGACAGCGACTTATTATATTCGCTTTTATTCATTTGTGTGTATTTCAGCTTTTGACAGGACGAACGAACGTGACTACGACTACGACGGCGACACCATTGTGTTCTACCAGTTAGTCCCATGATGTCCTGCTTATTTGAAAGGCAGTGTCCAGAGGGGATTTCTATCGCTGTCCTGTTGTTATTTTCCTTGTTTAAGAATTTATCAAATTTTCCGACGAGTGTCGCCCAAGGGGCTTACATACTTTATGCCATTCTATGCTTGTTTATCTTAGACCAGCTATTCGTATGGTTTTAATTAAAACTGGTTCATTTGCTACATAGAGGGGTGTTCTTATATCACCTAATATGCCACACCGTAGAAACTTTTCCCCTTTTCTAGTCAATTCATTAAGTACATTAAGAACTTCTGTCTGGAACACACTGCAATTGTTCGAAAGTCGTAGGTAGATTTTAAAGTTTAATTCCTGAGAGTGAACCATCCGTACATATTCCAATATCATTTGTTTTGGTGTTTCAGGACTTACGAGTAGCCAGTCCTCTCTCTCGAGGTAAATTATTTCGTTTGGTGTAGCAAAGTCTAAATATCGTCGTGAACCATATCGCACTATTTCCATCTTGAAGTTTTTCTCCAAAAACAAGCAAGATGCAATAACCTGATCACTGTTTAGGATGGATGCCCCTTATATGCTGAATTCAAAGCACAGCTGGAGTCAAATAAGGCTGCATTCTAAGTTCACTACTGTTTATCCTTTTTATAAACGATATTGTGGTGAATTTTAAAGGATTAGGAGGCTCTGAGATGGGTGAAATAAAGATTAACATTCTACTCTATGTTGGCGATATTGTGATCCTCGCGGAATCACACTAGCAACTGCAAAAAATGATAGATGTAGTACATAGTTACTGAAAAACCTGGAGCTTGTTTGTTAACCCTGAGAAATCTCAAGTCATAATAATTCGCGGAGGTGGTGGTAGATACTCAATACAAGAACTAATTGATTTAGTTCTTCTTCCTATTTCTACCAGGTTATGACCCGAAAACAAGGATCGAAAACAACCGTCCCACTTCACCGCATTTCTACTGATGCGCCTATGGGGTTCGCCTAGTTGACCTCAGAAAATATCAGCAGGTCTCCTGATTTTGGATCACTCGGTTACTGAGGCCAATGAAATGTAGCAAGTTTACAGGCTTGTCTCTCCTGCCTCGCGATGTCTTTGGAAGGTTCATTGATATTGCCTTTTTAAGCGGGTTCAAATGATCTGTTCTTTGAACGTGGCAATACCAGCTGAGCCGGTCGCGCTCTATCTTTCGTAAGATGCTTTCCTTGATGTGAATGCTTCCAAGGATCTCCGAAGTTCTTATTCGATCAAGCTTTGTCGCTCCTGTTGTCATGCGAAGCATCTTCATCCCAGCTGCCGTTAATTTACTCTCACACTTTTTGTGCATCGTCCAACATTGTGAACCGTATGTGAGCGCTGGACGCACAACTGCGATGTAGAGTCTTCCTTTCAACTTAGGTGGCATTTCTCGGTCAGAGAAGATAGCGGAGTTTTCTAGCGACTTTATCCACCCTACGCTTATGCAAAAGCTCTCCAGTATCTCAGAAATATTTTTAACGCAATGATTCGACTACAGCACTTCCCAAAAGTATGGAAAGTTGCTGTATAATACCTATACCAAAACCCGCAAAAGACGCAACCATACCTACATCATATAGGCCAATAAGCTTACTCTCAGTTCTGTCTAAAGTCTTTGAGCGACTATTATGTGACCGCATGGCTCCAATCCTCTCAGCACTAAATGTAATACCGGACCACCAGTTTGGCTTTCGCAAGCAACACTCGACGATACAGCAGATCCATAGAGTGACCAATAAAATCTCAACAGACCTGGAAGAAAAGAGATTCTGCGTTGGAGTATTTCTTGACGTTGCCAAAGCATTTGACACCGTGTGGCATCCAGGACTACTTCAAAAACTTGAAAGCTTTCTTCCTACTGACTATTACTTAATAATCAAAAGTTACCTAACGAATCGACACTTCTATGTAAAGTATAAAGACGCATCATCAAAGCTATACGCAATACGAGCTGGAGTACCGCAAGGCAGCGTGCTTGGACCACTTCTCTATAATATTTACACCAGAGATATTCCTCTACCTACTCAGACAACATCTATGATCGCTACATTCGCTGACGACACCATACTGCTCTACTCAAACAAATGCCTACACACAGCGACCGTCCAACTCCAAAAAATATTAGACGATACAATGAAATGGTTTAAGGAGTGGCGCATAAAAGTAAACGATGAAAAAACGGTGCAGGTTATATTCACAACAAAGATAAATTACACACCCGAACCAGTAAAAATAAATGACAGAAGTATCTCTATTGACAAAGTAGCGAAGTACTTAGGAATGTATTTAGACAGCAAGCTTATATGGAAGCACCATATACAGCAAAAGAGGAATCAAATGAAGAACAAAACCAGACATCTTTATTGGCTAATAAGTAAGGACTCTCCATTATCAACCTACAACAAAATTTTGCTTTATAAAACTATAATAAAACCAATATGGACGTACGGATCTCAAATCTGGGGCACAGCTAAAAAGTCAAACATAAACATTATTCAGAGACAACAATCAAAAATTCTGCGAACAATAGTAGATGCTGACTGGTACGTCACAAACTTCGACATACACAATGACCTCAAAATTCCTATGGTTGAGGAAGAAATAACCAATATAAGCAAACGGCACCTGAAGAGGCTTATTTCTCATACTAACTATGATATCTCGACCCTTCCAGACCAAGAAATTCTAAATAGACGGCGGCTAAAACGAAGAAGACCCATTGATCTCAGTAACCAGTAAAAAAAAAAAAAATGTTAAGTGTTAATTGTATATATCTGTATTATTCATTGTACATGTAAGATGAATCTTTTAAATTTACTCAAGTTTTATGGTATTACAAAAAAAAAAAAAAAATTCTACTCAGGAGTTATAAAAATCCATTATATAAAAAAAAAACCCACAAAAATTGGTTAAACAAATGGTATTAGTGGCATTGGTCACATACCCTATTTAACCCACTTTCATCACTTATAAAATATGTACTAAGTGTCTACCAGACAGATGTATGAATTAAACTTGGGAAATAAAAAAAAAAAAAAAAAAAAACGCTTATGCGATGATTGAAATCGTCATTACAGGTTGCTTTGCTACTGATCATAGATCCCAGATATTTGAACTTTTCGCACTTGGGAAGCACTGTTCCATTGAAATAAATATCTGGAATAGGCCTGAGTGGATCGGAGAACGAGCAGCACAAGTACCCTGTCTTTTTTGACTTAATGCGGTACCCATTTCCCACCAAAACGTCCACCCACACATCAAGTGCTCGTTGGCTGAAGGATCCTCACTTATGATGGCTTCATCATCAGCAAAGAATAATTAATGTACCTTGGGGCCCGTCACTTTACCTTCAAGCAGATAGTCAAGGACTGTAATAAAGAGCAAATGACTTAAAACACTTCCCTGGTGCACCCCGACTTTGATTAGGAGCTCTTCGGTTACGCCAATGTGGCATCTTACTCTTGTTTCTGTTCCTTCGTACATGTCCATGATCATCTGTACATAGGTTTCTGAAACCCCTCGATGTCTAAGCGCCACCCATATCAGATCTCGTGGTTGTCTGTCGAATGCCGAATAATGAATACAATATGCAAATCCTTTAAGGAATCACGATGTTTTTCCATTATCTATGAGCCTTATACTTTGGATGATATCTGTGGTTGATTTACCCACGTAAGACCCGCATTGATCATCAGATAGCTGCATTATTTTTGCAGTCGGCCACCTAATACCTGCTCAATGGTCTTCATGGTGACATCAGCCTGATCGAACGGTAGTTATCACAGTTTCGCGTATCACCCTTCCCTTTGTATATGGGGAGAAAGTAGCTTCTATCCATTGATTCGGCATTGGATCACGTCTCATAAACCCGATGTCTCCCATCTTTTACCAGAACTCAGATGGTATCTCGTCTGGCCCAATCGCTTTGCGTTTTTTTTTTTTGAGTATGTGACTGCCTCACTAACTTCTTCGACTGTAATGTCGAGTATTTATTTACAGTTAGGAGTGGCTCTTGTAAAGTATAGCCGGGGAAACTGTTAGCTCAGAAGTTCTTCACAATACCGCCGCCCCTACAGACTTTTGTCGTCATCCACAAGAAGCTGGCCATGAGCATTGTTAATAAACTTTGGCGAACGAATCTCCTGTCTCCTTCTTTGGGTGTCTATATTGAAGATGGTTGCGCTCTTGTTCATATTGTGTGGTCGCATCTCCTGGATAGGTTTGCATCAGCAACCGGGGAAGATATTTTCTCCAGCTCCCGATACAGGCGCTCCGTACTCTCTGCTTGAAGTTGGGCGTACTTCTTCCTCGCTTCTTTCTTGCAACATCTGTATTCCATTTCGAGGCGAACTTTTTCGTCTCTATTATTAGGACGGGCACTTTGACCAAGCTCCGAAAGT
Organism: Brachypalpus laphriformis; assembly: GCA_945910035.1. Taxonomy (NCBI): domain Eukaryota; kingdom Metazoa; phylum Arthropoda; class Insecta; order Diptera; family Syrphidae; genus Brachypalpus; species Brachypalpus laphriformis. The sequence goes on along the minus strand of OX246753.1, from coordinate 264,031,754 downwards.
CACTTTCTTCTCATTTATCACTTCCTTTTCATGTTTCTTTGAGGTGTTGATTATGGCCTTTTGAAGCTCTTAATAGTAATTTGGTCTTTGGTTTATGAAATGAAAGGCCACATGCGATCAATTTCAAATAAATTCTAACCCGGGCGTTACTTACTTACTTAGATGGCGCTACAGTCCGGGGTTGACCTGGGCCTCAACAAACAAACCTCTCCAGCCAGCACGGTTACGAGCCAGCTGCCTTCAGTTGCGCACGCCAAGTTGGTTGAGGTCCCCCTCCACTTGTTTGCGCCACCTACCGCGAGGTCGTCCTCTACTGCGCCGTCCGTCCGGGGTGGATTCGAAGACTTTCTTAGCGGGAAAGTTGGGCTCCATCCGCTCTAAATGACCCAGCCGTATAGCTCGGCATTGTACCTTCTCCTCCGCTCACCGTCTATGCAGACGGGACCAAAGACCGCTCGAAGAACTTTTCTTTCGAAATAACCAAGGTCACCCGGTTTTGTCAAAGCCCATGCCTCTGCGCCATACAGCAGGACTGGGATGATTAGAGTATTATAAAGAATTACCTTAGTAGTTCGAGATAGGGCTTTGCTACTCAATTGCCGTTTTAGCCCATAGAAACAACGATTGGCAAGAGTAATTCTTCGTGTGATCTCCCTACTGATGTCATTTGCGGAGTTCTCCATAGAGCCTAGGTAGACAACCTTTGCCTTTACTACCTCAAAATTATATCTGTCTATTGTGGCGTTCTGTCCAAGACGCCGATGTTGGGTGTCCTTTTTTGTAGACAGCATATATTTCGTTTTGCTTTCATTGACCACTAGACCCATCTTTGCTGCCTCGATCTCAATACTCGTAAATGCCCCATTGACGGCCCGCTGAGTTCTTCCGATTATGTCAATGTCATCGGCATAAGCGAGTAGTTGTACAGACTTGTAAAAGATTGTACCTCCGGGGTTGGCCTGTGAGTTTCGTACAATTCTCTCAAGTACTATGTTAAAGAGATCGCATGATAGCGCGTCACCTTGTCTAAGACCTTTCCTGACATCGAATGGTTCGGTGATGTTCTCACCGACTTTGATGGAGCAGCGAGAGTTCTCCATCGTCATTCTGCACAAACGGACGAGCTTGGCAGCGATGCCAAGACCAGACATGGCTCTGTATAACTCGTCTCTATACACGCTATCATAGGCAACTTTGAAATCGATGAAGAGGTGCTGCGTATCGATTTTATAATTATGAGTTTTTTCCAAGATCTGCCGTAGTGGGAATATTGGGTCAATAGTGGACTTTGCCGGCCTGAAACCGCACTGATAAGGACCTATCAGGTTGTTGACGATCGGGTTTAGGCGTTCACATAATACGGCAGACAGGATCTTATATGCGATGTTGAGGAGACTTATACCCCTGTAGTTGGCGCAGTTCAGAGGGTCTCCTTTCTTCAGGATCGGGCAAGCGATGTTGTTGTTCCATTCATCGGGCATACTTTCATCCGACCAGATTTTACAGATGAGCTGGTGCATGCTCCTTACCAACTCTTCTCCTCCTGCCTTGAAAAGTTCAGCGGCAAGGCCGTCGGCTCCAGCAGCTTTGTTGGATTTGAGTTTAGATATCGCTGTCCTCACTTCATTCTAATCGGGCTGACGGGAATCTTGACTGCCATCGTCACTGTTGAATGGCTCATTCTGCCTGACAACGAAATATTGGTCATCATCGCCGTTTAACAGTCTGCAGAAGTGTTCATTCCATATCCTCAGCACCGACTGCCATTCTACTACTATGTTGCCATTTTCATCCCTGCAGGCTTCTGTTCTGGCTGTGAAACCCTGGCATGTTCTTTTTACCCTTTGGTAAAATTTTCGAACATTATTCCTGCAATAAAGTCTCTCAATCTCCTCGATCGAGCGCTTCTCGTGCTCATTTTTCTTCTTTCTGAGAAGTCGATGTTCCTCTTTTCTCCTGCGCACGTAGAGCTCATAAGCAGCTCTATTCCTTCTATGCAGCGCCGCTTTGTACGCCTCTTGTTTTGCTGCATGTGATTGCCGGCATTCCTCATCAAACCTGGGGTTTCGTTGTGGTGGCCGAGAGAAACCCAGTATATCAGAGGCGGCATCTCTGATGGCTTGTTGGCAACGCTGCCACTGGTCTTCCGCATTTGCTGCTGGCGGCATAGGACTTACATGGATTGAGATTAGATGATTAGATTAGATGTTGCTGGAATTAACCTCTATTTGCCTCCTCATTCGGGGTTTCCACGTAAGTGGGTTCATTGTCGCATTTTTCCTTCAAAGCTTTTTTATTAAAATTTTCCTTTAACTTCCATTCCATTTTTTGCTTTGCAAGCTCAGAGTTTTTAATTGCTAACAGAGCCAATTTCTACCGCGATCCATTGTCTGTTAAAGAACACACGACTGTTTTTTAATACATCTAAAACACACTTGAATATGTTTCACTTAGCAGCATTTAAATGATCACTCTTTCACCTAATAATTAAACAAATTTTTTTTTTTTTTTTTTTTTTTTTTTTTTTTTTTTCGTGGGTAGGTGAAAATCTTCATGAGACACTATGAGGCCGTGTACTCATAGTAGTGTCAGATTTCTACTGACTAAAAACACCCTTCCCTTCGTTTTGTTTACTACGACTAAGTTTGACCTTATCAAGTAGTTTAAGCTTCAGATTTATATTCGCGTGAGGCAGGTAGATTTTCAATAAAAGCACCTGCTGAAACCGTCATGACATGCGGCTTTTTGTCTTATAGCGCTAATTCGAACGGTTTCGTTCTTTGAAGTCGGCGCGTAAGATTTGTCACATCCAAAGTTTGGAGTATGGCACAGTTGCAATGGCCATGAAGACGAATACGAAGCTTGCGAGCGAAGTTTTTTATTTCGTCCTCCACGGTAGCTATCCCTAAGTCTCTGTGGATATCATTGTTTCTGATATACCAGGGAGCGTTCACGATTATTCTTATAATTTTATTTTGGAGTGATTGTATGAGATTCCTATTGCTTGGTTTGGTACAACCCCAGAGTTGTATACCGTACGTCCACACGGGTTTAAGCACTTGCTTATACAGAAGCAGTTTGTTATATACGCTTAGTTTGGAATATCTTCCAATTAGCCAATACATTTCTCTAAGTCGATTTTCGACTTCGTCACGTTTCTTTTTAACGTGAGGTTTCCATTTAAGTTTCGCGTCTAGTGTCATTCCCAGATATTTAGCTTCGTTTGCATGCGGTATTTGTACCGAGTTAATGAAAACGGGAAGGTTGATTTTTTTCTTGTAAGTGAAGTTAACATGCGTCGATTTGCTCTCGTTAAGAACAATGCGCCAAGTTTTTGTCCACTCACAGATTTTATCCAAGGCTCGTTGGAGTTTTATGGTTGCTGACTCGATTGAACTTTCCGTTGCCAAAATAGCCGTATCGTCCGCGAACGTAGCTACAATAGTGCCTTCAGTTTGAGGTATGTCCCGAGTGTACAGCAAGAATAAGATAGGCCCAAGGACACTTCCTTGCGGAACTCCGGCGGCGATTTCTTTAAAATCAGAATATTCAGTTCCGTGCTTAACACGAAAAAGTCTGTTTTTAAGGTACGATTCTAAGATCTTATGAAGTTGCTCCGGAAGGATTCGTCTTAGCTTATAATTCAATCCATCGTGCCAAACCCTGTCGAAGGCTTGAGATACGTCAAGAAAAGCGCTAGAACAAATCTTTTTCTCCTCAAGGGCTTTTTCAATTTCGTCGGTTATTCTATAAACCTGGTCAATTGTGGAATGCTTGATTCTGAACCCGAATTGGTGGTCAGGTATTAGGCGTCTCTCTTCAATGACCGGAAGAATCCGTTTCAGAAGGAGTTTTTCAAATACCTTCGATATTATTGGTAGTAGCGATATCGGTCTGTACGATTTTTTGTCATTTGGAGATTTTCCCGGTTTCGGAACCATTATGACTTCTGCGACTTTCCATTGATTTGGAACGTATAATAATCTAATGGAAGCATTTATTAAATAAAGCAATTTTAATAGTGCCTTTTTTGGTAATTCCTTGAGGATTTGTCCGGTTATTAAATCATAGCCAGGAGCTTTATTGTTCTTCAGGTTTTTTATTGCCTGGCAAAGTTCTATAAGTGACACACTTTTTATTCTAAGGTTGTCAGATGTCGTAGTCGTACCGGTAAAATCGTCTACCAATGTTTCTCCATCAAATGGCTTAAAAGTTTCTTCTAAGTGCTCGGCAAATAGATCCGCTTTTTCTTTGTCACCTTTTGCCCATTCGTCGTTGTTTTTTCTTATCGGTGGCGAATGTATTTGCGGTTTTTTAATTCTTTTGACAGCTTTCCAGAGCGAGTAATTAGTAGTTTTTTCGGCGGTTAAACCTTCAAGATAAGCTGAAGTCTCTCGGTTTTTTAGGTCTTGGATCGCTTTTTTAAGCTTATTGCATAAGAAATTCGAGTGGGTTTTATGCTGGGGAGCGCGAGTTTGTTGCCATATTTTGCGTGCTCTCCTCTTTTCTCGAATAAGTTCTTTTATTTCCGGCGGATAATAAGCTTCATTGCATGGGACTTCTTTCCTCCTTAAAGGTGTATTTTTCCACGCGGCATTTTGTATTGATTCAATAAATTTGCCGAGCTCATCTTCTATTTCGAAGGGTGTTTTGAGCGATACATTTAAGACAATATTTTCTTCGCAATCAGTTCTAAAGTCGCGCCAGTTAGTTTTTTTGTTAGTTAATCTAGGCACAGCTTCTACTGTCATTAGTCGGTCACTTATTGTCAAGATTACCGGCGAGTGATCTGAGGAGAGATCAAAGCTTTCCTCTACTTTCGCAAAATTTGAAGATACTCCTTTCGCTACGAAGAAGTCTATTAGGTCCGGTGTTTTTGCTGTATCAGAGGGCCAATACGTCGGTTTCCCCGTCGAAAAGAAATCAACCCCGAATTGCATACCGGCTTCGTACAGAAGTCTGCCTTTCCGTGAATTGGATCTGGAACCCCAAAAGGTGTGTTTTGCGTTGAAATCGCCACCTATAATGAAATTCGGTCCAAGTGAGTCAAGGAGACGTACAAAGTCGTTACTTCGAAACGTGCATCGCGGAGGACAATAAATGGACGCGATGTTGAAATATGAGTGCCTATTCTTAACTCGAACTGAGCTTGTTTGCATTGTATCGATTTCAATCGTCGTATTTATGGAGTGCTCAATGCAGTCTTTAATGAATATGGAGGATCCGCCTCTAGCTCTTCCGGAAGGGTGGTATGCGTGATAAGCACGATACCCTCTTATTTTTACTCCGGATTCCTTTGTCAAATGAGTTTCAGAGATCAAGCAAATGTCAATGTTGTCATTCCGTTAGAATACTTCTAATTCGGCGTTTTTTTGTAGAAGGCCGTTTGCGTTCCATGTTAAAATTTTTAGTAACTGATTCATATTCATATGGGAGTTCTTTTCTGGCGAGGTTTTAACTCGAGCTTGCTCAATTTATCAAATATGACTTTGTTTACCTTCGTTTGCTCCTCAAGTTTCGCAAGAATTATAGAGAAGACTTGGGAGACTGGGTCTACCGTAACACCGCTTTGCTTGGTTTCTAGCGACGCAGCTTGAGCATATGTTAGCGTCTCTGGAGATTGTGGCTTTTCCTTTGATTTTGCCGAAGGAACTTTACTTTGCTCGACTCTCGTCTTAAGTTTGACGTGTTTATTGACGGTCGTTACCCTTGGCTTAGCGATTTCACGACTATTTTTAACCGGTTCTGCGTTCTGGCGTTGAATATTTTTAAATGTGTCTCGCCTTTTTTGAAGCTCTTTTGCCACTTCGCAACCTCGATAGTTCGCTGGGTGCTTTCCTTTGCAGTTAATGCAGGTAGCCGGGGCCTGCTTATTTAGGTCACACTTTTCTGAGAGATGGTTACCAGCACATTTTACGCATCTCGGCTCTTTTTGACAATACGACTGTGTGTGATTAAAGCCTTGACAGCGTTTACACTGAGGTATCGATCTCGTACTCGTACGCATAGGCTCAATCTTGACTACGATATTCAGAATAGTTTTAACGTTATAAATATCGTCTACATTTTCGCTCCTGTCAAAGGTAAGCATAAAGAGCGGAAGTCCATGCTTGACCATGATTTCCTGGCCTTGTTCCGTTTGTTGCTTCACCTTTTTGAGAATATTGACGGCATTAAGAATTTTCAAACCTTTAGCTTTGAGGTCGTTCATTACGTCGTCTTTTGTGCACGAGGGGTGGAGACCCCTTGCTATAACACGCAGTGGTCTTTCTGACTTATTTTCATAAGTATACCACTGGATTTTTTCCGTGTTTAATTTTTGTGATATTGCTCGGTAGCCATCGGAGTCATCAACGTTAATTTTCCACGCATTGTTCCTGAGTGACGTTACCTTGAATTTCGATGTCGTCGTACCTTTAAGAAGGCAATGTAGCTTACTGTAGTCCGTTATGCCAACGACGTTTATTGCAGGCGGAGGACGTGCTTTAGCTTGAGTTTGTTTTGGCTTCGGCTCATTTTGCTTGTCTTCTTTTCGCGGCTCGATTTCGGGCGAAGAGCCGGCTCTGCGTTTTTTGCTAGGTCTTTTCTTTAAGACGCAATTCGTTTCGCGTGCAAGCTCTTCTTCGTCCGTGTGATATTGTGGATTAGCTGCGCGGGGAGGGGAATCTTCGCGTTCTTTTTGTAAAAGCGAGTTCTTTAGAAGCTTGTTTTCCTCTCTCAGCATGTCTACCTCTTTTTTGAGCTCTTGGTAGAGCCGATCCATTTCGTCAAGCCTATTGCGAAGTTCGTTATTTTCCTTCTCAAAGCTTTTACATTTCTCTAAGTCCTGTTTCTTGTGCGCTTGCACTTCCGGCGGACTTTTTTTCCCGGAGACATTCGGTCTTGATGGTGGAGACCGAGGTACCCTTGAACTTTTTATAAAGGGATTTATCAATTGCAATAATTGGCTCTCCCCAGAATCCGTAGAGCCTACCTCCGAAGAGGGTGGATTTTCCAGTGAACCTGGACTGCCACCTGGGGTATTAAATCTTTTCGTTTTACTCATTGCATTTTTTTGTATACACTTTAAGCCCGGTATACGAAGGGTGGATTTTAGTCGCCTCTTACGACAGGCATGCCTACCTCGGGTATATTCTAACCCCTACCCGAAGGGGGTTAAACAAATGCAAAAAATGTCACAAAACCAAGTATCTAAATCCGAAATTTCAAAGATTTCGTTAGACTAAAAATTTCGAACAGCAGCGCAGTACAAAATTCCTTGAAATCGTGATCCCGTCCAAACATGTATCTGCACGGACAATTTAACACTAGTATATTTGCACATCATTGTTAAGTAGCAAAAAAGGCGCATTAACCAAAAAAAATTGTATGACACTAAGCAAAAGAGTCACATAAGCAGAAAATTCAGGCAAATGTGTCGTGCAGATAAGCCTTTTTTTACTTAGGAATAGACCTGAGCACGGTAGATGTGCCCATTTGCGTTCGTGGTTTCGAGCCATTTGTAGTTCAAAATATACTTTTTAAGCCCAATACAACATTTAAAATGAGTTCGAACAAATTTTATTACAGCCTCCACTCGGATCTTTGTGGAATCATTGTGTTACTCAATGATTGGACACTAAAACCTGACAGTGAAAGGATACAAAAACAATGATTAGTCTTCCCACTAGTCTACCTCTCTGAACCATCCCGAATACAGTATGCATTTTATAATGACTTTTACTGGGCTTTTCGATAGTTCGCCCATATCACTAAAGTATTATCCGACAAGAGTCGTCATTCTGGTTTTGATAAGACTTGGACATTCGCACAGAAAACCGGCAGTGCCCTTATCCTCGACAATGTCGACACTGCCTCTGAGACTCCCAGTGAGTTATGGCATGTGATTATGCCTATTCAAATTATTAAGTATGGCTTGTAGAACGTAAGTATTTCTTTGGTGTTTCTCTTGTGTGGAAAGATCTTCAGAGGCGGCATAATTAGAGTGCACTTCATCTTACTTACGTCAGCTTTGAAAGTAGTCGTAAAGTTTAGTTTTAAAACGCAATGTCAGGTTTCATTAAAGAAATAACGGCGCCGACCCCATGTTTCATTCTTGAAAAATTTCTGAATATTGAGATATTGTTCGCATTTATGACTTTTAGGCCAAAATCTAACTAATGACTAATGGAATAATCAGTCTCAGTTTCTAAGTTTGTTTGCCAATCATGGGGTGGCCCATCTGGCAGTTCTTTCAGAAATCAGAACGTTGTGAATGCAGGGCGCTTTTTAATTGGCCTTAAAGCAAATATTGTTTCGAGCGCCGCAGTTACAGAAGACCTTATGAGGCAGCAGTTATCCTGATGCATACTAGTCGCTGGATATAAGTGAACTCTTTCAAGTTCGCGACGTTTTCTACAACTGGTCACTATAGTAACACCTATAAGTTAAAATGAATCTACCAATGACTGTAGTCAGTGATGTTGGCGAGTCTCGGCTCAAATTTTTTATCAAACATTTTGCTGCATGTGTGAAAGGCAATTGCCGATTTCTTTATTCTTTTGAAGGCGTACGTTGACACTACGGTCGAGTATGCATCTGAGGTACTAAGTCTTTTCCTAGATTTCAAGTTAACTGTCGTTCTTTCTCAGTCGAGATGAAGATAAAGATGACTCTGACTTTGTAGCATGATTGAAATTATACCGTTAGGCCCTACCCATTAACAACTATACAGCTTAGGGTATCATTGCTTATTGATTATAATCAAACTTGTGTTTAGGAATCTGTCGTCGAAGTGCATGTTTCATGGTAGGAAGTGAGAGAAATCTAGAATCGCAGACAAAGGTACTGTCCAAGAGTCATCCTGTTTCTTTAAGAGTCCTGGGGCTACATGTGTTATTGAGCTGTCTCAATGTCACTATTTGTCTTGGCAGTGAGTTTTCTCAGCTTATCATATTCTTCCTCAAACTATCGTTCATTTACATGAAGGTAAATTAAAAATGCAGATACTTACCGCCATTCAAGGATACCCTTGTCGCAAGTTTTTGTCTAGAAATAACCGACGTCTGTTTCAGACCTTCCTACTTCCATTTATGTACATACCTAGCTTCCGTTAAGCCTATCAAGTATATCCTATGAGCTGTATTTAATACATTGCACTCACCTTGTGTAGGTAAACAATTAAATTGCTGTTCCAAGTGAATTTATTGGAATGAACTCGGTTTTGGCATCGTTCGGTTTGGATTGAAAATTTAATTAAACACTCACAGCACTGGCGAGATACAAACATTCCAATGTCAGTTTCATTCTTCTGTTCAGTACCATCGTCGCTTCATCGTCGTCGTTATCCACTTTTTGTAGAGTATGCCATTCACAATCGAGGATCCCATTGTTCCGTTTGGTTTTTATCTTGAAATTCCGTTCAGGTTTGAGAATTAATTCCAATGGATATGTATTCTTCTTTGGCTGATGCGCGCCTCCAATGGTGTGGCTGTGTGTGCTCGAATATTAAGAAATCCAAAATTGGTGTGTGGTTCTGTCGCCTGTTCTGAATATTTGAAAAGAAAATCTAGGATACGTTTGCAAAAATGGAAAATCCTTATCCCCGACGACGAGCACACACAGAACAGAACCACAAGAACAGAACACCGCAAGGACATTATCTGATTTAATTATAAAATTTATGAATATTAAATGCGAGAGCGCGGGAAACAAGCAAAAATTGATTTTCATATAATATTTATGAACTGCTTAAGTACTTTTGTGAGCGAAACAAAAGGTTTCGTTCTTGACGGTGTGGTAAGACCAACTCGTATGCGACCGACACAAGAAGAAAACGAAATGGAAATGCTGCCAAGGACGAGGAGGATATCTCATTTCGTGATTAATCGAGAGTGTCGGGAAGGCTGCTTTGCGTTTCTCTTGGAAATTCATAATCGTTTGTCTTTGACATTACTTGTGGGTAGGTTTTCATTGGAGCTGTGTATTTTTGTGGTCGGTTGATGGCATCGTCTGGTAGGCGTTCAGTCGCACATTAAATGCTAACATGGATGACGTATCTAATTTCATTTGAAGAATAAATTAAGATATTTTGGCTCGTTTAATTGACCATTTTGGACGGTTCTTATTTTAGCTTATATCGTATCATATATTATCTCATGGAAATATTTATGGGTTCGAGAAATTTAGGTTATTTTTTTCATATACATATGTATCATATATATTTGAAATTCATATGAGAGCTTGAACGCACGTGGCACGTTCGTATTAATTCGTTGGAATTTTGCTCAACTTGTTTGAATTTCCATGGAAAATATATCCTTTTGCAGCATTTTGAGAGATCCTCATTTAGATAAGTATTGCTCCTGAAGAACATTTATCTTGTAAGAGGATGACTTATGAGGTTCTTCTACCAGAGAAACGTGGATACTTTTTCCAATCCAATTCATTTGTCGTGGGTGAATAATCTAATCAGAGTATTAGATGAATGGTGCTTGAAAATTATTTTGGCTTCCTGAGTGGTTACGAGAAATTCTTTTCGGTTTGAATTCATTCGAAAAACTTTATCGTACCTGAAGAGATTTTTGCCACAAGTAACCCAACTAAGAAAAATGCCATTGATGTGGTTACAGCTTAAGTTCTCTTCGGGGGTGTTTAACTTTGAGTGTCGGTTGTGTGCCCATTAATATGTAATAGACTAAATATTATATTTTTTTTTGGCAAGCTTGAAAGGAGTTTAATGTCGTATCGTGAATCAAAAGTCGAGAGTGGTATCATTCTAAATTGTTCTATTGACCCTTTCACCCTTTCCAAAGTTCAGCTTTCTAAATATTAGGTTGTACCACATGAAATGTTCGATTTTCGCTCAGTCCGAAATAAGAAGCTCTCGAGTGAACATCTGTGACAGAACGTGCAATTTTCTTTTTTTATAAGGTAAAGTGGTACGTGTGTTTGATTCGGACCCTCTTCCTTTATGAATTTAAAATGGGACGACATAATGCGTCATTGGCAATGAAAAACATTAATGACACATTTGAGGATGTATCGGTAAACGAACGCACTATTCGACGTTGGTTTGGAAAGTTCCGTTCGGGAGATTTCAGCATCGAAAACGAACCACATGGAAAAGCGGAAACGTTAATTGACGACGAAGTTATAAGAGCAACGGTAGATGCGGACCCAATGAAATCGGTGCGGGAGATTGCACAAAACATGGGAGTAAGTATGGCCCATGATAATAAGTCGACATCTTTCTCTCATAGCAAAGGTAAAGAAACTCGACAAGTGGGTACCCCATTAACTGAACGAGTCCCAGAAACTACGGCGCCTAGAAATCTGCCTATCTGAACCGTTTTTGCACCGGATAATTACCTGTGATGAAAAGTGGATTATGTATGACAACTGTAAAAGACCTGGGCAGTGGTTGGATGCAGACGAAATACCAAAATACACCCCAAGCCCGATCTTCACCCAAAAAAGGTTATGGTGACAATCTGGTGGACATCGAAAGGACCAATCCACTTTTCATTTCTTCAACCAGTAGAAACTATAAACGCTATTAAATATTGTGAGCAAATCGACATATTGCATGCAAAATTGGCTGAAAAGCGGCCTATGTTGATCAATATGTAATGTCCGATCCTATTGCATGACAATGCTAGACCCTATACCTCACGCGAAACGGTGAACAAACGGTTGCAGTTGGGATTTGAAATTCTTCCGCATCCACCGTACTCTCCTAATCTTTCCCCAACGGACTACCACTTTATCCGCAATCTGGATTCATTTTGCCGGCAGAAGGTCTTCCGGAACCGAGCAGAGGTCAGAAGAGCCTTTGAAGATTTCATTGCCTCAAAAGTCAGCACTTCTACGAAAAAGGAATATTTGACCTTGTATCACGCTGGAAGAATGTCATAGATGCCAACTGAGCCTTTTTGTCCATCTACCTCTCTGGTCCATATCCCACATTTCCTGCCATGTTACCAGTGTACGAGCTCTCTTTTCCAGGCTTGCGTGTGTCTTGCCTACTTCGTTTTTCCTCTAGTAGACTCTCTTCCGTTCCTTGGCGAGGAGGCTGATTTGAATAATCCCTATTACAAGGAGGACAGCTGATTCTGATACCGTGCGATAGGCACAAGCGACTCGTAAAGCGCCTCGACATAGCTAAGGTAGGTAAAATGCATTTATAGTATCTATAGGATCTACATATAGTCATACCTTGCACTATACCTTCCAATACAATTAAGGGCAACACTTTCCGTGCCTTCATTGCACAGTAGTTGAGTGGAGGTAGGGATGTTAATAAATATGCCAACTAAAAAAGCTGCCACAGTATTTGTGTTTGATATCCCGCTTGCAAGAACAGTTCGGGTACAAAATGGAAAAATAGTACAGCGAAAATGCTGAATTAATTATTTTTTACTGCTCCGCTGTAAGTAGTGTATATTTCTTAGGTTTTAAAAAAATTATCGACAGCTTTGTATTCGTTGACAGTTTCTACAGACATATTTACCTCTTGTGATGCTTACTTATGTCTTGTATCCCCTTGTGGGTCGTATGGCCTTTACTACGCCTACGCGTCATCGTGTACGGTTTCTGGCAATGTGTTTCAGCTCTCCTCCTCATTATCGACTGTTCTGCGCCATGTTCTCCTCGCACAGCCAGGTACTCTGCCATCCTGAGTTAAAGGGTTCCATTAAAAAGCATGGTTATCTATGGTACTGTCAACTGTTGAATGGTTGGTAGAGCTGTTCGTTACCGGTAAGATTGGGCCATCCTAAAGATGCTGTGCAGGCATCTGTTGTTGGGGCCTTAAACCAAGCATCATGCACTGGCTATACACGTCGGTCATTAAACCGATTCTCATGTATGGAGTATTGGTATGGTGGTTCGCCTTGGAGAAGAAATCCAACCTATCCATAATGGAAAAAACTCAGCAAGTTGCATGTCTCAGTATTACCGATGCACTGAGCACTTCTCCCACAGCGGCGCTCCAAACCATGCTCCACCTGCTTCCGATTGACATCGTCAGTAAGCAATTGGCTGTCAGCTCGGCAATAAGACTGAGAGGCTCCAAGCAGTGGAAGGAGCAACACACGGGACATGCCAATATACTTTCGATGCACCGTCATCTTCCCAATTCCACTGACCATCTGCCCACTGAATATGATTTTAACAAGGGCTACATGCACTCGATACCGGACAGAAGTGAGTGGGCGCAACGCAATGTCCTTTACAACGAATCGCTGTCAATTTTCACGGACGGCTCCAAAACCAAAGACGGAGTCGGTGCCGGAATTTTCTCGGAAGATCTGGACATACACCTCTCCTTCAACCTTCCAGACTACTGCAGCGTTTTTAAAGCCGAAATCACCACAGTTCGCAAAGCTGCTGACTGGCTGGCGGCTAGCACACTATCAACACCTGATATTGTTATTTATGTCGACAGTCAGGCAGCCATCAAATCCCTCGCATCCAGCACTACGAGATCTAAGGCAGTGAAAGACTGTCGCATATCTCTTAACGAGATAGCTGCTCAGTACAACCTCACCCTTTGCTGGGTACCAGGTCACTGTGACATACCGGGGAATTGTGCAACCGACGAACTAGCACGACAAGGCTCCTCTGGTACAGATAGCATAAGCATCATCGACATCGAAGCGCCAGCGTCTTATGTTAAGTACCTTATTCAAATTGATGCCGAGAAAGTAGCCAATCATCGATGGCAACATCTAGACCAATGTCATACCGCCAGACAGCTCTGTTCGACACTCAATAAATCCAGGTGCATCGGACTCTTAAAGCACAAGAAAGGAACCCTCTCAAAAATAACAAATGTCCTCACTGGACACTGTGTCATAGGAAGACATTCCCAAAGATTAGGTATCCCTCATAATGACTTCTGCAGAAGCTGCAGAGATGAAGAGGAAGGAGAGACCATCAGTCATCTCAATGGAGATGGACAATTTGTTTTGGTCGTCCAGCAATGCATATTTGAGCCGATGAGTTTGTTCCAAGGCTGATAATTTTAGTTTTTGCCGTATTAATTTTCAGCCCGACGACGCCTGCCTCCCCTCCACATCTGCTGTCATTTGGTGGAGGTCCATAATTCTGTGGGAGAGTAAGCATACATCGTCATCGCAGTCAAGATGTTTCAGTTGGGATGTAAGAGTTCATCGAATTCCTCCGTTTCAGTTGACAAAGCTGCATCAAGCACATCGCTTATCACCGAAGGAATAGTATTGGTGAAAAATTACAGCCTTGTCTTACCCCACTTTGGATCTTAAATTCCTCTGACAACTTTCGTCTTTGCAGAACTTTACATTTAGACCCTTCATACGTAGCTTTGATAATAGCAGTTCATTTATCGAGAATACATCCTGCCAAATAAACTCTTCCTGTTGACACTATCGAGCGCCTTCTCAAAATCGATGAATAGCAGGTAAAGTGGCGATCAATATTCAACGCGCTGTTTGATGAAAATCCGCAGGGTGTTGTTGTGGTCGACACAGGAGGACCCAGAGCGGGAAACCTGCTTGTTTGACATAGCGTGTGACTTCGAGATATTGTTTGATTTGCTCCAGGATTATTTTAGCTATTATCTTAGTTACAGCAGGCAACACGCAGATACCCTTCCAGTTTCCGCACTGTATTGAATTTCCTTTCTTAAAACTTGAAAATCATTCCCTTTTTCCAATCGTCAGGAAAGCTCAGCTTCCCAAGTTCTCTCTCTATAAGTGGAAGCACTTGCTCAGCCAATGTTTTTGACGCTGCTCGTAAGAGCTCTGGATGAACACCGTCAAGTCCTAGCATTTTGTTGGTTTTTAGTGCTTTGATCGCGGTAGTGATCTCATCCTTGCTGTGAGTCGTGGTGCGTATTCGGGCATTTCTCACCTCGGACACCTCAGTCTAATTTGGGAGAATATCGGTAGCGAGTATGCGATTCAAAACCGTAGTAAAATGTTCCTTCCATCTCTTAAGCTGGTCCTCATTCAAAAGGAACCGTCTAGGCTTTTCACTGGGTGTTGGCTGGAGCTACTAGCACCTGTCAGCTATTTAGTGATTCTGTAGACGGTCCTCTTATGATAGGTCGCACAATTATCAGCATTCTGAATCAAAAATAATCCTTGTTTCGTTTGCTCTTATTATCATCGTAAAAAAACAGCCTTTTATTCGAGATTTGTAGATTATTTTTCAGTATTTCGGGTTCCTTCGCCCACAAATAAAATTCACGTGCAATGTGTATTACATTTATATCTGGCTCTATTGGGCGGGTATTTGCAACGTCCCACAATCTCTAAGAAGATAACCTTGAGCGATGTTTCTGCAGGCACCAAGAGGAGCTGATGAAGCGAGGTGCTTCCTAAATGCTCCTCACATATTTAGTTTAAATATATCCGTTGCGCTAATTATCTCAAATTATTACATTTGTAATCCACCGACAGGTTATTGTATACAGCATGAATGTCAAGCAGGCGTGACCCTAATTGTCACACTGTAATCAAAACAACAAAAACTATTCCCTATTGTTAAAATTAATTTGCATAAATCGCGTAGCTACGAACCATGCTCTCAAAACAAAGTACACTTTCCAAAACCAAATTCGGTTCCCTACCATGCGCTAAAAGCGTATCAGAAAAAAAATAAAAAAAAACCAACACTAAAAACTCCATCGAAGAGGAAGCAGTGCTTAAAAGCAACATACTGTTATTGACCCTCTCCAAATCTGGACACGTAATCTGGGTAGCGTATACTGCCAATCCAACGAAATACATCATTACCATAGCGCCTATTTTATTTATTTCATATTTTTGTTTGCTCCGAATCTGCACTCAGAAACTAGGATCAACATAGACACAAGCTACATCGACCATCATAGCTACTGCTCTCATTATTTGCCCATCCTTTGTCCACTTGTGAAATTTGTTCGAACACGAAAAAGTCCTTTCTGCATATTATGTATTCATTTGTTAGTAGTCGTCTGTTGGAGAGTGGGGAAGTGACAGCAACATTGCCAATCAATATTTTAGTACCGATACGCAAAGTGACATGTACTCGAGAAATTGATGATGTAGAATGTGTAGTGGAATGGAAAATTATCGCCCAACACCAACTAGGGGCGGGTCTGAACTACATTGGGATTTAATGCTGTTCCCATGAAAACATCAACCGAATAGCATCATCAACATCCTTATCAACAGCATCATCCGCAGCTCATCATTATCAGCATTAGCTGGGGATACATGAATACATGTGAAGATTGAATGGAATAACTGAATTAAACCTGATGGATAGGTGACTGATTTTCGATTTCAATCAGAATAATTCAAAACGCCCAAATATTTTACGTACATAGGTAATATCAAAGTTTGATGAAAGTGGTAGTGGTGTATTAGGGTCATTTGTGCAAACAACCCGATATGGGTGTCCTCAATTTGTTTTGCTTTTTATTATTTTTTAATGTCCAAATATAGGTAGGGTGTTAGAAGGAGAAGTGAGAGAGTATGACTAGAGTGTGGGTAGCAAGAGTGTGTACCTAGGGTCAATCAATTCAGGAGATAAACTGCCACCTAGAACCCGGGTATCGCTGAAGTTCCTACTTTTCTCGCATCAGTGCTAGCACACACAAAAATTATTTTTCTTTTCTATATACATGACCTGGTAATATTTTAACTACAGTTTTCGATTATCAGCAGTTTTTCAAATTGGACCACCATTCGCTCTTTATTCTCCTTTACTTCTTATCTATTATTTCAAACAACAAATTGCTTAGCCTATATAATTTTAGGCCCGTTAGCTTTCCCTATAGCACTGGAGTTTCAGGTTCTTATCTCAGACAACATTATTTATCGATTCAAATCTACAACTTTGGGTTATGGCTTCTTCCGCACTATGTGAAGCTACATGTCTGACTGCCGACCCGCTACAAGTGAACCTGGGCCTCAACGAATAAGCCAACAAAGCGCGGCATCACCACCGCGCGGTGCTCGCTGGATAGTTATTGAATAGTGAACTGGGTTAGGCTAGGTTAAAAGGGGTAAGCTGCAACGAATAAGCGCAGCCTGCGCTTGGATCACAAATGGATCCAATGTGCTCCCCTGACGTAGAGTTTCCTGGTTGAAGAACTGCAAAGAGAGGAAAGAAACAAAATATTTAGAGTTCTATGTTAGTGGAACGGCCTCCTCCGAACCACCCTGAAGAAGTTATAAATTTCATAATGGTGGTTGGTAGCTTTTCAGACAGGTCGCCCAGATGGTTGAAGAAATACACTCCAAGGGCCGTCTTCCTTGTATTGCAGAGACTAGGGCATTTGCAGAGGAAGTGTTCCGAGTCCTCCTCTACGTCTGTATTGCCGCATCATCTGCAGAGTTCATCTGTACTTAGCCGCATTCTCTTCCGGTGGGCCGCCAATAGGTTGTGACCGGTAATGATACCTATGAGAAGTGCCAAGTTTTGTCTATTTTAAGTAAGGATGAGCTTGATTTTCATCTTGTCATGTTTTGTCCAGATGCTTCTGGAGACATGGCATGAAGGGAGCACTCTCCATCTTTCTTCTGTTTGTCGTATGAAGCCAAGTGCTATATTTGATTTAACAAGTATTAGGGGAGGTAGGACTGAGCTTTGGACCATTGACAGGTCTTGTTCTGATCCCTTTCTTGCCAGTTCGTCCGCCATCTCGTTCCCTGGAATTGCTTTGTGTCCTGGGACCCACCAGAGTGTTACATGGTGGCTCTGGATAAGCATGTTAAGCTCCTCGCGGCAGTGTTTTATTAACTTTGATTTTATAACCGCGGATGAAATGGCCTTTATAGCAGCTTGACCATCTATGTAAATGTCAATCTCTTTCCTAGTAACAAGTACTCGTGCCGCCTCTGCTATCGCTAGGATTTCTGCCTGGAACACACTACTGTATTTTGGAAGCCTGAGTGATATAGCAATATCATGTTCCACTGAGTTGATACCCGAACCCACTCCTTCGTTTGTTTTGGACCCGTCAGTGAAAACTGAAATACTATGCGGGTTAATGGCCCCACCGTCTTCGCAGTATTCCCTTGATGGGATGACCGTTTTGACGTTTAGGCTGAAGTCGGGGGGGGATGGCTGCAGATATTCTGTGGTGATGTCTAGGTGAGCCCATCTTGAGATGTTACGGTGGCCCGTGTGGCCCTTTCTCCATAGGTTGGATTCTTTTAGGCGTAGGGGACTCATCGCGGTTGATTTGTTAACAAATAAGTCTATTGGAATCAGTGCGAGAATTGTATCAAGTGCTGCGGTCGGCGTATCTCTAATGGCGGCTGTGGTTGCTATGCAGGCAAGTCTCTGGATTTTAGTCAACTCTTTGAGGTGCGTGTTTTTCTCTGCTATTGGGCACCAGACAATGCACCCATATGTAAGAATGGGTCTGACTATGGCTGTGTACATCCAGTGGATGATGGCAGGTTTGGGAATAGTGAACTAACAATGAGCGTAAGCTGAGTCTGGCTTTACGTATCCAAGTGAACACTTGGTCCTGTACAAGTACGCCCGGACGAACTTCAGCGCACATGTATTGGGACGGACAAGGCACCTCTTGTTGATCCGATTGACATATAAGCGTATCAGAAATTTAGCAAGAGTACCTCAGAAGGAGGACGTATGGCGAAAGTATTCCCCCGGATGGAATTAACGGTGACATCAGTAGGCTAATGGATAACTTACTCGTGCATGACCTATTTCGGCATAATTGAAGCCGAGGTCTATTAAGATTTTCAACACAGAGTCAAGGTGTTGTAAAAGAGATGGTGAAGGACGAGCCCTTAATTGTGAGTTCTTCCGACCTCTTGTCCTAGGGGTTATAACAAAGGATCTGGTCCTGAGTTTGGGAGTTGTGCGTCGTAGTAACATTCCCATCATAGAAAAAAGCAACCACAAGCCTCCGATTTGATTGATCTTACCCCGTTGTATGGGCATGGTCGATTTTTTTTTAAATAAATATGACCATTTTCGAAAACATCATCTGCATTAAATTGCTTCTGCAACATGTTTGAGCACGCAGGTTGCATCTTGGTCCAATAACGATCATTTTAACGATCTTCTTTCTTTAATCCAATTTTAAAAGTGTTAAAGACTAAACCAGGAGGTTGCGGATAGCACATTTCTTAATTTTTCGTGTATACCAAGTTTGGTTAGCTGAACACCACCATGATTATGGATATACTTTAAATGCATACACACTTACGAATAGAAAAGAACAAATTAATTCTAGAATATGGTATCAAAGTAATAAATTTCATTGGGGTTATGAGTAGTGCTTCAAAGTATCCGGATATTTTGGATAATCGGACAGTGTCGCACACTCGGATCCCATATTCGACTTTTTCGGGTAGTGTCGGATAAGTTCGGATCTGCTGATAGTTTCACATCTTCAGATAGTTTCGGCTAGTGAGAATGAGACAAGAGGGTTTCTCGTCTCGCTCTATCGCTGGAATTGTAAAAAGGCGACGAGGCATAAAAGACAGCGGCTCAATGATTAAGTCATCAGTGTTATTGAAAGGTTTTGTGAGAAAGTGACAGGTGTTATTTATATTTTTGGCAAGTGAATGAAATTAGTATAAAAAAACAATACCTAAACCATTTGGGTATGGGAATGTTTTGAAGAAACAGGGGACTAACGTTGTGTTTAAGAATGGGAAATCGATGACTCCTTTAAACAAGCATCCCATCTATAAGCACTTGCAAAAAAAGCACGACAAAGTGCAAGGCAGGAGTGTTGACGATGAAGCAGTTATGTAAGTATGAAGAAATCCATCTGAATCCACACGGATCTCAACTGCCTCATACTTATGTATTCGGATATCTGAATATCCGGATAGTTTGAAGATTTCGATAAGGTTTGAAGCAATAGTTACGAGACTATTTTTAGGACGATAAATTGCGGGAAAACTCATAACGCGCACATAAAATATTAAAGAGCTTTTAGTATGTTGACCAGTACACTTTACAGGAACTACTGCCTAATTTCCAGCTATGTAATATTTTTACGGAAGTTACGGCTTATTTTCAGCCAAAAATCCTGGACTAATCTTTGGGTTGGTCAATATATTCCCTCTTTTTTTTAAGTTGCAATAAATACTGAATATTTATTGTTAGAAAAACTTTAATCACGGCGCATATGCGACATCATTTTCCACACCTTTCTGCCACCTTTCGGGCAATTTCATAATGCCCCTCCCGTAGAATGTTTGATTTCTGACAGAAGAATTGTGTATTTTGCTAGTGAGGCGAGAATTTTTCCATTTGAAATAAGTGTGGCCTGCAGAGACCGAAAAAAAATGGTAATCGGAAGCTGTAAGATTAGGTGAATACGGCAGTTGAGGTAAGACATCCCATAAAAACTGCACCAACTTCTGACTTGTCTGGCAAGATACATTCGGTATAGCGCTGTCTTGATGAAACACGACGCTCCTCCAGTTAATCACTTCTGGGCGTTTTTGGTTGATTGCAACCTTCGGTCTGTTCAATTAAGAGCAAAACTTATCGGAATCAATGGTTTGGTTATGTGGAAGAAGCTCATGGTAAACAATTTCATTTCACCCTACCAGAAACAGAGCAAAACCTTCTGGTAAAGACCATATTTTGAAATGGCTAAAGGTAGCTCACCTTTTTTGGTCCATGATCTTTCCGCACAATATAAATAATGCATTTTTCATCGCCCGTGCCCATGTAAGCATCTACTAAAGCTGAAGCATGACCAACCTCAGATGGGAAAACGGCTCAACGTGTCATATTTCGAGACAGATGTGGCCTAAGCTGGATCAAACACGTAGTGCCGAGTTGGTCAAGCTGAAGCGTTCACATATCAGCTGCGTTGTCGGTGTTCTCACTGGACACTGTCTTATAGGCCAACACGCCTAAAGACTTGGTCCCTTCTCCAACGACTTTTGCAGAAGCTGTAGGGACGAGTAGGAGGAGGAAACCTCCCTTCACCTCCTATGCACTTGTCTAGCCCTGTCGAATAAAAGAATGCTCCATCTAAGGCTCCCCTTGAAAACATCGGCGGCCGCGTCCTCAGACGTCATGTGCATCCATCGCCTTATCAAAAGCTCCGGTTGGTTTTGTTAATCCCTGAGTGGCCTAATGGTTGATCCATGGTATCACAAAGGACCTTCACTGGTCTAAGTGTGCCTGCACTCTCGTGCGGACAGCCAACCTAGTTTAACATAACCTTATATAAATAATGTATATATTTTCATCGCCGTATTCATCCATTTTGGGATTTCACTATCGTTGCGTTTCAGCAGGGAATCGCTAATAGAGACACGATCCAATAAAAAATGTTCACTCAAGTTGTGAGGGACCCAAGAATCATATCGATTTACGCGCTGCAGTTTGTGCAAATGATTTTCTACGCTCAATTTCGATATATCCAATGTTACGTACCTTATTCACAAAATGGGCCACCATGTGGCCTGAGTGAAAAGGATAATAATTCATCACATTGCTTCAGCTATGTGCCTGGTTGTGTAGCGTGCATTATTTTCGATTATAACTTTAATTTGGAACGCATTAACCTCAACCAGTCGTCCAGAACAAGGTAGATCAGAGCATGTGAAATCACCACCATGAACAGTCCAGGCGCTGACATGGTTATTTCTGTGCATAGTACGAATCCTCTTATGAGTTTTTTTTTTTTTTTTTCGAGGGTAGGTGAAAATCTTCAACACGACACTATGAAGATCGACAGCGCGTGCTCATAGTAGTGTGGGATTCTTACCCACTAAAAAATCTCCCTTCAAAACAAACTTGTTTCTATTTTTTACTACAACTAAGTATTCGACTTATCAAGAAGTTTTCATTTCACAAAATAAGGCCGTTTTGCAGGTACATTCCCATTAGAAGTTCCTGCTAGCTCCGCAGTTTAGACGCGATTAGCCAATATCTAAGCGGGCTAACTGCAGATAAATAGACTGAGTATTTATTGCGGAAATCAACAAAGTACCTTAAACGACTTATACAGCAAATCCACTTATTAAAATACCTAATAGTACATGGGCTAAAAGCAATCTAGAAAAGGCAGAGTTATTTGCCGAGCATATGACAAAAGTATTTCAGCCTAATGAAAGCCCAAATGAGGAAAATTGTCCAAGAGGAGTACAAGGGAGTGTTGAAATTCATCTAGTCACACAAAATGAAATCGAAGTTATTATTCGGAAAGAATAAATCTCCTAGTTATGATCTGATTACTAAGGAGTTCATGCAACAGTTACCCCAAAGAGCCATGCGTAAGCTAACTGCGATAATGAACGCCTCTTTGAGACTCAAGCATGTTCCTTGCTATTGGAAAGTCGCTGAAATAATTATGATTCCAAAGCCAGGAAAGAATCCTCATGAAGTATCTTCTTATAGACCCATTTCTTTCTTACCCATCATGTCGAAAATATTTGAAAAGATTTTCATCAAGAGGCTAAGCCCGATTATTGAAAATGAAAACATGATACCAACTCACCAGTTTGGTTTCAGAAAAAAAAAAAAACACTCAGCTATTGAGCAGGTTCATAGAATAACCAATGTTATTGAGAAGGCTATGGAAGATATATGGTATGCTCAGCCATATTCTTTTTTTTTTTTTTTCCTCTTATACAACCCATGCCCGCGTGGCAACGACACTGCGACCTGAAAGATCTATTGTATCGGAGGGTTGGAGTTAACCTAACAGACGTACTACCTCCCTTATGAAAGTGAGTATGTCTCTAGTAGTGGAGCATGTCAGTTCCACTGAAGTGAGTATCTCCTTGTGGAAAATACGTTTCCTTAACCAGTGTAGTGCCGGGCATTCACAAAGCATGTGTTCGGATATTTCATCCTCCTCTAGGCATAGCCGACAGCCCTTCTCTTGGCACAGGTTCAACTTGTTAAGGTGGTATCTGAGGCCGCAATGGCCAGTAAGAAAGCTGACTAGCTTCCTAATGCTTTCCCTATCTAGCTTAAGTTATAGGAATAAGGCTTGATTAAACGTTTGGATTGTCTTAAACCTGGCGAAGACGAAGTTTGTTCTCCCATTCGTTAATCAACGCTGTAGCTGTTGTCCAGTTGACGCTACAATAAGGTTCGGGACCTATAAACGCAGATTCTGAGCCGGCCCTAGCAAGCTCATCTGCAAATTCGTTGCCCACAATTCCCTGGTGTCCAGGGACCCAACCGAGCATTACTCTGTTGTGTTTGGCAAGATCTTGTAAAGCATCGTAGCAGCATTTTGCAGTTATGGAGTCCATTTGGTTGGACGATAATGCCCTAAGTGCTGCCTGGCTATCTGAAAATATATGAATCCTAGCACCCTTGATTCCCTTACGGAGATTGTGTGGCGCAGATCGCAATGGCATGGATTTCAGCCTGAAACACTGTGGGAGTCGTACCCATAGGTACCGAAATTTTTGTGTTGGGTCCAAAGACCCCGGCTCCAACTCCAGAATCCATTTTCGATCCGTCGGTGAATCAGACGAGACTTTTGGGGTCCAGTGTTGGAACACCATTGGTTGTGGCCAACCCTCAGCCATATTCTTAGACGTTGCTCAAGCGTTCGACAGAGTATGGCATACAGGATTGCTATACGAACTTAGATTACTCCTTCCCAAAGAATTTACGAGACTACTGGAGTCATATCTCTCGAAAAGATAGTTTCTTATCAAACAAGAGGATGCTTATTCATGCCTTAAAGAAATTGAAGCTGGAGTACCGCAAGGAAGTATATTAGATCCAATATTATATCTACTCTTTACGAATGACCTACCAGTCCCTGCCGATGACACAGTAATACTTGCAATAGAGAAAAGCGAAGTAGAGTCAACCAGGATCCTTCAAAATGCTATAGATACTGTAGTCAATTGGACCAAGAAGTGGCGCATAAATCTAAACAGCACTAAATCAGTACATGTCAGCCTCACCAATAAAAAGATTCAACGGCTTCCGATTACAATTTCTGGAAGTCCCTTACTGCAACACAGCCAAGTATCTAGGAATGACCCTAGATGCCAAACTTAAATGGAAAGAGCACGTGAAAAAGAAAAGAGAAGAACTGAGCATTAAATTGAGAAAAATGTACTGGCTTATTGGTAGAAGATCACCCTTATCC
Organism: Brachypalpus laphriformis; assembly: GCA_945910035.1. NCBI lineage: Eukaryota > Metazoa > Arthropoda > Insecta > Diptera > Syrphidae > Brachypalpus > Brachypalpus laphriformis. The sequence goes on along the minus strand of OX246753.1, from coordinate 264,007,669 downwards.
ATACACAATAAACTGTTATTGTATAAACAAATACTAAAACCCGTATGGACATATGGAATTCAGTTATGGGGATGTACGACTCAAAATAATATCAATATAATTCAACGTTTTCAAAATAAAGTATTGCGAGGCATAATAAATGCGCCATGGTATATTAGGAACGTAGACCTTCATCGCTATCTTAAACTGAAGACTGTAGCAGGAACCATTGCAGATTACACAGGAGCCCATGTCCAAAGGCTGAGACAACACATGAACCCAGAAGCAGTGAAACTCACCGATACAAACGGACTTAGTAGAACACTGAAGCGTGCCAAACCTAATTGTTGGCAGCTAAAAGGATGATTATATGTTTTGTAATTTTGTGTGTATTGACATATTATGTTTTAAAATGTGTATATGTATGAAATATGAACTGCTCATTCGTGTAAACTAGTTGTAGTATTATAAAATGGGAACATTTTTATAAAGAGAATATTGGTTAGGCGAATACAGCCGGTTATAGAAGAAGGGCATCTTATCCCTGATCATCAATTCGGATTTAGAAGTAAGCATTCTACAGTTGAACAAGTACATCGAATAACACATGTAATCGAAAAATCACTTGAAGAAAAAAAGATTTGTTCAAGCGTATTCCTTGACGTTTCTCAAGCCTTTGACAAGGTCTGGCACGAAGGCTTAAAGTTTAAATTACGACAAGTTCTGCCAGAGCACCTATATAATATTTTGAAGAACTACCTTACGAATAGGCTATTCCGCGTCAAATGTGGAAACGAATATTCAGATTTTAAGGAAATAATGGCTGGGGTGCCGCAAGGCAGCGTTCTTGGTCCAGTCTTATATCTATTATACACTCGTGATATACCGCAAGTAGAAGGCACTGAGCTAGCTACATTTGCCGACGACACTGCTATCTTGACAGTAGGTAAAACGGTCGAAGATACTACAGAAAAACTGCAAGAAGCTTTGAATAGAGTAAATGAATGGACAAAGATTTGGCGAATCGCACTCAACGAGACCAAATCTGTTCATGTAAATTTTACTTATAAAAAAATAAATAATTTGCCGATCTTTTCAAACTCGGTTCAAATCCCGTTTGCAAACGAGGCTAAGTATCTTGGAATGACACTTGATACAAAGCTGAAATGGAAAACGCACGTTAAGAAAAAACGCAAAGAACTAGATAACAAATATCGAGAAATGTATTGGTTACTTGGAAAATATTCCAAGCTTAATATATATAACAAACTGCTTTTATATAAGCAAGTGCTAAAGCCTGTTTGGACATATGGTATACAACTCTGGGGTTGTACCAAAATAAGTAATATTAAAATTTTACAAACTTTTGAAAACAAAGTGCTAAGAGGTATTGTAAATGCGCCATGGTATATCAGAAATAGCGATATCCACAGAGACCTTGGCATTAGAACAATCGAAGACGAAATTCAAACCTACGCGAGAAAGCATAGAAGTCGACTAGAAAGTCACGTAAATATTACAGTCCTCCAACTTTTGGAAGAAAGAAATTTACTGCGCCGTCTACAAAGAACCAAACCTTTAGACCTAGCGCGATAAGTAACCGCGTCTAAACTGCGGAACTGGCAGGAACTTCTAATGGGAAGGTACCTGCAAAACGTCATTATTTCGCGAAACGAAAACTACTTGATAAGTCGAATACTTAGTTGTAGTAAAAATAAAAACAAGTCTGTTTTGAAGGGAGGTTTTTTAGTGGGTAAGAATCCCACACTACTATGAGCACGCGCTGTCGATCCTCATAGTGTCTTGTTGAAGATTTTCACCTACCCTCGGAAAAAAAAAAAAAAAAAAAAAAAAATTTTTATAAAGTTTCAATAAAAAAAAATAAATAATAATAATCCTCGATTAACCGTGATTTGAAAGCCTAGCAACGGGAGACCTAAGCGATGGCTATTACTTTTTGGTGGGCTCTTGAACCTAACATTTCGGAAGAGCCAAAGAACTGTTTATATCAACAGATCCCGACATTTTAAAGAGAATGATTGACGCGGTCTTGCGTAACATACTGTATGCGTTCTTAAATAAATATTTTCTCAAAAATTCATCTTGTTAGCAAACATATAAAGCGGCTTCCTACTCTGTTAGAATATTGATCGAATATTTTCGCCATAGTCCTTGCCATAACCTAGAAATGAAGAATAAACAAACCAAGAAAACGGAGCGTTAGGAGAAAAAAAGGGAATTGCCAAATTATTATTATTTATTGGGAGTAAGAAGAAAACTATTTATTATTATTGCCTACATTATTGGGGCCAACGCCGGAGAGTGAGGAATAGAGCGAGAAGGATTGAACTAGTAAATGCCGCTTATCCTTCCACCGCCCACGTCTTCTCTGTCATCGTCGTCGTCGTCGTCGTCGTCATCATCCTCTTCATGAAGGACATTCCCTATAATAGCTCCATCAATGTTTTTTTCCGAAGTAGTAGTCGAATGAGAACATATTCCCCAGCAATCAGTTCGGCAATGATTGTTTAACATATTATATTCTCAGGGGGAAATTGTCCACGCAAAATTAAGGATCGATGTGAAATCGAAAGGATATATTTGGAAAGGCTCCACAAGGTTTACAACGCAATGAAAATGAACAGAAGGGGCCAGAAGTAAAACTATGCTGAACTAAATCCATCCACCGTTCGCGCCACCAAAAAAGAACAAAGAAAAAAAATGAGAAACGAGAAAAAACAATCAAAATGGAGCCTAAAAAGGATTCACGAACTTCAAAGCACCCCAGACATAGTCCATGTCGCACATATAAGAATGATACACTTTACACTATGGCAGCAGGAAAGGGATAGGACAATAAAATTGGAGACACAATGTCTGGATATAGACAAAACGACTGACAAAATAATATCAATGTTGTGTCTCTTTTCTGGTCCTTTCTCTTCCGTGAGTGTATGTGTGTGTGTGTTTTTTTTTTTTTATTTCATTTTTACTCTCCGCAGGAAAAGAATAGGAAAACTTTGTTAACATCCTTTTGAATTGAATGGGAAAGAGAAACAGTGAGAGGAGGAAGAAATGGTAAAAGAAATGGGTCGCCGAAAGGACGAAAATATAGTTAACGTACCTATGTAGTTCGTTGAGCTCGCTTGGTGCCACCATCCATGTCCTTTCTTGACGCTTGGTTTTGGATGATGTCGTTCGGTGTCGGCATGTAGTAGTAACACATACGAACTGCGAGCTTAACATAGTATCTGTCGTCATTTTTTTCACTTTTGGTTGGAACAGTGGGTGGTGGAGGGAGGAGCATTAAATCGGAAAGAACTATGATACTTTTTTTTAAAAGAAATTCCTTAAAAGAGATGGAAAAAGGATTCTGGAGGGTGGAAGGACGGAAGGCCCCTAAAAATGATTATACTTTCGTACTTCTGTCAGCAGAACTGGAACGAAGAATTAAAACTTTCAAAACTACCAGCATTCGAGAAGAAGTATGAGGTATGAGTAGTGGAATTAAATGAATGTCCTTAGGGAACAATTTAAATATTTATAAACAAAGTAACCGAACGATACGGAAAAGATAATCAAAACAAACACTGGGAATTAATTCAGTTAAAATGAAGAGAGATGAAACCAAAAAAAAGTGATAAATGGATGTAATTTACAGTTTAATAGGCTCGTGTTGCCAAGCACTTTGCTAACGTACAAGGCATTCAATTGAGTGAATTTATGTATATGAGTATCTCTTTATAGAAGTATACGTGTATCTATGTGGGTTTCTGTTTTACATATTTTTAGTTTTATATCGATTAAAAGATAAGGTATTTCCGACGCCTTGAAAACATCAATAAAACCTGAATAGTACCTACACCAGGAGTTTTGGAACGATATGAATAAATATCTAGCCGGACAATCCGTACCCATTTATTTGTAAAGCAGGTAATAAAACGGCAATCAAATGGATGATACTAAAAAACTAGAGAATGTTTATTGCTAGTTTGTAAGCAATGGCTTTCCTTGTCGTTGAAGAGGTATTCATTGGAATGGAATGTACATAAGAATTATGTTTTATTAGTTTCCCAAGTTGGTTGATGCTATCTTTTTGTGTTATGCGTAAAAATAATCTTCCACAGCCATGTTTAGAAGTGTACTAGTTCTAGCCGAATAATGTTTTTTATAGCTTAAGATGTGGCACACGAAATTATTATTCGTTGTGTGAGTTCTCTGTTAAATGGACCAAAAAGAAGGCGTAGCTTAAATTGTATATGAAGGCAAAGTTAACAAAGGACCATGATAGTAGTTTGAAGGAATTAAGAAGAGTGCAATATGATGAATGTATACAAAATGCAAAATCTGTTTTGCAAGTGCTTCTGCCCTTGCGCTGACTTAAAATTTTCTGCGGTATCACATATAAATCTAAGCTATAACCCAATGCAGATTCTTCGGAAGACTTTCTTCCAGGATATTGAAGAACTATCAAGTGCTCTATTTAATTCCAATCCTATGTTCATCTTAATTTGTGTGTAACCCTGAGACTGTAGACAATGATCTTAAGTATAGACAGATTAAGTACGCATTTAGGAATGATGATCTAATATTCGTTTTCCGAAAGAAATTGTGGCTATCTTCTGGTTTATATAGCTTTAAGACAGACACGAGGAAGTTAAAAAGACCACATATGCCTCTATCTCAGTTCGAGGGATGTGGACTTAATTGACGTAACCTTAAGTGATAGCAAGATAACAATGTAGGGATGTTCAAGCTGTACAGCACCATTCTGTCTATCCGACATATAAATACGGTTTAAAGCTTCATACCTATTATTTAAATGAGCTTAGACTTAGTAATAGTTGACTCGGAACAACAAACTAACTTACTCTTCGCCTATAAAATCCATCATCAATAGAGCTTCCTAAATTCCTTTGTGAGCGTTCGATATAAAGTATTTGTGAAAACAATTTGGGTGCTAGACACAGGACCATGTAATTTTGGGAACACTTTTTCATGCACACTATTACTGACTGCAAGGAGCTTCAAAAAGCCACCATCAACACGCCAAAGAAACATGGTGGTGGAGTGATGAAGCTAAGAAGGTGATAAATGAGAAGAAAGCGGCTTTCAAAGCTTGGTCAAGGTGCCCCTCTAATAATAATGACGAAAAAGTTCGCCTCGAAATGGAATACAGATGTTGCAAGAAAAAAGCGAAGAAGAAGTGCGCCCAGCTTCAAGCAAAGAGTACGGATGGCCTGTATCGGGAGTTAGAGAAAATATCTTCCCCAGTTGCTGATGCAAACCAGGCTATCCAGGAGCTGCGAAGACACAATATGAACAAGAGCGCAATCATCTTCAAAATAGCCGCCCAAAGAAGGAGCAATGCTCAGGAGATTCGTTCGCCACAGTTCATTAACAATGCTCATGGCCACCTTCTTGTGGATGACGACAAAATTCTGCAGAGGTGGCGGCAGTATTGTGAAGAATTTTTAAGTGAACGGTTTCCCCGGCTATACTTTCTAAGAGCCACCCCTTACTGTGAAGAAACTCCCGACATTACAGTCGAAGAAGTTAGTGAGGCGGTCAAATACTCTAAAAAGCGAAAAGCGGTTGGGCCAGACGATATGCCCTCTGAGTTCTGGAAAAAGATGGGAGACGTCGGGTTCAGATGGCTCAGAATTCTCATCTTCAAATTTGTGAGAGGTGATCTAATGCTGAATCAATAGAGGGAAAGCTACTTTCTCCCTGTATACAAGGGGAAGGGTGAAACGCAAAACTGTGATCACTACCGTTCGATCAAGCTGATGTCACACCCCATGAAGATCGTTGATTGGGTATTAGGTGGCCGACTGCGAAAAATAATACGGCTACCTGATGATCAGTGCGGGTTCATAGTACGAGTGCGAGTAATTCAACCACAGATGCAATCCAAAGTATAAGGATCATAATGGAAGACATCGCGATTCCTTAAGGGATTTGCATATTGTATTGATTGACTTTGAAAAGGCATTCGACAGACAACCACGAGATCTGATATGGGTGGCACCAAGACATCGAGGGGTTCCAGAAACCTATGTACAGATGATCATGGACATGTACGAGGGAGCAAAGATAAAAGTAAGATGCCCCGATGAAGTAAACGAAGAGTTCCCGATCAAAGTCGGGGTGCAACAGGGAAGCGTTTTAAGTCATTTTCTCTTTATTACAGTCCTTGATTATCTGCTTGAAGTTAAAGTGATGGACACCAAGGTACATCAATTATTCTTTGCTGACGATGGAGCCATCATAAGTGACGATCCTGCATCCCTGCAACGAGCACTTGATGTGTGGGTGGACCTTCTGGTGGGAAATGGGTATCGCATTAGTTCAAAAAGGATGGAGTACTTGTGCTGCCCGTTCTCTGATCCACTCAGTCCTATTCCAGACATTTATTTAAATGGAACAGTGCTTCCCAAGTGCGAAAAGCTCAAATATCTGGGATCTATGATCAATAGCAAAGCAACGTGTAATGACGATTTCAATCATCGCGTAAGCGTAGAGTGGATGAAGTGGCAAGAAAATTCCGCTATCTTCGGTGACAAAAAAAGTGCCACCTAAGTTGAAAGGGGGCTCTACACCGCAGTTTTGCGTCCAGCGCTCACATACGGTTCACAATGTTGGACGATGTACAAAACGTATGAGAGTAAATTAACGGCAGCTGAGATGAAGATGCTTCGCATGACAGCAGGAGTGACACAGCTTGATCGAGTAAGAATTTCGAAGATCCGTGGAAGCTTTCACATCAAGGAAACTATCGTACAAAAAATAGAGCGCGACCGGCTCAGCTGGTATTGCCACGTTCAAAGAAGAGATCATTTGAATCCTGTTAAAAAGGCAATATTAATGCACGTTCCAAAGACATCACGATGTACGAAAGGCAGGCCTATAAATGCCTGGATCAGACAAATGCGACGACGTCGGCATTTCATTGGCCTTAGTAACCGAGTGATTCAAAATCGGCAGGCCTGCCGATATTTTCTGAGGTCAAATAGGCGAACCCCACAGGTGGATCAGTAGAAATGCGGTGAAGTGGGAGGGTTGTGATCCCTTATTTTCAGATCATAACCTCGCTGATAAAAGGAAGAAGAAGAGAAGGCTATTACTGACAGCAACAAGTGTGAAAAAGTTATATATTTGTTGGCTAAAAGAAAAAAGCTCGAAAACCGTTTTAAAAAAATTATGCCCCGCCACCCACTTTATAAATGTACCGATATAGATTACATAAGATTCGCGCTCTTATATTCTTGCTAATAATGGAAAACATGGGGTACTTATTCACCCCACCGTATCCCGTGTCAGTAAAACCAAATTTTATAAAAATCTGTTCTACGACTCTTCAGTTGTGTGCATATGAACTTTTCTGAAACCCTATCTCTTAAGCCTACCTTAGTTGATTTCAATAATTTCGGAAGTGAATTGCTAAGGCACTGGCCTGAATTTAACAAACAAATTGTTAGGAAGAATTAATATACGACGGCAGTCTCTGTTCGCAATGAGATTGTAATGTATAGCATTTGTACATATATTTTGCCAAACAGTAAATAAGTTTAACCCAAACACAAATATATTTAGCCCTATAGCAACTAGCTTTAACCCAAAAGCAAGTATGTTTAACCTTTAACTCATCCGCGCTTGACGTGTATTCGTTCAGAGCTTAAACTAGTGTTTGTATTCGTAGTTGTAGTCAACCTCCGCAATTCCTAAAAGGGATCGGTCCCCGGATAACGAAGACTACCTGTCTTCGAAAAACTACAAAATGGGTTCCAGAAGTAATTACTGGAGCCCGCTGCAGTGTTTACCTGACTCAGACATTACCGATGAAGTATGTGGAAATGAGACTTTGGTGAATCCGAAGAAAAAAGTGAAGTGAATCCTATCAAAGTGCTTCAAAAAACTTCTGATTTTATACATAAACTAATGAATTCAATTCGAGTTGTTAACTACTGTGTTAAAAAAATTTCAATCGGTATAAAAATCCTTTGTGATGACTTAGAATCATACCATAAAACCCTAAGTGCACTTAAATCTGCAAACTGTCAATTCTTCTCCCATGACCTTCCCAATTCAAAGTCATTCAAGGTTGTTCTTTTCGGCTTAGATGAAATGCCAACCGAGTCTTTACTGAGTGAGCTTAAATCGCTTGGCCTTAAGTGTATAGACATTAAAATGATTTCTAAGCGGTATGATCACTATATTGACACATTTTACATTGTTTATCTTGAAAATGGATCAATCCGTATGTCTGACCTTAGAAAAAACATTAGAACACTCTTCAAGACCCAAATTAAGTGGGATTTCCAACGGCGACAACCTAATAAAATCACTCAATGCAGAAATTGCCAAATGTTCGGGCATGGTGAAAAGAACTGCAATATTAAAACCTTCTGCTCTAAATGCGCAGGTAATCATAAAACAGCTGAATGCATCGCACCAGATAATATTGTGCAGTGCGCAAACTGCAAGGGTAAGCACAAGTCAACTGACAGCTCTTGTCTTAGCAGAAAAAAGTTCTTGGAGATAAAAGAAAAGCTTTCCAAAAAAAGCTCTCCACGATCAACTGTGGTGAAAGCTCCACATTCGTTCATCTACTCCATGGAACAGTTTCCACCTCTTGCAAGTAAGGTAAAACCTCTACAGAAACCACCTACGCACAACATGCAAATCCACTCAAAAGAGTGGAGTGAGCCTCAGTTAAATCCATTTATCGAGCCTGCTGCTGTTGATGAAGATGCAACTGAGGGAGAGCTTTTTACCCCAGGAGAAATTCAATCTCTTGTCGTAGAGATGACAAGTCAACTATCTAAATGTAAAAATAAATCTGAACAGTTTAACGTAATCGCACAATTAGCTTTAAAATATTTGTATAAAAATAAGTAATGTCAGCTAGTCTAAAATTGGTAAGTTGGAATGCTAGGGGCATTCGCAATAAATCTGCCGAATTTTTTTCATTTTTATGCAAAAATAATATCGATGTTGGCCTTATCTCCGAGACTTGGTTATCAACTGATGTGTCGTTATCAAATAGTTTATATAAGTGTTATCGGTCGGATAGAACTGACAGAATTGGAGGGGGAGTTGCAATTGTAATTAAAAAGTCGTTGAAACATTCTTTGTTACCTAAACTAAATACGAAATTAATTGAAAATATTGGAGTCGAGATATTTTTTTCTAACGGAAGAAAATTGTCTATTTTTTGTGTTTATTTTCCTGGTAGATCTATTTTGCCAAATGGTAGATATTGGTTTAAAAATGATATTCGGAGATTTATTAATCTTCCTGACTCATTTTTAGTAGGTGGCGACTTAAATTGCCGGCATAGAGGCTGGGGCTGTCTGCGAGCTAATTCGTGGGGTAACATTCTAACAGATCTGTACTCAAGTCACCAATTCCAAATATTATACCCCAATACGCCAACCTATATTCCTTCCAATAGTAGATCGAACCCTTCGACTCTTGATTTGTTTTTGACAAATATTCCACACATTTTCACCACACCAGTGACAATCAATGATTTAAGCTCAGATCATCTGCCAGTATTGTGTTCTGTACTTCTATCCCCTGAAAATAGAAACGACGCTTTCTTCGATTTCAAAAATGCAAACTGGGGAAGATACCGACGAGCCATTGCAAGTAGTCTCAGTGGGCATGAACTGGATGTTGCTGAGGTTACAACCAGTCTTCATATTGATGATCTCATTAATAATTTTGCATGTTCTGTTGAAAATGCTATTAATCTCTCTGTTCCCAAAAAGTCTAACAATTTCGACACTAATGTGAAACTTCCAAACCAGATACTTAGCATGATTAAATTGCGAAACTATTGCAGAAGAAATTGGCAACGATTTCGACTGCAATTTTTCCTTCACAACATGAACATGCTAAATAATCTTATAAAAGAAGAAATTTGCAAATTTCGGAACAAAAGTTGGAATCACAAACTTCAAAACTTGGAAAAATGCAGCAAACCGTTTTGGAATATTGCAAAAATTATGAAGAAGAAATACAGTGTCATCCCTTCGCTTACTGATCTAGGCATTTCCTCGACTATAAACTCCGAGAAGGCTTATATCTTATCTTCCTCCTTTGCTAGAAATCATATGATTTCCAGCGGAATGGGCGACATAGAGACCCAGAACATAGTTGAAAATGCGATGTCTAGATTAAATCGACCACCAGTAATTATTCATGCTAATACGTATGTAACCTGCAAAGAACTACAGAATGTTATCACACGTCTTAAAGTGCGTAAGTCTTCTGGGCTCGACCAAATTAAAAACATTTACATTAAACAATTGCCAATCGCTGGAATTGAATTCCTAGTATTTATTTTTAATGGATGCATTAAGCTTCAGTATTTTCCTGCGGCTTGGAAGAAAGCCAAAGTGATCCCCATTTTAAAACCTGGTAATCCCGCGAATCTCTCCACAAGCTATCGGCCCATAAGCCTACTCAGCTCTATTGGCAAACTTTTCGAAAGTATTGTCAAAACAAAGATTGACGAGGTACTGTACGAAAAGAATATCTTGCCTTTACAACAGTTTGGATTTAGGAATCATCACAGTACTATACACCAAGTTCACAGAATAACCAAGCACGTCAAAAATGCTTTTACAGCAAATAAATCCATGGGTTTGGTCCTCTTGGATGTTGAAAAGGCTTTTGATTCCGTTTGGCATTCTGGGTTACTATATAAAATGTTAACTTTTGGTTTTCCTGAGTTTATTGTAAAACTGGTTAAAAGTTTCTTGTCTGAACGTTTTTTCAAGGTGTGTGTAAATAACTCCTACTCCTCCGAAATTGATATTCCTGCAGGTGTCCCCCAAGGCTCAGTATTAGGACCAGTGTTGTATAATATCTATACTTCCGATTTCCCACAACTACCGAACTGTGAGTTTGCAATGTATGCAGATGACACAGGAGTATATTCATCCGATGAGACTGGGTTCGTAATTGAACGCAATCTTCAATCGGCCATCAACACTATTACGACTTACTTTGATAGGTGGAAATTAAAAATAAATGCTTCGAAGACGCAAGCCATCTTTTTCACAAGAAAAAGGAAAGCTTGTCTTTTACCTCGCAGTCATTTAGGCATAAATAATACTAATATCAATTGGAGTGATACTGTGAAATACTTGGGTATATCTTTAGACAAAAGACTTACGTTCAACAAACAAATTACAAATACGCTGGATAAAGTTAACAAAACAATTAAAATAATGTATCCGCTAATTAACCGAAAATCTCTACTGAGTGAAGAAAATAAGCTAATTATATTTAAGGTAGTCTTTCAGTCCTTCATGTTGTATGGTAGTCCAGTGTGGGGTAAATGTGCAAAAACACACATCAATAAGCTACAAATAGCGCAAAATAAACTGCTAAAACTTTTACTTAAGCTTCCCTGGCACTTTTCGACTCTCGAGCTGCACGATAAGGCCAACATCGATCTTATTTACTCAAGAATTAGTAAACTCAATAACAATTATATATTGAATTGTCAAATGTCCGACAATGCTCTAGTCAACAGCCTAGTTACTTTGTAAGTTAATATAATATACATAACATATTTATCTGTTTGCTTATTTGTTAATTAACTATGTGTTTATATATATATACATTATGTTTGCTATTTATTTATGTATGTACTTATATTCTTATTTATCTTGACTAATTAATTAATTTATTTATTCATTTATTTATTTATTTATTCATTTATTTACTTATTTATTTATTTATTCATTTATTTACTTATTTATTTATTTATTCGCTCATTTATTTATTTATTTGTTTAACTATTTATTTATTTATGTGTTTATTCGTTTGTTATCCACTTATCTATATACTTATTCATAGTTGTATTCACTATTTATTTTTTGTGTACATATTTATTATTTTATTTATTTATTTACTGATCTGTTTATATATCTATTTTATTAACTTATTATATGCCATATACCTGCATAAACGGTTCATAAATTGTTTTATTTATTTATATCCATAATTTTTTATTTTTTTTTCAATCACATAGAAAGGTTTTTTATCGTAGCTTTTCCTTTCGAAATATTGTTCAATTCTAGTCCCTTTTCACTTCACTAATATGAGTTTTCAGTAGTAAGATAGATTATCATAACTCTGTGTAAATTGTGCGGTTACAACCAAATATTGTAAAAATAATTTATAGCTACCAATAAATATATAAATATAAATGTATATAACCTTTAAGCAAATATGTTTAACCTTTTACCAAAATTAAACCCATGTGGTGATCTGGGTGCCCCTACGGCGTAGCACCACTATTTTTCTTGTTGTCTATTTCTATACTGTCTTGATGTGAGTGCTCACAATTAGTGAGGTGTCAACTCGAATTCAAACGGGTTCAAACTGAGTTACAGCTAAACCTAGTTAAACCGAGTTACGTTAATATCAAGCCGAGTTAGCAAAACCGATGGAACGAACTGAATAATTAAATGCCAAGACAACATTAAACCGAGTTGAACACACGATTCGGTTTGAGTTGGTTAGGATAAGTAAACACAATGCACTAACACATGAGTGTACCCGCATATTAAGTTGAGTTGGAAAGCAGTCTATTGTTTTCATACAAACCGAGTTGCACTACCCGATTCCATACCTATTGGAATTCGGCTTCTCATGAGACGCTGGCTCCTGTTTTCTCTCATTGTTGTTTCTTTTTTCACATAGTTGTGTTAGTTTATTTTTGTGTATGCGCTGTTTTGGTGTGTGTCCCGTCGAACCAAGTCAATTGAGCGTATAGATACCGAGTTAAACTGAGTTGCAAACTGATTCAATATCTACTTTGAATTCGTATTCGGTTCGGTTTCTTATGTAACGGTGGCATAATGTTATTACAAACCGAGTTAGCCAACCCGGTTTGCAACTCGGTTTGCTTAATTTCTTACTCGGGTTAACTCGGTTTCAGAACTGTTCGGTTTGGTACATCACTACTCACAATAGATTACGATCACTGTCAAACTGAGTAGTAGAGAGTGTCCCACGTTGGTGTGAAAGGAGAACTACTGGCTAACTAATACTTCCGCATGGATTTTCGGTGTTGGTCAAGCCAGCTAAGCAGGTAGTGTCCATGAGAAATTTGTTATTGGGGAATACTGCAATCTCTGTGACTTCCAGATTATGGTTCCGATACCACCGATCAAGGCATGGGCATTTCCAAGTAAGAAGGAATAGTGCTAACTTCTTCTATTCGTACTGCTGCTGTGCAATGTGAGGTTAGGGAATATGTGCATCATACTGTTACAAGACAACAAACTAACCTTAAAAAAATACATTGGCATGACAGCTACTACATGGCGATGGCGGCTGTGTTCGGGGTTATTTATTGCTGCAGCCCGATTACAGTTAGTAAGGCCTTTGTAGACATGTCGCATACCAAATGAAAGGTAAATTCGCGACAAACTCGAAAAATGCGACGGTTTTGGCGACGAATGTGCGTGGGCGGTAAGATAGGCGTGGCAAATGTAACCAAGATGGCGGACATGCGGAATTTTCCAGAGTAATGACAATGGAGATTGGAAGGGCCTGGAATGTAGCGATGGGCCTATAAAAAGCCGCTGCTAGGAAGTTAAAACAAAAAAAGAAAAGAAGAGTTGGTTGTAGAGCTCAAAGCAACGAGCAATTAATTGTCGAACACTAGTTTCTTTTAATAAAAAAATATCAAACCCTCTCGGGAACCAAAAATTAGTGTTTTTCAATTTGTTTCCTCTTTTCTCAGGTATACTCAGTGTCGGCCCGTCCACATTTGCAACATTGGTGTCAGGTGTGGGGTAACAAGCTTTTCTTGTGTTGAAAGAACGAAATTTAGAGTGATGTCTGACTCGGAAAAGGAAACACAACCAGAAAGTGGAGATGTAAATCTGAGGACGATTCTCCAAGAATACCGAACGAGCTTTTCCACATTTTGGGAGCGGAAGATGGAGGAGTGAAAGCAGGAAAGACGAGTGGACAACGCCGCTTTCGAGAAGCGACTGGAGGACCTTGAGCGGACTATAGGCTCTCTTTCTTTCAATCAGGCTGTAAGGGGAGATCAGCATTCATCCCCGAACAACCGGCCAGCTGTCAGAGAATCACTTCCTCCGATAACCGCCCAGCGGGGGTACAAACCATGGAGGACCTAGCCACCCAGGAATCGCTGCCGCAAGTAACCAGTATTCAACCCCAGGACATGGATATTACCAGAGTGAGAGATACCCTCTAAGCTTGGAACATGCTTACAGCGAGAAACCTACCACTTCCTCTTCGTCCCAAAGACCTGAGCTACCCTGCGCTGTGCAACCATACGACGGTTCAGGGTCTTGGAGCGATTACCAACGCCAATTTGAAATAGCTGCTAGATATGCCGGATGGACCATCAAGGAAAAGGCCGCAGTCTTAGCAATGCAACTACGCGGAGAAGCTTTAACGGTCCTCAGCGCACTGCCCCCAAATGCAGAAGCCGACTACAATCTTCTCCGGGATCTGCTGAACCAACGATTTTGCCCAGACAGCCGTTCCAGCTACACCCAACTTCGCAACCGAATCCAAGGACCTAAGGAAAGTTTAGCCGAATTCGCATTAAGCTTACAGCGATTGGCCGTGTCCGCTCTTCCAGATTGCCCAGAAAAGGTTATACAGGAGCTGATGATAAGCCAATTTATAGATGGATTAAAGGACGATAACATCCAGAGTCTTATCACCGTAAGCCGACCAACAGACTTATCGCAGGCTCTTAACCTGGCTCAAGAACTCACCGCACGAACGAATCGCAGGGCCAGGAACATTTTTATGGCAGACGAGCCCCGAAGCAGTGGTAGGCAACACTCCAATTCATACCCAAAAAACTAAGTAACCATGACAACCAGGAGCAGTTGTCAGAAGGTATCCCAATTAATGCTCCCACAGAAACCACGATACCTACCCAAACGTTCATCCGCTCCTTTGCCCCTTCACCTAAAATACCAGAAACATCCGACCAGGAGCCGTTCACTCCCGTTCATTCACAAACAAGGACCACCCATGCCAACTCATCGACGCCGACCTTGCAGCCACGAAGACAATCGACAGGAAGCCTACAGGAACCTACGGAGGTAGAGGTGGGATTAATAGGCCCGTCCAGCCTCTCCATTAGAGGGTTTATAGATAGTCTAGCCTGCGAGTTCGTGGTAGATTCTGGAGCTAATGTCTCTATCTTGCCCCGGCACGTATTACCAAGGACAGCCAAGATTGTAGAACGAGCCATCTCGATCAATGTACACCGGAGGACAACTGGCCGCGGAGGGATGTGCAAAGTTGGAGATCGTGTTATGCGGGACCAAGTTTCTACAAGATTTTGTCATCCTTAACCACCAAGTTCCGGCGATCCTCGGCCTGGACTTTCTAACCAGCCACCACTGCAATATAGATTGTGAGAATCTGTGTCTGTCAGTGAAGGGAAGAACGTGCAACCTGCAACTTCCCGTGATTGCAGCCACTTACCTAGTCCATACGACTCAAGAGAAGAAATTAGCGCCGAAGGCGGAAACCATCATCGAAGTTCCAGATGGTGCTGCAAGGAGAAAAGGCTGTACTGGTGGAGCCCTGTGAAAACTCTTGCCTACCTAAAGACGTCCTATTGGGACGTTGCCTCGTCGACGCTGGGAGACCCAAAATGCTCATCCGCTTAGTTAACACTTCGGAGGAAGAACGGATACTGCCATCGGGAATTGTTCTAGGTCGAGCATCAGCAGCGGAAATATGTGCGATTCCAACCAGTCAGAGAAAAGAAACAGCTGCCGTACTGGACTTTGAAACCCCTTACCTAACCGCTGCGGAGAAGGTCGAGTTCGGTAGGCTTATCGAAAAGCACCGGTCGATTTTCGCCACGAGTCCTTTGGAGTTAGGAAGAACGTCGAAAGCTAGACATCGGATCGATACCGGTCACTGTACCCCCATTAAGATTCCAGCCCGAAGAGTCCCGTTAGCCAATTGACAAGAAGCGAGAGAACTCATCGAAGATATGACACGAAAAGGTGTCGTCGAACCGTCGACGAGTCCTTGGGCTGCACCCATAGTTCTGGTGAAGAAGAAAGATGGATCCACCCGGTTTTGCGTCGACTACCGCCGCCTTAATGAGGCCACGAAAAAGGACTCCTACCCTCTTCCTAAGATCGACGAGCTGTTCGCTGCGTTGGGTGGGTCCCAATGGTTTTCGACCATGGATTTGCAGAGTGGCTACTGGCAGGTAGAAATGGACCCGGTAGACAAGGAAAAGACTGCTTTCTCCGACGGCAACGGACTTTGGCAATTCTGTGTGATGCCGTTTGGGCTCTGTAATGCTCCAGCTACCTTTGAGAGGTTAATGGATGCCACGTTTACCGGTCTCTCCTGGCAGACAGCTTTAATTTACCTAGACGATGTCATTGTTTACTCCCGGGACTTCGCTAGCCATCTCGCCAACTTAGAAGTTATCTTCACACGTCTAAAAGAGACTGGGTTGAAATTAAGTCCTTCAAAATGCAATTTTTTCCAGAAAAAGGTAACTTACCTGGGACATGTTGTGTCAACAGAAGGGCTAGAGACGGATCCTAGTAAAATTCAGGCGGTACAAACATGGCCCCTACCAACTTCAAAGAAGGATGTACGAAGCTTCCTAGGCTTATGTTCCTACTACCGCAAATTCATCCAAGGATTCAGTACTATCGCAAAACCTATTTCGCAGCTGTCGGAAGAAAGAAGACGATTTCAATGGACGAACGAGTGTACTGAAGCTTTCGTTCAGCTTAAACAATGCCTTACCACCGCACCAATTCTGGCTTATCCTACTTCAGAGGACCCCTTCATCCTGGACACAGATGCTTCCAATGTCGGCGTTGGGGCAGTGCTAAGCCAGCTTCAGAACGGGAAGGAAGTAGTAATCGAGTATTACAGCCGGACCCTCCACAGATCCGAAAGAAATTATTGCGTTACCAGAAGGAAGTTACTTGCTGCTGTACTAGGCATCAAGCATTTCCATCACTACCTGTTCGGACGCCACTTTCTTCTGCGTACAGACCATGCCTCCTTACGCTGGCTCTACAACTTCAAAGAGCCAGAGGGTCAGATGGCCAGGTGGCTGGACAGACTCCAACTGTATGACTTCGCTATCCAACACCGAGCAGGGCCGAAACACGGTAACGCATATGCGTTATCGAGAAGACCGTGTACAGATTGCAAACACTGCGAAAGAACGGAGTAATTGGAGAATTCAACCAACGTCTTCCTCACACATACCATCCCCTGGAATCTGCAGGAGAAGCAAGAAAGCGACGCGGATTTGCGGTTGCTACGTCGTTGGATAGAGAGTGGAAGCCGACCCTCGAAAGAAAGCATTTTGCAAGAAAGTCCAACTGTCAAAACGTACTGGACTCAATTTGACTCACTGTTCTTGCAGGATGGAGTGATCACACGCAGGTGGCACAAAACCGATGGATCGCTAGTTTTGCTGCCGGTTATCCCCAGATGCCTAGTACCTGAAGTACTGGCCTCTCTGCATGATTCACCAACCGGTGGCCATCTGGGACGAAGCAAAACGTTAAGAAAAGTGGAGTCAAGGTTCTACTGGGTTGGAAGAAGTACCGACGTAAAGGTTTGGTGCTCCACTTGCAAGAAATGCGGCGCACGAAAAGGACCACAGCGGAGAGTATGTGGACCACTACAGCCATCATTGGTCGGAGCCCCATTTGAGCGTATTGCAATTGATGTCCTGGGGCCACTACCACGGTCCGCGAAAGGTAACCGCTATATAGTCGTCATAATGGATTACTTTTCCAAGTGGCCAGAATGTTTTGCTCTCCCCGACCAAACGAGTGTGACGATAGTGGATAGGCTGGTGGAATCCGTTTTCTGTAGATTCGGTGTGCCACACATTATCCACTCAGATCAGGGCCGGAATTTCGAAGCAGAAATCTTCAGGAGAACATTGGAGCGGCTAGGAGTGCAGAAAACTCGGACAACCCCTTTGCAACCTCAATCCGACGGAATGGTAGAGCGCTTCAATCGGACCTTGTTGGATTATTTAGCCAAGTTTGTGGATAAGAACCAATAGAATTGGGATGAATATCTACCGTTAGCCCTGCTGGCTTATCGGTCATCGATCCACGAATCCACGGGTTTCTCACCAGCTCAAATCTTCCTGGGAAGAGAACTGCGCTTGCCAACGGACTTGCAGTATGGGACGCCTGCAGACCTCTCTTCATCGCCACCGGAATATCTTCGGAATCTGCTGGAAAATATGGAACAGGTTTGTGAAACGGTACGCAGAAACCTGCAACTCACCTCAGAAAGGATGAAGGCCAGGTACGATCTTCGAACAAATCTCCCATCATTCCAAGTAGGAGAAGAAGTATAGCTATACAACCCCCAAAGACGAAGAGGATTAAGCCCCAAGCTGCAGGCCGAATGGGAAGGGCCAGCTAAAATCGTCGACAAGATCTCGGATTTGGTGGTTAAAATACAGATGGCAGGTAAGAGAACCCCGAAAGTTGTGCACGTGAACCGACTGGCCCCCTTCGCAACACGACAAGACTCGAATGGAACTTTGAGTCTTTAGAGGGGAGCAATGTTACAAGACAACAAACTAACCTTAAAAAAATACATTGGCATGACAGCTACTCCATGGCGATGGCGGCTGTGTTCGGGGTTATTTATTGCTGCAGCCCGATTACAGTTAGTAAGGCCTTTGTAGACATGTCGTATACCAAATGAAAGGTAAATTCGCGACAAACTCGAAAAATGCGACGGTTTTGGCGACAAATGTGCGTGGGCGGTAAGATAGGCGTGGCAAATGTAATCAAGATGGCGGACATGCGGAATTTTCCAGAGTAATGACAATGGAGATTGGAAGGCCCTGGAATGTAGCGATGGGCCTATAAAAAGCCGCTGCTAGGAGGTTAAAACAAAAAAAGAAAAGAAGGGTTGGTTGTAGAGCAATTAATTGTCGAACACTAGTTTCTTTTAATAAAAAAATATCAAACCCTCTCGGGAACCAAAAATTAGTGTTTTTCAATTTGTTTCCTCTTTTCTCAGGTATACTCAGTGTCGGCCCGTCCACATTTGCAACAATACGAACGAGTATGTAACGTGTATGTCACTTGTTTTATTTCTGCCCGGTCGTATTTTTTTTTTTTTCATAATTTGCGCGCACTTAAGGGTTATGAATACCCGAAGCATATTTTCACACAGTGCGGGCGTTGAAAATGATAGACGGAGAATGAAAGATTTGGTGAAGTGGTTTGAAGCTCAGTTGTTTATGCTTCAGAGAAACTCCGGGATAACTAGGGAGATTTTTGTTATTGTGTGCCTCTGCCTCTGCCTCTGATTCACAGTATTTTTTTCGCCACCACCGATGTCATAGGCATATCAATAGAATAGTTTAAGCTCTGACTTGAACGAACAATCTACCACGCAATAACTGAAAATATTAGCACTGCACTGTGACCACCCACAACTACTGTAGTAGAATTTGTGCATTTTTATTTCCCGTCCTTCAAAGCGTGGGCAGTTAGTTTCACAACCTCATTCACAATTCCCCCCTCCAACATTTTCATCTCTAATTTTTTTTAGAAATAAAAAAGAAAAATCCTTTAAAATTCAGCCCATCATCTAAATCCCGCTAAATGACAATTTGCGAAAGCTACCTAATAAATTCACAGCGGCATAAACTCTTGCTTATTGAATAATTACCCGAATTCTGTTCACTGACATTATTATTCCAAACAGGTCCTTAAGCTGAAAATCAATCTGGGTTCCGGTGGTTTCCCTTTCCCTTAGAAAAAACTTTCTTTGTGATTCAAATAGAAAAAATATAAAAAAAAATATTGACGTTAATTCAAAAAGGTCCACAAGCGCACAAGCAAAAACAAAGTGATATATTAGCAAAACAAAAAAACAGGATACAAATAAGCGACCCAAAAAGGAGTAAAATTCACCTCACAACTTTCTTTTTTAATTGTTCACGATTTCACACCGAAGCACAAAGTAACCAGGCAAAGTCGTCCTTGTTAATTTTCTCACGTTCGACCGGACCGGCAAATGTAGCGCCCGCTATGCACAAAAAAGACACAAAGTATTGCTGTTTAATGTTGTCACCATTTCCGTTGCCGAAGTTCACGACCTTTTTTTTTTTGTTTTTGTTTTTTTCTTTATTATAGGTCCTGTTGCCCCTCCTTGAGCTCCATGCTTATTTAAGGGTGCTCTCTTCTGCTTTTTTAATGTGAAAATTCAAAATTTATTGTTGCGATTATTAAGCGGCGTGGCGGTGGTGGTGGCAATAAAAACTGATGACAGCGCTAGAAGGGGGGATATTCATTGTCGCACGCTTATCGCAAGGACCGGTGGTGTTTGTTTCAACTCCCTTAGGCAATGAGCACTTCGTTTGTCCAACGATTTTTATATGGAAGAGCGGGATTACCATGGAAACCAGCGGCTTAATTAATCGCCTCGGACCGGTTGAATTGTGTAACCCATTTACAGTTGCAATTAAAACAATAGCGAGAACTGTATTTCACTACCACCCGCCAGCGCACAGAATCAGGGTGGCGTATACGTATCCCTTGCGATTTATTTGCTCTATTTTATTTTAATTTGGGAATTTATTGAAACTGAGAGAATCGATGTGTTGACCCATGTATTGGATCAGAAATCATTGAAACAATCAACTGAATGTTGCACTAGTAAGCCAGGCAGCGCATTTTGCTACCGGCTGTGCAGGGAGGAGCAGGATTTGGATATTGAATGTGCCCTTAACACTCGTTGCAGCATCAGCGTTTTTAGGTAAACTGCAATGTGTTGTTTACTGTATTGACAGCATAAGCAGTGTATGGTAATTCAGTTGCAGCTTATAATATGCCTTCGGGACTGACACGTTTGATAAACTGCGATTGGATGAATTGGGTGTTTGATTTTTCTGGCAGCAAATGTCATGATGCGCATTCACGTGTACATAGTTGTGTGACTTTGGCATGGTTTGCTTAATATTTGTTGACTTCGATGAAATTGTGTGCCACAGCGTTTTGAATGCGGCTCAGGTTTAGTCTGTCAACTTACGTGTAATGTCTAAGTATTCCTATTTGTAACTAGTTTGGTTGATTGCCTTCAGATTGAGTAACAATTTTTGTATAGTGTGAGTCATGCCGATGCTTCTATTCTCTGGCATTGTACGGATTTCTGCTGCGCATTGGTTTTCATTTTTCATGTGGTGTACTTGTTGGCCGTTAAGTAATAGGCTAAATTTGAATTACTGCTCCCAAAATGTGGTCTTAAGGCAAGTCAGCAGTATCAATTTGGAATCATATCCTCCAAGCAGATTAATGTACTTTTCCGCTTGCGCTCTATATGACCTAACTACCTAAGGTGCTGAATTAGTGTCCTTATCCCTAGATCGATTTCGGTAGACAGTTATGATTGCATTTTCTCCCTTTTTGAGTTTTCTCTCACCCAATGATCTCGATCACACTTTCATTCGACATTAAAAGACGCTTCTGGACCATACAGTTTCTGCTCCAGATTCGATTGCAGCGCAGGCACCGATCTGCTCGCGACGTTCTACCTATTGTCCGCATAGGCAAGTAGTTCCACTATCTTATAGAAGACTAGCTGCACCCGCATTTTACTGATTACAATACTTAAAATGTGTGAACTCAACTTCCCCAGTGGGAGTCCCCACCATAGCACACACACACGACTGCAAAGAACAACAACACACTAATGCAAGTAGTTAGGTAAACAGCGTAAACATGAACGCCGCTTGACCACCGACAGTGCCAATAGTGTCCCCTAATCATGTTCGCGATAGCATACAAGTTATATATTTTGAATGCTATACATTTTCTCACAGAAAACGCACAAAGATGATATACATAATCGTATTCATATATCACTGGCTTTGCTAATAAATGTTCTAAGAAAATATTTTAATTTATTTTTAATCTGTGTGGTAAAAGTCAAAAAAAATTGAGATAACCCAATAAAAATTGGAAATATTTCAAACAAAAATATTCCTTTTGTTTATTTAAAAGCTTTCTGCTAAAAAAAATTGTATATCTGATACATACAAAAATATGGTACATCATCAAATTTGTATTTTATAAAAGTAGGGAGGATAGAGCCTTGGTGTGTTTAGCTGGGGCGATCTGCATTGCGATTGATCGGGAAACTACTGACTGCTCAAAACATGGCTTGACCCAGTAGTGCAACAATCAAGTTCGTGATGAAGTGCTTGTTTTACCTCCTAGTGGTGGTCCCCGGTAACCATGCGCTTAAACAATTACATGAATAGGCTAAAATTGTAAGTGCGGGTTATTTAGGACCTTGATTCTAGACAAGGTAACGTGGGGCAGCAATCTACGTCACATCACAGTTCTGGAATATGAAGACGGTCCTCGACTCGGGAAGCGAATGATCTTACAATACGCTCCAACTGGAAGACGAATTCATGCGATATAGACTGGACATTTTTGGGGGTAAGTCAAATTAGCGGGCGAGTACCAGTCCTGAACGCGTAACACTGCACTACTCTATGTAGCTAAAATCAACAGCACGAACGGGCCTAATTCGTTGGCAGCCTTTGCTGATAGGATTAGGACGACCAGATTCCGACATTATACAGTGTTGAGATAAATGCATTTTAAGAAAAAAAATGGAACAACAAATTTTCATTATTTTGAGTTTAATGAGCCATAACTTTTCTGTAGCTGCACACAATGTGTTTGAAATTTGTATGCGCTACTAAATTGTCTTTCCAAAATGTATAAAACTATTTCTGTACCTATAATAGTTTAGAAGTTATAGCGCTTAAAGTGGTTACACCTTCAAATAAGAGATCACCCACTTTGATGGGCTATAACTTGAAATGTGGTGAGAATAGACCCCCCCCTGCCAGACAATTTTTTGTTCGGCGGAACTTCAGGTATCTCCTCTTAAAGGACTATACTGCTTAACGGGGACACCCTGTATATCGATATTAAGAGCATCCTACGCTTCATAAGAAGCTCAAAATGGTTTATCGAGTAGGTAGAGAGAAGCTTTCTCCCATGATCCACGTATTATCACAATGGACATATTATTGGTCTAAGTACTCGTATGCCGAATCTATAGAGGGAACGTTACCTTCTCCCTGTATACAAAGGGAAAGGTGATGCGCGAAACTGCGATAACTACCGTTCGATCAAGCTGATGTCACACACCATGAAGATCGTTGAGCGGGTATTAGGTGGCCGACTGCGAAAAATAATACGGCTATCTGATGATCAGTGCGGGCTTGTCGCAGGTAAATCAACCACAGATGCATTCGAAAGTATAAAGACCATAATGGAAAAACATCGTGATTCCTTAAGGGATTTGCATATTGTATTGGTTGACTTTGAAAAGGCATTCGACAGACAACCACGGGATCTGATATGGCGCTAAGACATCGAGGGGTTCCAGAAACCTATGTAGAGATGATCATGGACACGTACGAAAGAGCAAAGACAAGAATAAGATGCCCCGATGGAGTAACTGAAGAGCTCCCAATCAAAGAGAGGGTGCAGCAGGGAAACGTCTTAAGTCCTTTGCTCTTTATTACAGTGCTTGACTATCTGCTTGAAGGCAAAGTGACGGGCCCCAAGGTACATCAATTATTCTTTGCTGACGATGGAGCCATCATAAGTGAGGATCCTACGTCCCTGCAACGAGCACTTGATGTGTGGGTATACGTTTTGGGGGGAAATGGGTATCGCATTAGTTCAAAAAAGACAGAGTACTTGTGCTGCTCATTCTCTGATCCACTCAGGCATAGGTATTCCAGACATTTATTTGAATGGAACAGTGCTTCCCAAGGTAGCTGGTCAAACGATAGTGCATGCGATCATATGAAAACACAAGCGCTTTCACTCAGCTGAGGTCTACCAACTCCTACTCTCAACCTCCACGCGGTGGCAGCCGGGTGCGTAGTACATTCATCCAAGAAGTGGGTAACCAACCCCGTTTAACGGAGTCTTGGTGGCAGCAGATGAGAGAGGGGGGAAGAGTGCTTTCCCACTAGAGCACTTATTCCTGTTCCAGGCGGCAGCGGACGAATTCCCCAGACGGAGTCAACGGTGGCGTCTATAGTTCCAGTTAGGTTTGAACTTAGTGAATACCGTATTCGGATCATAGGTCATTAAGGAATTTCCAATGTTGGTCAGGACATTGGAATAGAGATGGTGGCGGAGGAGCCCTTAATGGGCCAACGGCAGCGCTCATACTCCCGTAGTGGACCACTGGCACCGGTGTACCCGACCCTCGTCCTAGGGGAATAATTAAGGAACTGGCCCTCCAGGTTGGGGGTTGTGCCGTCGGGGCAACTTCCCTACCACTTAAAAAAATCAATGGTTCCGAAACAACCAAAAGCCTCGGATAAGGATGACTCAACTAATGACCCCAGCAAACGAAATAAGGACAACGACCTTCCCATCAGTACGTGGAATGTTCTGTCCCTTTACAGACCACGTGCAGCCGAACAATTAGCAGAGGCCCTAGACTGCTATAAAGCAGATATTACCACCATCCAGGAAGTGCGATGGGATGGGCCGGGCAAAACGAGGATCAAAAACTGTGACATCTACTACGGTGATTGCTACAGAGGCAACAGGCAACGCTTATTCGGATGCGGATTTGTCATACGCGGCAGACTTAGGCAAGAAGTCTTAAGCTTCCGACACGTGAGCGAGCGTATTATGACTATCCGGATCAAGGCTAAATTCGCTAACATAATCCTAATATGTGTTCATGTCCCCACGGAAGAAAAGGACCCTGCCACCAAAGAGTGTTTCTACGAGCTCCTCGACAAGACATATGAGCAATGTCCTAAATACGACGCTAAAATCGTATTGGGCGATTTTAACGCCAAAATAGGAAAGGAGGACGTCTTTGGTAGGGCAGTCGGTAAGCATAGCCTACACGACACCACGTCTGATAACGGACTAAGGCTAATTGATTTCGCTGTGGAGCGAAATGTCACCATAGCAAGCACATGGTTTCCTCATATGGTTTCCATTACCGGACCTTCCGAGCGGCCAACATAGAATCGGATTATAACCTTGTTGTAGCCAAGGTACGAATGCGCATATCCCAATCTGAGCAACGAAGAAGAATCACTGTGAGAAAATTTAACGTCAAAAAGCTACAATCGCAAGAGACCGCCAGACTCTTCGCTGAACGCGTATCCCGAAATCTCTCAACCACCCCAATACCGCCAGCATCAAGTGCCGAAGACCAGTGGCAACGCTGCCAACATGGCATCAGAAATGCCGCGACTGAGTCTCGCTCGCAAACCACCGCGAAACCCCTGGTTTGACGAAGAATGCCGGCGAGTGCATGCAGCAAAACAAGAGGTATACAAGGCGGCGCTGCAAAAGAAGACGAGAGCTGCTCGTGAGCTCTACGAGTCTCCTTATATAGAGTCTCCTTAGTTGTTCGAGATAGGGCGGCGCTGACACATGGACTTTATTAAAAGAGGATGAAGATATCCTTGATCGCTTCGAGAAAAATTCTTCGTAAGATTTTCGGTCCCGTTTGCGTTGACGGGTTTTGGAGGAGAAGATTCAATCACGAACTATGCGAGCTGTACAGCGACATCGACCTAGTCAAAAAACTGCGTATTGGACGTCTGAGATGGCTAAGACATGTAGAGCGAATGGACACCAACGCTCCGGCCCGCAGAGTCTTCAAATCTTACCCCGAGGGACGACGCAGTGGAGGGACATCGCCGTAGGTGGCGCGCATAAGTTCAAGGGCACCTCGACCAACTTGGAGTACGCAACTGGAGGCAATTTGCTAAAGACCGAGCTAAATGGAGAGGCTTGTTGGTTGAGGCCCAGGTTCACCCCGAACTGTAGCGCCACCTAAGTAAGTAAGAATGTGCTTCCCAAGTGCGAAAAGTTCAAATACCTGCGACCTATGATCAATAACAAAGTAATCTGTGATGACGACATCAATCATCGCACAAGCGTGGGGTGGATAAAGTGGCGAGAAAATTCCGCTATCTTCTGTGACAAAAAAATGCCCTGTTAGTTGAAAGGAGGGCTCTACACCGCAGGTGTGCGTCCACCGCTCACTTACGGTTCACAATGTTGGACGATGTATAAAAAGCATTAGAGTAAATTAACGGCAGCTGAGATAAAGTTGCTTAGCATGACAGCAGGAGTGACAAAGCTTGATCGAATAAGAAGTTCGAAGATCTGTGGAAGCCTTCGCGTCAAGGAAACCATCGTGCAGAAGATAGAGCACGACCGGTAATATCAATTAACGTTCCAAAGACATCTTAGGCAGGAGAGGCAGGCCTATGAACGCCTGGATTACACAAATGCAACGACATCGGCATTTCATTGGCCTCAGTAACGAAGTGATGCAAAATCAGTAGGCCTACCTTATTTTCGGATAATAAACTCGCTGGAAAAGGAAGAAGAAGATTGGTCAAAGTATGTTGGCAATTCTTAGCTGGCAGCCACTTTAATCCAACCTAACCAATAATAGGTATTGAAACAGTTTATTAAAATTTTAGTTTGCTTGTCTGAAACAATTTGATACAATGATCGAGAGTTTGTTGGGAAAAATTTAATATTTTAATGATTTACTATTCAAATATTTCCTTGCCGCCAAAATAGTTTATTTCAGAAATCTGAAACGTATTATAAAGTGCATATTGTACACACATACGCACGCATTAATCCATCCAAAAATATTATTTTCTCAACCTGTACGGTCGTGTGGTGAGGGAAAGATATTTCCCTAGTAACTTTTAACCGATTTATAACACATATGTATATGGTTGAATTGCTGGCTAGACATATTCGAAGATAGACAGTATTTTCTAAATTCCATAAACTTTAAATCGCATTTTTGATTGAGAGCATTAACCTCAAGAACTATTTGTTAGATTCTCCGTCCGATAAGGTCATAAGTGTTATTTTCAGTACTACCATCATCTGAAGCATTTTTCATAAAAAACCTCCCCTAAGTTCAACACAAAGAAATAAAATTCTTCAAGGACTTTTGTAGACGTTGCCATTATTTCTGGAAAAAAAATCAATGGGCTTATCCTATATTCATTCGCACATACGCCGCATGTAACACACTGTTGTCTGTTTCCAAATGCTCCAATCATCCCTGCACCTCTTCTCCAACATCAAGCCATTATTGAATCCAATTTCGCTTCTTTATGCTGATGTCTATTTGTCATGTTGCCCTGTGCTTCCTCATAATCGCCAAAAACATCCCACATCAGGAGCACAGGTGGTCTACGGTTGTCCACAAGAAAAAGTAAAGCAGAAAGGTGGCACCATTCAAACGCCTCATAATGTGGCCATTACCAGTTCATTTCATAGCGCTCATATATTCAAAGTTCTCATGGTCATTTGCAGGTCACAACCGGGAATGAATGGAATCTTCTTAAGCTTTTTCGCATCAAACAATTACCACCCTGGGGTGAAATTAACACTAAACAAAGAAATATTATTCCAAGGATGAGTGCTCCTCGATGACTCGTCAGGTCTTTCTTTCTTCACACTATTGCAGCAGTGAGCTGGTTGGGGAATTTGTGGTTTCTCTCGACAAAGGATTATATGACTATGACTAAGAAAATGTGTATCGATAGGACAGATGGTGGTACTGATGATGAAATCGATTTTGGATCAAAAGCCAAATGACTTTCTACATCACCTAGGATACAATGGCTTGTGGATGGTATATCTCTGACATTGGAAGGATTATAAAGGATAAAGATCTATGTTAGTGGTGAAAGCTCCGACTGGATTATATCAGACCCAGGTTGAGGTCCTCAATTCATTTTCATTTCACCACCCTATAATGGACAAAAGGTGTGGTAATGAAAGTGATTAGACGAAGGCCATGAGGTTAATCTACCATGTAATTGACATTAGGCCAAACGAATTCTAACATTGAAGGGATATTTTGCTTTGGCCAGATGGGCATTAAAGTGGGAGTTTGTGAAGCAAATTCTAAAGCACGTGGATAGTAAGGTGGTGTTCGTGTTTTTTTTTTTTTTTTTCCTAATTTTAAGATTAGCCTTAATATTAAATTAGACAAAACGCGTGTTAACATTTTTAAGACGATTAAAGTTGTAGTTATATATCGCATTATATGTAGTTTTGATTTGATTTAACGTATTGCTAAAGGTTAGTGTTTCAAATTAAAGGAATGAGGATTAAGGACATGACTTTTTCTTCGTATTTCTTATCGAGTCATCATCATAAATAAATAAAACTTTGTTTCATAGGCTAAGAAATCTAATCTCATTAGCGACCAGTGAAGTTAATTTGTTGAAATTGTTAGACTAATGAATTTTAGGAAACTACTTCTTAGAAGTTTTGGTGGAACATTACTTGACTACTGTGATGACTCAAGATAACGCACGAATTAGACTTGTTCAGGTGTATATAAATGTATTTTATTTATAGAATATATGACAAAGGGTTAGGATGCTATTCAAGCCAAGGAGGACAAACAACTGACTTGAAGACTTTGTGATCGGTATGCTAATTGTATAAAAGCTCAATTGCTGAATAAGCCCACACATCATTGACACTCATCACAATATCCCCCTTCAGTTGATTGTCCTTTACAATTTAAAAATGTACAAAATGTGTAATAGTGTTAACCAATTAAACACTATTTTTTCGGCTTCTTAAATTATATTGCCTTTTTATTACATTTTCAGATGCATCTCCTCTATTTACGTTAAGGTTCTGATCAACAGCTTCAGAAATATTTACGTTTTCTACATTTAAGTTTTCAGTCTCCTGATCTATATTTCCCTTCTCTAAATTAGGTTCTGCCAATTGTTCAATAATAGATTCCATAGGTTTAGTTCTGTTTATAATCGCGTTATCATGATTATCGTTTAAGGTTGTAGGAATATAATTATTAGTATAATTTTTATTTTCGCACGCACTAATTATTTGATTTAAATGTCTTTTCCACAATTTTTTAGAATTAATAACTTGTACTAAATAAATTTGCATGCCTAATCGTTTTACAATCTTAGCTTTAGTCCAAATTATTTTACTAGACTTGCAATAATCTTTTACCATTACAATCTCATTTATTTTAAATGTTTTTCTAGTTCTAGATTTATAACTTTGTTTCTGGTTTTCTTGTTGTTTTTAAATTGTTGTTTTAATTTTACTTAGATCAATTTGCATATTTCGCTTAGGATTAAGTAGATCTAACCTAGTTCTTAATTTTCGTCCTAACATTAATTTAGCTGGAGATACACCTGTGCTCGAATGAATAGTATTTCTATAATCTAATAGAAATGAATTTAACTCGGTTTTTATTTGATTTTTTTCATCAGATCCTAATGCTCGTTTCAATGCGTTTTTAACAGTTTTAACGAAATTTTCGGCTTGTCCGTTTGTAGCCGGATTTCCTACTGGCGTTGTTAGATGTTTTATACCATTAACTCTCAAAAAGTATTCGACCTCATTTGAAAGAAATGCGGTACCATTATCAGAAACTAATGTTTTCGGTACGCCAAAACGCGAAAATATTGGTCTTAGTTTGTCTATAGTAGCCCTGCTCGTTGTGTTAGTGCCCATCTCCACACACTCTGGCCACTTACTATGGCTGTCCACTATCACTAGAAACCATCTCTTAAATATTGGTCCCAAAAAATCAATATGAACTCGAGCCCACGGTTCTTCAGGCCATTCCCAGCAAATAAGCTGCCCTTTAGGAGGATCCGATCTAGTTGCGAGGCATTGCTCACAAGATTTGGCCATGGATTCTAGGTCACTATCAAGCTTTGGCCACCAGCAGTAACTTCTTGCCATAGCTTTCATCTTTCCTATACCCATGTGTGTCTTATGTAATTCAGCTAATACCGCTGATCGCAGTGACACAGGGATTATTATGCGGTAACCCCAAAATAAACAACCTGATTCTACGCTTAATTAATGTCGTCTCAAAAAAAATGGTCTGAGCTCAATATCTACCCTATCTTGTTCCCACCCAGCATTTATAAACTTTATAACATTTGATATTAAAAAATCGTTTTTCGTTTCTTTTTCAATAATTTCTGCTGTGATGGGTAAACTCTTGATTTCCTTGACATAATTTATGTAGGGAGAACTTGCATCATCTATTTGCGTTTCTATGGATTCAACTTGTTCGATTTGATATCGAGAAAAATAATCGGCAACATTTGCCTCCGACCGAATACATTCAATTGTAAATGTATAACCAGTTAACACTAGTGCAATTCGTTGTAGGCGATTAGCTGCCATCTGTGGTATACCCTTTTTGGAACCTAATATGTGCATAAGAGGCTTATTATCAGTTACTAACGTGAATTTTCTACCATACAAGTAGTGATGAAAACGCTTTACTCCAAAGAGAATGGCGATAGCTTCCCTATCCAACTGCGAATATTTCCTTTCTGTCTCAGACAACTTCCGCGAAGCAAACTCTATTGGCCTTTCTATACCATTTTCATACACCTGTGATAGAACGGCGCCTAGACCAACTGGACTTGCATCTACCGTAAGCTTAACCACCAGCATTGGATTGAAATGTGCCAATGCTCTTTTCGATGTGATTTCTTTTTTGATCCGAGTCATGGCTTCAGCATGCACTTCGGTCCAGTGGAACTTCGCGTTCTTTTTCAAGAGATTATATAATGGTGCGCAAAGTGTTGTTATATTGGGTAAAAACTTCCTATAGAAATTAATTACTCCAAGAAACAAGTGGGATCTTGCATTTCTTGAATAATTTTGATCTTTTTGGGCAAGTTCTTAACCCAGATTTATCAATCACATGACCTAAATAATTAATCGATTTTGACAGGAACTTACATTTTTCTTTATTTAATTTAAGTCCTGCATGATTTAAGATTTTAAGAACTTGCCCCACTTTTTCAATATGCGCTTTCCTATTTGGGGCTGTAATCAACACGTCATCTCTTTTAGGAGAATTTCGCGCGAGATACTTCGGAGTAATTTCGCTAGACTTGGATGAGGTGATCAACGTACTGAACGGAAGTCATGGTTGGGATGTTTTGTACAACTATGCTACAGCTGCAATCCGCTACAGAGCCCGTATTTTGGAAGGCGATTTTTAAACAGAAATAGCAACCATATTGTCAATCTGGTAGACGGCCTTAAGCCAAACCATAAACGACTATGTATATACTGTTCGTGAGAATTATATGAAGTTAATAAAAAGTCTAACTAACTAACTAAACTCAACACGTCATCTAAAAATACCACCACACCCTTTATTCCCAACAACAAACTATCCATAATTTTTTGAAATACCGCTGGCGCCGATGCCAAACCATATACTAAGCGCGTGTAGCGAAATAGTTCTTTTGTTGTGGAAATTGTTGTTAATTTTCTAGACTCATCATCCAAAATCTAAATTTTGTGAATTCTTCACCACGCGAATAATTCCTCTATTCGCGGAAGAGGGTACTTATCGACCAATAATTGCGGGTTGACGGTGATCTTTAAGTCCCCACAAATACGCACTTCCCCAGACTTTTTTAAAATAGGAACGATTGGAGTTCCCCACTCACTAAACTTCACAGGTCCTAATACTCCCAATCCAACCAGCTTGTCAATCTCACTCTCAACCTTTTCTTTCAATGCTAAGGGAATTTGACGTGGCTTGAAGAGCTTTGGCTTGCAGTCCTCTTTTACATGCAATGATACCGTGCTTTTATTGAATTTACCTAATGTTCCATTAAATAGTACCTTAAACTTTTCAGTAATTGCATGCACTTCTGGTAAAATATTTTTTCCTATATAATTTAAATTGGAAAATTTTATAACAAATTCATTTAAGAAATTTCGACCTAGCAATGGTGGACCGCCTTTACCAACAACAATAACCTTGGCAAACACAAACACCAATAGGTTTTATTTTTGTGCCATTGTAATTGTTAAATATCAAATTAGATTTTTCTAATGCATGCAAATTAAAATGATCGCGGTGCGTTTTTAACGAAATCGCGGAGATAGAAGCCCCCGTGTCTATCTCCATAATCATAGGAATACCATTCATGTACACTTTAATTTTGAGAGGTTCATTTGGTTCTAAGGTAGAATAAATGTTATACAAAGACAGATCTGAATTTTCGATATATTTTAAATTATGCTCATTGTTACTAGAATTATTGGATCTATTTGGACAAACTCGTTGCAAATGGCCTCTATTCTTGCAACGCTTACACCGATAGTTCTTAAATCGGCATGAGCTTTCCGAATGATTCGACAGTCCGCAAATTGTACACTTACTTCCATTATAGCTGTTGTAACCGCCTTGTTGTTTTTTTCCACGCTGCTGCTGCTGGTGTTGTTGCTGATGTTGTTTTGTCATCCTTTGTCCACTGCTCCCGTTTTGCCTTGCCTGCCCCATTCGATACATACCATCAGATGAACTTGGTTCTTGTTTGATACTGACGTCAAGCTCATATTGATGCTTGACACACTCCACCGCATTAGCAATTTCAACGGCTTTATCAAATGTCAATTTATCCAAGCTCTCCAAAAACAGTTTATCCTTTGCCGCCCCCTTCGGCAGTCCCATCACGAACTTATCGCGAAGAGCTGAATTAAGCTCATTGCCAAACTCACAGCTTATGGAGAGTGATCGCACTCGTGCTGCCCATTGGCTTACTGTTTCGTGATGATCTTTAACTGCAGAATAGAATTTATGCCGTTCTGCGAACCCAGAAATTGTAGGTTTTAGGTGCTCGTCGAAAGCTTTACTAAGCACTGCATACGTAGCTGCTTCTTTTTTAAGGGGATGCACCAAATTATTAACTAATTTTTATGACTCTACTGATAGCGCATTAATTAAAATTGCTTTTTTCTTCGCTTCCACCGTCGCATCGTTAGCAATGAAAAACTGTTCTAACTGGGCTTTAAATATGTACCAGTCATTTTGATTAAAATCGAATTTTTGAACTGACCCAATAATCGACATTGTTCACTTTTAATCAGTCAACCTTGCAATATTACAGTTTATTTTTTATTTTTAATCCTCGTCGCCACTGCGATGACTCAAGATAACGCACGAATTAGACTTGTTCAGGTGTATATAAATGTATTTTATTTATAGAATATATGAGAAAGGGTTAGGATGCTATTCAAGCCAAGGAGGACAAACAACTGACTTGAAGACCCTGTGATCGGTATTCTAATTGTATAAAAGCCCAATTGCCGAATAAGCCCATACATCATTCACACTCATCACAACTACTTAGGTCTGCTATAAATGCTTTACTCGTATAGATGTCCACCTTTGATCAGTTTGATTTGATATTTTTTTATTTATCTTCATAATATAGTTGCTACTACTCTACCCTATCTGGTGTTGGTATTAGTTTTTCTATAAACACACATTCTGTGGCGTATACGAGTACGTAACATTTTTATTCGCATTTGGTATTTCGATGCTGGTTTGAGCTAAATGATATTTAATGAAAATTACGCTGCAGATCGAGTTGGATATTTTGTGGAGGGAAACTACAAGATTATTGATGTTTTGTGTGAGTGCTGAAGTTTTAAAGGTTTTATTAAAATTAATCATGAATACATTTCATTTCAGGCGAACCCCACAGGCGGATCAGTAGAAATGCGGTGAAGTGGGAGGGTTGTGATCCCTTGTTTTCGGATCATAGCCTCGCTGATAAAAGGAAGAAGAAGAAGACATTTCATTTGTATTTGTATGTGTCTATAGACTTCATTTGTTTAACGTTTATAAAAGGCTTTCCAGATCTCCTAGAAAAAGAAAAATATAATTATTGTTGTAATTTTGGGGGGAGCTATGCTGCTGCTTGCCATAGAAGATCGCCAGAAAAGTAGGTCTCGACGGCTCGACTATTTGGGAGAAAGCGAGGACGCCAATATCCAAGAGAAACGAAAAAAATTGCAAAAGTAAAAAAAAATGAGGTTGGTTCCCGAGAGGCTTTTAACATTTTATTTAAAGAAAAATAGTTTTTGTAAAATTAATTAAAACGAAAACTTGAACTTATCTTAATCCTCGATGCAGCGGCTTTTTATAGCCTATCTGCCGCTTTCAGTTAATTTCCACACCGCCCATATTTCTGCCACCATAGTCCTCCTCGCACAATTTCCAATTTATATTACTGGGTAAGCCGCAAAATCCACCTGTTGCCTTATTACACCTGCTATTACTTCGCCTACCATGATGATCAGGAAATTACTCGATTGCATAAGTTGAACACATCCATTCCCATGCGCAAGACACAACCTCTGGTCATCTGTCATAAACTTGGCACTTGCTGGTGGTTCGGCGACTTCTCTTCGGTTACGCGTGGTTTTCTTACGATTTTCGATACGGCGAGTGTTGTTTGGTTGCTGGCAGTGATTGCGGCTGACAATGGTTGCGGCCCGTCCACTTCAAGCGTGGACAGCCTCTCAAGGAGTCTGCGTGCGCATCTCCTTTTGAGGTTAGGACGGTGCGAGTGGCCTAGGCAGGCGATACCATGGGAGGAAATGTTTTGGCAACTAGCTGGTGAGAATGTTTCCTTAGCGCGATGTTGAGCTGATCCTTTGGTTTCAGGTTACGGTGAACTCGGTAATAGCTGGAGGGTGCTTTGGAGCGAGAGTGACAGCGGTGCTTTATTTTGAATAGTGGGGGTTGCTCCGGCGAGTGAAGACACAAGTATGCTGCGGGTGTTCATGTATGGTTTGTGTTTTTGGTCGGCGTTAGCGGCGAAGGCTAGTTACAACATTATTATAGGAGATTTTAATACTAACTGTTTCATTGGCAGTAAAACGATTACTAGCATTACCAGCATTGCATGGTGCTTGGTTGCTAAAATGCACGGTTAGAGGTTTTGGGCTATATGTGTTGTGTGGGGAATTATGGTCACTTTTCCACCGACGGTTATATACGAGATATCTATAGAGATGTATCGCGACGAATATCTAGACTTGGGAAGGAAAATGTAAAGACTGACTTGTGTGCTTGACGTTATAAATTGGAGTGTTTTATTGTATTCTTTATATATTTGACAATTGAGAAATGACATTATTAATTCTATGTTTTTTGACATTTATGAAAATATATGAAAGTAACCCTTATTTTAGATTAACTAAATTTAATTGAATCTACTAGAATTTAAATTGAACTCCAATAAAAAATTAGTAAAAAACAATTAAAAAGGATTAAAAATGATATTTTTTAATAAAGCTCAAAACACATGGCTTAGGATGCTTTATCAGTGATCCCACTAGGACTGTTTCGGGTAGCGGTTTAGACTGACAGACGTTTCAAAAATGTTGTATTCACAAATGTGTACGAGAAATGTGTTTTCGATTTGAGAATTATTGATCGTTATATGACGGGACTCCAACTAAACATCTCAGAGAACAAGGGTTGTAAAATTTCAAAATCCTTTCGAAAGAGCATGAAAATTAATTGTAGTAAGGTTAAAAACGAGCTGTATTATTAGTTTTGTACATACAAAGCCAACTCATCCTAATCTGTATATCTCTGCTTGGCACCTTGGGAATGATTTTTGATATGATCACAGGTAATACCTTGGTCTGCGGCGAACGACTTTGCTATGCACACCAGTTATGCACTAGTAGTCAACGTGTTAATAGAGTGAGTAAACAACTATAAGTACTTGAGTCTCACGTGTGATTCTGGTAGACATTCTAGCTATCCTTTGTTCTGTGACCTGAAATTCTACTTGTTCGTTACTGGTAAAAACCTTGTTTCTGAAGTCTGGTAATAACAATTTTTGTTTAATTTCCAATTATAATTTACGTGGAAACTTTTCAAATATGTTATCTGCAGCCAATTTTCGTACCACTGAATATCATATATTTTTTCTGTCTTATATTATCGGCTGTTTAGTAAACTGCCACAGCCAATCCGGCGAATATCAGTTCTTTAAACGTTTATAAAACGCGTACAAATTTGGCTCTTCTGTTTTACCTATGTTGGTTTAGAATCTCTTATTTTCTGATATTTTGGTGTTACTTTGATTTTTAGATCTATATTTTGATATTGCATCTTTAGCAATTACTTTTTACAGCGGACTTATTCGATCAAGTTTTGTTATTCCTGCTGTCATGCGAAACATCTGCATTTCAGATTTTTTTTTTATAATTTACGGGCACTCAATTTAATGTTCTTAACTTATTTACACATACTGCGGCATTAGAAAGGATAGAGAGAGAGATAGGGGGAGAAAACAAAAAGAAAAATTGGTGTAGTGGTTTTTCTTTATTAAACTTAGGTGCTATGTTTCAAAAAGACTTCGGGGGTGGCGTTCAGATAGCTGGGGGGAACTTCCCTATTTCTTGTCTTTGCATCTGATTCACCGTATTTCTTACCCGACTACCTCTTATCATAGGCATATCAATCACCCATCAGAGCGAACAATTCTTCCAGCCATCTGAACAACCTACTACTAGTGTTATGCCTTCGCAATAATGTATAGCACTAACTCTTTATTTCAAGCGAAATAATTACTTACTTACTTACTTAGGTGGCGCTACAGTTCGGGGTGAACCTGGGCACTCCAAGTTGGTCGAGGTCCCCTTGAACTTGTGAGCGCCACCTTACGGCGAGGAGGTCCTTTACTGCATCGTCCCTCGGGGTTAGATTCGAAGACTCTGCGGGCCGGAGCATTGGTGTCCATTCGCTCTACATGTCCTAGCCATCTCAGACGTCCAATACGCAGTTTTTTGACTAGGTCGATGTCGCTGTACAGCTCATATATTTTGTGATTGACTCTTCTCCTCCAAAACCCGTCAACGCACACGGGACCGAAAATCTTACGAAGAACTTTTCTCTCGAAGTGACCAAGGATATCTTCATCCTCTTTTAATAAAGTCCATGTTTCAGCGCCGTAAAGCAGGACTGGGATGATCAGGGTCTTATACAGAGTCTCCTTAGTTGTTCGAGATATGGCTTTACTGTTGCCTTATAAGCCCAAAAAACAACGATTGGCAAGAGTTATTCTTCGATTGATTTCTGCGCTGATCTTGTTTTCCGAGTTTATAGCAGAGCCAAGGTATACAAAGTTCCTTACTACCTCTAAGTTATAGCTGCCCACTGTGACGTTTTGTCCAATTCGTCGGTGTTGGCTGTCCCTTCTTGTTAACAGCATATACTTGGTTTTGCCCTCGTTTATCGAAATAATTAAATGCATCGGGATTTGAACCATGAACCATTAGCGTCACAATTGATGACTTTACCAGTACCCTTTATTTATTCTCTTACTTTTTGTACGGTGTTCAGCATCGTGAAAACAGTATATCTGCAGTTGGACTATAAAATGGGAAATAAGTCCAGCATGGTTTATAGCCATTCAGGTCATACGAGTGTATAAGGATATAAGTCTCCTCTGGTATTTTAATATTTCTGCTAAGCTCGTTTCTCTTGCGTCGCACAGTGGAGTATTTGACCCCAAAAGCTGGCATCAAATCAGTCGTCGCATGTATGGTATTTATTTCGGTTCTCTATTATATCGCCAACTGATTTCAAGAACTAGATAACTTGATTTTTCTTATTTTGAGATATCGGCAAAAAGAGTTGTACATTAAGTCTTTTCTTGCTCTCAACGGCAAAGGTTATTCTGTTTGTCTAATTTGTTCACTCCCCGATAAAACTTAACAGGGAAGGAATATGACTACGGTTGTATTTTTATTACATTTTCATACATCATAGGTAACTAAAAACGTTGTTAACTCAAAAATTAAAAAAATCAAGTTGCTTAGTTACTGAAATCAGGTGATGATATAAGAAAATTAAACTAAATTCGGCATCGTCTTCTTGCAAATCGTCTTCGGGAGGCCGTAATATCCCCACAGCGACTGTCGGAAGAAATCGCAGTTTCTTCTTTGGTAGATCACGATAGCTCGTTATGACCGGGTCTGTGGAAATTAGTAATAAGCTCAAAATGTCCTCCAGGGCTAGCAGCATGCTGAGACCGAAAAGATTGGAATACTGGAGCTCTGCTTTGACTGGGAATACGCAGGTTCTACGCAGACACATGAGTACAGATGTTAGCACAAACTAAATGATGCCATACTTAAATAGGGAGGAACGTGAAATCAGTCTTAAATTGATCGACTACTTCATCCATGTAGATATATCCACGACGCATATGCATAAATAAAAGTTGGAAGAGGGATTTATTTTTTTTACTGAAACGCTTGAATTGTGTAGGTAAATTAAACTTCCAGACCACATAATTCAGAGGCCGAAGATACTGAGGGTGAGGAATGGCACGTGAGCATGATGCCCCAGAAATGTACTTGAAATGCCTTTCTCTATTTGATCCTAGCTGCGGATGTATCAGACTAGCACATAATATAAATACATTAAGTGCTACATACTTAACCTTTGTTTTACCGCGTTTAAGGAAATTTTTACTTCCATTATAATACGAAATTTAATATGTCAATATCTTGACTGAGCTAAATTCAAATTCATAACAAGTCGCCCTTATATTAGGTATATACAAGTAAGTTGTGATTTTCAGAAATTGATATTGGCTCCAAAGTCCTTCAGATTTTTTTATTTTTTTTTATCTTTTCAACTCAAAAACTATCATGCAACAAAGTTCGTTAAAGTGAAATTCAAAAGTTTACAACTCAACCTAATATAAAGCAACGCTTTTTAATAGTTAAACATTCCACAATGTACGAAGGTTACCATTCCAAGAGGCGATAAGATAAGATACTAACTTCACGTCTCCTTACTGCAATATCAATAAAACATTTCCAGGAGCACATCCTAGCAACGAAGAATTTTCTTCATTTATTTGCCACGGCCGGGAAAAAAATGTTACTTTCACATTCTCATCGGCATCATCGTCCTGATACGAAGGATGCCACTTCAGTGTTTCATTCAGGAGCTAGAGTCAATTTTTATGTTTATGAAAAAACGTGCTGTCATGTAAATTTGAATTCCATCTAAGTGCTTGTCGATGGGTCCTAGCGGAGCGTACGTATAGGTATATACCTTCGTTCGTGGTGACGACACGAGCAGAAATGAGACAACCGAGTGAACGCGAATAAGTATCTGAGACTACGTCCGCATTGCGCGTATCTGTGAAGTTGTTTACGAGTTCTCTGTCTCCATTTTTTTTTTTTTTTTTTTTTGTACTTTTTAGTTGGCTGCGTGGCAGGGTGCTATATACTGTGAAACGGAGCCAGGAACAAGGAAATAAAGTTAATTTTCCAACTTATATTAGACAGGCTTTGTGGTTTACAACTTCTTGTTTGAGCACGTGATTTATTGAACTTCAATGCAATTCCGAAAAGTTTTGTGTGTCGAAACAAATTCTCGGGTGATGCGTGCGGCAAGCAACAAATTGTGAAATTACTTCAATCAGGCCTTTTTTCTCTATCCTGTATGGGGGATCCTTGTCATATGCACGTTTTACGGCGACGGGGATTACCAGAGACATTTTCAAGGATCTTTATTGTTGTTACTATGAAACCGGGACATGTTCGCAGTTCTTTTTTTTTTTTTTTTATGAGACGATTGTTGTACTAGACTATGAGGATTTCGCAACAAGCATGGGTCTCTGTTGTGGATTCTACGGACGGATGCAGGATATTTTCTCAGTTTTTTTTTTTTTTTTTTTGAATTCACTTCTGTTCTGGGGAGGATAAAGCGCAATGTAGGTTATCAGTGAGAGAAAATTGGTGTTCTTTTGTTGAGCGCGATGTCAATATCGCGGACGACTGATTGTGCATTCATGGCACGTTTATCGTTCAATTATAAATCTGTTTCGTTGTGAGACAGCAAATTGGCAAATGGAATGGGAAACGAGACAAATTGTGGCAAATGAATCTGGCAGGATGCGGCATTTAAAAAGTCATTGAAACTTTGTCCTAGTAGTAGAGATAGTGGAACAGTATATTGTATTCGCTTGTGGTCATGGGGACATTCAACTAGCTTTTACAGGTAAAGCAGCAGAAGTGTTTTAATGTACCAGAATTGAGTGAGCAAGAATTCTACCGAAAATCGAAAATATTGAGTTTTTGAAGAAGTTGATTAAAATTAAAGTTTTCACATCCATTTTCAGAAATATGATTTTCATGTGTTGAAGCCAAATATAATAGAACAAAATGAAGGATGAATAAAATTTATTTCACAACAAGAGGTAATACAAAAAGTCATAGGGCATGATTACACCAAAAAAGTCTAAGAGGTTGTTTACATTGAATAAATTATCTCTAACACTCCCACTTTTATTTAATGTACATTGACTTTAAAAAAATTTAATTCATTTTGACAACACCCATTAGTTTTCGTAGGTGTTGAAAACGTTCACGAGGTAACCCTTTCGTGAAGATGTCTGCACGCTGCTCACTACTAGGAATGTATTCAAGTTCGAAAACATCGTCTTCAAGCTTCTCCCGAATGAAATGATGCCTCACGTCTATATGCTTCGTGCGTTTATGGAATTCGGCGTTCCGAATCAACTTCATCGCACTTTGGTTGTCAAGGAATAACTTCGGCACGACGGTATTAGATGAAGACAAACCTGCCACCAACAAGTTCATCCAGATTAGCTGCTTAACCGTATGACACGCTGCAATATATTCCGATTCAGTAGTGGACAAAGCCACAACTTGTTGCCTTTGTGAACTCCAAGCTAGTGGACCAGATCCTCTCTGAAAGTAATAACCAGATGTGGACTTTCGATTTATTAAATCATCTGCATAATCTGCATCGCTATATGCGCACATCTGCACGTTGACATCTCTTGAATCAAAAACAAG
This sequence comes from Brachypalpus laphriformis, assembly GCA_945910035.1. NCBI lineage: Eukaryota > Metazoa > Arthropoda > Insecta > Diptera > Syrphidae > Brachypalpus > Brachypalpus laphriformis. The sequence goes on along the minus strand of OX246753.1, from coordinate 263,966,873 downwards.
ACTATACTCCTCCGTCCCTTTTTGATATCTTAATATCCTCTTCACGGTGTTCCAATGATACCTGCGTGTGCTTCTCAAGATACCTGCTCACAACTCCAACTGCAAAGGAAATGTCTGGCCGCGTACCGATTGCCAAGTACATCAATCTGCCAACCACCTCTCTATAAGGCACGTTCTCCAACAATGTTTCTGCGCACTCTACACTGCCTGTTTTGCTTATAGATGTATTCACGTCACATGGTGTTGACACTGGATTCGCTTCCTTCATGTTGAACTTCTCCAATATTCGTCAGGTATATGTTGACTGATTTACAAAAATTGGTCCAGTTCCAACACGATGAATCTCCAAACCAAGATAACATTTAGCATCTCCAAAGGTTACGGCAAAATACGTTTTTTTTTTTTTAAGGTACTTCAACAGTTCAAGTGCGTACTCGTCATCAATTGTAGCAACTAGCCCATCATCTATAAAGATTGCCAAGATGATCTTTCTGTTGCCTTTGTGACTGGTGAATACACAGGAATCGGCTTTGTTACCCTCAAATCCATATAGCTTCCGAAAATTTGAGAACTTCTGATTCCAGCAGCGAGATGCTTGCTTCAACCCGTAGAGACCCCTATGAAGCTTGCATACTCTGCTGGATCCGTCTCGATAACCTACTGGCTGTTGCATGTAAATTTCGGAGTCCAAATTACCATACAAAAAGGCTGTTTTTACATCAAACTGCTTCAAAACCAGCTTTTCGGATGCAGCATCGAAAGAATAGTTCTTACGGACTCAAACTTCACTGTTGGGCCGAAAGTTTCCTGATAGTCGATCCCGTACCTCTGGGAGAATCCTCGCGCTACCAGCCTCGCCTTAAACCTTCCGATCTGACCCCCAGTGCCATATTTTATCCGAAAAACCCATAGATTATTTATCAATGATTTGTCCGCTGGAAGATCCACTAGAGTCCAAGTTTTGTTGTCCATTAAAGATTTAATTTCTTTATCCATAGCTTTACGCCAGTCCATGAAATGTTGAGACTGAATCGCATCCTCGTAGGAGTCTGGTTCACAAACCATAGCAGCAAAAACTTCTCCTTTTTCGTAATCGTTAAGCTTTTGTGGTGGACGAATCATGCTTCTATTCCGTAGTCCATAGCTGTGAGTAACTTCTTTATCCCCGTCTTCATTGTCATCAGGAGCTTCTTCATAAGATTCAATCGCCATTGTCGTATCAAAGAAATTTTCGTCATCGCTATTTGCTACACAGTCATCCTCTGCTTGTGCTTGTCCCCCGAATTTTTCATTAGTCTCCCTGGTTTCAGAAATGTTCCAATTCTGTGTTGTTGGTCTTACATAGGAGTTTACAACTACGTCCAAATTGTCGATTTCAGTTTCCGATGATTTGATGGAAATATCATGCTCTTTAAAGGTTACATCGCGGCTCATTTCCACCGAATTTGTATTTTCTACCCACACACGAAAACCTTTCGTGTTCTCGCAATATCCTACAAAAATACCGAGAACTGATTTCTTGTCCCATTTTTGTCTTTTCTGCTTGGGAATATGCACGAAAGCTTCCGAACCAAAAATACGTAGATGGTCTTTCTTTGGTTTTGCCTTCCACCACAGTTCAAACGGAGTTTTGTCCTTAATTGTGCTTTTACCAGTCCTATTTAAAACGTAAGTCGCTGTGCTCACCGCTTCTGCCCATAATTTCATGTCCAAGTTCTTGGCATGAAGCATGGTTCGTGCAGCCTCAACAATTGTCCGCATCTCCCTTTCTGCGGAGCCATTTTGTTCCGGGGTATATGCAACAGACAATTGATGTCTTATATTATTTCTTTTCAATATTTCCGAAACGTCTTTGTTGACATATTCAGAGCCGTTGTCCGTCCGAATAGTTCTTATGTCATACCCAGTTTCCATCTTTACATACTTGATGAAATTTACCAGTTTCTCGTTGACTTCCGAATTATGTTTTATAAAATATACCTTTCTGTAATGTGAGCAGTGGTCCTTGAAGAGCACAAAATATTTAGCACCGCCAACGCTCGTCTTTTCCATGGGGCCACATAAGTCCGAGTGGATTAATTCACCAGGATGTCCGATTTTAGTTTCGCTTTGCCCAAAAAGGAATACGGTGTTGTTTGCCAAAAACACATGCGTCGCAGAAGAACGACTTTGTATCCGGAACAACGATCTTCATTTCCTTCAAAATCCGTAATACCTGAGAAACGTTTTGATGTCCCATTCGCTCGTGCCACATTTTAAGACTCTCAGTGCGAGCAACAGTCACCGAACCTATTTCAGAAGGAATGTTTTTAACCTCAACCTCAAACTGCATCTCAAAGATCTTCTTGTGCCTTACTCCCACTGCAACGATAGTATTTCCGTCCAGAAACTGGCAAGTCGTGTTGTTGGATTTTAAAACTAAACCGTTATCCAGCGCAGATCCTTGCGAAAACAAGTTAAGACGCAAATTCGGAACATAGGTATAGAGCATCCATCAAAACACACTGAGCCGACTTATTCCCAATACGCGCCAAAATATTAATGTTCCCTCTTCTGTATGCCTTTAGAATACGACCATAACCGATTTGAACAGGAATAGGAGTCTCTAGCTGTTGATATTTAGCGAACCATTCTTTGTGTATGGCTATATGGTCACTGGCACCAGAATCCAAAAATCATCTTTGACCCGCATCTACCTCACTAGTCATTATAAAAGCCTCACTGATAAACGCCCTGTGTTTGTTTTCCTTATCCCCATCATCAGTTCCGCCGCTTAATTTCTTAAAGGACAATCCCTTTTAAAATGACCTGGCTTATGACACCAAAAACATTTAAAGATCTTTTTCTTCGTATCTTTCCCTACTGAACTACGAGCACCACTTGATTGAGTTTTTCTGTCAACAAAAGCGGCCCCCTCCTTACCATCCCCTTGCTGAGCCTCTAAACGCGATTCCTCCATCATTAATCTCGATGTTAAGTTCGACAGAGTCCTCTTATCGTCATTGGTCGATTCCCACGCGCTGAAAAAATAATTGTACCGGCCTGGCAGTGTCATCAAGATTTTGGTTACAATCATTGACTCGGACACTGTCTCCCCAGCCTCCTTCAGCCGCTGAGCCAACTCCTTGACTCTGGATATATGGGATGCCATGCTATCCGTTGCATTAAGTGTTAAGCCATAAAATTGTTGTTGTAGCAGATGTAAACTTGTGGACGATTTTTGTTCATACACTGAATGTAGTTAGTAGTTGTAGTTTTATATACTTATCCAAATATCCAGATCGCGCAGCAGACAAAATGTAAAAACGGCCAGCCTCATTTCATTTCATTTATTTTTCATTTATTTATTCTTTTTTTTTCATTTCACTTTCACAACAAGAAGTAATACAAAAAGTCATAGGGCATGATTACACCAAAAAACTCTAAGAGGTTGTTTACATACTCTCGGATGTTTTTCAGACGCTCGCCGGAGGTCGGACCGTGAAAAAACGTTTTGGTGTTTTCTGGGACTCGAACTTGGAACCTCATGCATAGTGATCGGAAACACTAACCGCTTACGCCACGGCGCCCACGCACGATGACATCTGTATTATATAATGTAGTGTCTCCACTGAACACAACACTATAGAACAAGAAATACAGTCCAGGTATCAACCAACAAACCTCTCCAGCCAACCCGGTCACGTGCCAGGTGCCTCCAGTTGATATCCCCCTCCACTTGCTTGCGCCACCTACCGCGAGGTCGTTCTCAACCAACAAACCTCTCAACCAACAAACTTCTCCAGCCAACCCGGTCACGTGCCAGGTGCCTCCAGTTGATATCCCCCTCCACTTGCTTGCGCCACCTACCGCGAGGTCGTTCTCTACTGCGGCGTCCACCTGTGGTGGACTAGAAGATTTTCCGGGCTGGAACCAAAGGTCCATCCGTTCTATATGACCCAGCCATCTTAGTTGTTATATGTGCACTCCTCTAGCTAAGTCGATATCATTGTATAGACTGTGTAGTTCGGCGTACCTTCTGCTGCACCCGCCGGCTATGTAGACGGGATCAAAGATCACTCGAACAACTTTTCTCTCAAAGTTACCAAGGGCATCCACATATGATTTTGACACAGTCCATGCCTCCGTGCCATACTGTAGGACTGAGATCATAAAGCCCATCTCGCACTGTGTCAATATCATCGGGCTAAGCGAGTAGTGGTACAAACTTATAGAGGATTGTACCTCCAGAGTTGGCTTGTGAATTACGTATTATATTATGTTAAAGAGATCGCATGATAGCGCGTCACCTTTCCTGACATCGAACGGTTCGGTGGTTTTCTTACCGACTTTGTTGCAGCAGCGAGTGCTGTCCATCGTCATTCTGTACAGATGGATGAGCTTGGCAGGGATGCCGAGACTAGAATTGGCTCTGTGTAACTCGTCCCTATACACGCTATCATAGGCAACTTTCAAATGGATGAAAAGGTGATGAGTATCGATTTTATATTTGTGGGTTTTTTCCTAGATTTGCCATAGTGTGTATTTTTGGTCAATGGTGAACTTTCGCGGCCTGAAACAGTATTAACAAGGACCTGTCAGGTTATTAATGTTCCGTTTTAGGCGTTCACATAATACGGCAGACAGATTCTTATATGCGATGTTGACAAGACTTATACTTCTGTATTTGGCGTAGTTCGGAGGGTCTCCTTTCTTCAGGACACTAAGTTTGTACTAAAATAGGAGCTGTCATCTTCTTGAACTTTAGTGCGAATGAATCATTACTTCGCATACCTCGTTGAAGAGGTAGTTGCCTGCAGTAACCTTCCTAACGTGTGCGAGTGCAGGGCATGTGCAGTGGTATCGCTCTGAAAATATGGGAATGAGAGTTAAGGAAATGCCATTGCCCTTACAATTCTTACAATTCTGACTTCAACATGAATTAGTAAAGAACAACTTGTAATGCCTATTAAGCGTGTGCTTCCTCAATATGTGAGGCAAATGCGTTACTATGGTTTTGATTGTCAAATAGCACAATATACTGTGCTTACGTCTTTTCTCTTCTTACAGCATTTGAAATTAAGCTCGATTCTCGACTCGTGAGGCAGCTACAATTGGACTCTATCCACCTATTAGACAGCCATGTGCTATGATGTATTGAAGTCTGATTATGTCGTCTCCCTCGGCAACATGGTACTTTAAGTGCTTTCGTACAACTGGCTCCCAAAATTGACCCGACTTCTCTGAACGAATATAGTATAAAGTCCTTTGGGAGCTTCATACTTCATTTCCACCTAAAGGATATCCTCTTTTATTGTTTTTTTTTTTTAATTGACTCCTCGGACCCTGAATATCGGCATATACAGAAACGCATAAAGGAGTACGTGCGACAAAGCCGTGCACTGTACATGTATGTATGTATAATTCATTCTTTGAACGTATGAGTACATATCTCCTTCGGTTTTTTTTTTTTGTTAATTGGAGGAAAAAAACTTTGCAAAAGAACTTGATGTGTATTTTACGGAATGGGAATTCACAGATGTTGGTACGTGACGTGGACCAGACCTTTCAATACGTACATACGTATTTCTTTTCTTGTTTTCCTTCGTCTTCTGGCTTTGACAACCTTAATTGCGCGCCTTTGTGCTCTTCCTGACATATTACAATCACGTAGGAGGGCCTTGATGGTGAAAGGTATTTCCAAGTGTAACATATTGATTGTTGTTGTTTCTCTGTGTTTATTTTCCATTTCTTTTTCCCTTCAAATTTGTGCCAATTGGTCTAAATGCATGCCACCTTAATTGCTTACCTAGGGTGAGCAGAGCAGGTGTTGACTTGTTGAATGGTAATAAGTTTTCCCCTTGGATTCCCTAGATAGAATTTCTGACTTACTCGTAGATTGGATTAAATGCTTTGCATGTGGGGGCTGTGTTGTCAACAGAAGCTATAACGTCGGAGTCGTCATTTGGTGTCATGTTCAATTTTCGTCAATTTTCCTTGACAGCCAAAAGAAAGTTTTGTGTATATTTTCCTGGAGACAAAATAAAAATATCGCATTTAATTACGGGTAATTATTAGATAAATATTTGTTAAGGTAGAGAACCACACTATGAGTGGATAAGCGGTGGACATGAATAGAGTTGACACTCAATTAAAGGACGATCGGTGAGGTTGACATTTAAACTTAGTTACGATATTGTGCAGGTAATTGGTTATTGATTTGCTGTGAATCTAGAAGAATTTTGTTAGGAGAAGTTTACTTGAAGGGGATAAAAGATTGGCAAAAGGACAAGTACTGTTTAGTATAACAATGGAATTAGGCAACTCAAGTTAGAGGGGGACTGGTGTGTCCACTGAAAGAAGGAAAGAACTAGAAGAGTTCTTATCTTGTCATCTTGTCTTGATAGCGGTAATAATTGCAGGCATTTAATTTTGAAAAATGGATACTATCATATTTGATACTCAAGTTGAAAGATTTCTATCACGGAGACTATTTAAAATAACGACACGGGTGTTGATATACGAACCTTTACTAATTGACTTGATCTGAAGATTGGACTTCAACTATCCTGCCAATTCGTTTTGTGAGTTTTGTGACTGCAAGATAGGTGAAAACATGTTCCTATCACATGCTTTTTTTATTTTCTATTTTTCATATGAAATGAACGATGTCGTTTAAGGCAAATTCTGTCAAATTCCGCAACTTTTAAATGGCTTGTAGTTCTTTTCCGAATTACCTTTCATTTTTTGTCTGAATGGGTCTAACGTAGATTGACAATCCTGACCGCTCCTCATTCGACTTTGTTCTTGATTTCGCTACGGCTACTGACCTACTGTTACTTATCTTTAAAAATGAGTTCCAGCATTTTTTTTATAATTTGGGCCTACTTGAGGGGTTGTGCATACCATTAACATGTGTTTACACACTGCGGGCATCAGAAAGGAAAGATAGAGAGAGAGAGAAAGATTTGGTGTAGTGGTTTGAAGCTCAGATGTTTATGCTTCAGAGAAACTCAAACGCCGGGGTGGCGTCCAGATAACTTTGGAGATTTCTGTTATTTTTTGTATTTGCTTCTGATTCACAGTATCTTTTCACGGTTATCGAAATTATAGGCAAATCAATCATGCAACAGAGCGAACAATTTTTTCAGCCGTATGACCAAGCTACTGCCAGTGTTATGCCTTCGCAGTTATGTTCACACAAGGTTTCGCAATTGATCGGACTAACTTTATATATTTCATAAGAAATAAATAAATGCTTGCTGACGCCAGGATTTGAACCATGAACCATTAGTGTGGCAGTTGATGATACTACCACTACACAGTTGCCATTGGATAGAATGTACAATGCTATTATTTTCGATTGTATGTTGCAATTTTTCACTGCATGCTTTGTCGAGGAACTTGAGCAGCTTTGCAGTGTTCAGATTGCCGTTAGCCTCGAAGTTTTTGCTGAAGCCACTGTTATCTTTGGAGATGCTTTGTTCGGAAACCTTTCTGTATATACTTCTCTTCCGTAAAAATCCTGACTAGTCATTTGCAGTTTAAAGCAGTTGCCATGTAAAATAATTTGTTGCTACATAAGCATTTCTTCCACTCCCTCTATCTCTCCTTGCCATTTCTCTATCTGGGGTCGGCCTTTTTTGTCTTTCAAGTCTTCTAGGTTGTTTTCCCTTACATCTTTCTTGATAGTACCCAGCCAAGTTGATTGTGGTTTTCCTCCTTTTCGTGGTGGTTCGTCTTTGTTCAATGTTGTATGTACGATTTGATCTTGTTCTCTCCTCATTACGTGGCCACACCACCTCTGCCGGTTTTCTTTCATCTTTTCCTGGATCGGCGTAATTTGCAGACTACTTCTTATATATACGTATGTGTTTCTAATCTTGTCTTTAAGTTAACACCATTTGTCCATCTTAAAATTTTCATTTCGGCGGTGTGTAGCTCTTTGGTGTGTTTTAATTATTCTGCGCAATACTCGGAGCCATCATTACCGGCATTACTGTACTCTTATACACTTTTCCTTTGAGTGATACTCGCATTTTCGTGTCGCATACGACTACGGTAAGACTTTTTCGCTCCATTCAGGCAGTATTAACTCTGTGCGCTACATCTTTGTCGATATCTCCACTTTCGATTAGAACTGAACCAAGGCATTTGAATCTTGATGTCAGCGCAACGGGTTCATTTTTTATGAATGGAGTTTTTCTAAGTCCTATTCTGTCATTCTCCCCGAATGGTAGGAACATTTCCTCCGTTTTTTTTACACTTATTCGTAGTTCACCTTCGTAGTCCATTCGGGTCCAACACATTGTTCCAGTTGTTAATTTTATCCTCAATATGGTCTTATAAGCACAATGTCGTTCACATACAGGATGTTCCAAGGGAACGGTTCCTGCAAATGTGCTGTTAGGTGGCCCATGATTAGGAAAAACAATAACAGGCTAAGTGCAGACCCTTGATGGAAACCAACTTCACAGGTCACAGCATGTTCGTATTTGAGTTGAGCGGTTTGTTTATAGGAGTATTATCTTGTATCAACTTTACGTACTGTTCGGGGATCTGTTTTGCTTTCATTACTTTCCAAACTAGCTCTCTCGGGATCCTATCGAAAGTCTTTTTGTATTTTTCGGTAACGATTCACATAGTTTGGATCTGGATCTATGGTCACCACCCGCACTGATTTTCCTTTATTTAGTTCCGCTTCTTGATCATTTACTATTCTTTTCGATATTTTAAGACTGTGTGAGGTCAATTTTACACCCCGGTAGTGTTCACAACTTTGGGCATCACCTTTGTTTTTATAAATGGGGATAAGGGTATTTTGCTCTTGTTAACAGCTGAGAACAATTTCACTAGCCAGCGTATTCCTGCAGGCTTAGTCATCTTCCAATCGTGCGTTAGCTGCAATTTGGTCTGGGCCGCTGGCCTTGTTGTTTTTCATGATTTTTATCGCTGACTCGATCTAATTGTCTTCTCGCTATTTTTATTTCGTTAACTATCATTTCATTTTGGTTACAATAATTTGTATTCACATTGCAAAAGTTCTTTTGTTTTTCTTTTTACTTTGTTTCGCAATCAGTTCTTTACACGATTACATTGCATTTTTTCTTGTGCTTTTTACTTGCTCTGTATTTTCGTTAAGTGGTCTATGCTTTACCTAGGCTAAATTTATCTCGTAAAACGGTTATTTCTCGTTTTATCTCTATGTAGATCTATTGTTTTGTAATTAGTTATTTTGTTGCGGTTGATATAGACTTAAAGAAGGCTGTGCGAACAACCGCCCGAAACAAAATCGACCAAATTCCAAAAATGAACAATCGCCAAAAAAAAACCTTAAAATTTGTTGGGTGAATATTCGCTTTCATTTGTTCGTTTACGCATTTTTGTATGTTGAGCTATTCTTCACAGTGAAAGATCGCCTAAAATGCCAAAGTGAAAATACATATGTCAAAATGTTATGCGAACAAAACAAAACTCCCAAATGAACAATCCCCCAAACGTTTTTAAGGAATTCTTTGCAACGCAGGACCAAAAAAAAAGGCGACCATAGACCAAAATGAATACCGTTAGCGGAGCGACGAATAGACTTAGCCCTAGGCGCCTGCCGGACACTTATTGACATACCCTCAGCGGAGCGACGAAGTCTCGTGAGCGGCTAAACCCCTCCGGAAAGCGGAGTTTAAATAAATGAATCACGAGAAGCACGCCACTTACCCACTGTTGGCCCGCACAAAACTGTCCTCGAATAGACTTAGCCCCAGGCGCCTGCCTGACAGTTGTTAACATACCCTTAGCGGAGCGACGAAGTCGCGTGAGCGGCTTAACCGCTCCGGAAAGCCGAGTTTAAACATATGAATCGCGCGAAGCGCGTCACTTACCCACTGTTGGCCTGGACAGAACTGTCCTCGAATAGACTTAGCCCCAGGCGCCTGCCTGATAGTCGTTGACATACCCTTAGCGGAGCGGCTAAGCCCCTCCCGAAAGCGGAGTTTAAATAAATGAATCGCGCAAAGCGCGCCACTTACCCACTGTTGGCCCGCACAAAACTGTCCTCGAATAAACTTAGCCCCAGGCGCCTGCCTGACAGTTCTAGATATACCCTTAGCCGAGCGACGAAGTCGCGTGAGCGGCTAAACCCCTCCTAACGACAAACGCATTTTCGCTCCAAATAGCTCAATGCCATTCCCTACTAGCGTAGATAATTGCACAGCTAAACACCTATCCGTTTACTACCAGAACGTACGCGGTTTACGCACCAAAACCTCATCTGTCTTCCTTAATTCGCAACAGCCTTGGCAGGCAACTTGATCTTATCTTTTCATCGGATGCTGATAGTTCTGTTGTTACAGCTAGCAACCATCTTCTCTCTACTCTAGACAGATACCATCCTCCCATCTTTGTATCGTATTCCTACGGTGACTTAAATTCTGGTATTCATTCTCAGAACTCATATAGCTTTAATTTTCGAAAAGCTGACTTCACCAAACTTAACATCCTGCTCAGTAATGCTAATTTTAACTACGCACGCGTTACTGTGGATGCTGCTCTTGCATCCTTCTATACTACAATGTTTGATTGTCTTCTGCAATCTGTTCCTTTTTCGCTCCAAAAAACCAGTGCTTCATCCCCACCCTAGTATAATAAACAATTGCGCACACTTCGTAACAAGAGGAACAAACTTTGGAGAGCATACCTAAAATCCCGTTCTGGCTATGACTACTCCATCTATCACCACACACATACACACTTCACCGAACTCTGCGAAGCTCTCTACCAGGATTATGTTGATCGAATGCAATCCAGTCTCATTACTGATCCTAAGCGTTTCTATCATTTCATAAATGCTAAACGAAAATCAGATAGTTATCCTTCTATGCTTAAACTCGCCAACACCTCTTCGTCTGACCCTGAAATTGTTGCAAACCTATTCGCTCACTTCTTTAGCCAGTCGTTTACTGACCGCATCCTTGAGCCCGACCACGATTACTTCTCTTATATGGACAATTGCGCCAAAACGTCATTAGTTTCGGTTTGTATCACCTCGCTACTTGTCGCAGAGAAGATTAATAAACTTAAAGATGACTATTCTTCCGGTCCTGATGGGTTACCCTCAATTGTTCTAAAAAAAATGCGTGACCCACTTGGCCCAACCATTGACTTCTCTTTTTCTTATGTCCATTTCCCAAGGTTCTTTCCCTATCCTTTGGAAGAACTCATTTATTATCCCAATTCAGAAGAAAGGTCCTAAAAATGAAATATCTAACTACCGACCTATCGCCAAACTATCATGCATACCCAAACTCTTCGCGAGCATCGTTTACGACTCGATGTTTTTTCATTGCAAACCCTTATTATCTTCCAACCAACATGGGTTCCTTAAAGGTAGATCAACAACCACCAACTTAACTGAATTCATTTCTCAGGCGCTGTGTACATTTGAAGATGGCAGCGAAATCGATGTAATTTGCCACCGACTTCAGTAAAGCATTTGATAAAATCTCCCATGGAATTATTATTCTTAAGTCGAAAGCTCTTGGCTTTCAAGCCGGTTTTATCAATTGGATCAAATCCTACTTGGAAGGTCGGCAGTACGAGGTTATATTTAGATCTTCTGTCTCTAACTTCTTTAAGGCCACTTCGGGTGTCCCTCAAGGCATCATCAAAGACTCGTATCTCTCTGTCTATACCGATGATATGAAAATATTTGCTGTCTGCTCTATGCCAAGTCTTTTAGCTTGTTATACATATCTTCTCCCAATGATTCTCGCCCACTTCAAGATGACCTAAACAGATTTTCTCTCTGGTGCCACAAAAATCATCTTGAACTTAATGACAGCAAATGCCAATTCATCACCTACTCTCGTCAACGACTTCCACCAACCCATAGGAGGTACTTCCTCTGCAACGAGCTTGTCCCGCAAGTTTCTTTTGTACGTAATTTAGGTGTAATCTGCGATAGGGAACTTAACTTCCGTTCCCATATTGACCACATAATAAATAGAGCCAATTCTGCGCTTGGCTTTGTAAAACGTTAGTCAAGGGAATTTTCAAACCCATACGTCACCAAATCACTTTATATAACCTTTGTTAGAACTATCCTCGAATATGCTAGCCAAGCCTGGTCGCCACACTATGCTGTACCCATCCGACGTATTGAAGCCATCCAGCGCAGGTTTATCCGTTTCGCCTTACGCGGTCTCCCTTGGCTTGATAAATACGACTTACCTCCCTACTCTGAACGCTTAAAGCTCATCAATCTTCAGTCTCTGGAAACTCGTCGCGATATTGCCGACTTACTCTTCGGAGGAGATCAGCTAATCACTGGTCAAATTGATTGCCCCCCGCTTCTTGAATTAGTCTCATTTAACACCAATCCCCATAAACTAAGGTCCATTCCCCTCTTTCGTCTCTCTTATCATCACACCAATTATGGTTATAATGCACCACTGTCCAGAATGTTGCGATTGGCTAACTATATGGAAAACACATTTGACTTCCACTGCAGCAGAACCACCCTTCGAAATGATCTTCAGCTCCGCCTCAATTCCACTTAGTCCTGTCTTGATTTTGCCACCCCCACACCCAAATTCTCACCTCTACCCTCTCCCTTTTCTTCCTAGCTTTTCCATCCTCTGTTAGTTTTATGTTAAGTTTTAGATTGTTTAAGCTTGTGTTTAAAAAAAAAAAATTATAAAAAATAATAATAGTTTTAAGCTTAGCGTTAGTTTGTTAGTTGTTAAGTTTTTAAGTTTTAGCTTTAAGTTCCTGCTTGTATAAGCTTAGATAAATAAATAATTATTTACTGATCTTATATCGCTAGAATCATTTTGCATTTGTTTGGCGATTTTGTATATGAGTTTTTTTCTTTCTTTGGATTCTTACTTCTCGTACAGTCAAATGCTTCATTCCTGTGCAATGGCAACGGCTACTTTCACTTTCATCTTCGCAGTTTTCTAGAGTTCCTTATCTTCGTCTGCCTGTGATATTTGCCATTTTTTAAAAGCTTGTTCTTTTTTTTTTTTAGCGTAATTCATCCGTCCACCACAAAGATTCTTTCTTGTTATTTAGTCGTCGTTTTGAAACCCCTAGCTGGATTCTTGCGTTTACAGTGCAGAAGTTTTGAAAGCTCGTTCATATTTGGCTTATATCCTTCCTCTTAGACATCAGATCGTTCATCAGATAGTCTCTAATTTTGAAACAAATTCAGTTCCAGAGGATTTCTTAATATGATACCACTTCTTCTTCTTCTTCTTAGTATGACTTCACTTCTTCGGGTGGCGATTTTTTGCTGCGGATAAGGTGCTGTTTTATTTTTAAATCAGCTACTAAGAGTCGATATGGGGTCGTGAGCGGTTTGTCGGGTATGACTCGTTTATTGACTTCAAATCTTCACGGCTAAAAATAATAAGGTCAACCTGAGAACACTTTCCGTCACTTTCATATGTTAGGAGATGTTCTGTTCGTTTAGTGAAAAAAGTATTGGCTACTGCTAGGTTGTGGGACGCTATGAATTCCAAATTTTGTTTCGCCTTCGGAATTAATTCCAGCAATGCTGTGCCCACTATGTCAAGTGCTGTATACTGGATTCGATTTCCCAATATCCAAAATTTTCCCTGCTTACTAAAGATATGCATTAACTGTGATTTCCCTAACGATCTTGGACTCGCTCTACTCTACTACGCTCTACTAGCATTTCTTGAACTGCGGTGTCTACAGCTATCGCTGCACCATTCCTTCTTCACTATTGTGATAGACCTTGTATCCGTAACCAATTTGTCTTGCCTTTGCACTTTCCACTTTGTCTTTTGAAGACAGATTATATTTATACGACAATTTTTTTAAGACTTGCGCTAGTTCAGCGCTGCGTCCAGCCAGTAAAATGATAAGAATATGATGTCACATGATCGGCTCAAAGTGGAACTAAAATATTCTTTTTGTTAGGTCGATGATGAAGAAATCTTAAAGACGGATATCACATATTGCGAGTTCAGATTACGCAAAACCTTATTTACGCAAAACATTCATTTGCTTCATACAGAATGACGTAGTAATTAACTACTCCCATTTGTGTGGGAAAAACTATCTCAACTACACCTTTCTGTACCACAAGCTACACTTTTCTAATTAATGTGTGTACAAGCATATTCCGAACGAGAGCATACAAATAATACAATGCTTCAATGTCTGGCATCGCACGATGAACTTTCTAGGTCAGACAAAGCGGTGCACGTTTTAAAAGAATTACAATCTCATTATCTCGGCGTTAATGCGTTCTATAAGTTTTAATGGAATGCAATATCCTTTGAACACTGAATCAATAGTCCTATTTGGATAGATTAACATAGCAAAGTTACAAGTTACCAACTCTATTTGATTACGTAAAATTCATTCAAAGTCCACAAGATAAAGTTTTAATTGCGATTGCCAAATTAAAGATCACTCAATTATTTCCCGGTTTACTTTAAGCATCCTCTCAACCATCCTTCCTAGCACAGAGCTATTCCACAGGTCTACCTTGGGAGGATGGTTAAAATGAAAAGTTACCTCCCACTTTTTGGTTTTATCTAGAACACAAAGCATCCTTAATCCCCCCGCCGACAAAGAGTTGTATCCAAAATTGGGTTTGCGTTTGTTTCACGAAAATTGCTAAGAACCCACTTCGTTTCATTTGCGTTCTCAAAATAGATCCCTAGAGTGTAATCTTTCACTTGAAGACGTTCGAGTCTATCTTAGTGTTTCGCGCCGCATGGTATGGGTAGAATTCAATTTCGCCGGTCATAAATCACCTAGATACACCACTAATCCGAATGAATGGTTGATAACAATTATAACACACGTTCTCGCTCAGCTCCTCTGATTCCTTGTCTAAAGGATGACAGATAGAAGCGCACATGTGACAGATACAAGTAGATACAGATCCCGACCTCAAACTCGTTGCAAAGTGTGAACGAGAAAAGTAGATTCAAATAAATGCGCCATTTAATTTATTCCATAAACGAAACATCAATGCAGAGGATACAGCGAGCAGAAGTAGGTATGACGCACAGCTAGGAGACCGTACGAATGACTGATGCCGAGAAGTATGGGAAATAAAAATACGCTCACTAATGAAGGCTTTAAAATACAATTTTATTCAATGGATAGATATTGGATGACATCTCGGTATTCTCATCGTCCTCTCATCAACAATCGATGACAGCGATGACGAGGTGACGCCTGTCTGATCATCATTATCATACTTGGGACACACACTTCCACTTCCACTCGGGGCATACGTAAACAGGACTTTCTGTCTCAAGACGTGTGAAGGCGTCTACTGCTGTGGCGCTGTTACACAATAGATACGCAACCCTAATACTACTTTCATGTCCTAGTATATCCTGTCCAGAGCTTTTATTCTTTTTTTTCTCTCCCTCCTATAATGATGTAGAAGGAGAAGGATATCCATCTGAAGAGGATAGTGATTTATTTGAGTAAATATTTGAATAATCGACGAGAAAATTACGCGCCCGGATGAAGACAATGCTGCATAGGGATATAGCGTTGGACACAAAGTTTACTAATGGCTTTTATTTTCCCAGAAAAATGAAAATTTGCTTTCCCTTGTGTGGGAGGTATTGTAGATACTTGTAGAGTACAACCAGCTGGGGCGGGACGGTAGCAGACTGTAATAAGTGGAGCGAGGAGGCAAAAAAGAAAACATTGACGGGGATCAATACTCAGTTGGGATTGATTGAAGAGGACTTTTGAGCACACGCGTTCATGTAGACTTGAAGGCAAGCAAATATGGGAATGAGTACGGATAACGGTTAATCCGTTAAATGTACGGTGCCAACCACCTCGTTACTGACCTGAAAAATAGTTTAAACATGTCTGTTAAACTGAGTTTCATGTGAATATGTTGTCTTAAGCAGAGAAACTCGTTTTAATGAAAGGCGGTACGAGTATATGTCGGTCACCTACAGACAGTACAATGATACACTTTTAGCTATGTCTAGACTTTAGGATATGGGTAGTACTTGAACACAAGTAGGACAATGTAAACCAGACTACAGTAAGGAGCTTTTAAATTACTTTTTAAATAATGATGTTTGAGGAGTATACTGATGAAGCATCCAGCGTTTAACATCACCCTGTTCTTGTAAAAGTCATAAGAACGATTAGAATGCCAGATAGGAGTATTAAAACTCTTATATTTTGTAGCTGGGATGGAAGCAGATTTGGAGTCAAAGTAGTACATAATAGTAGAGTCAAAGTACTATAAGCTATCCAGGAGCTGCGAAGACACAATATGAACAAGAGCACAACCATCTTTAAAATAGCCGCCCAAAGAAGGAGGAATGCTCAGGAGATTCGTTCGATAAAAGTTCATTAACAATGCTCATGGCCAGCTTCTTGTGGATGACGACAAAATTCTACAGAGGTGGCGGCAGTATTGTGAAGAACTTTTAAACGAACAGTTTCCCCGGCTAAACTGTGAAGAAATACCCGACATTACAGTCGAAGAAGTTAGTGAGGCGGTCAAATACTCCAGAAAACGAAAAGCGGTTGGGCCAGACGAGATGCCCTCTGAGTTCTGGCAAAAGATGGGAGACGTCGGGTTCAGATGGCTTAGAACTCTCATCTCCAAATTTGTGAGAGGTGATCCAATGCCGAATCAATGGAGGGAAAGTTACCTTCTCCCTGTATACAAAGTGAAGGGTGATACGCGAAACTGTGATAATTACCGTGCAAGCTGATGTCACACACCATGAAGATCGTTGAGCGGGTATTAGGTAGCCGACTGCGAAAAATAATACGGCTATCTGATGATCAGTGCGGGTTTGTCTCGGATAAATCAACCACAAATGCAATCTAAAGTATAAAGATCATAAAAAAGGCATTCGACAGACAACCACGAGATCTGATATGGGTGACGCTAAGACATCGACGGGTTCCAGAAACCTGTGTACAGGTGATCATGGACATGTGCGAAGGAGCAAAGACAAGACTAAGATGCCACGCTGGAGTAACCGAAGAGTTCCCAATCAAAGTCGGGGTGCACCCTGGTGGCGAGAAAATTCCGCTATCTTCTGTGACAGAAAAATGGCACCGAAGTTGAAAGGGAGACTCTACACCGCAGTTGTGCGTCCAGCGCTCACTTACGGTTCACAATGGTGAACGATGTACAAATCGTATGATAGTAAATTAACGGCAGCTGAGATGAAGATGCTTCGCATGACAGCAGGAGTGACAAAGCTTGATCGAATCAGAAGTTCGAAGATCCGTGGAAGCTTTCACATCAAGGAAACCATCATGCAAAAGATAGAGCGCGACCGGCTCAGCTGGTATTGGAACGTTCAAAGAAGAGATCATTTGAATCCTGTTAAAAAGGCAATATCAATGCACGTTCCAAAGACATCGCGATGTCGGAAAGGCAGGCCTATAAATGCCTGGATCAGACAAATGCGACGACATCGGTATTTCATCGGGCACAGTAACCGAGTGATCCAAAATCGAAAGGCCTGCCTATATTTTCTGAGGTAAAATAGGCGAACCCCACAGGCGGATCAGTCGAAATGCGGTGAAGTCGGAGGGTTGGGATCCCTTATTTTCCGATCATAACCTCGCTGATAAAAGGAAGAAGAAGAAGCAGTAGGATCAAATTACTCACACTTGATGTGATTGACTAGCGGTCTAAAAAAAAAGAAAGAATGAAGTTAAAAATTAGAGTTTATGAAAGAGTGAAGTAGAAATTTAGCGCCGACGCCGACGCCTTGTTTTTTCATTTTGTTTATACTTTTATTTCCCCTTATTGAATATTGAGTCGCATATTGTGAATCAGTGTATAAATCGGGACCACCTTTCGTGTTCTGCTCGAAGATTTTTGTTAAAGGGATTCGAAATGAACTCATGGAATGTATTTTGCCAGTCATTGTGTCAGAATATTCGTTAACAGCGAAATTTATTATTTATTTTCGAAAGGAATCGTTAACAGTGCACCTCACTTTGGCGATAAAATTCGCATTTGCTTTTACATTTTGTAGGTAGATTTGTAGAAGTCCTGATTCGACTTTAAATGCATAGGATACGTTAAAAGGAAGAACACTGAACCTTTTAAGTTTACGATATTGAAACACTTGGTTCGCAAAGCAAAACAAAGGATTTATGGTAGCAGCTAGTGCTTCGAATTTCGGAACAGTAATTATGTACATACATGTTTGTTAACAAGGAACCTCCACCAGGAGATATGAGATATCATAAATATTTGAAGTGTTTAACAAGGAGCAATTTTCCGATTTCACGAAAGAAAGCAATATAGGACTAAGGATACAATCTTGCCGGACGCCTATTTTAGTACTGAAGTAGATATATACACACCGTATGGTAGGTCTCTGAAATTTCTAATTATACATAAAAATAAAGAAGATAGACCTATTGTAGTTAGTTTATAGAACTTCAGTTAGTTAGTGCTGGCCTTTCAGTTTCCATATATTCCATAAATTCTTCAAATGTATTGCATCCGTTCTTTTTGTTAACTATTGAATGTCCAAACTAAATTCTACATCTAAACTGATGCTGGAAAGATGGCTATACATAGATGAGATGCTATCATGTTTAACGCGCTATTCTCTCCTTTTTTAAGAGGGTTGAAGCACGTTTTTGATTTGCTTTCTACTATATTTGTTATTACTAACTTTCACTTCAAAGTACTCAGGTTATTGGGAGCAAATTGCATATCTGTGTAAGCTGCAGCCTGCGATTAAGCCAAAAATTGAAAGTGCATCTACCTGAGGAGTTTCTACTAGTCTCTTATCAATAGTCAGAGATATCTGTAAAGGATGCCTTGATATTTGTACACACATATGCATTATGTGCTCTCTAATGTAGCAGATATACCCACAAATGTCGATATATTCCAAACCAATGGAGACGGGCGAGAGTTGTGTTTATACCAAAAATTGGGAAAAGGACCCAACACAGCCTAAGTCATTTCTTTTTAAAACAATGAAGAAAGCTATGGGCAACCATTTATGGGAGGATGTACTTAACACATCCCCACTGCATTATCGTCAGCATGCATACAGAGCGGGCAGGTCCACCGAGACTGCTCTTTATCAGCTGATGGAAACAATCCAAAGTGCTCTTGAAACAAAAGAGATAGTAATCTGCACCTTCCTAGACATTGAAGGGGCATTTGATAACACTTCACATTAAGCTATTAAAGGAGCCCTTGACAGAAAGGGAGTTAGCAGAACAGTATCTAAGTGGATGTATGAATTGCTGAGAACAAGATCAGCAGAAACTCAAATTTCACATAGAATTATCAGGGTGAACACAACAAGAGGATGCCCACAAGGAGGAGTGTTATCTCCCCTAATGTGCCGTCTTGTTGTGGATGAACTTCTTAAAAAATTAACAAGCCTTGGAATTAACTGTCAAGCCTACGCTGATGAATGTCATGTACTGATTGCCAGGGGGAAATTCGAGGAAACCCTATGTGATATTATACAAAGTGGCCTAACAGTAACTCAAGAATGGTGCAGCACGGCTGGGCTTAATATAAACCCGGCCAAAACCACAATAGTACCGTTCACGAGGAAGAAAAAAATTTGAACTGAAGCCAATCCGACTGTAGGGCACGATACTGGCACCGGTAAAGGAAGTGAAATATCTAGGATTACACCTATATAGTAAACTCTTGTGGAAGAAACACATAGAGGAGATATCCAAAAAAGCTACCCATGCTCTAATGATATGCAGGAGCCTCGCGGGTAAGTCTTAGGGATTTAGTCCAAATATTCTAAGATGGATGTACATTGCCATTGTGAGACCAATGATCACTTATGGAGCAATAGCATGGACAAAGCGAACTATTCTAGTCACTACGAGGGAGACATTCACTAAAGTGCAAAGACTTGCATGCCTCTGCATCACTGGGGCCATGCGAACGTGTTCAACTGCAGCCATGGAAGTACTCCTGGAGCTAACACCGCTCCATCTTGTAGTGGAGCAAAATGCACAGCGAACGATCCTAAGGATGGCAAAAGAAGGAATCGGAAGGGAGAAATGTGTTGGTATGAGAGAATACGATGCACTTCTCAAAAAACTTCCCCTTCTAGCCGTCCCCAGGGACGACAGTATCAGGAAATTTAACTTTGGGAAAAACTTTAGTACATAGTTAAGTAACAAGAAAGAGTGGAGCAACGAATCGACGATGTACGAACTGGGCAGCCACACGATAAAGTGGTATACAGACGGTTCGAGAACTGGAGAGGGAACAGGGGCGGGCGTATTTGGGCCAAGGACCAAGCACTCAGAACCTATGGGCAAGTACACCAGCATCTTTCAAACTGAAATATGTGCTATAAACAAATGCATCCAACTCAATCTCGAAGAGGGATACAGCAACTGCGACATAGCAATACTGTCAGGCAACCAAGCAGCTATCAAAGCACTTGACTCCTATGTCATTAAGTCAAAACTTGTGTGGGAATGCCTATGCAACCTTAATGAACTGGGCAGAAACAATAAAGTTACACTTTACTGGATACCCGGTCACGTCGGGATAAAAGGTAACGAAGTAGCGGACGCCTTGGCAAGACAAGGGGCCGCAGAACCCTTCATTGGACCTGAACCATTCTGTGGAATGGGGGAATACACCATACGCGAGAAATTCAGGAAAATGGAGAGAGAAGACAGGGCAAGAACCTGGAACAACACCACAGGCCTGAGGCAAGCTAAGAAACTACTGGGATGTTACAACCGGAAAAGATTCGAAGCCTGTATCTGCCTTAGCAAGAATAACCTACGGATCCTAACAGGCTTTCTAACGGGGCACTGCAAACTCAGGGAGCATCTACGGAAACTAGGTATAACAAATGAAGACCTTTACAGATTCTGCAACGAGTCATGTGAGACTCCGGAGCCAAATACCAAGTATCAGTAGAGGATATGCCAACCATGGACCCACTTCTCATTCTCAGATTCTTAAAAGAAACTGGTCTGGAGAAAGAGCTCTAAGGTGAACTATTCTCGCCAAGGCAAAGTAAGAGCATATGACCTTCAAACACAATTCCTTTGGAATTGCAATTGCGAAGGGGAAACTAACGAGGGAACAAACCTCCCTAAGGTATTAGCAGGGCGCACAATAGACCATTAGGTCGCAGTGCAAAATAACCCTACACAAATAATAATAGTACCCACAAATGTTGAGCCTGCGAAAAGCTTTGATAAATCGATTTGGTTTCAATGTTCCTGAGAGCTTCTATATATATATATATGCAATATCACGCAATTCCACCAATGTAAGTTCTTTCATTGAGAGGATACAAGTGTCTTGCATTTGAGAATAATAACAAAAAAATTTCAAACAACCAGCAATTCGTATGCCCACAATTCACTTCTCACAGACTGTAGCAAAACCCTGTACCGCCAACTGTTTGCCACTGAATTTTGATTTTCATCGAAAACGTACGCTTCTCTTCTAAACCTAAAAATAAAGGTCCTTCCGGGAAGTTTTAAGTCTTAAATTCATTATACACCCCTGAAAGCTTCAAATAGAATAAGTGGGTTACTAAACCTTAGCAAATTAAATCTCCGCAATATCCCTGCAAATCCGTTTTTCCACGTTTAAAAAAAAGGGAAAGCGTAATACCGTCCCAAAATCTCTGCCACATAATTAAGCTCTTTGACAAGGCATTCATGTTCACTGAAACGTGCGCTATTGTGTGACTAGACTCTTTCTAGCACCCTTTCTGCTTCCAAATCTAATCTTTCTTTTTTTTAGGAGCGAGTCGCATGGAACAAGAAACCCTACAGGTTTTTAGCTCTCTCCTGTGTTTTTATATGTCTCATCCCTTTTGTGAGGATGGCTACAAAAAGAAGTAAATAAATTCAATTCGATTGCTAATTTATATCCACTTAAAATTATTTCAAGCGAATAATACAGTTACGTTGCCGGAATACTTAAGCACTTTGTTGTTCAACATCTTCACCATTCCATATACGGAAGAACTAAAGTAAAAGGGTCCTTGTAAGAAAACAGAATACAGGATAACAAAATCAAGAGGAAATGTGTTTTTTAAATCACAACAAGTCCGACATCAGAATAATTGATCGAAATCGATGAAGCGGGACAATTGAATTTCAAGAGTCTGTAATTTTGAGATTTGTGGATTCTCAGTGAACCGTGTGGCGGTACCTACTCCTCTTCGATTTTTGATGATTATTTATTATCTTCTGTGTCAGTGGTAATCGATTAGACTGTTTTTTTTAGGAGAGCATTCAAGCTTAGGAAGGGGGAAATATGTTTCTAAATATAAACTGCTATTTTAAGGAACCGTTTACAGTTTCTTATTTGCTTGTCGACCGTTAGAGTAATTGGGTCCAGGTTCAGTTTTAATGTTTTTTTGTGTTTTTTTTTGTAACAAGGTCACATTTAAACTTAATCTACTCTAGGTATCGTCCCTCTGATTAGTGCGAAATGGTGGAGAAAAAGGAGCTGCATAGAATCTCGACTTTGTCTTTATCCTTACTGCAGTTGTAGAAGTAGCTTTCGATACTCGGTATTGTTTTAGGTATTCGAAGGCGTTAATTCAGAGTCAAGAAAATGCAGAATCAAAGACAGGTCTTTCCTTACTTCGGGTCGAACATGAACTAGAAAGCATCCTTTTTAGTCAGCACCGAGAAAATGTTCTCGAGTTGGCTACCAGTCTTTCGCACTTGTCTCTTTATTTAAGGCTAGTTACTAGTACTAGGCAACAGTAGTACAACTAAGACGGTAAACAGAGGAACTCCACACGGCGGAGTCATCTCCCCCCTGCTCTGGTTAATGGCGATTAATAAAGTCTTGGTGCGACTTGATAGGGAGGGTTTTAAGGTGGTTGCGTACGTGGATGATATGGTTATACTAGTATCAGGAAAGTCCCTCTCCACGAGAAGTCAACTCATGGAGAGGGCTCTGGATAAGGTACACTCAGGGGCTACGAGATGTGGCCTCGGAATAAATCCGGAGAAGACTGAAATGATACTGTTTACCACTAAAACCAAGGTACCGGCATTCACCCCCCCCCCCCCCCCCCCCCCCCCCCAAACTAGATGGTCAGCCTCTCTCGCTTTGCTCCAGTGCAAAGTACCTAGGCACGGTTCTAGACCCAAACCTTAGTTGGAAACTCAATAAAGAACAGCGAATTACGAAAGCAAGCGTAGCTTTCTATGCCTATAATAAAACATTGGGTAAGAAATGGGGACTCCAGCCAAAGATGACCCTTTGGATGTACACTGCCGTTGTGCGTCCAATTCTTACTTACGGCGCTATCGTTTGGTGGCCAGCTTTGAGCAAAAAGTACAATATAGACAGAATAAAAAAAGTACAGAGATCGGCGTGCATGGGTATCACAGGAGCAATGAGGTCTTGTCCAACAGATGCTCTCAGTGTGATCCTGCATCTGATCCCTCTCGAACTACACATCATAGACACAGCTATATCCGGCGTAGTCCGGCTCAGGGAATATCGATGCTGGACCACAAGGCCATATGGTCACGGCAAGGTCCTGGAGACGATACCAAGTGAACTGGTTGTGTCCTCGACCGACTACACGATACCCAAACTTAACTTCAGAAAATCCTTCTTAACAAAATTCCCTTCCAGAGAAGAATGGAAGAACGGAAGCGTTGCCTGCAACTATGATATAGGGATATACACGGACGGTTCGAAGATGGACTGCGGAGTCGGCGCAGGCATCTTCTCTGACCAGCTGAATATATCAAGGTCCTTCCGTTTCCCAGACTCTGCTAGCGTTTTCCAAGCGGAGCTTCTTGCGATTCGAGAAGCCTGCCGCCTGTTAAACAATCTTCCAACATCTAATCACAATATCGCTATTTTTTCGGATAGCCAGGCTGCCATCAAGGCCATTGATGCGGTCTGCATCTCTTCAAAATTGGTAGAGCAATGCCGGTTTGAATTGAAACAACAAAGCACTCACTCGAGAATCACTCTCATCTGGGTCCCAGGGCACAGCAACTATGAGGGTAATGAGCGTGCTGATGAGCTGGCCAGGCGAGGGTCGGCCCTTAACGGCTCTCTAGCAGAGAGAGTCGACATTCCGCTTGGTGCCGTTAAGGGCTATATTCACCTTCACTTCCTCCAGATAGCCAATCGCGGGTGGAACAGCCTCACAAGCTGTGTCATATCTAGGAAGACGTGGCCCAGTTTCAACAAACCCAGGTCAAAAGAGTTACTAGGCAAGTCAGGACCAGTTTTTGCCAAAATCGTAGCTATTATCACAGGTCACTGGCCAGTGGAGACCATGCGGCCAAGCTTGGTATCCCCCACAACACCTTTTGTAGGAGCTGCAAGGATATTAATAAGAAAGAATCTCTATGTCATTTCGTTTGTAGATGTCCGGCCCTGGCGAGGATCAGACAACAAACTCTTGGCAAACCCTTCTTCGAGGATCTGAGAGAGATAGCGGACAAGAGGATTGGAGAACTAATCCTCTTCCTGAACTCCACGGGCTGGGTTTAAACTTAACCTCCCTTTTTAACTAACCAGTACAATAGGTATACACGAGTCCGTGGTAACAAAACGGCGCACCTTAAGCGCTAATTGGGTTCTTTTGGACCGCCACTTTACCTACCTACTAGTACTAGTATAGTTAAAATCTTCATGCCCGAGGCAGTTGAAAAGCTTCGTAAGCTGCAGGTCTTACAGGTCTATTAGCCAAACATCATTCCCATCAGTCCCAAGAAGCAAATCACGATCTTATAAAAATATAGAGGGTGTATGAGTACACCAATCTAACAAAACTCCTCTCTGTGTTTTCTGGGCAATAAGGGCTCCTTCGGCAAATGTTGATTATGACTTTTTCTCTCTTTTCTAGCCTTTGGCAATGTGCTAGTCGAACTTCATAGATTATGGTATGTCGCTATCAGTTATGCTGTTGAACGAGCGGTTATTGTTAGCAGTGAGCATGAACTTTCCGCGTTGGTGACCACTGGGTGCATAGTACCTTGATCATAAGGTAAATAATAATAAAAGATAAGGTAAATAACCCATTTGGAAGGATTTGGAGGCAGCCGACCAAGAGGTGGGAAGAGTGCTTTCTCATTAAAGCACTTCTTCTTGTTCCAGATGGCAGCGGGCGAAATCCCTAGATGGATTAACATTCAAAGGTGGCGTCTACAATCTCAGTTAGATATATTCGGATCACAGGTCGGTAAGGAATGTTCAAGGTTAGTCAGGACATTGCAATGGAGATGTTGGCGGAAAAGCCCTTGATGGGCGAACGACATCGCTCACATTCTCGTAGTAAACTAGTGGCACCGGTGTACCCGATCCCTCATTCCAGGGGTATAGCAAGCGGAATTGGACCTCCAGGTTGGGTTGGTTGTCGACCATATTGACATAATTTAAAGCACTCAGTGGGCTGTCACCAGGAGGTTGCAAGCATTGAAGTAGAAGTGACCAAAATTGGTTTAGCGGTAAATGAGAGCAAAAGCAAGTATATGCTGTCAACAAGAAGGTCAATCAACAACGACGAATCGAACAGAACGTCACAGTGGGAAGCTACAACTTCGAGGTAGTAAGGAAATTTGTCTACCTTGCTTTGTCTAAAGTCTGAAAACGATACCACTGCAGAAATCAACCAAAGAATAGCTCTTGCTGTTTTTTTTTTTTGTGCTAATAAGGCAATTCAACAGTAAAGCCTTATCTCGAACAACTAAGGAAACTCTTTATAAGTCCCTAATCATCTCAGTCCTGCTTTACGGCGCCGAAAAATCGAGTTTATTGAAGTCGGATGAAGATATCCTTGATTGCTTCGAGAGAAAAATTTTGGAGGAAAAGATTCAATGACAAACTATAGGAGCTGTACAGCGACATCTAGCAGGTAAAAAAAGCTTATTTGACGTTTGAGATGGATGTAGAATGAATGGACATCAAAGCTCCCGCCCGCGGAGTCTTCAAAACCTAACTCGAGGGACGATGCAGTAGAAGGCGTCCTCGTCGTAGGTGGCGTGCACAAGCTTAATGGGATCTCAACTAACTCTGAGTGCGCAACTGGAGGCAATTAGCCGAAAACCGAGCTTAATGGAGAGGTTTGTTGGTTAAGATGGACAGAGCCTCAACAGCAATAAATTGGAACCATTTCGTTTACATCGATGATATTCTCTTCAGTACGCCCATTCCGTTGGCATGTTAGTGTTATTACATCATTTAAAGAGTGCGTGATATGAAATACCATAAGTATATCCACAGCTCGGCAGATGGCTTGCTCAGATGCTGATGTGCGCCATGTCTTTAATTTCGGTGAATCGACGATCGATTTTCAGAGTAAATTTGGGTAACTTGGTAGCGTTATGTAAGTATGAGTCTATTTATAATGAGTTTCTAGACTATATAGAATGACATCTCGGTTTGACAATTTCTCTCTAGGCCAAAAAAGGGTGAGCCAACAGATGGTGTGGGTGTTGGTTGTCAATTACTGCCATTTACTGAATTCAATGTGGTTGGTCTTTTAAACAAGTATCAAGTACAATCTTTGGCAATTTTAGTTATGGTGTCGTTTACCTCGCAACAACACATTTTTATTATTCAATCTTATTACGAAAATGGGCGATCTGTAAAAGTAACATTTTGTAAAATTCTTGAATTTTTCGGTCAACATAATCGCCCTAGTAAGCACGGAATTTATGCAATGGTGAAGCGTTTTAAAGAAACTGGTTCGGTATCGGGTCAAACTCCATATCAGCATGTTCGACCAGCACGCCAAAACACCACCACTGTGAGCGAAAGTGTTCAAACCAGCCAGGCACCTCACTTACGGCACTTTATGGCGAATTTTAAAAGTTGATCTTCATTTGCACGCCTATAAATCTAAAAATTAGACGTCTTCCTGTGGGGTTGTTTGAAGAGTAAGGTCTATGCCAATAACCCAGCGACAATTCAGGATCTCAAACATAACATCCAAACTGAAATTGCGGCCATTAAACCACTTATTCTTCAAAAAGTCATCGATAGTTTTGACCTTTGGATGGTCGCTTGCAACAGAAGCCGTGGTGGTCACATGAATGATGTTGTGTTCCAATCATAATTGCCATGGACCGAACTATTATTATTATTATTATCAATTCATGAATAAAGTTCTACATTGATTTCACAATAAATGTGTATTTAATTTAATGAAAACTTCCACACTAGCTGTTGGCTCACCCTTTACATACGGTTAAGTTAGGGTAGGCTAATGTAAGTTAGATTAGGTTAGGTGAGGTGGCTGTCCTAATAGAGTCAGGACACCCTTAGACCACTGTTAGGTCCATTGTGAACCATATGTTTAAAAATCGGAGATTACCGGGTGCCTATGAAAGATCTCAATGCACCTAATGTGGCTGAGAAGGGTGACTGATTCAATGTAGGAAAACCATTATACGGTGCATAAGAACATTAGGGGCGACTGATGTAATCAAACCCCCAGCACTATTATGCAATTCCAACTAGAAGATCTCAATTTAGCTGATGTAGCTGAGTAGCCTTACTTCTTTTCTGCAAATATTCCCAAACATATTCATCCTCCACTTTTTGATCTTCTACTGCAGTGGTTAGTACTTTTCTTAATAGTCCCATGCGTCTTCTCGAAAAAGTTTGTTCATTTTAATTCCGCACTTAATCTCTATTTTAAAATCATCCGAATCACTTTTCAACTGGTTCACTTAATAGAATTGATTGATTGACTTTACTAACTTATTTGAATCGCTGAAACCTAATTTTATCATTGGCGGCGATTTTTATGCGAAACACACGTTCTGGGGCTCAAGATACAGCTCGAAAAATGGTAGAATGCTCTATGGGGCAAGTATGGAGTACAGTTGTGATTTCCATTCGACGGGTAAACCCACGTACTGGCCAACTGATACTTCGAAAATACCTGACCTGATCCATTTTTTCGTTGTGATAGGAATATCTACCAACCACATAAAAGTTAATGAGAGCTTTGATCTGTCGTCTGATCATTCCCCAGTTATTTTGACATTCAGCGAAAAACTAGTCTATAACCTAGAGCCAGCGAGATTAACTGGTAGAACAACTAACTGGGAAGGCTTTAGGAACGAAATTGAAGATAATGTTGAACTGAGCGTTCCACTTACGACATCCTATGAACTTCAGGTTGAAGTTGATTGCTTTATTGAGATCGTACAGCTCACCTCTTGGAATAGTACTCCTAATCCAAGGAAACCGCCGGACAGATACGGTTTACGATATCCGCCGGCAATAAAAAAATTGGTCAAGGAAAAAAGAAAAGCGCGTAAAAAGGGCAACAGAGTCGTGCTCCGCAACATAAAGCGCTCTTGAATTGTCTGTGCAATTCTTTGAAGAAGACTATTAAGGATTTTAAGAATCGTGCAATAGGCAAATAAGAAGTTCGAAGATCCGTGGAAGCTTTCACATGAAGAGAACCATAGTACAAAAAATAGAGCGCGACCGGCTCAGCTGGTATTGCCACATTCAAAGAAGAGATCATTTGAACCCCGTTAAAAAGGCAATATCAATGCAC
This sequence comes from Brachypalpus laphriformis, assembly GCA_945910035.1. Lineage (NCBI taxonomy): Eukaryota > Metazoa > Arthropoda > Insecta > Diptera > Syrphidae > Brachypalpus > Brachypalpus laphriformis. The sequence goes on along the minus strand of OX246753.1, from coordinate 263,938,362 downwards.
GTTCCAAAGACATTGCGATGTAGGAAAGGCAGGCCTATAAACGCCTGGATAACACAAATGTGACGACATCGGCATTTCATTGGCCTCAGTAACCGAGTGATCCAAAATCGGCAGGCCTGCCGATATTTTCTGAGGTAAAATAGGCGAACCCTACAGGCGGATCAGTAGAAATGCTGTGAAGTGGGAGGGTTGTGATCCCTTATTTTCGGATCATAACCTCGCTGATGAAAGGAAGAAGAAAAAGATTTCTCCTCTTAAGCAATTTGGAGGAGTAAATCTGGCTTCGTTTTCACAAACTGGTAGAACTCTACGCATGAATATGTCAAATGGCATTTCACAGTGAGAATCACTTTCAATGTGTCAACTCTCGCGAACTTTTGCGTTGAAGATGCACACTGATGCGAACAAGTTCACTAAAACCGACGCGCAACAAAATCAACAAAAAGTGACGTGCACATCAATGATAGTAGTAATGTGCATGGTTTAAGGTTGAACTATAATAGAAGAATGGTTTCGTACAACCACTTCCGAAGCAGTACGAATACAAAGGATTTGTATTGTGCTTCGATTCGTTAAGTTTCATTCATTTCATCCATTCGCTCTTTCATACGAAAATTTGACAGTTGCACAGCTGTGAATGGCTATGAACCACACAATTGCTTCCGAACACATACGCCTGTTATGGGTTTTGCAATTGACACTGAATTAAACTTAACCCAGAATTATGAGATTAGCTTCCGATTGCTTCCGACTATTATAATTCAGCGCTTACTCGTTCGCTGTGAACGTGTATAATCTTCGCCTGCTGTCATCGCTTAGTTTAACTATCTAATGTTCGCCACATATTAAATTCAAAATATTACATACGTTATGAATTTTGCATGGAAAAAATGATTTAGAAAATTTTCGCGGGATAGGTTTTTGGGAGCTGACAAAATGGAGTATCCCGCGAAAAAAAGGATAGATGGCAACATTACCCATAATCCATATTGGATCATTGGGGTGTATGCATTACAATAACAATACGAGATCTTGCTTTTCATTTGGATCTATTTTCGTGATCCAAAAATTAGTTCGCCTATTCCTTGCTAGATTGCACTTTTGTCGACAATTGTCAAAACTCCTGTTGCCAGATTAGAATATGAAATACTTTGTCCACTTCAAATATTATTCTATGATTTCTATATTTTCTTCGCATTGGAATTTGCACATAAAAGCGTATCTAAAAGTGAATACTTATCCCAGTTATTCCTTATGATTTCAAATTAATAATTATTGAGTGAATGTACACCATCTGAATGAATTCGGATCGGGAAAACATACAGTAAAAGGAAAAGATTGCTTATTCTCTGAATTTTATAAGGGAAAATAAATCGCATGGCAACTCCGCTTGAAGGAAAATAATTGCTACTTTTAAATAACTAATTATTGAATGAAAACAATAACAAGGTGTACGCTAGAAGAAACAAATGTTGTTCTGGATGCATATAGCAAGAGTTAAGCACAATTTCAGCACGAAATAAACCATATTTTGAAAGGTGTTCGATGCGGAAACTATAACCACACCAAAAGACCCAAAGAAAATTATTCGTTGATCCAGATCCATATCATTTTATTTTCGTCATGTGATCTGATATGGATCATTGGTGATAATAAAACACGGCTATTATCTCTAAATTCTTCACATTCAATTCATATGTACAAAGCGACGCGACGGTTTCACAACGGAAATGTTTTTGAAATTTCGCAAGCACATACATGTGTCGAGAAAAAAGCAGGCTGCTGTTTTGTTTTGAGCACGTACATATCTGATTAAAAATGATTAGGAAAAACGCAAAGATGTGAAAGTTATGCGGAAACGTCGCGCTTGGAGAAAAAATTCGGTGCGACTTCCGGAAATGGGAGATTTTGTACAAAGTATGAAGCTGCTTGAATTACGTAGCCAAGAACCTCGCTTACATCAGAATTTCTACCTGCATCGGTTTGGCTGATGCTCATTCTACGATACTTATGGTATCCACTGATGATAGTTTTAAGTCGTGCAGTATATTTTCCGCATTCTATACCTATCAACTCGATCATTATACCGGAAGTTGTTTCTTAAATTAAGTCCCACCAAAAATATTCATCTAAAAAACAGACCAACTGTGTTTTGTTATCTGGAAAAAAGGAACTGAAATGTAGAAATTATGCCAAGTTCCTTGCCTACACGTTATTAGCAGTGTTTTGATAACCACAGAAAAATATTGCGTGCATCCGTCATTTTGACTACTCAACCCTGGTACAAGGTGCAAGTATTCCCGACGTAAAAAAATTCGAAAAATTTCCGAATTTCATTCTTCGTAAGATATTCGGTCCTGTTAGCGTTGATGGATTATGGAGGAGAATATTCAATGACGAACTATATTAGCTGTACAGCGATATCGACATAGTTTGCGAAGGCTATGATATGTAGAGCGAATGGACATCAACACTCCAGCCAATAGAGTTTACGAATCTAACCAAGAAGGACAACGCAGTAGAGGGCCTCCTCGTCGTATGTGGCGCGCACAAAAATCATTGATTAAGCTTCTCCATATTGTAAATGCTGCGCTCAGATAAAGAAAGCACTTGAAGAAAAAAAGATTTGCTCAAGCGTATTTCTTGACGTCTCACAAGCCTTTGATAAGGTGTGGCATGATGGCTTAAAATGCAAACTACGAGAAGTTCTCGCTATATGCCTATACGATATTCTAGAATCATATCTCGGGAATAGACTCTTTCGTGTTAGACATGGAATCAAATACTCCGAGCTCAAAGAAATTTCGGCCGGCGTACCGCAAGGAAGCGTTCTTGGGCCGCTTCTCTATTTGTTATATACTCGTGATATACCGAAAGAACATGGCACTATCCTTGGTACGTTTGCCGATGATACCGCTATCGTAGCAGTAGGTAAGACAATTGAAGAAACGACTGCAAAACGCACTGAATAATGTAAATGAATGGACGAGGGACTGGCGGATCGCCCTCTACGAATCCAAATCTGTTCATGTGATTTTCACTTATAAGAAAACTAATGACTTGCCAATTTTTCTAAACTCGGTCCGAATACCTTTTGCAAACGAGGCCAAATACCTGGGAATGACACTCGACGCAAGGCTGAAATGGAATTCGCACGTGAAAATGAAACGTTAAGAACTCGAAATCAAATATAGAGAAATGGACTGGTTACTCGGAAAACATTCCCAGCTCAGTACTGAGAACAAACTGCTTTTATACAAGCAAGTGATAAAGCCGGTGTGGACCTAGGGTATACAACTTTGGGGTTGTACCAGGAAAACAAATGCCAATATTTTACAAGCTTTTCAAAATAAAGTGCTAAGAGAAATTGTCCAAGCACCGTGGTATATTAGAAACGACGATATCCACAGGGATTTCGGAATTGCGACAATTGAAGCTGAAACTAGAAGCTTCGCGAGAAAGCATAGAAACCGACTAATCGGACATTTCAACAATACAGACCTACAAATTTTGTATGAGAGCAAGTTATTGCACCGGCTACAGAGGACGAAACCTTTCGACTTGGCGAGATAAGGATCAACCGCGTCTAGATTGCGTAATATGCAGGATCTTTCAGTGGAAAGTAACCTGTCAAGCGTTTTTATTTCGTGATAGAAAAATTGCTTGATAAGTTAATACTTAGTTGCGATATCTAACAAATTTATATCGAAGGGTGGTGCTTTTTTAGTCAGTAAGAATCTGACACTGCTATGAGCACGCGCTTGCTATTCTCATACTGTCTATGGAAGATTTTTCACCTACCCTCGGAAAAATAAAATAAAATAGAATAATGAAATCCTTATTACAGTACCTACAAACATCCTTATTTGATCAACCTAGTCTTAGAGCATGCTTCCTTAGAAGACAGAGAGTATTCCTATCGTTGTTTTTAGCCAAGGCACCTGTAAGTTACTATCTCTCGAGTATATACCTGACCCCGTGTCCTCTGCTCTTAGAACCATCTGTGTATATTGCAATCCTTTTGTGGACAGAGAGTGTCGTCCTTCCTCTTCTTACTTCCCAAGGTGCGACGAAGTCGAATGTGCCAAGGATATCACCAGATTCGTCAAGGGTATCGGGAAGTTATTCCTTAAGAATGGAGCTATATCCCAAATTACTGGTCTTGAAGATATGTAGGTACATATCCGTAGATAAATTTGAGGAAAAAATAGAGCATGACATGAATTATTGTCGTCGGCCTAAATGGCAAACATAATATTATAAATTAAGCAAATATTAGGTTTACGATAATGATTAATTCAAATTGATAATTTTAGAGAACTTCAGGCTAACAAAAAAAAAAGATTTTCATCGGACCTCAGGTTTACTCAAAACAAAGATAGACAATTTACTTCATGTTTCTGATTTAATAACTTTTAATTAAGTTAAAACAAAATAGCGACATAAGGATTTATTCAAAAGTTTCGCTGACGATTCGAGCTCTATATGCCCAAGCTTCCCTGTAGTACGCAGCATCCAGGGTGCTCAATTTAAGAAGTAAAATACCTCCTCCTCTTGCAGGACGTCTTTGCTAAAATACAATCTTCTTATTTTCTTTAGTATTGGGCATGTACCCAGTACGTGGCCGATATCGTTCTTCTCGCACAAGTTACACAAAGTACAATTATCGGTCAAATTGCTTCTATCCGGCATAAAGTTGACTTTTGTCATTTTAAAGATCGTATCAACTGTACTGAACGGCAAACTACTTACTTTACTTAGATCCTTTAACCCCTCAGGGAGCATACGGCGTCAACCACGCCTGCGCGCCATCGTTTTCGGAGTTCTGCAACGCATTTGAGCTGCCTCCAACTCATTCCTAAAGAGCTCGATTCCTCCTCAACTGTTCTGCACCACGTTTGCCTAGGGCGTCCCGCTATTCTGCCTGCCTGGGTGAGCGGATTCCACTGCATGGCGTATTTCGCAATGGAGTTGTCTTCGCGCCGTAGGGTGTGTCCAATCCATTGCCACTTTCTTCTTCGTATAGTAATGCTTATAGGTTCTAGGCCAGTTCTCAGATAAACTTGTTCGTTAGAGATGCGGTTCGGCCAAAAAATCCTCAAGATGATTCTTAAGCATTTGTTTACAATGACTTGCAGCTTGCGTGTGTTAATGGTGTCCACCTTGCAGGTACTGCACACATAAAGCAGCACTGATTCTACGTTGGAGCGGAACAGTCGCAGCTTGGTTCTTAAGCTGTTAACATTACTTCTCCAGATGTTAGATAGCATTCCGAACGCAGCTTTAGCCTTCCCGATTCTGCTGCACACATCCAGTTCGGTGGCACCGCGATTAGCCGAGACGACACTTCCTAAATATAGAAAGTTATCAACTTTCTCGACTTTTTGTCCGGCAATGTAAAATTGAGCGCGGTTGTTAAAAGAAGTGTTCATGGCTTTTGTTTTGGCTGTGTTTATTTTTAGCCCCACTTTGTTTGCCTCAGCTTCTAGATTTTGGGCCATCAGATGAAGATCCATTATCCGATGTGAAAGTAGACAAACATCGTCAGCGTAATCTAAGTGTTTAAGGTAAGAAGTCATAGTCCAACGAATTCCATAGTTACCTTCCGTCAATGCTGCACGGAGTACATCGCTGATAACCACCAAGAATAATAGTGGTGACAGTATGCACCGTTGACGAACTTCACTTTGGACTTCAAAATCCTCCGACATCTTACCATTGTGCACGACGTGACACTTACCACCCTCATATGTAGCCTTGATAATAGCTAAACGTTTTTCTGGAATGCCTCGTGCGCAAGGCCAACCAGATAGCATCTCGATTCAAGCTGTCGAAAGCCTTTTCGAAGTCGATAAATAGTAAATGTAGCGGAGACCTATACTCAACGCATTGTTCGATAATGATGCGTAAGGTGTTTATGTAGTCGATGCAGGAGGATTCAGCGCGAAAGCCTGCCTGTTCGACATCGAGAGTTGAATCTAAATGTTCTTTAATTCGTTCTAGAATTATTTTAGCTATTATTTTTGGCCACGGCTGGAAGAACACATATACCTCCCCAGTTACCGCACTCCATCAAATATCCCTTCTTTGGAAGTTTAATGAGCATCCCCCTTTTCCACTCCTGTGGAAATTGTTCACTATCCCATGCTCTCCGTATTAGCGGATGCAGCAAATCTGCCGATGTATTTGGCGCCGCTTGAAATAGCTCGGCAGGGATGCCATCAATACCCACCGCTTTGTTCTTCTTGAGGGACTTGATTGCTGTTATTATGTCGGTTTTACTGGGAGGTGCGGTGCGAATTCGGAAATTTGTTGCTTCGAATTGGTCATTCGAATTCGAGATCATACCGCCATCGTCTAAGTGAGCTTCTAAGTGATGCTATAAACAGTCCTACTGTCGCACCTACTCGCTGCTTCTTCAGTCCTTGAGGCCAGTGAGTTGACATATTCACGTTTGACACGTCTCACACTACGCTGCACTTCTTTCTTCTTCGCACGGTATCGGGTTTCAAGCTCGGTTCTCTCTACTGCTGAGGCCGCTGCAATCCGAGCCTTGATTGCTGTACGCTCATCGATCTGTCTGCAGAGAGCCATGTGCGGTGTCGCTTCTGCTTTTTACCAACATACGTGCGTGCCCCAGTCGCAACAGCATTTTTCACAGCACTCCAGTGGTCATCCATGTTCTCTTCCAGTATGCTGCTGATTGTTTCTGCTTCTAAGGCAAGATGGTCCCTGAACTGTTGGCGCACTTGGGGAACTTTGAGCCTGTCGATATTAAACCTGGTGATGTTAAGTAAGTTTGAGCAGTTGCTGTTGATGGATGCAGTACGAAGGCGTAAATGAACTACCATAAGATGGTGATCTCGTTCTAGTCCGACGTCAGCTCCACGTCTGTTTCGGACGTCCAGGAGACAATTTCTAAAGTGGCGACTGATCGCAATATGGTCGATCTGGTTGGATGTTCGTTGCCTATCAGTAGAGACCCAACTGATTTTGTGCCAGGTGTTATGCTTAAACAGCGTACCTCCGATGACAAGGCGGTTGTTATTGCAGAAGTCCACAAACCGCTCACCGTTATTATTACGGTCTCCCACGCCGTGAACTCCCATCACGTGCTTAAGCATGGTGTTGTCGCTACCCACCTTGGCATCGAGATCTCCCATCACCATTACGATGTCCCCATTAGGCGTTTGGTTGTAGGCAGCACCTAAGTGGCTATAAAAATCATCCTTTTCATCCTCAGTCGCGTCTAGAGTCGGAGCATAACACTGTATGATGGTCATTTTTCTAACTCTAGTCTGGAACCTAGCCGTGCTGCTGGAGTTAGCATGAGTCCTACTCCGCAACTCCGTACACTTCGAGCTGGTTTACCAGACTAGACCATGACAGTGCTTTTTGTTGGTGAGATGATTTCCCCAGCATCGAACCATCTTATCTCGCTCAGCCCTAAGATGTCTATTTTATACCGTGCGAATTCGCGTTCTAATTGGAGGAATATGGCGTTATAAGGCCCTTCCTTGAGTGAGTCCAGGAGGGTCTTAACGGTCCAGAATCCGATCGTTGTCCGTGTTCGATAGCCAAAGGTCGTCATCAAATTATCCGTCCGTATCCGAGGCGTTGGTTTCCGTTTCGGAGCAAGATTTGTTTTTACGGTTGCGGCTCGCTGGGCCACAGACCAACCGACACTTATCCTGTTTTTTGGCGCAGGAAGCTCGCCATTCATCCTCTCCCGTTAGCAATTTCCGAAGAAATCCCCAGATGGCACCACGAGGAGTTGGAAGTAGGGCTTGCTAACAGAGCTGCTAGGTTTTCGGCTGCAGTGGCTCTTTCTCGTTACTTAGCGGGAGATGCTGCCCCTACGAGGCCTTTGTTAGTCGTTTGCAAACGGCAAACCCATCTTAAAATCGTTCCGCTCATTGAGATTAAATTTAACATTTGCATAGAATTTTCGCTCTGTTGAAGATCTTGCTGTTTTTATGAGGGGGTATCTTTCATTTTCATCGGTGACTTGTATAATTTCGTATAACGACTTGAGTAGCATTTCCTTTGGCCAGGTTAAGCGAAATACCAACATTCGCGGCTAGTTTTATTAAATCTTGTAGCAGAGGGACTTGCGCTGTGCAACGGATTTAGAAGCGCAACAGCAGATTTAGGAGCCTAGAATTATCCATATCTATTACACGCACAAAATAATCCGAATTCATCTTTAGTGTGGAGACAAAGAGAGTTCAATGCGGAATGAAGTTTCGTAAGTTTTTGGGAAATTGTTAATTTTCGGGTTTTTCTTGGACGTTTATTTATTTGCATATCTATTACGTAAATTGAAAATCATGATGAACACTTTGAAACTGTAGTAAACTATAAAGCACTGTACAAATGGCAAAGGAATTATCATAAACTCCATAGCACATTACTACGTGGGCACGTGTAAATCGAAAACTTTCAGTTCTACATCGGACAGGAATGCCAGTATATTAAATTGAGTGTATCTAAAGCTCTAACAAATAAAGAAAAACAACTTACTACATACAAAACTTTACCTATATAGATCACATTGTAGTATAAATATTGTAGGTAGGTAAAGTTTGAGTAGACCTTCATATTTCCATTTCGTCTTGTGTTTGTTTGAGGTTTTACTAAAATCGAATTATATTTATGTTATAAACTAAACATAAAGAATTTCAATAACACCAACAAGGCGTAATCCTTGAAAAAATATTTAAAACATTCTGATACTTTCCGCCGTTAGACAAAAAAAAAATAAACGCTCACTCTCTGTCTGTCTGTTTCAATCTTTGCGAAAGTTTTTGCCTCGTCTATGCACCCATTTCGAGGAAGAAACTTTTTCGTTATTCTTCGAGAAAATAGAAAGATGAGTTCCTTCCGCTAGTTGAAAATGTCGTGGGAAATGTGCTTTACTCTGTGTGCGGGTTTGAAATGTAAAAATGTTTCTGATTCAAAGGAGATCCCTCTTTGGGTGAAAACAGATTTTTATGGAGTTTCTCCTCCATCGTCGATGGTATAAGTTATTTCTTTCGTTTGTTGACAGCTATACAAATAATGTTAGTTTGTTTTCTTCGCCCTAGCATTCCTTGTTTAATGAGTGTGATTTCAGTTCCTTTTTGTCTGTTTCTATTTGCAGAATCGTTAAGCTCGTACTCAACAACGATGACGACGACATCAACGACAACATTGTCGCCAGCAAGTATCCTGCCATATTTCGACTTTGATTACCCGCGAAATGTCACCGTGACAGTGGGACAGACAGGCTTCTTGTACTGTCGAGTGGAACAACTAGGAGACAAAGATGTGAGTTTTGCTTTCCTTTATATACTTAAATGTTGATTTTATTCTATATGCTCAAGATGATGTCTTAGTTTGCTTATTGCATGTTTCATGAGTACCTATACATTGCTGCAGACAGACACTCTTCATGGGTCGCAAGCCTGTGAAGGGTAATTAAGGTTTCTTGGAAGAAGCAGATTCATCCCTACAGCTCTAAAAAATGTTATGCAATCCCTAAAGAACGAACAACTTTCATGGATTTTTACTTTTCTATAAGGAACAAATAAAAACACATTTTTATCCTATTGAGAAGCAAATGAATTGTAAGCGAATGCAAATCCTGTGACGAGGTTATTGTTTGATATGGCGGCATCCTTTGCGGCTAGAGCACACCCTTACCCGGCCAATCGAACAAATATTCCCACTCCATTCAGCATGGTTTGCCTTAAATAAACCATACCCATGAACAATGGTTATACACAAATCGAGAAATAAGCAAATAGCCTGCAGGATGCTTGTAAAACCTGCGTTCCTTCTTTATTCAAGATTCATTGGATTCAAGGGACTAAAAGAAAAAAAAAATATAGTGGAAGGGAATGAAAAACGCAAATGCAAACAAATGGAATAGAGTGAATAGACTAAAGTCCTTTAGGAAACATTAATGGCTAGTCATGGACACGCTTTGAATAAACACATTCCGCGGCAATGGAATGTATGTTTGCATGTATGTATGTTTTTGGATTGCATTCCATTCAAAGGATTATATAGAAATAGATTTTCTCTATGAGTTCTATGGGCTTCGATGTAAGATATGTAAGTGGAAGAGAGAAAAACAAACTTTAATTCTATTTTCAATGAATTCCTATTAAATGTAAATTCTTGCAACATTTTTCTGCTTGAAAAGTGTACACTAGATAATACTTTGTCACTGTTTGTATATATTTAATTAATAGATTGTTATTATTAAGTGTGTGTGTTTAAATGTGTACATATGTATACTAGTGAGTTCAAATATAAGTGCAATTTATGGCTCAAAAAGCTTATTAAATGTTATACATAGGCAATTCTAGGACGGAATTAATCATACATCTCTACTCACTTCTATAGAAATCTACACGTCATTCCAAGCCAGCATTCGACTGCAGTGCATACATTTTAACACCAGCTCTTGACGGTTTTTAAATGAATGTTAATAATATAACAATTATTCAACACAAACAAATTAAATTAATAACAGATATTCAAAAACTAGATAGGGATTTACGGAATTAACGAGTCTAGAAAAGTGCCAATGATTAAAAAAAAAACGAGAGAAACCCAGTACATCAGAGGCGGCATCTCTGATGGCTTGTTGGCAACGCTGCCACTGGTCTATTTGCTGCTGGCGGCATAGGACTTAGATTAAGATTAGAAGAAACTCGATCGGCAAAAGTTCTGGCGGTCTCTTGCGATTGTAGCTTTTCGACGTCAGATTTTCTCACAGCATTTCGTTGACTTCGCTCCGTTGTGGATATCCGCATCCGTACCTTGGCTACAACTAAGTAGTGATCCGAGTCCACGTTGGCTCCTCGGAAAGTCCGGACACCCAGAATACTGGAAGAGTGCCTTGTGTCGATCGCAATGTGATCGATTTGGTTGACAGTTTTTCGATCAAAGGAGAGCCATGTTCCTTTGTGAATGTCGAGACGTGGGAACCGCGTACTCGCTACGACAAAGTTTCGCCCCGCTGCAAAGTCGATTAGCCTGAGTCCGTTGTCGGATGTGATGTCGTGCAGACTGTGCTTTCCGACCACGCTACTAAAGACGTCCTCTCTTCCTAGCTTTGCGTTGAAATCACCTAGGATAATTTTAACGTCGTGGCTAGGGCATTGCTCATACGTCTTGTCCAAGAGCTGGTAGAAGTCATCCTTTGTCGCATCGTCCTTCTCCTCATGAGGGGCGTGAACGGATATTAGGCTTATGTTGGCAAATTTAGCCTTGATACGGATAGTCATAAGGCGCTCGTTCACATACCCGAAACTCAAGATTTCTTGCCTAAGTCTGCCTCCAATGACAAATCCGCACCCGAATAGATGCTGTCCTTTTTGTTTGTAGCAATCGCCGTAGTAGATGTCGCACTTTTTCATACTCCTTTTGCCGGCCCATCCCATCGCACTTCTTGGATGGCGGTAATGTCTGCTTTGAGACACTCTAGGGCCTACGCAAGTTGTTCGGCTGCACGTGGTTTGTAGAGGGACCTAACATTCCACGTGCAGATACGAAGATCATTGTCCTTTTTACGTTTGCTTGGGTCGTCAATAGTAAATTCATCCGTATCCGAGGCTGTTGGTTGCCTCGTAACCGAAGGTTTTTTACGTGGTAGGGTAGTTAATCCGACGGCACAACCCCCAACATGGAACACCAGATCCTTTTTTAGCAACCCCTTAGACGAGGGCCGGGTACACCGATGTCAGTAACCCACTTTGGGGATATGAGCGCTGCCGTTGGCCCATTAAGGGCTCATCCGCCACCATCTCTTTTTCGATACCCTGACGTAGTATTGAAAATCCTTACAGACCTCAGCTTCAAATATGTCGAAGTAGCTCCAGTAAGGTATCCGCTGGTCTGTAGACGTCACGGTTGATTCCATTTGGAGAATTCATCCGCCGTACGTTCTCCTTCTGAGAACCTCTTGCTAGATTTTTGAGACGCATATTTCAGCCAATCAGGTCAACAAGAGATTGTCTCGTCCGGTTAAACATATGCGCGCTGAAGTTCACCCAGATGTGCTTACGCAGGTCCGAGTCTTCAGCTACACATATATCGTCAGACTCAGCATACGCTCATCGTTAGTTCACTATCAGATAGCTATCCAGCGGGCACCATGGGGAGGTGATGATGCGATTTTGTCCACAATTAATGTCAAAAAGAGCGGTCATAATGATAGCTCACTTTGACAGTTGTAGATGGTGCCACTTAAGCCTAGCATATTGAGATGGTTGCCAAGGGTATAATAGCACGTTTTCCACAAGAACAACAGTCCCAGACTCTCGACTGGTTTGGAGCCATTCGTAAAAATTCGATAAAAATTCCTTCCTCATTCAGATTCCAGCTGGAGTCAGTAGTGTGTACAGACTGGAGTCGTAGGAAGGTCAACCTCATCTCGTCCTTGTGCATCAGATGCAAGCAATTTCTTGGAGTTTTCTAAATTAGACAGTAAATATTTACGTGAGAGCCTAGGTATTTCCCCAAACAACCGCTGCATATGCGAGGGAAGATCTTATCGTGTTCATACTACATATACAACAAGTTTTTTAAATATATGTTCTTGACAGGGTAATTCCAAGATGTAATGTTTGATTGGAAAGCTGAATTACGACGGATTCAATAAGGAGCTATTTATTCTGTTGCCAAGCCATTTAGAGGTCAGGGAGTGGCAATGGTGCAGTCGGTACTGTGCGTGCTTATTAACTGAAATGTGCAGATTGAAGTCCCAGTGGGCAACAGCCACCAACCCGAGCAAAAATAACAAGCAAAATCGAAGTGTTTTCAACTACTGCGTCAAAAAACACGGTAGTGCAATGAACATTTCTTAAAAAAAAAAGAAAACAATCCGAATCAATGAACCGATTTTGCTAAATTTGTCCTCGTCGTCTTGACGTATGTACAATACATATGTATTTTACTCGTACCTGTGCATGCATATGTTTTTGTGCTGCACCTTCAGGACGTGTGAAGAAACACGAAATCTGATGCAAGCATAAACAAATCCATAACGTGTTGTGAGCAAGGGTAGGGCCACGGAGGCAAGTTTATACAAATCCATAACGTGTTGTGAGCAAGGGTAGGGCCACGGAGGCAAGTTCTGTGCAGGTGAGGAGGGCGGCGGCATGCTTGCGGTTGCTCGGCTCAGCTCGTCGGACGGGGTGGTTCTTGCCAACCCCACCATACACCATCTACTCAACAAACAAAAAAATTATGCCAAGATAAAACTAAACCTAAGAGAAGTGAGAGCGAAACCCTAATCACACTTCGGGCGGACAAAAGAAAAAAGATAGGAAAGAAGAAAGAAAACCATGTCCAAGAACTTATGCCTATACCCGAGAGAAAGTGCGAAAAAGAAAGCGCGAACTAAACCTAACTAGCCTAGACTAAACCTAAATTAACCTAAAACTTAAAATAAATCCTAAAACTACCCCTAAACTACCTTAAAACTACCCTAACTTACCCTAACACGCAACTCTTCTTTTCCACAGTCTCCCTCAGATATAGGTTCGTCAATAACCCGTGGTATGCCAGATGTTAATGGCAAAGGTTGGCCAGCCCACCCTTAACGTCTTGCGACGCAAACCAATTGCTATCTCTCTGGCCCGATTTCTGTGAGAGATAGCCCCTCAAAGTACCTCCCGATCAAGTTAGTTTGTTTTTGTTTGTAGTTTGTAGGTAAGTTCATGTCGTCAGCATTCGTTATTGTCCCGTCATGTCATTGCCCGTCCATAGAAGGACGGCAGGACCCGTCACCCACATATCACTAGCAAAGAGGAAACTTTAGCCGCGCATATCTCTACAATTGCTTAAACTCACTGAATTTAACTTCACCATTTTATTATATGCGTATAAACTTAAGTAAAATCTAAAAAAACTAAAAACTAACTCCCTTTCTGCTCTTAAGACTATAATTATAAAAAAATCAAAATAAACTTAAGGTTAACTTAAACTACTCACGGTTTTTGGGAATCCCCCGTGGCCCTACCCTTGCTCACAACAATGTACAAGTGCATGTACAACATAAGTTCACCCCATATTTTTTCTAAATAATGAATTTAACTGGAATTCTTCCAAAGATTAATTTATTAATAATCCTATTGTTAACAGGATCAATACTATTTTTGCTTGAGTTCTAAACTGAATGATATTTTTTTCCATATGCATCCGAATGATTAGACAATATCAATGAACGCTCTAAAGACATCGCGAGGCAGGCCTATAAACGCCTGGATCACATAAATGCAACGACACCAGCATTTCATTGGCCTCAGTAACCAGGTGATGTCGTTATTTTATGAGGCCAAAAAGGCGAACCCCACACACGGATCAGTAGAAATGCGGTGAAGTGGGAGGGGATCCATTGTTTTCGGATCATTACCTCGCCGAAATAGGAAGAAGAATGCATCCAAATAATTCCCGGTGTCTGCTAGTTTTCACCTCACTTTTATTCACCACGTACAGAATATTGGAATGGAACCCTCTAACTCAGGATGGCAGAAGACCTGGCGGTCCGAGGAGAACATGGCGCAGAACAGTCGAGAAGGAGGCACGGCAGTTAGGGAAAAGTTGGGAAGAACTCAAACACATTGCCAGAAACTATACACGATGGCGCGTAGGCGTAGTAGAGGCCCTAGAACCCACAAGGGGATACAGGACATAAGTAAAAAAGTACAGAATATTTAACAGCTTCGAAGGTCTTCTAACAATTTTCGAGAAATGCTACTGCCAATAAAGAAATAGCTCAAGGACTGATTCTATACTCCGTTTATGGCTAAGAGAATGTCGCGTATTTCAGTTAACCATCAAATCAACACTAGCAGTTAACCTCAGAAATTATGCCAAAAACGACGATATTTTTTTTCTTCCAGTACACTGGAAATTTAGGTCACACCACAGATAGAAACAAACAGCAATAAAAGTTGTTTCACCGATTTTTCCTCTCCTTATTACTGAGTTCGCTCTAATTCCAAACGAAAGAAAACACAACTTGTTCGTAAAGGGAAAACAAGTTGCCTTCGAAGCATAACTTCTGTGACCCCTATAAATCCATATCCCACAATAAAATTGACAGTTACAACGACCGGAAACGACATGGGCCGACCATTTACGATATACCATACATACATACACGTCGTCCACATATTTAGTAATAGCCAGGCCACTTTGGCCCGCACAAACATCAATCATGTTTTAGTTTTTTTTTTTTCGGAAATTTATTGACTCCACTTCGTGACTCGGAACTTGAGCAACATGTGAGGATTTTTCGTTGTATAGAGGGTGTGAGATCTGCCTCTCACTCTTCTAGGAAAACCGCAAGGCCATTAAACTTGCTCCAACCAAAAAAGTGTATCCTGAAAGAGGAGTGCGTTAGCTTGAACTTTCAACTGGAATATTAAGTAATTTACCCAGCGACATGATTAATGGCTTTGTTAAATGACGGAATTTATCAAACAGACCACAGGGTGTTCCGACCGTGAGTTTCACCTGGCACCATCCGTGGCACAACAATGCCGATTGAAAAATGTTGAAATTTTTTTTTCATCACCGCCACCGGAGGGGGTTGACAGATGTAGCCAGCATTATGCTAGACTTTTTGGCGGTGCTTTTTGGTCTTATCGATCCAAGAGGCAGTAGGCAGAAGGCGGGAGCATCTCTTTAGTCCACAAATTGAAATATCAGAGACTGATGTGCTTTGAAGTTTCCCGCTTAAGTGTATTTCTAATGCTGTGGGTGAGGAATGAGGGATGGAAATATATGTAAATTCGTCATTTGGGTCAAAACGAAGGGAGAAGACTGCCTTTGTCGACGCTTAATCACAGTTTTTGAAGACAAACGCTCTTTTTATGCAAAGGAAACCATCAAATTGATGATGGTGAATCTCCCGTGGGGGTAATGAATTTTGTTTTTTGACTTATGCCTGGCCTTGAACAAGATTTTGATAAACTTTGAGGCTGTGACGTCTGGAGAAACATAATAATGAGTTGAGAGAGATGGGATGTATACAGCTGTCGAAATTCGTAGTTAATGGTTTTCTCAGTTGGAAAATGCCCTTGTTTTGACGAAATAAAAGGTGTGGTAGTATTCGGCTAAGGCTTGGCTTCACCTTGATTTCTTTCTTAAACGAAAGCTGAATACAAAATAAGTTTGATGGATGACTTTGTTCGCGTTTATCTTAGATAGGCTTACCGACTCAACGAATATTTTGGTTCGTGATAAACGATGGAGTTTTTTTGAAAGTGGAACTTTAATATATCTTGCAACGACTTATAGGAGTATTCGGTGGCACCGTTCCAATTTCAGACGAAGCAATATTCAATTTAAGCACATTTGGACTCACAAACTGGCCTTAAACATGCTAAGAAATTCATAAATTTCATAAATTCATAATGAGTAATGCCCAAATATAGAGCCAAGATCTTAACTGACTTTCTTTCTGGTCATTACATACATATATATTTGATGCAACAGCCCATAAAGTGCCTAGGTCTAGCTTCTCGCAACCGCTTTTGTTATGTGGGTTATATTTTGAATGCACCTACAGTTCTCGTGCCGTATCCAAAGGGCGATTTCTATTTTGTTTTTGAAATGTTTTCGCATGAAAACAATACTGTTGAATGTTTGTCACTTTCTAATAGTTAATTTAAAAAAAAAATTGTGGTGAGTTGGGTAGAAAGTTATCTTAAAATTCGACATTCTGGTTGCAAAAATCTCATGTTTATCATTTTATCATTCCCATCTGTGTTTACCAATATCTTTTATTTAGAGCATGGCACATGCCAAATAATAAGCTAATCATACATAGGTGGATACATCTAAACTCTTGCGGTACTGCTAAGCTTCTTTGGCCAGTTCTAGATTTCTGTAGAAATGAAGTCTTGCTGCCACACAGCAGAGACCGCAAATCTAAACTCACTAATAGTATCACAGGGCATTGGGTCCTGGGCTCTCAGAAATTGGGCATAATTACCAATTACTTTTGCAGAATCTACAGAGATGAAGAAGAATAAGAAACCATCGTTGACTTCTTTTTCAATTTCAATTTCAATTTATTCAGTACTTTATGAGTGGAACACTTAGCAAATTAAACACGTTTAAGGATATTTAACTTAACAAAATGAAATATTATTATATATAAAAAGAATGCTCAAGGCTTTAGGTAAAGAGGGAGTTCAATGGCTCTCGCGTGTCATTAAAGTGGCCTGGGAATGCGGTGAAACACCTGGTGATTGGCAAATGGGGGTGATAGTTCCTCTTTTTAAAAAAGGACATTGCGCCAACTATAGGGGTATATCTCCTTAAGGTCTCCCTGGAAAAGTCTTCGCTAAGGTGCTAGAAACGCGTTCCAGAGCTGTGGTTCAGGACAGTTTGGGGGATGAGCAGTGCGGTTTTCGTCCCTGTAGAAGTACAACCGACCAGTTGTTCACTCTCAGAATGCTCCTTGAGAAGGCCTGGGGTGCGTTTTGTCACCTCTCCTCTTCATTGTATATATGGATTGGATGTTACAGCGCAGCCGTGGTGGGGAATGTTTCAAAGTGGGAGACCTAAGGATTAGTCATCTGCTCTTTGCGGATGATTTGGTCATCCTTGGGTCCTCTCAAACCGAACTTCAGCGCGCACTCGAAAGGTTTGTAGCCGTTTGTGATGATGCTGGAATGAAGATCAACGTGAACAAATCGGAAGTAATGGTCGTTTCCAAAAAACCCATTCAGTGCACTCTGCATGTTAGTGGAGTCCCACTGAAGCAGGCGGAGAAGTTTAAGTACCTCGGGGTTATTCACGAGTGATGGGAGGAGCAATGCCGAGTTATCCTGTAGAATTGGTCAGGCTGTATCAATTTTGGGAGAACTTGGCCAATCTGTTATAAGGAAGGCCGAACTTAGTGTTCAAGCTAAGCTATCGGTTTTTATCTCGGTGTATGTTCCAACTCTCACCTATGGTCATGAAATTTGGGTAGTGACCGAAAGAATAAGATCGCGGATACAAGCTGCCGAAATGAGGTTCCTTCGCCGTGTTGTTGGAATAACTCGTAGGGATCGAGTGCGCAACACCAGAGTACGCGAGGCGCTCAACGTTGTGCAGCTACTTCTCCGAACGGAACGATCTATGCTTCGATGGTTTGGTCACGTAGTGCGTATGCCCCCAGACCGGCTTCCAAGACGCGCCATGGTTGCCATGCCATCAGGTAGGCGACTTCGCGGAAGGCCTAGAAATAGATGGTTGGATCAAGTCCGACATCTCTCCTGGAGCCGCTTAGGGATTCCCCCTGATGAATTGGAGTCAGTGGCGGAGGATCGAGAAGAATGGAGAGTCTACCTGAGCATCCTACCCCCGCGACCCTCATGAAGGATTAGCGGGCCATAGAAAATGAATGAATGAATAAAAAGGAAGGAAACAGAATATTTAAGCAGAAAAGAATAGTGCTGCGTTAATTGCTGCAATGCAAAATTGTCAAAAATAGCAAATTTAAAGCTTGTAAGGTTGTGATTAGAATATCTCCTGATGTGAGTAGGCAATGCATTCCATAATCTAGTGGCGTGAACAAAGAAAAGGCGAGAAGAGTTAAGGTATGTATACTCTTGTGAAATAAATCTAAATGTTTGGCTGGATCTAGGAAATTGCAATCTATTGAATAAATAGGGCAGTGATCTTGTACGAATAATGTTGAACAGAAATATACAACACCTCGCGTTGAGAAATTGTTGCATGGAATAACTGAGAACTAATTTACTATATTCAGATATATGAGCGTGTCTAGGTAACCCAAAAATATATCTAACTGTATCATTGATGAATTCAATTAATTACTGGGAAGTCTCAAAGACTTCAATGAAATTAGTGTGAAGTCTTAAAGAAATAGTAAAGTCTTAAAGACTTCAATTGAATGCCGATTACTTTAAGTGAATGCAAGTGATTTCAATGTGACTTCAGAGAATGCGGTGCAGTCACAAAGATTTTATTCCAGTGACTTCAAATCTCTGATTGGTTCAAATGATTGCCACAACCAAAGACTTCTCAAAATGAATGGTGATTTAATTTTTGAAGTTCAAGTCTAAAAGAGAAGTCAGTTAAATAAATTCTTAAACGTGAAGTATTTGGTGTAAATTCACGGAATGCATTACTAAAAGATTGCATTCTTTTACAACTCTGCCAGAAACCTGCCTATTCTGTTCATATCGTGCTTGACGAAATTTAATGTCACCACCGATGTAACCGCCATAATGATTTAGTTTAGAGCTACTCATTTTATCAGCTACCGATAATCTTTTCCACTGTTTTTTTTTACTCCTATCAGGTTCGGATCTTCATGCGCTGAACTCAAATCTGCAAACAAGTTTTGATTTCAAAAAGTTTCAAAACAATGTACGTTTATCGTTTTTAAAGTTTAATAACAGTATAATTTTTATTTTTGTTTTCTTTTATAAAAAAAGCTCCTATTTTTGTTTTATTGTTTAATAAAGAACTTTTTTTGTTTTAAATCAATCATTACAATTTCGATACAATTTTTTTTCGATTTTCAATACATTGTTGAAATGCCTTTTTTCATCCCTGTCTAATCTATAATACGTCTTTAAAAAAAATCAGCTCGGTGACCTAAGCGTCAATATAGGGATCCCTCATCTCCCAATATTTCAGATACATATATAGATCATGCAAAGCAAAGATAACATAGATATGCTTGCCTACATCCACGTGTTGGTCACAGTTTAAAACAAACCCGAAGAATCCATCCACTTATATCTTGTTTACTTAAAAAAAAATGAAAAAAAAAATGTTCAACGCATATATTCATACGAAGGGGGACTTACAAAAGTTCGCTTAGTTGGTATCAATTTAGTAGTTTTTGAAGAAAAAAGGATACATTTCTGTAGCTTATAATCTAACAATATTTATTTCTAAATTTCAAAACAATATGTAAAAGTGGAGACGGGAAAGAGAAAAATTAGTGACGTAAGCTCGGCTGAAGTTCCACCGCCAACACAGGAAGAAATTCGTTTTGCCATTCTCTTCGGAGTTCGACGTCAACTCACGTCAGTCAAAATTCTGCACGAATGCCAAAATGCATACGGAATAAATGCTTCATCTCTTGTTACTTTTTCAAAGTGCTTTCGAAGATTCCAGACAAGTAATTTTTCTTTGGGGGACAAGTCTCGTGAAGGTCGGCCCAAGTCCTCGACCAACGAGACAAATGTAGCCCTGGTGAAGGCTAAAATTGACGAAGATGCCAGGATGACACAGGAGATGATAGCGGATGAACTGGGCTTTAATGACATAGCTGTGTCAGGAATTCTAGATTATCACTTAAAATATTCGAAGAAGTCAGCTCGATGGGTTCCAAAACTTTTGAATGGAGGGCAAAAAGAGGCTCGTGTTCGTTTTGCGCAATATTTCCTGGATAAGTTTGAAAATGGAGAGTCGAGCTGCTCCAATAAGATCGTTACATGTGACGAATCTTGGTTTTACAAACCGACCCGGAAAACAAACAGGAGTCCATGATATGGGGCCCAGAAGGTGCAAATCCTCTAGTAAAGCCCAAACAACAAAAGTCAGCGAAAAAAGTTATGATGTCGATGTACTTCACCAGGGCGAAAATGGTCGCCGTTATCCCTCTTAAAACTGCTCAGACAGTCACTGCTAATTGGTATACTGAAACTTGCTAACCACAAGTTTTCCAAAATTTACTAGGACAACGACAAAAAGAGGAGCTGCGCCGCTACTTTTTGCACCACGACAATGCGCCTGCGCACACTGCTGAAAAACCAACTTTCTTGCGCTCTCGGGCATCAATGAAATTCGCCCAACACCTTATTCTCCTGATTTAGCGCCGTGTGACTTTTGGCTGTTTCCGAAAATAAAAAAAATAAAAAAATCTTCACATCTAATGAGGAGATTATTAATGCAGTCAATATATAAATCGAAAAGCTCCAAAAAGAGGATTTCGAAAGCTGGTTTGAAAGATGGATCTATCGACTGAAGAAATGTATTGAAATAAATGGGAATTATGCGGAGAAATTAAAAAAAGATGAAGATTAAATATCTAAAGTTAAAATAATTTTTTGTGTTTTATTATTCAATCAACTAAGTGAACTTTTGTTAGTCCCTACGTATATAGTTTCCATTCACAAAATTATTCTTTCAGACTTAGATGTATCTAAACTTTAAAGAGCACCCCATCAAATGTTCGTCTTGAGTGTATCTATGGGATTTTTAGTTTAACCAACAAACTTGTTGGGAGCTTATTGGATTTTCTTATAATTTAAAGCATACCTCTTGACCTACTTAGTCTCTCTTCATTTCCCAATTTCCAAGGAAGTTTAAGTTAATATTAATTCAACTGTCTCCACAGTTACGCCGGAGATTACATTCAATTGATCTTTACCTTTCGATTATAGACCTGTCAACAACAAACGTAAAATGCAAATAAATGGGAAAAGGAAAAAGTCAGTTCCTTGAAATTCCTTCCAAAATGAAAATATCAATTTATTCTCAAAAAGATGAGCATTTCTCCGGAGTCGATTAACATAAAAAAAGACAGGAAACAATTCGAGTTCCAAAATACCCACCAGCAGTAATCCGCCCTCTTGCTGTTGACTGTGCCATGTCGAACACTGATGCACTTCAAATGTCAATGAGAGAAGCCGCAACTTGATTACGATTATCCTGTTGCTGATGTTCTCGTTGTACATCCTGCGGCGGTTCCTGCTGCTGCTGGTGCTGGTGCTGGTAAGGGGACTGCTGTTGTTGATTGTTTATCCCAGTTGACGACATATCGTCACTCTCACTTGCAATAGGAAGCAAGGCACGGCGCCGGCCGTCATTTTCGCCATTATCCCCAACGTAGAGATTCAAGAAGACTGTACCCATTGCAACTTCCTCTTCTGCGATTGGCACATTCCGGTATGCATCCTGTAAGTGTGTTGACTCTGGTTTTCGCAATCTCCGGAATGAGTGTACAGTTTTTCGATTTTCCAGAATTAATTTGATTTCCCTCGCAGACTGCCACCATCTGCGGATGTAAATTTTCGGTTAGCTGAGGTGAAAGGCAGTTACTTTGGAAGTGAAATGTTAATTTTCGAATCCTTTGAATAGCTTGCTTTTACAGTAATTTAAATCTTTGAAAGGATTCGTAAGGGCAAAAGGGTGTTCGTTCAAAGGAGAAATCTTTGCTAATCTGAAATTACTTTGAAGAAGGAGTAAAATAGGTACAACGTATGGGAAAAGATTAGAAATTTGAACTTACTAAACTTAAATTCAAGCTTAAGGAACTCAGGTATAGAATTTGTCGGCCAATGAAAGACATTAGCCGTGTTTTTTTTTAAACCTAGCCAGCCAGTAGTAGCTAGTAAAGTCAAATTTTACACATAAAACAAATACAAGCACCGGCTGGCTACTACTCTTAATTTAATCCCCAGCCAAAACTGACTAGCTGGGAATTTTGTGCTACCTAATTTCAGGCGGCGCAAAAACGAAGGTTTTTAGTTATTTGTTGTTGCTGCCACTGCGAAGTTGCTTGGTTCCCAGAGATATGTTCGTATAAAATCGGCTGGCTTTAGCTGGCTGGCAAATCGTTTAAATGGATGACTGGCTGGCTAGGTTTCAAAAAAGCACTACTATTGTCTTGAGTTCTTAAGTTTTTGTTTGTATGTATGTGTTATTAAAAAAGTTCTGTCAGTTATCTAAAAACACGAGTAAGTATCGAATAATTGGATCTCGCATGTCTGCCTGTCTGTACCTCGCTACTACTTCAAACTTTATATCTGTGGTCTCTGAACTTCAAGGAAAAAACAGAATTTTTATTCAAATACGGTCAAGTGACCTGGAAAATATGCTTATATCACCTAGTCAACCTAGGAATTCCTTGGTTCTGAAGTGGATGCACACAAGAAAAAATTTAAATACAATTTCCGTACACTCAACTAAAACACAAGTTTGAAGAACGGAACAAAGCACACTCAAATTGTTAGTAGCACAGCATTTTATGAATGTCCTTCATATCGACAAATTGTAGCAATAGCACTCATCCTCATGGTAAATGCAGAACTAATACTTTAAGTACCTTAAAGGCTTCCGATGATGTACATGTGCATATTAACAAGCTCATAATGTCTGCAATGTTCCCCCAAATCAAATTTTGTGCATGTCACAAAATGCAAATGCTTGTGACATATTCAGAATATTCTTCGCAACAACATATAGCGAGTCAGGATATTGTACCACCTAAAATACATTAAAATTCTTCTATTCTCACCACATTTCTAGTTATAGCCCATCAAAGTGGGTGACCTCTTATTTGGAGGTGTAACCACTTTAAATGCTATAACTTCTAAACTATTATAGGTACAAAAATAGTTTTATACATTTTGGAAAGACAATTAAGTAGCGCATTCAAACACATTGGATACAGCTGTGCAGCTACAGAAAAGTTATGGCTCCTTAAACCCAAAAAAGGGTCTCTGAGAAAGTCAAGTGATCAACGTTGACTGAGACAGTGAAGAAAAGGAAACAAAAAAGGGTGTCTGAGAAAATCGAGTGGACAAAGAAAAAGGCGAGGCTTTTCTTTTCGTGATAAAAAATTACACATCATCAACGGAGCTGAGGGTGAAGAGTGCAGAGCACAAAATATGTGGGGTTCCTTACAGCGAACTTGCTTAAAGAAGACCAAAAGGCCATCACCAATACGTCAAAGGAAAATGGTGGTGAAGTGGTGAAAATGAAGAAATGGGAAAGGACAAGAAAGCGGCTTTTAAAGCTTGGTTAAAGTCCCCCTCCAATATCAGAGACGAAAACGCCCGCCTAGAAGTGGAATATAGATGTTGGAAGAGACAAGCGAAGAAAATGTGCTCCCAGCTCTTAGCAGAGAGTTCGGAGGGCCTGAATCGGGAAGCTGAAGGAAATATTTTCCTGGCTGTTGATAGAAACCGGGCTATTCAGTAGCCGCGACGGCACAATATGAACAAGAGCACAACCATCTTCAAAACAGCCGGCCAAAAAAGGAGGAGTGCTAAGGAGAATCGTTGGACAAAGTTCATTAACGATACTCAGGACCACATTCTTATGAATGATGAAGAAGTAGGGGTGGCGACAGTATTAAGAAGGACTTTTGTATTAACAGTTTCTCCGGTTAAACTTTCCAAGAGCCACCCCTAACTATGAAGAAGTATTCAACATTACAGTCTAAGAAGCGGGTATATGTGGGTCAGAAAAAAAGAGGGGAGACATGGGGTTCCCATGGCTTATGATTCTCATCTCCAAACTTATGCGAGGTGATCTAATACCGAATCAATGAAGGTAAAGTTGCCTTCGCCCTGTATACAAAGCAAAGGGTGATACGCGAAACTGTGATAATTACCGTGCAAGCTGATGTCACACTCCATGAAGGTCGTTGAGCGGATATTAGGTGACCAACTATGAAAAATAATACGGCTTTCTGATGATCAGTGCGGAAAACATCGTAATGGAAAACATCGTGATTCCGTAAGGGATTTGCACATTGTATTGGTTGACTTTGAAAAAGCATTCGACATACAACCACGTGATCTGACATGGGTGGCGTTAAGACATTGAGGGATTCCAGAAACCTATGCACAGGTGATCATAGACATGAACGAAGGAGCAAAGACAAGAGTAAGATACCCCACTGGAGTCTTAAGTTCTTAGCCTTTTATTGTCCTTGACTATCTGCTTGAAGATAAAATGACGGACCACAAAGTACATTAGTTATTCTTTGCTGACGATAAAGCCATAATAATTAAATGAGGATCCTTTGTATGTCCCCGCAACGAATACTTGACATATGGGTGGACGTTTTGTAGGGAAATGGGCACTGCATTGGTGCAAAAAAGACTAAGTATTTGTGTTACTCGTTCGCTGATTTACTCAGACCTATTTCAGCCATTTATTTGAATGGAACAGTGCTTTCCAAGTGCGAAAAGTTCAAATATCGGGGATCTGTGATCAATGGTAAAGCAACCTGTGATGACGACATCAATCATCGCGTAATTGTAGGGTGAATGAAGTGGTGGAAAAACTCCATTATCTTTTGTGACCAAAAAATATCCTCTAAGCTGGAAGGAATGCTTTACACTGCAGTTCTGCGTTCGGCGCTCAAACACGGTTCACAATGTTGTACAATGTACAACAAGTAAGAGAGTAAATTAAAGGTAGCTGAAATGAGGATGCTTCGCATGACAGCAGGAGTGACAAAGCTTGATCGAATAAGAAGTTCAAAGATGGGTGGAAGGCTTCACGTCAAAGAAACTATTTCACGAAAAATAGAGATCGACCTGCTTAGCAGGTAATTGTCATGTTCAAAGAAGAGATCATTTGAACCCCGTCAAAGTATCAAATGAATAAATGTTCCACAGATATTGCAAAATAAAGGTAGGCATAAAAAAACAAGTGTAACAACTTCAGCATTTGGTTTCCAAAATCGAGAATCCTGCCGAGTTCAAACAGGCGAACCTCGCAGGCGGATCAGTAGAAATACACGAAGTGGGAGGGTTATGTTTTGATCCCTTAAGTTCCGACCATATCCTCGCTGAATATAGAAAGAAGAAGGAATATAAACTTAAGTATAGTACTTCCGATTGAGTCTATATCTATGTACTAAACGATTGTCGGATATGCAAAGGTACCATCGTACAGCATTTCTTACATTCAAAGTCTGACTCCATCTGCATTTGACTTTTTAACAACTGAGATTGCAATTTTGGAACCGCAAGCCACAATTAAGTGACAGCCATAACGTTACTCGTATTGATTGTAAATGTTTGAGTTCATGTGAAGACGCAGTCAAGAGAAGATGCAGAAAATTACATATGTATGTACGTCGGACTAATTTCATAGTAGGTACCTTCAACATGAATGCCACGCACTCATGTACATGGCCTGCCATCAATCGAATTTCCGGTTAAATTGTGCCCGACTGACTTTGACTGCTTCAAGATTTGTTATAATTCATTATTACGTTTTGTGTTTAACCCAGTCATCACTAGGTCATCACCACATCCTGGCATGAACCAGAAGGA
This sequence comes from Brachypalpus laphriformis, assembly GCA_945910035.1. Lineage (NCBI taxonomy): Eukaryota > Metazoa > Arthropoda > Insecta > Diptera > Syrphidae > Brachypalpus > Brachypalpus laphriformis. Next base: position 263,912,305 of record OX246753.1, on the reverse strand, counting down.
AGATGAAATACACATTCGACATTCTAATTTCCCTTTTGCATTAAAATCAATCGTGTGGGCGTTCAAAGAAGGATTTCTCATACTACACTAGTACTGTAATTGCATTGAATGTCAGGTTAGTTGATAATGATGTCTTGAACTGATGAAATGCTGATTGAATTACTCTCAGATTGGGTGGACGAGAATAGCTGCATGTACGAACAGAGATATAAAGAAACCAACTTTGATTGAATCGAATGAATAGGAATGGGAGTTCGATGAAAGATGATATTACCTGAGTAAATAATTCCAAAACAACTTACCTATACCATGGTGATAGTTGCCCTCTCACAATCATGTAGACATTGATGAAGTACACAGTGAACTGGAAAATAAATAGGAAAAAGGAATCATACTGTGTACAGTGAAAATCCGAATAACTGATAGACATAGTTATGCAGAGCATATGCTTCAAGCTTGGTCCTTATCTCTATACATAAAATTCAGTGCACCTATATACGAGTATGTATGTGTATTATTAAAGTACTTTAGTACTAAAAAAAAAACTGTTCTCTCATAGACTTAGCTCCAGGCGCCTGCCTTACAGTTGTTATTTCTTTTTTGTTTGTTAGGCGCAGCAACGCACGTCGCGTACCCGCTAGTCTTATTAATAAAATAATTTAGATCGAAAACTTTTAAAGCAAATACAACTATAGATAAAAACTTTGTCACCGGCAATATGAAACACAAATGACTGTATACTCGTAGGTATATATATTCAAAAATTCCAAACAAATTAAGCCCCAATAAATTGATTCACACAAGTGTGAAGAAGTCAATCTCTGTCAGACAGGTTATCTTCTTTTTTATAATTTGCGCGGACTCACGGCGTTATGAAAACAATTAAAATGTTAACACACAGTGTGGGCGTTAGAAAGGATAGAAAGAAAGAGAGAGAGAGAGAGAGTAAGGATTTGTGTAGTGGTTTTGAAATTCAGATGTTATGTTTTAGAAGAACTCTGGGGGTGGCGTCCAGATAACTGGGGAGATTTTCGTTACATTTCGTCTTGGCTTCTGATTCACAGAATTTCTTTCTCGACTACCAGGTGTCGACGCATATAAATCAAAAGAGCGAACAATTTTTCCAGCCATATGATCAACCTGCTGCCAGTGTTATGCCTTTGCAATAGTGTTCACATAAGATTTCGCAGTTCATCGGACTGACTCTTTATTTCACGTCAAATAAATAAATACTTACATTGGGATTTGAACCGTGAACCATTAGCGTAGCAATTGACGTCGTTACCGCTACACCATGGTCACCCTCAATCCTGCTGAAAGTGATTGTGAACTGTAATATGTTGTAATAATCTAAGTGGTCCTCCAGGTTGGGGGTTGTGCCGTCGGGTTAACTTCCCTACCACGTAAAAAACTTTCGGTTGCGAAGCAACCAACAGCCTCGGATACGGATGATTCCACTGCTGACGACCCAAGCAAACGTAAAAAGGACAATGATCTTCGTGTCTGCACATGGAACGTTAGGTCGCTCTACAAACCACGTGCAGCCGAACAACTTGCGGAGGCCCTAGAGTGTCTCAAAGCAGTCATTACCGCCATCCAAGAAGTGCGATGGGATGGGCCGGCAAAAGGAGTATGAAAAACTGCGACATCTACTACGGCGATTGCTACAGACAACAAGGACAGCGTCTATTCGGGAGCGGATTTGTCATTGGAGGCAGACTTAGGCAAGAAGTCTTGAGTTTCCGACATGTAAATGAGCGCCTTATGACTATCCGTATCAAGGCTAAATTTGCCAACATAAGCCTAATATGCGTTTACGCCCCTCATGAGGACAAGGATGACGCGACAAAGGATGACTTCTACCAGCTCTTGGACAAGAAATATGAGCAATGCCCTTGCCACGACGTTAAAATTATCCTAGGTGATTTTAACGCAGAGCTAGGAAGAGAGGACGTCTTTAGTAGCGTGGTCGGAAAGCACAGCCTGCACGACATCACATCCGAAAACGGACTCAGGCTAATCGACTTTGCAGCGGGGCGAAACTTTGCCGTAGCTTGTACGCGGTTCCCACGTCTCGACATTCACAAAGGAACATGGCCCTCCTTTGATCGAAAAACTGTCAACCAAGTCGTTCACATTGCGATCAACGCAAAGCACTCTTCCAGTATTCTGGGTGTCCGGACTTTCCGAGGAGCCAACGTGGACTCGGATCACTACCTAGTTGTAGCCAAGGTACGGATGCGGATATCCAGAACGGAGCGAAACCATCGAAATACTGTGAGGAAATTTGACGTCGGGCGGCTACAATCGCAAGAGACCGCCAAAACCTTGGTCGATCGAGTTTCTCTTAATCTTAATCTAAGTCCTATGCCGCCAGCAGCAAATGCGGAAGACCAATGGCAGCGTTGCCAACAAGCCATCAGAGATGCCGCCTCTGATGTACTGGGTTTCTCTCGGCCACCACAACGAAACCCCTGGTTTGATGAAGAATGCCGGCAAGCACATGCAGCAAAACAAGAGGCGTACAAAGCGGCGTTGCATAGAAGGACTAGAGCTGTTTACGAGCTCTACGTGCGCATGAGAAAAGAGGAACATCGACTTCTCAGAAAGAAGAAAAAGGAGCATGAGAAGTCCCCGATCGAGGAAATTGAGAGATTTTATTGCAGGAATAATGTTCGAAAATTTTACTACAAGGTAAAAAGAACATGCCAGGATTCCAAAGCCAGAACAGAAGCCTGCAGGGACGAAAACGGCAACATAGTAGTAGAATCGCAGTCGGTATTGAGGATATGGAAGGAACACTCCTGTGCACTGTTAAACGGCGATGATGACCAATATTCCGCTATCAGACAGAATGAGCCATTCAACAGTGACGATGGCAGTCAAGATTCCTGTCAACCCGATCAGAATAAAGTGAGGATAGCGATATCTAAACTCAAATCCAACAAAGCAACTGGAGCCGACGGCCTTGCCGCTGAACTTTTCAAGGCATGAGGAGATGAGTTGGTAAGGAGCATGCACCAGCTCATCTGTAAAATCTATTTGGACGAAAGTATGCCCGATAAATGGAACCTCAGCATCGTTTGCCCGATCCTGTAGAAAGGAGACCCTTTAAACTGCGCCAATTACAGAGGTATAAGTCTCCTTAACATCGCATATAAGATCCTGTCTGCCGTATTATATGAACGCCTAAAAGCGATCGTCAACAACCTGATAGGTCCTTATCAGTGCAGTTTCATGCCGGGAAAGTCCACCATTGACCAAATATTCACACTACGGCAGATCTTGGAAAAGACCCATGAATATAAAATCGATACACACCACCTCTTCATCGATTTCAAAGTTGCCTATGATAGCGTGTATAGAGACGAGGTATACAGAGCCATGTCGTTTGTGCAGAGTGACGATGGAGAACTCTCGCTGCTCCATCAAAGTCGGTAAGAACATCACCGCACCGTTCGATGTCAGGAAAGGTATTAGACAAGGTGACGCGCTATCATGCGATCTCTTTAACATACTCGTAGTACTTGAAAGAATTGTACGAAACTCACAAGCCCACACCGGAGGTACAATCTTTTACAAGTCTGTACAACTAATCGCTTATGCCGATGACATTGCCATAATCGGAAGAACTCAGCGGGCAGTCAATGGGGCATTTACAAGTATTGAGATCGAGGCAGCAAAGATGGGTCTAGCGGTCAATGAAAGCAAAACAAAATATATGCTGTCTACAAAAGGACACCCAACATCGGCGTCTTGGACAGAACGCCACAATAGACAGATATAATTTTGAGGTAGTAAAGGATTTTGTCTACCTATGCTCTATGGTGAACTCCGCAAATGACATCAGTAGGGAGATCACACGAAAAATTACTCTTGCCAATCGTTGTTTCTATGGGGTAAAACGGCAATTGAGTAGCAAAGCCCTATCCCGAACTACTAAGGTAACTCTCCATAAGACACTAATCATCCCAGTCCTGCTGTATGGCGCAGAGGCATGGGCTCTGACAAAACCGGATGAGGATGCCCATGGTCATTTCGAGAGAAAGGTTCTTCGAGCGATCTTTGGTCCCGTCTGCACAGACGGTGAGTGGGGGAGAAGGTACAATGCCGAACTGTACGGCCTGAAGAGTTCACATACAGCGACTAAGACGGTTGGGTCATTTGGAGCGGATGGAGCCCAACGTTCCCGCTAAGAAAGTCTTCGAATCCACCCCAGATGGACGACGCAGTAGAGGACGACCTCGCGGTAGGTGGCGCAAACAAGAGGAGGGGGACCTCAACCAACTTGGCGTGCGCAACTGGAGGCAGCTGGCTCGTAACCGCGCTGGCTGGATAGGTTTGTTGGTTGAGGCCCAGGTCCACCCCGGACAGTAGCGCCATCTAAGTAAGTAAGTAAGTGAGTAATAATCTAAGTTGGCTAAATACACTCTCTTCTTGTTCTCTAAATGATCTACCAGAGATAGATAGGATCGACGATTATCAGTTTGCTTCACGTAAACTATGATAAAATATCATCAGCTCGATAGCTACATATTTGTTTGCCTTCCTAGATTTTTTTAAGTGTATTAGGATGTGTTTTCCTTGGCTAACATAGATACGGATCTGTTGCCTTGTGGTTGTGGATTGAAATTTGTAGCCCTCCGAGTTAAAGCTAGTCGTTCAAATGCTCATATTATTAGATAGCGTGAATGGTGATGGGATGCGTTAAAATCATTTTTAACCTGAGACAGTAAAATCAAATCATACCTACTTGTATGTAGGGTTTGCGTTGAGTGCCAGATGAATTGTACCAGCGAGCAGCACTAGCGGGATAGCATTTTTTTCTAAAGTGTGCTTGACACAACATTTGATATACTAGAAATTCCTGGTACTCATAGTTTTCACGTCACAGATAGAAAATATTTAATTGTTACCTTCAACAAAGAAGAGTATAAAGACATATAATATAAAGACAATACTTGAAGCGTATCCTTAAATTTCTTAATTGCTTTCTTACAATTTCGGAAATCAACTCCTCTTACTCGTAACTGCGTGCATTTTTAGACAATTTAATCATGATTGACTTAAACGTCCATCAACCCGAGGTTAAGTTAACTTGTACTTACATGGGCGGTTTTAACAATTGTAGTAGGGAAGGTCGAGATGTTCTTAAAAAATGCAAGCATATATATATACCTTGCAAATCATTGTATCATGCTTCAGACTGAAATATCGGCGACAAGGGAAATATCTATCACACCTAACAAAATCAGCGATTGGGTAAGTAATATGATGCTCATTTACTCCAAGAACCACCCCTAGCTTGCCTGTTTGTTCTCAGCATTAATGCGGAATAATTAAACCTCATATAAGGTTTACTGAATGCTTAGTCACCGGGTTACGCTAGATTAGAGATGCTCTTAACCCTAGAAAGATAATCATATTTTTTATGACGTAAAAGATAATCATACGTCTCAGAGACGTATGGCACTTTTTTAATGTATTAATGGAAACCCATGAGCTTTTTATAAAATATTAATGTTTTATTTATTAATGAAATTCATATTAAGAGAAATGAAGTTATGGTTCAGTAAAAATAAAAATTAATTTAAACAATAAAAACAAGAAACTTAAACTCCATTGCCAAAGGATATTACATTTTTTTGCGCGCTATACGTCTGGCAGACGTAGATTATCTTTCTAGGGTTAAGGTTGTTTATGCTAAAGCCAGAGTGTCCTCACCGAATACTGTCCGGAGACTTTTACTTAAAAGTGCAAGGCTTCTTTCAAATAAATTTCTGCTAAAGTTGAAGAGAATAAAGAAGAACTATCGTTTATTTCCTTTGTATGATACTTATCCAGCCTCCAAAATTAAATTGCTCCACCTGACTGCTCAGCAACCCGACGAGCATTGACGTCAGGGTCATCGCTTACTTCGAAAGAGGTTCCGGCTTGTTAGCATAGAGATACATCCATTGATATCATAATGGACCTGGCTTAATTTAAGCGAGCCTGCGCACATGTGCGAATGCCAGCACAACCTTACCTAATCCTATTGATTGGCTCGTGACCATATTCATAAATTTATATTTTAACCCAAACGATTTCTTCCAAGCTATTTCTAAATTTATTTTTAGGGGTTTTAAGGAAGTATTGAAAGCGTGTGTGGTATGTTTTGGCTAAAATGACTTCCCTTAAACTTTTTTTCATAGATGCCACCATTATTTTGATTTTCTTTAGAAGCTATTTTGTGCCACTCCTCCAGAATAACCATCTTAAGCTCCTTTTTGTTGTATTATACTGCCACAGTTTTCGCTCCAATAAATCCCATAGGTGGTCAATTGAATTGAGATCGGGCGATTGAAGAGGGTGTGGAAAATTTGATTTGCAGTTATAGACCAATCAAGTTCGAATTAATTCGGAGTTACGTTTGGGGTCGTTATCTTGTATCAGTAGGAATCTGTCTCTATTCCAAATTTTTCGTCACTAGCTTTAAGATTAACTTTGATGATTGCAAATATTGAAATCTTTCCATTGTGCATTTAACAAATGCCAAATACCATGACATTTCTACCACCATATTTTATCGTTGGAGCTAAGTTTTCTTTGTTCATGGATGTGTTGGATTTTCGCCATACGTAACGTCGACTTTCGTGGACAAAAATTACTTGGTTCCAAAACTCGTCGGGTTTATTAATATAATCTTTGGCATATTCTAAACGCTTGAGTGTATTTGTCTTTATGAACAGTACAAATGTTTGATTGAATCAGTCACCTCGTTTACTCTTGTGCCTCCCACTACCTCCAGGTTTCACCTTGGTATGAAAGGTTCGATTGCATCATTCACCCTACCTAATGCATAGCAGTACCAAGAGTTCGATTGGATCAGTCACTCTAATACTCTTATGCACCTCTACACCTTCACGGACACCCATGGACACCAGCCAATATAATTTGCAAAACAATACAAAGGGTTCGATTGAATTAATGTCCCCAATATTTGTTTTTACACTCTACCTTCCCGGTCCACCTTGACTTTAGGATTCATTGAGTCAGTCACCCTACTTAGCCACTTCAGGCTCATCAGTTCTCAGCCATAACCATACTGAGAAAGGTAAAAGTTCCCGAGTACCCGGTGATTGCTCCTGTATAATCAACATGTGGTATCACAATGGACCTAAATGGTCTAAGTGTGTCCTGAATCTTGTCAGGACAGCCCCTTTACCTAACCTAACTTAACCTATGTAACAAATATCGAATGGTCTGAGGATTAACTGTTGGTCCACCAGATTCCTAGATGTTTGTACACAATTTGCGGTGCACCAATTTTCAACAATGTTTTAAAAATATGCGAGGTTTATTTCTAAATGAATTGATGTATGCGCAATTTTTTTATGCAGTGTACGTTTTAAAGAAAGAGGAGTGCGTACCGATTAGTGGGCAAGCTACTGAATATATTATATAATGTAAGGTAACTATCGTAATAACTTTCGAAATCCAGCGTATACCCTATAACTACATAATCCCACGGCAACTACCAAAATTTGAGAAAAAAAAACAAGGAAAACTCACAAATTAACGCCTAAGGGAGGTAAATGAATTTTTGTTTTACGAAGAGCTACAAAACTATACGACATCAATTTACGAAAATGTGTGAAATTCGTTTCAAATTTTGAACCTGGTAGTATCGGAATAAAAATGGATTTTCGTACCAGTAACGAATTTTGTATGTTTTCGCAAAGGTTCTAAAATTTACCAAACTCATTTTTTTACCACTAAAATAAGGTACGAAATTCATTGCATGTATTTTTCATCCCTGCTTACTATTTGATTTTCTTCTTGTACACCAAAAATCAGTGGATATTATAAAAGTTTCGAAAAGATTCAAGCCAATTTAATTATTAATCGATTAAAAAAAACTTACCGTAGTAAATAGAAAGAACAGCAACCAGCTTTTTGTCCAAATCCTTGTCATCGTAGGCGCAGCACTTTTATCCTGAACGACATAATACTGTATCCCAATAACTATAGTGCCAACAATACCAAAGGCCACCAGTGTCAGCAGAGAGAACATCTGGCAATCTTCCTGTAAAATTTTAAATTAAGTCCATTAAATTTTTTCCAAGATACCACTGCCTTCCGACGATGATGCCGTCGCAACTCCTACCCGCCCACAACACCACTTCCATAGATGACACCATTCAATGTATTTAATAAAATCTAATTAAGTTGTTAAGCACTTGTTCCCGCCGCTCTTGGCTTGCAGTTAGCGGTATACCCGTATAGCAGTTGCTATAGGACCAGCCGTGGCCCCAACCATTCAATTTAAATTTTCCCAATTAGTAGCTTCGTACGAATTTCTCATTTTCTCGGAAAAACGAGAAAACGAATTAAGCGCTTTGCCAGATCAGTGATGCATTTTATGTTTGTTGAAAACACACATATTTTATGGTTTTCTCCCAAATTCTGGGGCAAAAACAAACCCCAGTGCGGCATACAGGGCCGGGATATCCTGGCAGATGGAAATAAGTATGTAGCAATGTTTTTCTTTAATATTGAAAATATTAAAGCAATCTAATGAATTTATGAGAGGAAATCTTTAAGGGCGATTGGGTACACAAAAGTGCAAATGGAATTTTAGGGTTCGAGCTTAAAGAGGTTTTTGGGTGGTTAAAAAATGTATGGAGATACGTATACGAGTATATATGTTGGAGTAGGTAGCACAAAATATCTGCAAAATAAAGTAAAATAAAAAAGACGTGTTTTTGTCAGAAGCAATCTCCGGTCCCTTAACTTTTGCCCGATGCCTTACCGTTATCGGGTTATTTCTTAAAGCGCTGTTTACTTTTGTCTAAATACTTTTTTAATCCACTGTGAAGTGAAAAATCATTTCAAAATACATAATCAAAAATACATCAAGTGGCGTAATTCAAAGTAAAATAAAAATAAAATAAACATTTGGCGCAAGCAGCCCATGAGGGGGGTAGCTTCTCGCAATCAGTCATGTTGTGTGCGTTATGTAACTATATTTCGCACAAATGGAAGAGACCTATAGTTTTGTGCCATATGCGAATGGCAATTATTTATTTTTTTATTTTTTGAGAAGCTTCATATACTTTCTTTGTCAGTTGTTCGCGAGAGATGGGATCGTGAAAAAAACTTTTTGTGTGTTTTCTTGGATTCAAACATTGGACCTCACGCGCAGTGGTCCGACGCACTCACCAGTGCGCCACGGCGCCCAATGCTAACCGGTGGCTAGAACACTATAACTAGCTGCCAAAAGACGAGTTCCCACGAAATGCAATCACTCACATACGATCAACAGATGGGCCACTAATATATGTTAGTTAGTTAGTTATAAAACTTTATTTTCTCTAAAGGCTAAATTACAATAATTTAGTGTACTAAGATAAATAATAAAAAACAAAAATTGAACTAGAGAAAATTCGGTGACATTTCATATTCTTGAGCAAAAATAGTATTAAATGCCACATTATTGGCATAAGTTACAAGAACTAAATTCAGCGGGTGGGGTGACCCTTTAAAGTTAAGTTTATATACATTTATAATTCAATACAAAAATTCATTTAAACAAAGAAAAATAAAACACATTAAGTATCTGGAAGAACGGAACAATAAAAAATTTCAAATTTATGATTAAAATACGTTGAAAGAACAAAACACAAAAATATCAGAAGCTAACTAACAATAGATTCTATACTTTTAATATCATGGGCTAAGAGCCAATGTATAACGTGATTCATAAATCTGTTAATGGGACTAAGAGTCCTAAGCCAAAAGGGAAGTTTATTAAAGAGACGGCATGATGCAACAGTATAAAAATGTTTATAGGCCGTAGTCCGAAAGTTTGGAACAGCTACTAGATTCAAGTGGTTGCTACATATATTGTGACCTTCCAGAACTCTAGTATTCATGTTACCAGATCTATAAAAAAAATGACTTTAGGACTTTAAAGCAATACAACTGGTGGACAGGAAGAATTTTAAGTTCGAAGAATAATGAAAAACTCGGATGTAAGCGATTTTTCCCGTTCCACAATAGATTATCTTAATAAGCTTTGTTGAGTAGACCCTTCTCAAATAAAAGAAACTCCTAAGCGTTGCACGAAAATATTGCCTCAAGTTGTCTATATGATTATAAAAACACATTCTGGAGTCAATAACAAGCCCCAGGTATTTAAACTCATTGACGCTCTCAATTTGAAAACACTTTTCGCTGCAGTTAAGATTGCTACAAAATGTTTTTGAGGAAGAGCTGGAACTGCAGAAGCAGCTCAACAGCTTAAACCTTTGGCACTCGGGGGCATGAAAAAAAACTTCAGCGTCAAGGAAGTTTTGCCCCGACAGACTGAAAAACATTATTTTCATTTTGGAACTGATAATCAGTTTGTGCACAGCGAACCATGTCCTTAGCAGTTCCAAATCTGAATTGATATCAGCAATTAAATTGAGAGGGCTTACCGAACCGTAGGTTAAACCTAAATCATCCGCAAAAGCAGTTACACGCCTTCTGAAAGCTAACTCAAATAGTGAATTGACGTAGATCAGGAAGAGAATCGGTCCCAATACTGAACCTTGAGGCACACCTAAATTTATAAGCTTAATTTCACTTCTCATTTTATCAATTTTTACTCTTTGTGATCTATTTTTAAGATATGATTTAAACCAATTAAGCATAAAACCTCGAAAGCCAGCATTTTGTATCTTCAGCAGCAAAATAATGTGGTTAACCATATCAAAGGCTTTGGTAATATCGACGAATAGACCTGCTGTGAACATTTTGCTATTTAATTTCTTGAAGATTTGCGAACAAAAATTCAACAGTGCATCTTCTGTACTTTTACCTTTTTGAAATCCGAATTGGAATGAACTCCAAAAGCAAGTTTTATTCAGAAAGCTAACAACCCTATTTTTTTACTACTTTTTCAAATACTTTGATTATTGAAGGAAGAAGCGAAATAGGCCTGTAGTTGGACACATCATTAGCAGCACCTAGGCACTACATCTGCACATTTAATAGATTCGGGAAATACACCAGATAAAACACTTTTATGAAAAATGAGCGCCAAGACATCGACAACAAAGCATGCAATCCTCTTAAGCATCCGATTAGAGATGCCATCTATGCCACAGGAATTAGAATATTCAGTCTTATATTACTGGGGTTCCTAGTACATTTTAGTCGGAGTTTATTTTTCTTATTGATTAACTACACAAGATCCGAAGTGTGGATTGGTTTGAGTCTTTTTGATGATTTTTTAATTCTTGTCGTAAAACTACAATTTTGTATATGATTGGTAAGACATTTTATAAATAGATCGATCATATGACTTAGATGCATCTGGTTCTGTAAGAACATCTTGCCATGACTCAACGCAAAGACAAGACTTCAAATTAGTAAAGTTAGTTTTAGTGGCCTCATTTGGAGACCTTGACTCATGGTTTTTACCTTTTGCCGTACTAACCAGAAGACCTGTCATTGAATGATCAGTGATCACAACATCCAGGACACATTTTTCACAAGAGTCAAGAGAAATATTAGAAAAACGACCGTAGATGTGATCTAAACATCTACCAGATGACAATCTTGTCGGTTCATTTATAAAAGATTCTAATCTATGTGATGCCAATAAAGCCAAATAAGATGCAAGTGTGTTATTTTTATCGAGAATGTTAAAATTAAAATCACCGAATACTATAAGATTATTTGATTTTTCATCATTTAACAAATTTGAAAATTCTTCCAAAAACACAGAAAAATCATATCTGTGAATCCGATAGACGCAAAGAACAACATAAATTATCTTGTTCACTGCAAAGGACAGTTTCAAGATGTCAGCACTCAAAAAGTTAGGTAGGTACACAATTATCATAGTTCTGTTTCACAAAAAAGCCTACACCACCTGCTGCATAACACTCATTGGTTTTTGCGAGAAATTCATAACCCGGCAAACTATAATCTTTTTTCTCGAAATCATAGATCCAAATTTCCGATACAAATACAAAATCCGGCAAAGAGACAAAAGGGTCAAGCTGGGATACAAGATTTGAGAAATTTTCTCTTAGACTTCTGATGTTTTGGTGTATGAAGAATAGTTTGTTTACACAATACAGTTTGGATATAACAGCTTGTTCACAATTAGTATAAATTAGGTTAGAGGTAGTAATATCATCGAAACAATTAAAATCAGAAGGCATAACAATAATTAAACAATTTTTTCCATTACAAGACTAAATTAAGATCTTCGAAAGATTTAATTGCGATGATATAACTGCCTTCAACTTTTCTCATAAGAACTTTGTTTTTACTAAACCATATATATTTGTAGTTTTTTTCTTTTTTCACCTCTTTCGCAGTGAGAGCATCGTTGACATATACAAAGTTGCGTTGGCCTTTGCTGCCGTTGTTTTTGCTGCTGCTGCTACCATGATAACCCGAGTGCAGGTTTTGCTTCTTCTTCTTCTTCTCTTGCATAATCCGCTGTTTGAGAGCGAAGTCGGAGAGTTGCACGCATATGATCGGCTTGCTTGGAGCTCCGCTGTTCGCATTTTTGCCGTTCTTTTTTTAAAACATTCTTCACGTAGCACTTAGTGAATTGGTGGTCAGCTATATCGATATCCAATGCATTCTGTGCAACATTCATTGAGTTGTTGTCGTTAACGTCAGATAAACCAACGTTATCAATGCAGTTTTGGAGTGTGTTCTGTTGTTGCCAATTCAGTCTGGATTCCAGTAAATGTATTTTGGATTTAAGAGTAGCGTTCTCTTCACGCTGTTCGGTTAACGTTTTTAGGAACTCTTTCCAAATTAGAAAGCTTCATGTAGACCATTTGAAGTGTAAAATCGCCAGATGGTTCGATTAATTTAGGTTCTTGGTTGTTCGTTTTTTTTTTTTTTTTTGAGTTACTTGCCGCTTTATTCCTTTTTTGCGAATCAGTGTGCTTATTTCCCAGAGACGATAGGGGTTATATTCATATATTCAAAGTCCTGCTCGAATATATTTACACAGGCGCCATGAAATAGCCTTTTGCAGTCATCACAAGATACTTTTAAAACGCAGTTTCTTTCAACTTTTTCGGAACAAACCGGACAATTCATTTTTAAATCGCGAATGTAAAAAGTAGCTTTAAAAATGAGATGCGCACCCCACGACACTCACATCAGGATGTACATCAATAGTTTCGAAGTGTGCCTTGCAATCAATAAAATGAAAAACCAAAAGGATGCGGGCACTGATAACATCGCAAGTGAGGTTTTCAAAAAATTAAGGGACGATGGAATTTAGTGCCTCACGAAACCATAAGAAATACCTAGTCGATTGCATCACGAAAGCGTGACGGAATAGCTTCTTAGTGGCGTTCTGCTGCATTGCCTTAAGATTTGAGAATGAATCTTGGACACGGGACGCAGAAAAATTACAAATATTCCGGCTTTGTAAGCGGCAAGTCGACGATCGTCGCAATCCATACACTTCGCTGAAAAGGCCTACGTATTTGTTGAGTATTTAACGGATATCTTTCAACCCAACGAATCACAAACCAATAACATATAGCCAGAAGTGCAGCAACCGAATGAAAAAAAAAAAATTATTGAAAATAATTTGAAGCGAAAAAAATCACCTGGCTACGATTTAATAACTACTGAAGTCTTACAGAAGGTACCACTAAGAGCTTTGCTTAAACTGGTAATTTTAATAAACGCATCTTTTAACTGGAACCATATTCCTTGTCATTAGAAAGTAGTAGATGTCATCATGATCCTCACGAACCATCATCTTACAGACCCATCTCTCTTTTATCCATTTTGTCAATAGTATTAGAAAAAGTCCTTCTGAAGAGATCAAGCCCTTTTATAACTGGCGAAGATATGATTCCAATACATAAATTTGGTTTCAGAGATAGGAATTCTACCATAAAACAGGTACACCGAGTTACCGACGTCATCAAAAAAGGTTTGAAGGAAAAAATGATATGCTCAGCTGTATTTTTTTATGTACCAAAGACTTTTGATAAAGTTTGGCACAAACGAAAAGTACTTTTTCCCAAAGAATATACAGAAGTTCTAAAATCGCACCTTTCAAACATATTTTAGAATTAACCAAGGTAGTTCCTATTCTCAGCTAAAAGAAATAAAAGCCGGGGTACCACAAGGGAGTATACTAGGCCCAGTGTTATAGCTTTTATTTACTAATGTCTTACCAACACCCTGAAATTGCACAATATACGTAGCTACGTTTGCTGATGATACAGCTATACTTGCAGTTGCAAAAAACGAAAGCGAATCAACTGAATCCCTTTAAACTGCTGTATATGAAGTTCTGAAGTGGCCCAACATCGAGGGGAAAGAATCGAATTCACTTAAACAGTTCAAAATCTGTTCACGCTGGTTTCACAAATACAAAATTAGCCATATACCAATATTTATTTCTTATGTTCAAGTTCCTTACTCTAATACAGGTAAGTATTTAGGAATGAATTTAGATGCCAAGCTAAGATGGAAGGAACACGTAAAAAAGGAAAAAGAAGAGCATAACTTAAGCCAGTTAGGCTCATTGGTAGGAAATCGCATCTATCAGTACATAATAAACTTTTAGTATAGAAACAGATATTAAAACCAGTATAGACATACGCTATTCAACTATGGGGATGTTCTGTGCAAAGAAATGTTGATGTAATTCAAAGATTCCAAAACAAAGTCATTAGAGACATTGTTAGAGATCCATGGTATGTGAGGAATACGGACTTACATCGCGACCTTAATCTAGATACTGTAGAGGAGACAATATCGAAATATACAAGAACGCAGTTCACAAAGCTGAGGCATCACATCAACCAGGAAGCAGCAAGACTAAGTGACACCAATGGTCAGACCCGAAGACTAAAACGTATTAGTTAACAACTACGTATAACTATTGTAGATAAATACAGCCTTCTGCATACTTTATATCTAACTTAAAATTCACTAAAAATTATTTGATTTTATGTATACTCGCACCCTCACCGATGAACAACGGAATAAAAGTTAAAACCTTTATTGCGTATTCATCGACCTGCAGAAAGCCTTTAACCGCGTGCCTCGAGAAATAATGTGGCATGCCTTTAGTCCCAAAAACGTTCCAGGGAACTTTATTAATATTGTTGAAGACACCTACCATGAAGTAACTACACAGGTAATAAGTGTTTGTGGCATAGCAAGCAGGTTTGATTTAAAAGCTGTGGTCCATGAAGGACAGCTGCTTTTAAACTTAGTAATGGATTGTCTTACTCGCAACATATAAAACGATATCCCTGCAGAAAAATTTAAATCTTTCGATACAGGCGGTTGAATCAAACGATCTATGAACAAATAGATTCAAGACCAAGTGAATGAAGTTCAACTTCACAGCCAAATAAATGTTGAAAATGAGCCGGTTAAGGAAACTGACAGGTTTAAATACATGTGATCTTACATTAATAGCTAAGGGACTATCGAGCGAGAAGTGTCGCATAGGCTTCAATGCAATTCACAAAGCTGACGTACAGTGTCCAGTGTTTTAAGTGACAAAAAATATCACTTTTGCTGAAGGCCCTCATGTACTGCTCGGAGTGCTGGTCAACTCAAAAGAAGCAAGCGCAAAGGTTACATGTAGCTAAAATGCGCATGACTTTTCTGTGTACAAAATTTCGACGTAATGTGTTTTATTTAATGACGGTTTTCTGAAGCCGCAATTACCAGTTTCGAAGAATAAAGTGTCTCGTCGTAATTAAGAAGAGATAGTACAATATTGGACCCGAAGGTGTTACTGTGGCGACACTAATTGGAAAGCCGCTGTTCCGCGTTCATGCCACTGTAGTCTTCATACTCACTTGTAAAACTCATTGTATGGCTTGATTAAAATATTCATTAACAGACGTTTTAAGTGAAAACAATTTCTACAACTTATTCAATTATGAATGCAGGCAGGATACACCATTATGTTCTTTTTAAGTTGTTTAATTATCGCGCATGCTATACACTCAAGTCGGATTCTTTCATCATTCACCACGAGCCTGTGGTAAACACATGTGTGTATGTGTGTGTGCTGACCTCAATCCTCGGAAACCCTTAATCCAACGAAAATATCCTGCACCATTCATTAATTCATTTTGGCCGGAAAGAAATTATTATGGTTTTTCTTTATTTTGTTTTTTTATTATTATCAGCACCGTTGATACAGCCGCAGAGACACATCCATCTCCGCCCCTTGACCCACCGGACATCTCGTGCTATTGAACTGGAGCCATAGTTTAAGGATGGTTAAAAAATACAGTGGCAAGATTCAGAGTATGTTTGGCCGTGCCTACATTATTGTCAACCTCGATGTTAATTACCGTAAAAATACATATGGTCCTCGGATGGACGGACTCGACTGCTCGTATTAACGAAATTGATGGGCGTCGGGAATATAACAGAAAACAACTCGAAAAATGCATGAAATTTTGGTAAATTTTCATCCCCAAAAGCCTTACCTGCAATGCCCGCCGGCTCATCGAATGCGAATACCACATACGCAACGACTGCAAACATGTGTATCTGAAAGTAAACATATTTAAAAGATTAACTGGGAACAACTGCTGCTGTTGTTACGTGTTATCCTTATGCATCGTTGTTTACAGAGTGTGTGGGTAAATGTTTGTGGGCGGCTCGTTTGCTATGCCGCCGGTGGTCAGCGTCGTCGTCCTCTGGACCGTTTCGCTACGGTGCGTGGTGGTAGTGATGGTGGATACAATGCAGCATTCTCTAATTAGATCCGTTTTCAAGGATTTTAAAACGATTGTTAATTACATTGTTTCACGCTGATTGTTTACTTAAACCTACGCGAGTAGTACCTATTTGCTTTCAATCAATGCTGGCAATATAATTTCGGATGGGATTGGCCATATTTGCGGTTTAATGGTGGGTAGTTATGTACGGTGCATTAAGTCATGTTAATTTGGCATGTAAGATGGGATTCGGCTTGAACTTGGTTAGGATGTTTTATTGCAAGGCTTTGATAGTAAAGTTTGCAATTGAAGTAGAGTATAGATAAATAAAAGCAAACAGAGAAAATTTGTTTTCAGTGTTTTACTATGTTTACTATTAATATGCATCATTTAAATGGCCTTGGGAGGTTTCTGAAACTCAAAGTCTAATGCAACTTCAAATATAACAACTTCTTTTGCCCGATTTTCAACGAAGAAGACCAAAAAAAAAGCGCAATATATTCAGTGACATAAATCAATATTACTCGAACTTGGTTAGTCCGTAGCTATGTTTCAACGTACAAAAAACTAAATGTTGCCTAGATATATTATAATTGACTTCATATACGTATAATACCTTGAATGAAACCCAGAAGAAAACAATATTCATCATACGCAGGAAAGTATGTTCGGGTATTTTTTTTCAGCTAACCAAAATACATACATAAGTTCGCATGACATAAATGTTAACTGAAAACTACAGCGTAAATATATCGCTTTCAGGATTTTAAGGAAATTTGTTTGGGTAGAATAAAATATTTTTGTATTAATCAACATTTATTTTGGGTTGAATAAACTTTTTTATTTACGATTCACTTTTTTTTATGTACTTTCTTAGGTGGAGCTACAGTCCGGGGAGGACATGGGCCTCAACCAACAAACCTCTCCAGCCAGCCCGGTTACGAGCCAGCTGCCTCCAGTTGCTCACGCCAAATTGGTTGAGGCCCCTCTTCACTTGATTGCGCCACCTACCGCGAGGTCGTCCTATACTATGCCGTCCATCCGAGATGGATTCGAAGACTCTCTTGGCTGGAATGATGGGCTCCATCCGCTCTACATGACCAATCCATCTTAGTCGTTGAATGTGAACTCTTCTAGCGAAGCCGACGTCCTTGTATAGGCTGTATAGTTCGGCATTATACATAGGTACCTACTCGCCGTTTATGCAGACAGGACCAAAGACAGCGCAAAGAACTTTTTTCTCAAAATAACTAAGGCCATTCACAACCGATTTTGACAAAGCGCATGACTCTGCGCCATACAGCAGGACTAGGATGATTAGTGTCTTATAAAAAGTTACCTTAGAACAGTTCGGTAGATGGAGATAGTGCTTTTTTACTCAATTGCCTTCTTAGAAACAACGATCGGCAAGACTAATTCCTCGTTTGATTTCCCCGCTGATGTCATTTGCCTCAATTTTCCTCATTTATTTCCTCGAAATTATATCTGTCTTTTATGGCATTCTGTCCAAGACGCCGATGTGAGGTGTCCTTTTTTGTAGACAGCATTTATTTCGTCTTGCCGACTATGTCAATATCATCGGCATAAGCGAGTAGTTGTAAGAGAATGTACCTTCGGAGTTGGCTTGTGAGTTTCGTATAGTTCTCTCCAGAATTATGTTAAAGAGATCGAATGATAGCGCGTCACCTTTTCTAAGACCTTTTCTGACATCGAACCAATCGGTGGTGTTTTTACCGACTTTGATGGAACAGCGAGAGTTCTTCATCGTCATTCTGCACAAACGGACGAGCTTGGTAGGGATGCCGAGACTAGAAATTACTCTGTATAACTCGTCTTTATACACGCAATTATGTGCAATTTTGGCTTGGACAGAGCGGAAACACGGCGAAGTGAACTACTTTGCCACGCAATTCCTAACCCGTCATGGGTATTTCAACCGATACCTCCACAAAATGGGTAAAGTAGAGAGCGCAGCCTGCCAATATGGAGACTCAGCGGAAGACGATGTTTTCCACACCTTTTTCATCTGTAGCAGATGGACAGAGCAGAGGAGTAGACTAGAGTCGGAAATAGACGATTTTTCGCCGGAAAATGCTATAAGCAAGATGACCTCGAGTACCGACACGTAGAATAGAATATCTTCCTTCATCGAGACGGCACTAAGATCCAAAAAGAGAGAGGAAGATGCCAACATTCCCTCACAGATAACATAAAGTAGATGAAAGCCTTACCGGCAAGAATGTAAGAACCCGCACCAGGAGCCGAATATGAAAAAGCCGGTCCCCAGAGGAGAAAGAAAACGACACCACTCGGAAGTAATGCGATAAACGGTTCCGTCGTGGATGGTGTTAAATAGAAAGAGGGGGTTAAATGTGGCTTTTTAGTGAGAAGTGAGTCTCACACTACTAAAAACAGAGCGGGACTGTCCGCAAAAAAAATTGTATGCAACTTTGAAACCGATGAAGAGGTGGTGCGTATCGATTTTATATTCATGGGTTTTTCCACGATCTGCCGTAGTGTGAATATTTGTTCAATTGTGGACTTTTCAGGCCTGAGACCGCACTGATAACGAGCTACCAGGTTGCTGACGATCAGTTTTAGGCGTTCACATAATACGGCAGGCAGGATTTTACATGCGATGCTGAGGAAAATTATACCTCTGTAATTGGCGCAGTTCAGAGGGCCTCCTTTCTTCAGGATCGGGCAAAAATGCTGAGGTTTAATTCATCAGGCATACTTTCGTCCGACCAGATTTTATAGATTAGCTGGTGCATCCTCCTTATCAACTCATCTCCTCCTGCCTTGAAAAGTTCGTGGCATGTGTTTATCTTTTGGTAACATTTTCGAACATCATTCCTGCAATAAAGTCTCTCAATTTACCCTATCAAGTGCTTCCCATGCTCCTTTTGCTTGTTTTTGAGAAGTCGATGTTCGTCTTTTCTCCTCTGCCCGTAGAGCTCGCGAGCAGCTCTAGTCCTTTTATGCAGTGCCGCTTTGTACGCCTCTTGTTTTGCTTGGCGGCATTCTTCTTCATTCTTCTTCGAGAGAAACCCAGTACATCAGAGGCGGCATCTCTGATGGCTTGTTGGCAGCGCTGCCACTGGTCTTCCGCATTTGCTACTGGCGGCATAGGACTAAAGTTAGGATTAAAGTAAACTCGATCGGCAAAGGCTCTTGCGGTCTCTTGCGATTGTAGCTGTCCAGCATCAAACTTTCTCACAGTATTTCGTTGATTTTGCTCTGTTTTGGATATCCATATCCGTATCTTGGCTACAGCTAGGTAGTGACCCGAGTTCACTTTGGCTCATCGGAAAGTCCGGACACGCATTATAATGGGAGAATGCTTTGCGCAATGTGGTGTTGGCGGTTTTTCGATCAAACTCGAGCCGTGTTCCCTTGTGAATATCGAGACGTGGGAACCGCGTACTAGCTACAACAACGTTTTTTCCAGCCGCAAGGTTGACTAACCTGAGCCCGTTGACTGATGTGATGTCGTGCAGGCAGTGCTTTCCGACTACGCTACTGAAGACCTTCTCCTTTCCTAGCTTTGCGTTAAAATCACCAATTGACAATTTTGACGTCGTGGCAAGAACATTGATCATACGTCTTGTCCAAGAGCTGATAGAAGTCATCCTTCGTCGCGTCGTCTATCTTCTGATGCTGGGCGTGAGCGCATATTAGGCTTACGTTGGCGAATTTAGCCTTGATACGCATAGTCATGAGGCGCTCGTTCATATGCCGAGACTGAAGACTTCTTGCATGGGTCTGCCACCAATGACATATCCGCACCCGAATAGACGCTGTCCTGCTTGTCTGTAGCAATCGCCGTAGTAGGTCTTGCAGTTTTCCATCCTCCGTTTGCCCGGCCCATCTCACACACTTCGAGGAAATGAGCGCCGCCATTGGCTCATTAAGGGTTCATCCGGCACTACCTCTTTTTCAATACCATGACCCAGTATTGGAAATCCTTACAGACCTCAGCTCCAAATATGTCGAAGTAGTTCAAGTAAGGTACCCGCTGGACTGTAAACGCCACCGTTGAGCCTATCTAGAGAATTCATTCGCCACACGTTCTCCTTCTGAGGAGCTCTTGCTAGACTTCTGAGGCGCATATTTTAGCCAATCAGATCACCAAGAGATGCCTCGTCTGGTTAAACATATGTCTGCTGAAGTTCACCCAGATGTGCTTACGCAGAACTAGGTGTTCGGCTACACATACATCGTCAGACTGAGCATATGCTCATCGTTAGTTGAATATCAGATAGCTATTTAGCGGGCACCACGAGGAAGTGATGATGCGATTTTGCTACGCCTTTTTTTATGCAAGACATACAATAAAAAATTTTACAATTTCGTTGAGGTTTGTTTGCGCTAAGTAAGCTCAGGATTTTTTTTATTTATTTATTCCGTCATAAATATTTCAAGGTAATGAAAAAGAGTTTGGGTTCATAACACCAACAAAAAAGGTAATCATGAGAACAAATATAGGCAATAATAATGCCTGTGGACGTTGCGCAGAGGTGGTGACCTTGAGATCAAGAAAAACTCCCTTAAACTTCGAGCTCTTTGGATGCATGTGCCTTCACCGTCCCAGAATTTAAGCTAACTAGTGAGTTGTATAAACTTTCGACGCGCTGAATTGTTATCCCCAGACTCCAACCACAGGTCAGATTAGTTCTTCTGAAAAGACTCTTGCTCCAGTTCTGCTGCCTACAATAGGCCTATCCTATAGTATTATAGGTCAAACGGTAGTGCATGCGATCATATGAAAACACAAGCGTTTTCACTCAGCTGAGGCCTACCAACTCCTACTCTCAACCTACACGCGGTGACAGCTGGGTGCCTTAATCCAAGAAATGGGTAACCAACCCCGTTTGGCGGATTCTTGGTGGCAGCAGATGAGAGAGGGGGGGAAGAGTGCTTTTCTCACTAGAGCACTTCTTCCTGTTCCAGGCGGCAGCGGACGAATTCCCTAGACGGAGTCAACGGTGGCGTCTATAGTTCCAGTTAGGTTGAACTTAGTGAACACCTTGCGCGAGCTGCTTCGACGTATTCGGATCACAGGTCGGTAAGGAATTTCCAATGCTGGTCAGGACATTGGAATAGAGATGGTGGCGGAGGAGCCCTTAATGGGCCAACGGCAGCGCTCATACTCCCGTAGTGGACTACTGGCACCGGTGTACCCGGCCCCTCGTCCTAGGGAATAATTAAGGAACTGGCCCTCCAGGTTGGGGGTTGTGCCGTCGGGGTAACTTCCCTACCACGTAAAAACCGCATGGTTCCGAAACAACCAAAAGCCTCGGATAAGGATGACTCAACTAATGACGACCCCAGCAAACGAAATAAGGACAACGACCTTCGGATCTGTACGTGGAATGTTCTGTCCCTTTACAGACCACGTGCAGCCGAACAACTAGCAGAGGCCCTAGACTGCTATAAAGCAGATATTACCGCCATCCAGGAAGTGCGATGGGATGGGTCGGGCAAAAAGAGGATGAAAAACTGTGACATCTACTACGGTGATTGCTACAGAGGCAACAGGCAACGCTTATTCGGATGCGGATTTATCATACGCGGCAGACTTAGGCAAGAAGTCTTAAGCTTCCGACACGTGAGCGAGCGTATTATGACGATCCGGATCAAGGCTAAATTCGCTAACATAAGCCTAATATGTGTTCATGCCCCCACAGAAGAAAAGGACCCTGCCACCAAAGAGTGTTTCTACGAGCTCCTCGACAAAACATACGAGCAATGTCCTAAATACGACGTTAAGATCGTATTGGGCGATTTTAACGCCAAAATAGGAAAGGAGGACGTCTTTGGTAGGGCAGTCGGTAAGCATAGCGTACACGACACCACGTCTGATAACGGACTAAGGCTAATTGATTTTGCTGTGGAGCGAAATGTCACCATAGCAAGCACATGGTTTCCTCATCTGGATATTCATAAGCAGACATGGCGGTCCAATGATCATGTAACGATCAACCAAATTGATCATATTGCGATCGACGCAAGGCATGCCTCCAGTATTCTGGATGTCCGGACGTTCCGAGCGGCCAACATAGACTCGGATCATTACCTTGTTGTAGCCAAGGTACGAATGCGGATATCCCAATCTGGGCAACAAAGAAGAATTACTGTGAGAAAATTTAACGTCGAAAAGCTACAATCGCAAGAGACCGCCAGACTCTTCGCTGAACGCGTATCCCGAAATCTCTCAATCACCCCTTTGCCGCCAGCATCAAGTACCGAAGACCAGTGGCAACGCTGCCAACATGCCATCAGAAACGCCGCGACTGATGTGCTGGGTCTCGCTCGACCACCACCGCGAAACCCCTGGTTTGACGAAGAATGCCGGCGAGTGCATGCAGCAAAACAAGAGGCATACAAAGCGGCGCTGCAAAGGAAGACGAGAGCTGCTCGTGAGCTCTACGAGCAAAAGAGACGGGAAGAACATCGGCTTCTCCAAAAGAAGAAGAAAGGGCATGAGAAGCGCGCGTTTGAGAATATCGAGAGTCTATACTCCAGGAACAATGTACGGAAGTTTTACCAAAAGGTAAAAAGAACGTGTCAGAGAAGTAATACCCGTACAGAAACCTGTAGAGATGAAAATGGAAACCTCGTAGTAGAATCACAGTCGATGCTGAGAATATGGAAAAAATACTTCTGCAGACTGTATAACGGCGACGAAGACCAACATCCCGCTGTCAGGCAGAATGAACCATTCAACATAGACGATGATAGTCAAAATTTCCGTCCACCTGACCAAAACGAAGTGAGGATAGCAATATCCAAGCTAAAATCCAACAAGGCTGCTGGACCTGACGGCTTACCGGCCGAACTTTTCAAGGCAGCTGGGGATGAATTGGTAGAGTGCATACACCAACTCATTTCTAATATTTGGTCAGACGAGTGTATGCCTGATGAATGGAATCTCAGCATCGTTTGCCCGATCCACAAGAAAGGAGACCCCCTCAACTGCGCCAATTATAGAGGCATCAGTCTCCTCAACATCGCATACAAGATCTTTTCTGCGATATTGTGTGAACGCCTGCAACCCTTTATCAACAGCCTGATTGGACCCTATCAGTGCGGTTTCAGGCCAGGAAAGTCCACCGTCGATCAAATCTTCACACTTCGGCAGATCCTGGAGAAAACCCAAGAATTCCAAATCGATACTCACCACCTCTTTATCGATTTCAAGGCCGCCTATGACAGCATCTATAGAGAAGAGCTTTATAGAGCAATGTCTAGTTTTGACATCCCTGCCAAACTTGTCCGTGTGTGCAGGCTGACGATGGAGAACGCTCGCTGCTCCATCAAGGTCGGTAATGACCTCACCGAAACCTTTGATGTCAAAAAAGGCTTTAGACAAGGTGACGCGCTGTCATGTGACTTCTTCAATATTGTACTTGAACGGATTGTGCGGAACTCACAAGCCAACACCGGAGGCACAATCTATTACAAGTCTGTACAACTGCTTGCATACGCCGACGATATAGACATTATCGGAAGATCTCAGCGGGCTGTCACCGGTGCTTTTGCAAGCATTGAGGCGGAAGCGGCCAAAATGGGTTTGGCGATAAACGAGGGCAAAACCAAGTATATGCTGTCAACTAGAAGGGAAAACCAACACCGACGAATTGGACAAAACGTCACCGTGGGCAGCTATAACTTCCAGGTAGTAAGGGACTTTGTCTACCTTGGCTCTGCTATAAATTCTTCTAACAAAATCAGCGTAGAAATCAATCGAAGAATAACTCTTGCCAATCGCTGTTTTTTTGGGCTTATAATTCAATTCAACAGTAAAGCCCTATCTCGAACAACTAAGGAGACTCTATATAAGACCTTGATCATCCCAGTCCTGCTTTACGGCGCTGAAACATGGACTTTATTAAAAGAGGATGAAGATATCCTTGGTCGCTTCGAGAGAAAAATTCTTCGTAAGATTTTCGGTCCCGTTTGTGTTGACGGGTTTTGGAGGAGAAGATTCAATCACGAACTATACGAGCTGTACAGCGACATCGACGTAGTCAAAAAACTGCTTATTGGACGTCTGAGATGGCTAGGACATGTAGAGCGAATGGACACCAACGCTCCGGCCCGCAGAGTCTTCGAATCTAACCCGGAGGGACGACGCAGTAGAGGGAATCATCGCCGTAGGTGGCGCGCACAAGTTCAAGGGGACCTCGACCAACTTGGAGTGCGCAACTGGAGGCAATTAGCTAAAGACCGAGCTAAATGGAGAGGCTTGTTGGTTGAGGCCCAGGTTCACCCCGAACTGTAGCGCCACCTAAGTAAGTAAGTATAGTATTATAATATTAAAAACTAATTTGTATTATTCATTAATGGGATGTTCATTTTGCTTATTATTTTCATTAAGTCCAGAAATTCACTACAATATGGTATGTCCATAACATGCTAATGTCACCTACCATCCCTACTCCAACGAGGTGCAACAAAATACATGTTTGTTTTAACCTAAACTATTTAGCTGCCTCCAAAATATTTAATTAGCGGTTGAACAATATTCATATTCATTCATATTCTACGGAATGAACATCTTGTTAAATCAACTGTGCATGCCGAACCTCAAAGGTATTTAAAGAATTACTGCAGCTGAATTTGGGGTCAATGACCCACAGTCGCGATAGTGGTAACAATTGGTCACCGTGTCTTAAAAATTGAATAAAGAATACGCCTGTGTAAATAACGTTGTATTGTTGTTGTTATTTCGGCGTCGATTTCATTCGGCATTGTTTCTCTCTCGCATTCAATCTTTATTTGGATAGAACACCGCACTCTGAAGCCAAGTTCCAATAGAATGCTTTCAATGTGGCAGGTATTATGAATTTTTATCCAAAAGATACTGAAATTTCCGTGCTCACAGTCCATCTTTAAGCAATCGGTGGAGAGTACTGTGATTAAGTCCATCATCATTTGAAAGGTGCGCTAGTACCAGTATTAGAGCAAAAGTTGGTACTCAAATCGGTATCAAGTCATTTCTTCACAAAGTAATAACGCCGATTTGGTACCGAGTATTAGCTGGTACTCGGTATTAGCTTGGCTCTCGAAATCAGTATTAGACCAGTTGGTAGTACTCAAATCGGTATCAAGTCATTTCTTCACAAAGTACTAATGTCAATTTGGTACCGAGTATTAGTTGGTACTCGGTATTAGCTGGACCCTCAAATCGGCAGTCTAGCGTCGTTAATACCAGGACTAGGCCAATTTCAATCATTTATCATGAGAGATAGTACTCTATTTTGATATTTTCTTGGCGGTCATTGTGAAAAAAGTTAAAACATACACGTGTGTTCTATTTTGGTTTCATTTGATTTTTTATTCTATTTTCTGGTGGGGATAGTTTGTTTCATGATTTCGAGGACAATATTGAGTACGAGAACGATGAAGAAGGGGTGGAAGTTCGTCGATTTGAGAGCCGTATCTACCATATGCCACAACGGAGTACAATTAATACTTGGGACGATGTGGACTTTTCGCTTCATCGCTATCGTTTTTTAATTCTTGTTTCTTCATTCTTCATTGGTACCAAACATAAAATAAAGAAAAAACAACCAATCACACACTCTTCCACACAATTCCGCATACCTACCACCATACTTCCCGAGAAATGAAAGACGCAGCATTTGGTCATACTGCCAAAAGGAAAGAAGCCTCCAGGAGAACCATCATCCTATCGTCCAATATGCCAATTGGACACAATGGGAAAGATCCTCGAGAAGATAATCTATAATAGATTACTCGCAATAGCAGAAGAGAAAAGAGCCCTCTCAGATCACCAATTTGGCTTCAGAAGAGCACGATCTACTGTTGATGCCATAAGAGCGGTAGTTGATATCGTCAAAGGTGGCATCGAAAGATGGCTCTATGGCACAAAGGAGTATTGTGCAGTAGTAACGCTGGACGTTAGAAACGCATTTAACTCTGCGGACTGGTCGTTTATTAGAAGGTCACTTGCCAGGATGGATACGCCATATTACCTGTTAGGGATAGTGACGAGCTGCTTCAACAACAGGAAGCTGAGGTACAATACCGATGAAGGGGTAAAATACTACAACGTTACTACGGGAGTTCCACAGGGATCGGGTTTAGGGCCACTATTGTTGAACATCATGTACGACGGAGTCCTACGATTAACGCTACCTGGGGGAGTAACGATAATTGGATTCGCCGACGACATTGCAGTCGTGACAGTAGCTAAACAGATCCATGCAGTAGAATCAGCTACAAATGAAGCAATTGCCCGGATAAAAGATTGGCTAATATCCGCCGGACTAGAACTAGCTGCCGGAAAACCGTCGAATTTGACAACTTTCAGGTTGGTAACCAAACCATCAGGTCAAAAGGGGCGGTTAAATACCTTGGAGTAATGCTGGACAACAAGCTACGGTTTAAAACGCATGTTGATTTTGTTACCAAAAAAGCATCGCAAATGCAGGGAGCTCTCTCGCGTATCATGCCTAACATCGGTGGACCTGGATACGCTAGAAGGATTCTACTTTCTAGAGTTATCACCTCGGTTCTGTTATATGCCGCCCCAGTCTGGGCGGAGGCACTGAGGACGAAGGAGACCAAAAGGAGACTATCGTCATCATACAGACTCTGTGCGCTACGGACAATCAGTATCAGAGCTAGTACCTGGTCTAGCTAGACCGGGTATTAAGGCAGCTTAGTACTCATGTAAAGAAATCGAGCGTAAGCCGAAAAGTGTGGAACTAGTCTGAGCGCTTGCGAGCTATGGAGGAAGGTTTTGCAAGACGAGATTCAGTCCACTCCGTCTGGCATAATAGCTGCAGATACATCTTCATATATTGATAATATCTCACGGCCATCATAAGCTTAACAAATTTGTTACAAAATGATCCAAAAGTTCATTGCACTAGGAGGAGGATTTTTAGTGAAACGAATGCCAGCCGTAAGGGGATATTCCTTCAAATTGGATATCTCACTTAATGTATACCAACCACCTGAAAGCATTTAAAGTATCAATTGATCCTATTTTTAAAGCCTAAAATCAGTTAATTAGAAAGTGCAGCTATGTATATGCACTAGCAGCGTTGCCTCTTTCATTCCGCTGAAAGATGACACGCGTATTCTGTTACATTCCCATTAAGCCTGAAGGATCTTTTTGAAAACCGTAAAACGTAAAAAGAAAAACAAGCAAATTCCTTCCAATTAATCCGCCTTTGCGTAGCTGTAATTATTCCTTTTTGTTTTTACTCTAATTAAAGAGTAATCAGGATTTACAAACTTCCTCGTCTTTATTCAGAGTATTTGCTTCCCCTTCAACAACAACGGCAACAAGTGGTGCCCACCTACCTTATTGTTGTCTAATTGTAGTTTGAAATTTCTTTTGTAACCACATAAAAGTTACTCTCATCAAAGAAAAGGAACCTCGCAACCACCTGCTGTTCCGCAATAAAACTATTGTTGCATAAGTACTTCTAAGTATTTATATGCATTTTTTTGTTGGAAACATTTAAAAGCTCATTATTCTCACTCAAATATTATTCCAAAAACGCACACAGAGAAAAAGCAAAACAAAAGATAAAGATTCTTTGCAAGTGTTTATGGCAACCCGAACACAATGACCCGGTCGCCAGTTATATAGTTCACACAATACACCCACCTCCACATCCATTCTCCAAAAATTTCAGCACTTACCGACAAAAAAGAAAATAAAAAAAAAGTGGCAAAAGCAGAAAGAGTTGATGGGTTGTCCATGTGAATGAGGGCGAAACTTTTAAAAAGCGTGCATAATCCGAAACGTTAGACCCAGAAACAAACATTACAAAAACAGGGTTTTATGCGCTTTGTAAGTGCAGGAGCCAGTGAGGCGAAATAAAAGAAGGAGCTAGCTACTTATGTGGAAGTAAATTGTGTGTGTGGAAACTGTACCAATCCACCCTCCGCCCACCCACATCACCCGTCAGGGTAAATTCTGTGAATTGCCTTGTTGAAAACAATTTTTCAGCTCATTTGCTGCGCTGTAACCTCGAGCGCTTTTCCCCAGAATGAAACAATCATAAATTGTTTTGTTGCCGTTTTGTTGTTCCTCTCCCATTTTGCTCCTGCAATACCTTACTCCGATTTTGTGAATTCTAGTGGCGTGCTGTTGCTTTTTCGCTATTTTTTTTTATTGTGGCGCTTTTATCCTTTTTCGTGTGTTTTCAAATACATATGTTAGGTCGCGGCATGCATTGGCTGCAATGGGTTTTATGTTGGAATTTTCCACCTCTATCGGGAAGAGAGGATAAAATTAAAAATTGCTACCACGAAGGATGTAGTGCGAAAGACAGCAGGATGTCTACAATTGAATGCTGTTTAAGACGACGCAACCATCACCGCCGACTACCACGCAAATGTAGTAAAGTCGTTTGTTTCGCATGCGGTAGATTTCCGGGATAATTTGTTGAATATATTCGATGTACCCTACATTGCACTTTAAGGGTAACAGATGTACTATATTTAGTTATGGGGAGATGCAAATTTCAAGGGACTATGTGGCATACACAATGATTGCAGCGGGTGTATGAGAACTCATTCAAGGACGTTGGTTAGATCCTTTAAGTAATTCAGTTAGCGTTGATAAGGTTTGCATGTAAATGCTGGTGCATAATCAATATGGTGTATGATATTTTACCATAATTCGTTTTTTTTTAAGGTGGGATGCATTTCATGCGAGGGATATTGGCTGTGTTCATTAGATTGACGATATATTAGAATCACCTTTGAATTCAATGACATTTACAAGTCTTTCGTATTCTGTTTTACATTTGCTCTTGCTGTCTAAAAAAAGCGGTCCATTTGAATTCAAGGTCATTTTCCTAGGGCTTATTAAGTAACATATATAAGCTTTATATTTACTCGAAATATTTAAGGCGCTATATCTACTAAAGAACTCCAATCAGAGGTGTGTAGTGATGATGGTCGTGTTACATGTTAGAAAGACTTGTGGAATAGTCTAACCTATTCAAGGGCTAATTTTAAGTAAAATATTACGAAAAAGCTTACCTTAAAGTTTGTATTGTTTTGTATCGAAACTGGCATAATTCACATGTGGTTTTCCCCGAAGTACTTATCCAATGTTCCAGACAGTAAATATGCACATAAGTCAGGGATCCTTTACATAAACATGGTGACACTAACCTGGAAAATGTAATTTGAAATTAGTATTCATATACTTTCAACTTATTCATATATTCTATCAAATGTAAAACTTAGATTCCTTAAGAGATATTTAGGAAAAATGGTTTTGAAAAAGGTTAGGTTAGGTTAGGTAGAATGGCTGCTTCAAGCTAAACCTAGAACTCACTTAGACCAACAAGTAGGTTCATTGTGATACCATTATATATAAGTATTGCGGACTCTCTGGTACTCATAACTAACTAAAATAATGTTTACCGTATTGGTGGTATGCTAATGGTAATACTTTTCGCTTTTGTCTGTTTGACTTAACATGTGTGGTACAATCTTTAAGTGAGCCAATTTGAACTATTAAGATCCTAGAGGCTGTCTAGGACGTTGTAGAAGTAATCTCCTAAGGTTTTCCTTCTCAGCATGGATAGCACAGATGATGTATCCACTCTTCCTCTTCCTCGCCTCTACAGAAATCGTTTACATTGGCATTTCTTACCGCTTCCGTTTTCACTTGGAATTTTATAACATCAATATGGGCTGATGGAACTTCACCATTTTCAGCGAAATCTTGACTGGCACCCTCTTTCTCTAGCTCATCCACTTTGCAGTTGTCTGGAACATCCCTATGACCAGAGACCCAGCATTCGCATCTATCTGCGATCTCGTTTAGAGACTGCGGTATTGCTTAATTAACTTTGATCTTATCGTTGCCGATTCCAGGGCTTTGATTGCTGCCTGGACGTCTGTCTACGAGGGCAAGGTGAAAAGTTCTCGGCCTGACGCAGAGATAGCATTCCAATCAGCAAACAATTATATTTCCTGCCTAGGTGCACTTCTCATTAGTTCGTATGACAAGTTTCAACTTGTTCTCTCAAGTAGTTTGTTTACACGAATTTTTGCAGTAAACGTCTTGCGTGTTTTTTGTTAAAATGGATAAAATTGAATATCGTGCGGTCATAAAATTCTTCGTTTTGGATGGGTTATTCCCTAAGGAAATTCATCCGAAGTTGACAAAAGCTTACGGAGACTCTGCTCCTTCCATGTAAACTGTTAAAAAGTGGGCAGCTGAATTTAAACGTGGTCGCACTTCCCTCAAAGATGACCCACGTGAAGGACGGCCAAAAATCGCAACCACACCCGACACCATCGAAAAAGTGCATGATATCGTGTTGGACGATAGGCGAGTGAAGGTGAGTGAGATAGCTGAGGCTGTGTGTATATCGGAAGAGAGGGTGCGAAACATCTTGCACAAAAACTTAGGGATGCGAAAGCTCTGCGCAAGATGGGTGCCGCATTTGCTGAATGCCGATCAAAAGTAAATGCGTAAACGATTTTCGCGGCAATCTTTGGACCGATTCAATAGGGATCCGACCGATTTTGTGCGGTGATTTGTCACCATGGATGCGACATGGGTCCACCACTACACGACAGAAACGAAACAGTAGTCGAAGCAGTGGGTGGAAGCTGGTGGTTCAGCGCCAAAGAAAGCGAAGTCGATCGCATCTGCCGGAAAGGTTATGGCCAGTGTATTTTGGGATGCCAAAGGGATCCTGTTAATTGATTACCTTGAGAAAGGCAGAACAATTAAAGGCGAATATTACTCCAACCTTCTTGACCAGCTGGATGCCGAAATTCGCGAGAAGAGGCCTGGCTTGAAGAAGAAAAAATCATCTTTCACCAGGACAATGAACCTGTACACAAGTGTGCGTTGGCGATGGGAAAACTGCGGGATTTGGGGTACGATTTGCTCGGCCATCCGCCCTATTCACCTGATTCTCACCATCAGACTTCCATCTGTTCCCATACTTGAAGAAATTTGTTTCTGGGAAGCGCTTCGCATCCAATGCAAAAGTTGAGAGGGCCGTAGATGAATATTTTCACAGCCTTCCAGACTCTCAGGTCTGAGAAGGAATACTGATGTTGGAGAAACGCTGGACTAAGTGTGTTGAAGTCAAGGGAGACTATGTAGAAAAATAAAATCATTTTTTAACTGAAAATCGCAGTCTTTCATTGTCAGGCCGAGAACTTTTCACCTTGCCCTCGTAAATCAGATTATAGTATTGTATTAATAGAAGCCAGACTGCTGCATACCAAATTGCCATGATTT
Source organism: Brachypalpus laphriformis (assembly GCA_945910035.1). Classification (NCBI taxonomy): domain Eukaryota; kingdom Metazoa; phylum Arthropoda; class Insecta; order Diptera; family Syrphidae; genus Brachypalpus; species Brachypalpus laphriformis. The sequence goes on along the minus strand of OX246753.1, from coordinate 263,880,310 downwards.
GCGCTTGAAATATGCTAGAGTAAAATTCTAGCTTGGTATGCTATGTCGAAGATAATGTGAGATCATATGGTCCGTTGTGCTAGGTGTAGCATAGTTGACCAGAATTCTCGAGTGATGGGTATTCATTCGTGATAATTGTTACGATTGTCTTAGATTAGTGCTGCCTTTGCAGCTAAAAGTTTCCCAAATACATCAACGGGAAGAAGGTGAAGCATTGTTTCCAATGCAGCAGTTGGAATTATTCTAATTGCAACAGTTATACTAATACGAGCCGCCCTAGGATCGTAGTTTTGTTGTCTAGTGTCGATCACATGACTAACGCACCGTACATAAGGATAGGTCTGACAATGGCCGTAAGCATTCAGTAGACTACCCAAACATACAGGGCGACTGATATCTTCCCGGTGCGGTGTGCTCTTGTGTGTTCAGATTCCAGTTGGGTTACATATATTAGTAAATAGAACCACATTTGTATGTTCAATAACGCATCGAAAAGTCGAAACTTCACTGCAAAGACAAATTCGTGAAGACAGTTCATAAAGTTAGTAGCGTTTGTAACTGCTGTGATGTTATCGTAGTGCCATGTCAATTGCAAATAGTAATTTTCATATTGTTACGAACCTGACTGGCAGCATGTTACCGCCTACCATTGCACATTACACCCAACTCTACTACCGATGTCTAAGCCCCCTCCTGAAAGTTAAAAAGGGTGCTGCAGAGATAATCACCACCATACACTGTAACGCACGTACCCATTAAGCAACACCACCACTGCTTGTTCGCCGACACTGTCATCGCCTAATCATCCCCATTGTCAGCCGCCATAGCCCAATCTTTCCCATTAATAGTCTCCGACCCAGGGTTCCTGCCACTACGTTGAGAATCTGCCGACAAGTAAGATGATTTACACCGAGCGTTGACTCAACATAGGGAATCGCTCGCCTAGATGACCTCGCTAGCCCGAGAGAACTCAGGAAAAAGGTGCCAAATTGTCACAGCAACTGCGCAGAATCCAGAAACCACCCATCAGGGAGAATTTCTTGTTGACAAATTCAACGTGATTTTTGACAGCTGTGTGTGACCCTCGATTACACGGAGCTTCGATTACATTTTTAATCCAAGTGGGATTAAGCCAAAAATCGATCTGTAGACTTTCCTGGACGTGTGACCCATCAATCGATTGGAAATTTTGCGCAGATAAAGGAAAGAATGGTTAAATTGATGGAAAATGGAAATGCGCCTGGCAAATTTGGGCAAGATGGTGGATGTATAGAAAATGGCAGAGAAGTGAGAGTGGAGACTGGAAGGTGACTGGAAGCTAGCGGTGGGCCTACATAAAGCCGCTACAAAGAGGTAAGAGGCAAGTTGGAATTCGGAGGTTCGAACGACGAGCACCCAACGAGTAAAAGTTGTAATCGCTAATTGAAATTAATAAAAAAAAAAATTCAATCCCTCTCGGGAACCAAAATTAGTGGTTTTTGGCTTTTTCCTCCACCTCCTCAGGTCGGATTTGGCGTCGGCCCCTGCATTTTTGTAACAATTTATACGCGGATGATATTTAGCTCTACGTAAGCTTCCCAATTAGAATGGTAGACGATTTAGTTAGGTGGTGCACTCAGAATGCACTCATGATTAGTCCCGTCAAAGACAAAGTCATCCCTTTCCCAAACATAAACCCAATCAGTGCAGAGCAAATCAATAATGGTTTCCTCCTCTTCATCTCTGCAGCTTCTATAGAAATCGTTTGAAAAGAGACTTTTAGCATGTAGGTCTGTAGAAATAATCGATAGCTGAACTGATATCCGACCGCTTCAGCAAGATTAAACCATTTAGGCGATTCTGATCCAGCCTAGGCCAGATCTGTCTGGATATATGGCATATCATACATATGTATGTATATAGTAGTCTGATGTAGCAGACAGTCTCTAGAAACCAGAACTTGTCAGTTTTTGATACACAATATGTACGAGTACACGTAAAAAAGTTGTTCATATATTTTTTTACTTTTATTCTTTAAGTGGTGTCTAAAAGCTTGCTTGGATTTGAAATTCGATACGATTGCCAACGAACACTTAAACGATTTGTACGACCCCTATAGGTACTTTATTTCTGAGGGGAACGACGAATCAAAAATCTCAATTACTACAACTACTTCATTCTTATAGGTTTATTTTCCTTTTATGAATTACAAATGTCCTGTAGCTTTCGTGAATGGTTTCATCGCAATTCTATAAATATGCAAAGCAGGAAATAACATTAATACTACTGTTTATTTTTAAAGGTACTTTCAAGGGAAAATTGTCCCCGAAAGGCATAAATATGCGGATTAGTTAGCTGAATGTTTATCATTAATTTTCTGTACATGTATTTAATGGGAACATCCTTTCAAAATTTTATTTGAATTCTAAATAATCACAAATTTACAAGCAAATATTGATCATTTAATATAGGCTTCTAAGCTCGGTGGTTTTCAATAACTGGCAAACTAGGTCAGGTAAGTGCATACATATTCGTTAGCCTAAAATAAAGCTAACACTACTACACATCTCTATTCAAGTTGCAATAGGATATTCCCTATCCCACTTTTCATATTATTAGTTTAAGTGGCAACCAGCGTACATTGAAATTCATTTCACTCGACTCAGTCATGTACGAATATGCACACGCAATTATACATTCGAAAAGACCTAATGAACCTAAAATATGAAAATGTTAATCCTTTATTTTTTGCGGCATTCGTATTCTGAAGCATGCAAGGTAGGTAGGTAAATTGTATAACATGGTGCAGCTTTAATTAAAATATTTTTGGTACACTGTTCGTTTAACAGATCCGATTACCATTAGTGTCTTGTTTATTATTTGGTTTTTGTCCGCGAAGTAATTTATTTCACCACAATAATGTGATTCGAAACATTTCAAATACCTTTAGCGTCGGCGATGCAAATGACATCCGTATATGAAGTCAAATTGTGAGCATATTTTACAATTTGTGTAGGTTTTCTATTATTTGTTTTTAAAATTCATTTAGATTTTAGAGCGGATTGCTTTTTTTTAATAGGCAGTGCACTAGTGTTTAGTTTTAAACTCAAAGCAGTTTAGATCAGTATAAGGATTAGCCAAAAAGCTCTAATAAGAACGTAAACCATTTAACCGAGTAGAGAGATATAAGCCTACATTTGCAATCGTATTTAAACCAGTGTTAGTACAGAACTCTAATACGTACGTAGCATAATTAAAAAAATCGTAACCCTTCAAATAAGTGAACTGTCCATTGATTAGGACTTCAGACTAAGTGGTAAGTTCGAGTATGCATCGTAATAACAATTCGAGTTTAACACATGTTCAGGTTCGAATCCTCGCGGTTAAACTTTCTATTTGCCGTATTTTTTCCTAAAAACATTTCATCCAGATGAACCTGCAATAGTTATGGTTTTTGCCACCAACGATGTACCATTGAGCTGTCTCTGGTTTACTCTAAATTCGTTGATCGTCTTTCACTTTTAAGTACATAATTGTTAAGCTGATTACTATCTTCGATAGTAAAGTATGGTATTTGACTCTCACTTAACACACTGACAAAAACAGTTTCCACCTCAAATGTATGGGATCCACAATCTAATGGACTCAGGTAAGTGCCCCACAAATGGGGACCATAATATTTCGTCCCTCAAAATAACTGCGTTCTGTCCCTATCATTGCCTTAAAGGCAAGAGAAGATATACAACCGTTTTCTTACCTTTCAGGGTGCTCAGCATTATGACAAATCCGACAGACAAAAGATCCAATCGACCGTATAGAAGACATGCTCTCCGTGGCATTTTGTAAAGATGCAATGCTTGCAATACCACTATCTGCAATATCTCTCTTTTCCAACTCCTCCTGTATCTCATGCGGTTGCTGCCCGGGTGCATTCGTTGTATCCGTAGTCTGCTCACAATGATGACAACAATGATTTTCAGCATCTTGTATATCCCGAGGCACTTCCAATTCCCGCATTGTAAATTCGTCACTTTCACGTAACTCTCTGACAGTTCCGTCCGGTTCATTGTTAGTATTTTCACCATCACCACCGGCAGCGGCGTCGTCATGCTCATCACTCCTTCCTTCCTCACATGTGGGGGTGGCATTATTGTTGGTGTTATTGTGAAGTGAATCAAAAGTGAATTTTATCGCCTCACACGTATTATCCACCACCCTCCAGCCGTATCTATTGTTGTCATGGCTCGTCGATGGCTCCTGAAGTACCGATCTGCATCCCCACGTCTCTGGGACACACAAAGCCGGAAGAATAACATGACATATAAAATGAAAGGAAAGGAAAAAGAAAAGTTAAATTAAAACTTTTGAAAGTGAGATTTTGTGTTTACGCGACTACATTCAGGAGTATTCATTAAATCCTCCACTCTCTTGCCCAAGGATGGCTCAGTTCTCCTTGAGGGATGTAATGCAAATGCATTTTCGAGAGTTCGCACTGTATTTTTTCAGTTTTTCTTCTGTGCCTTTTCCATTGTTCATAAAAGGAACAAAAATTGAATAAGTTTTTTTTCACTTTACACTTGGGACTGGATTGTGGAAGAAAAATTTACACGAGAAAGCTTTTGGCCCACATTTTAAAACGAGAATTGGATATTGAAACACTAGTGCGAATGAATCTAGATAAAATTCTTCATTAGAAGCGAAAAAGGGAACTCTGCGACAAAGAAAAGAAGGTGGCACAGATGGGGAATAGTTATTTTTTTTGTTAGGCAAACTTACCCTTATTTGGGTTTTCCATTTTCCACTTGATATTTGATGATTTTTTTTGTTGTTAATTTTGTAAACAAATTTAAAAATTAATGACAGCTGCTGAACTTACTTGCTGTCTGCTGACATAAAAGGAAGCAAAACAAGAGCGAGAGACTTTGCGTAGAACAAGTAAAAAAGCAAAGAATCAAAAGTGAAATAGTTCGCGGTGCCATGGTAACTTCATTATTCGAAACCAAATGATTTTCAAGAATACAATTACCTTTTTATTTTTTACTTAATACGATGCAGCAGTTGCATGGGGTGCAGAGATACACCACATATATTAGTCAGAAATCGTAGATATGTTGTATTCATGTGTACTAGGCTCTGATCTGATGAAGAAGACTATCGTATAAGTGCTGTAGTTCGACGATATCTTCCTTATTTTACTATAATTGTTGATTAAGAAACATAATATACCAAAGGAGATACATGCAGAACGATTATAACATACAAAAATCAGAGATACAACATCAACTCCGACTACGTTGTATCTAATATGCACCAAATTAGTGTTCAGATTTATAATAAGGCAAAGCTCTCGGATCATGAATCATTACAAATAGATTTTAATTATAACAGTATGCCTCAACAAGACAAACCTAGAGTTATTCAATTTGGCAAGTATAATATGCAACATTTCAGGTGTAAACTAAGGGTGGAATGCAACTTTGATATTGAAAATAGTGATGTTAGTTTATACGCAGAAGAGTTTTACAGTAAAATTAATTGTTTCCTTTGTAAAATACGACAGAAAATGGGTAATGATAGTTCGTTTAGTGTTGTGTCGAATGAAATCAGGAATGAAGAAATAATAAGATACTAGACAACTTGTTTAACTAATGGTTTTATGGACTGGCAGTCATATAGAGACGTTAGAAATAGGTATAGGAGTGCAACGAATAGAGGTAAAAACCTAAAAAGGTCGAAAACAAATATACATAAATCAAAAGGTATATTTTGAAGAAGAATGATTGCAGCCCCAGCGATATTGAGTTCGATAAGAATCAACATTTCATAAAAAAAGTACCAAAAACCCTAAATGAATCTAATTCGTTTTTAAAATAGTATTAATGTTATAAATGAGTCGATTACGAATATACCTTATGTGGATCACGTTTCTGAAATGGTTTGTTCTTTTCGCTTTTCTGTGGTTTCTGCAGCTGGCATAAAAGAGATTTGTAAAAGTAGATTAGGTAAGGTTGAGTAATATAATATGAGATTATCATAAGACACTAGGCACCAAGGTGGGCCCATCGCGATCCCTAGGGAACCTTCACGGCATAAAGACCTAAACCAATTCGCCCATAGACTTAATTTACCTACCGAATTTGAAGGTATCATTATTGTGGTTCCGCGACCTTACCTCTTCTAGGTTATCGAAGAAGTATCTTCCAAGGTACTTTAGCATTGTTCTGGCAATGCCTTGTATTCACAGAGTATACATATGTGTTATATCCTCTGAGACATGTAGGTCATTGCAATACCTACAAATAACCGTATTCGATAAACCTAGTCTCATAGCATGCTTCCTTAGAAGACAATGGACAGGCAGTATCCCTATCGCTGTTCTTAGCCCTCATATATCTAGTATTATGATTTCATCAGATTGCCTGCGGTCTAATACAGGGCACACGGCCTTGGAGACCTTATGACCATCTAAGTTGGACTATTCAAATTAGCCATGTTGATGATTCTATCACGAATAATTCCGCTAGCCACACACCTTGGTGGTTTAATGCTACCGATTATGCGCTGTGCAGGAGCTCTGCTCTTTTTTTTGGCCAGCTCGTCTGCCTTTTCGCTGCCTTCTATATAGCAGTGTCCAATTACCAAACATAGTCTGGCACGGTTCTGCGTACATAAGGCCATAAACCTTGTGCGGCAAGTATGAATAATATAAAATTATAAGTAAAAATACTTTTTAAGAAAAAGCTTTTATTATTTAGATGTACGGGTCCAAAACAAACGAAGGAATGGGTTCGGGTATCTACTCAGCACAACCTGATATTGCATTATCACTAAGGCTGGTGGGTCCCAGGATACAAAGGAGTTCCAGGGAACGAGATGGCGGATAAACTGGCAAAAAAAGGATCAGAACAAGACCTGCCAATTGTCCAAAGCTCAGTCCTTCCTCCCCTGAAACTTGTTAAATCAAACATAGCACTTCACTTCAAACGACAAGCAGAAGAAAGATGGAGAGCGCTCCCATCATGCCGTGTTTCCAGAAGCATCTGAACTTAATAGGACAAGATGAAAACCAAGAAGCTCATCCTCACTTAAAATAGACAAAACTTGGCGCTTCTCGTAGGTATCATTACCGGCCACAACCTATTGGCGGCCCACCGGAAGAGAATGCGGCTAAGTACAGATAAACTCTGCAGAGGATGGGGCAACACAGACATAGAGGAGGACACGGAACACTTCCTTTGCAAATGTTTTTGAAATACCAGAACGACGGCCGTTGGAGTGTATTTCTTCAACCATCTGGGCGGCCTGTCTGAAAAGTCACCAACCGCCATCATAAAATTCATAACTTCTTCAGGGTGTTTCAGAGGAGGTTCCATAAACACAAAACTCTACCCATATTGTTTTTCCTCTCTTTTCAATACTTCAACCATGAAACTGCACGTCAGGGCAGCACAATGGATCCGTTTAAGATCTGAGTGCAGGTTGCGCACATTCGTTGCGGCTAACCCCTTTAACCTAACCTAGATGAACTAAAATGAAATAACTTCACATAGCTTATCGTATTCTGCTTATCAAATCCTTTCATTTGACACCCTTGTCAAGGGGGTTGTGCCGAAAAAGTTATGGCATCATTTTGGGGTCTTCGCCATTTTTGGTTCGGAATGACGCCACAAAGCTTATCGTATTCTATTCGTCACACCCTTTCATTTAATATCCATAATTTAAGGGGGTTATGAAGAAAGAGATTAACCGCAATTTTGTGGCGTTCACCAGTTTGGATTTAGAATATTAGATATGCTTTATTGCATTATCATCAGACTTATACACTTGTGCAAAATTTTACAACTCTAGCTCAATTAGAACTAGTCGAAATTTTGATTCCGAGATGTGTAGCAGACATACAGACATCAAAGAAAGTTAAATAAAAGCTTTTACAAAAAGAATGACCTGAGGCACATGAAGTTGATGTCACACACCATGAAGATCGTTGAGCGGGCATTAGGTGGCCGACTGCGAAAAATAATACGGCTATCTGATGATCAGTGCGGGTTTGTCTCGGGTAAATCAACCACAGATGCAATCCAAAGTATAAGGATCATAATGGAAAAACATCGTGATTCCTTAACGCGTATTGCATTGGTTGACTTTGAAAAGGCATTCAACAGACAACCACGAGATCTGATATGGGTGGCGCTAAGACATCGAGGGGTTCCAGAAACCTATGTACAAATGATAATGGACATGTACGAAGGAGCAAAGACAGGAGTTATATGCCCCGCTGGAGTAACCGAAGAGTTCTGAATCAAAGATGTGGTGCACCAGGGAAGTGTTTTAAGTCCTTTGCTCTTTATTACAGCCCTTGACTATCTGCTTGAAGGTAAAGTGACGGACCCCAAGGTACATAAATTATTCTTTTCTGACGATGGAGCCATCATAAGTGAGGATCCTACATCTCTGCAACGAGCACTTGATGTGTGGGTGGACGTTCTGGAGGGAAATGGGTATCGCATTAGTTCAAAAAAGACAGAGTACTTATGCTGCCCGTTCTCTGATCCACTCAGGCCTATTCCAGACATTTATTTGAATGGAACAGTGCTTTCCAAGTGCGAAAAGTTCAAATATCTGGGATCTATGATCAATAGCAAAGCAACTTGTGATGACCACATCAATCATCGCGTAAGCGTAGGGTGGATGAAGTGGCGAGAAAATTCCACTATCTTCTGTGACAGAAAAATGCCACCTAAGTTGAAGGGAAGGCTCTACACCACAGTTGTGCGTCCAGCGCTCACATACGGTTCACAATGTTGAACGATGTACAAAAGGTATGAGAGTAAATTAACGGCAGCTGAGATGAAGATGCTTCGCATGACATCAGGAGTGACAAAGCTTGATCGAATAAGAAGTTCGAAGATCCGTGGAAGCTTTCACATCAAGGAAACCATCGTACAAAAAATAGAGCGCGACCGGCTCAGCTGGTATTGCCACGTTCAAAGAAGAGTTCATTTGAACCCTGTTAAAAAGGCAATACCAATACACGTTCCAAAAACATCGCGATGTAGGAAAGGCAGGCCTATAAATGACTGGATCACACAAATGTGACGACATCGGCATTTCATTGGCCTCAGTAACCGAGTGATCCAAAATCGGCAGGCCTGCCGATATTTTCTGAGGTCAAATAGGCGAACCCCCAGGCGGATCAGTAGAAATGCGGTGAAGTCGGAGGGTTGTGATCCCTTGTTTTCAGATCGTAACCTCGCTGATAAAAGGAAGAAGAAGGTCTGAGGCACATGAACGTTATGATGATACTTCTTCATTGGGGAATCTTTGCTTATAGCGTAACTAAGCTGGCTAATATGTCAATAGTATAGGAAACATTCCCGGAATGTAGTAAATGAGCTACTCGTGGACCTGGATATGTAAGGTTGTAGAGTGATCGCCTATGCTGATGACATTGCTATTGCTGCTTCCGGTAAACACTCTCAGGGAAATCCTCCAATATGCTCTCCTTCGGCTCACCAGATGGGCCTCCAAATGTGGACTGGGGGTTAATCCCCATAAATCGCAGCTCGTTCTCTTCACGTGGAAATATAAAGTTCCCCTTATAGACCGTCCTATGATGAATGGCACCAGTCTCACCTTCTCTGAAAACGCAAAATATCTGGGTCTTATTTTAGATAGGAAATTGAACTGGTGTGCCAATCTACCAGAACGCGTCAAAAAAGCCAATGTAGCTCTCTATTCCTGTAAAAAGGTTGTAGGTAGGAGCTGGGGTTTGAAACCTCAAATCACTCGTTGGCTGTACGTGTTCGTTATCAGGCCCCTACTACTCTATGGCGTGATCGTATGGTGGCCTGCTCTTGACAGGGCTGTCCACCTCACGCAACTAGCTAAGGTGCAAAGATCTGCATGCATTTGCATCAGTGGTGCACTGAGAACTACGCCCTCCGCGGCACTGAACATCTTGTTCAACCTGCTGCCTTTAGATGTTTTCGGCAACAGATGGCTGCCTGTGCGCCTAAAAGCCTCCTCTCATTGGTCTAGCTATCGCTTTGGCCACTCCTCGATCCTTGATCTTCTCAACTTCAAACATGAAAACACGGACTACACCCCGCCGATACTGAGGTTTGACCGTAACTTCCATACGAGTATCCCCAATCGAAATGAATGGGACACTTCCCACCTGTCGATGGTAGTTCGGTTCACTTCTTTACAGATGGCTCTAAGACGGAAGGTGGGGTGGGTTGTGGTGTTTTCTCCGAAAAGCTCAATCTGAGCATCTCCTTCCGCCTCCCTGATCATTGTAGCGTTTTCCAGGCGGAAATCATGGCGATTAAGGAAGTCCAGTCCTGACTGAAACGTAATGTACTATCTGTCAGGGATATTAGCATTTTCACTGACAGCCAAGCGGCAATCAAGTCCCTGGAATCGTTCTCCTTTACTTCAAAGGCTGCCTTAAACTGTCGTTTATCTCTTATGGAGATGACAGAGCTGTTCAACATTCACATATGCTGGGTGCCGGGCCACAGGGGCATTCCATGAAACTGCAGGGCTGACGAGCTCGCCAGACAGGGTACCACTTTAAGGATTCTGCCTGACAGGGAGGCCTGAGTATGCCCCTCGCTACTTGTAAGTATCTACTAAAACTGAACGCTATTAGCATGACCAACAAATGGGAAAACGTTTCAACGTGTCACATTTCGAGACAGATCTGGCCTAAGCTGGATCAAAATCATAGTGCCAAGCTGGTCAAGTTAAAGTGAACACCAATCAGTTGCATTGTCGGTGTTCTCACTGGATACTGTGTTATAGGCCAGCATGCCAAAAGACTCCGCCGCTTCTCCAATGACTTCTGCAGAAGCTGTAGGGACGAGGAAAAGGAGGAAACCATCCTTCACCTCCTATGCACTTGTCCAGCCCTGTCGCATAAAAGAATGCCCCATCTAGGGTCCCCCTTCCTTGACGACCTTGGCGATCAGACCTCGCTTTATCAGAAGCTCCGATTGATTTTCATGGTATCACAAAGGACCTTTACTGGTTTAAGTGTGTCAGCACTCTCGTGTGTACAGCGAACCTAACCTAACCTAACCATTCCCGGAATGTAGGAAGGAGGCCGTGGTCATGCTTGTACCAAGCAAAAGTGTATAGAACACTAAAATGTGAGGAATTTAGGCCAATAAACATGTTACCAATGCTGAAAAAAAAATCTTGAAGAAAGTTGTAAATAAACAATTAGTGAATTACTAGAAGGTAAAAAATAAAATAAATAACTATTTGGCGCAACAGCTCTTTAAGTGCCAGGGCCTAGCTTCTCGCAATCACTCATGTTGTGTGCGTTATATTTTTCACACGAATGGAAGAGACCTACAGTTTAGTGCCGTATCCGAACGGCGATTTGAGAAGCTTTTTCGAGACAACAATACTCTCGGATGTTTGTCAGACGCTCGCGAGAGGTGGGGCCGTGAAAAAACTTTTTGGTGTTTTCTGGGATTCGAACTTGGAACCGCATGCGCAGTGATCCGACACACTAACCACTTACGCCACGGCGCCCACAAGAAGGTAATGGGCTACTTAATGAAGAGCAGTCCTTCTGTGCAGATGACACTTTCCTGTACATATCAGGGCGTAGTCCAGAGGAATGCAAGAAGATCTAAATTCAATTGAAAATTGACCAACGCAGAATAAATTGAGACTAAATGTGAGTAAAACAAAAGCTATAATTATACGCTTCCTTTTTCTCCAATCTCAAATAAAAATCAGAGATTTTTTCCAGGAAATGAAGTATTTGGGAGTCATAATCGATAACGAGCTAAAATTTAATGAGAGTGAGGAATATGTAAAAAGGTGGGAAAGAAAATTGGGTTTCTAAAAATGATAAGAAGATGTCCACAATGTGTTTATCAAAATTTGCTGTCATCATAAAACTATATTTTAAGTATTTCGCTACAGGTCCGTGAGAATCATCCTCAGGTGCAACAGATTCACACAGATTTTAATGTTACAGACGCTAAATTGGATGAATACAATTACAAAGAGTAGACTTGAATGTTTTAGTTTTTGTCTTCAAAATGACAAACAGGATCAAGCCCCAGTATTTGTCCGGAGCTGTAACATTGATCTCTGAGAGCCAGCCTTGTCATTTGAGAAATGTAATAATTTGCGAGCCAATTTTGTAACCAGAGCGGCTTTGCAAAATAGTTTGTTGTTCAAGGGCTTCCAGGAATTTAACCAACTTCCGCGTGAGATAAAAAATTAAAACCCAATAACCAAATTTGGATCTATGCGCAGTAGATATATTTTATCGCCGATGTTATTATAATGCCATAACTAATAAAAAATAAAAAAAATAAATATTTGGCGCAACAGCCAAAAAAACCTCATGCGTAGTGATCCGACACACTAACCAATTACGCCACGGCACCCACAATGCCATAACTAATACTTTGTGATACAAAAAAAAATAAAAAATGAATTATTCGTCTGCATAGAGTTTTCCTTTTTGTATCACAAAGTATATGCCATAACTAATACTTTGTGATACAAAAAACTTTATGCAGACGAATAATTTCAAACGAAAGTGATAAATCTCATCTGCTTTTTTTGCAACTCTGGCAGCGGCTGTGTGGTAATCTCCCACAGTAGGAAAGTCAGAGGTTGCCAAACCGACCATGGCGAAGTAACCCCATTTCTGTGGTCAGCCTTTCCCCCACTCACTTCACGTCGCAAAGTAAAGAACGCATTCTGACGGGGATGTGTTGTAATTCTTCAAATTTTAATTTGTAGAATTTCTGATAAATATAAAACTGTTGTAAGCAAAAAAAAAAAAAAAATTAACTAATAATCTAATCTAATCAGCTTTTCTTAATATCTAAATATAAATTGATGGAAAAATAATTCCAATTCACCCAGAAACAGAAGTTTCCCCATGTTCCTTCGCCCAAAGCAATTCGAGTTTTTCGAAATTATGGATTAAATTTTTGAAAACATTCGTTCACTGGGAACATGGAGTAGCACAAACTACTACTTACTTACTTTACTTACTTGTGTCCTGTATCCCCTTGAGGGTCCTAGGGCCTCTACTACGCCTACGCGCCATCGTGTACGGTTTCTGGCAATGTGTCTGAGTTCTCTTCAACTTTCCCCTAACTGCCGTGCCTCCTTCTCGACTGTTCTGCGCCATGTTCTCCTCGGACCGCCAGGTCTTCTGCCATCCTGAGTTAGAGGGTTCCATTGCATAGCATGGTTCGCTATGGAACTGTCACCCTTACGGAAAGTGTGACCAAGCCACTGCCACTTCCGCCGTTGGATGGTTGTGCCTATTGGTTCCTGACCCGTTCTCTCGTAAAGGTGTTCGTTAGAGATACGATTGGGCCAGAACATCCTTAAGATATTGCGCAGGCACCTATTAACAAACGTTTGCAGCTTTCTGGTGATAGTAGTGGTCACTCTCCACGTTATGCAACCATATAACAGCACGGATTCAACGTTGGAGCGGAACAGTCTTATCTTGGTGCTCAAACTGATTGCATTGCTTCGCCATATTTTGGACAACATACCGAACGCGGACTTGGCCTTGGCCATCCTGTTGGCTATATCCAGTTCGGTTCCACCATCGGTCGAGACAACACTCCCAAGATACTGGAAATCCTCTACTCTCTCTACCGGTTGTCCAGCAATGCATATTTGAGCCGATGAGTTAGTTCCAAGGCTGATAATTTTAGTTTTTGCCGCATTAATTTTCAGCCCGACGACACCTGCCTCCCTCTCCACATCTGCTGTCATTTGGTGGAGGTCCATAATTCTGTGGGAGAGTAAGCATACATCGTCAGCGTAGTCAAGATGGTTCAGTTAAGATGTAAGAGTCCATCGAATTCCTCGATTTCCCGTTGACAAAGCTGCACGAAGCACATCACTATCACCAATATGAATAATATTGGTGAAAGGATACAGCCTTGTCTTACCCTACTTTGGATCTCAAATTCCTCAGACAACCTCCCCCTGTGCAGAACGTGACATTTTTAGCCTTCATATGTAGCTTTGATAATAGCAATTAGTGTATCGGGAATACCTCTCCTGCGTAAGGCACGCCAAATAAACTCTCTGTGGACACTATCGAACGCCTTCTCAAAATCGATGAACAGCAGGTGCAGTGGTGATCGATATTCAACACACTGTTCGATGATAATCCGAAGGGTGTTGATGTGGTCAGCACAGGAGGATCCACAGCGGAAACCTGCTTGTTCGGCATCGAGTTTGTGTGTCTTCGAGATGTTGTTTGATTCGCTCCAGGATGATTTTAGCAATTATCTTAGCTACAGCGGCAGCACGCAGATACCCCTCCAGTTTCCGCACTCCATTAAATTTCCTTTCCTAGGAAGCTTGACGATCATTCCCTTTTTCCACTCATTGGGAAAGCTCTCAGCTTCTCAAGCTCTCTCTATAAGTGGAAGCAGAAGCTCAGCCGATGTTGTTGGTGCTGCTCGTAAGAGCTCTGCTGGAATACGGTCAAGTCCTACCGCCTTGTTGGTTTTGAGTGCCTTGATCGCGGTAATGATCTCATCTTTAGATAGATAGATTTATATTGTTGAGAGGTGCAAGTGCACTGCGACCTATAAGAGATCTATTGTGCCCCCCTTACTAAGGTTCTAGCCGATGATATACTCGGTCTAGAGCACTTCCTCCAGTCCAGCTGCTACAGCAAACCGGAGTATCTTCAGTGGATCCAGCGAAGGCAAATCCGTTTCTGATAGGAGGTAGGCACCAAGGTGATTCCTTCTTTTGTGGATCAGTGCTTCGCATTCCATAAGAAGGTGCGCTGGTGTTTCTGCGAAGTCCCTGCAGAATCTGCAGTGTCCGTCTCCCTCTATTCCCAGTTTCCTAAGGTGCTCCTTAAGTCTGCAGTGACCTGTTAACATGCCCGCCAAGATGCGAAGCCGATTCTTACTAACTCTTAGGCAGGCTCTGCTTCTTTTCTGGTTGTATTTCCCCAGAAGTTCCTTTGCCTGTCTTATTTGGGGGATATCGTCCCAATGTTTGGCCCATTTGTTCTCTTCTTCTTTCCTTAAGTCTTCCCTTATTTTGTGGGGTCCTATCCCACAGAAGGGTTCTGGTCCAAGGAATGGCGTGTCTGATCCGTTTCTAGCTAGCTCATCAGCTGCTTCGTTCCCCTCTACTCCTACATGTCCTGGTACCCAGTAGAGAGTTACTTTGTTTGTTTCTCCCAGTTTGTTGATCCTGGTGAGACACTCCCATACCAGTTTGGATCTGATCTCATGCGAGGTCAGTGCTTTAATAGCGGCTTGGCTGTCTGATAGTATCGCGATGTCCTGCCCGCGATATTTCCTGTCTAAGTTGAATTGCGCGCATCTTTCGATCGCGTGAACTTCTGCTTGAAATATGCTGGGGAATGTTCCCAGTGATTCTGAGTATCTAGTCCTGGGCCCGTACACTCCTGCCCCAGTGCCAGTAGATGTTTTCGATCCGTCTGTGTACCATTTAATTGTGTGTTGTTTGAGTTGGTATTTATCGGATTCGCTGCTCCAATCTTTTTTGTTGCTCAGCTTTGAGTCAAATTTCCTTTCAAAGCAGTATTTCTTGACCATATCATCTCTGGGCCAGTCCAGAAGCGGCACCGATTTGGATAGGGTTACTCGCTCTTTATTTGCGATGCATGTTCTTTTCCCGATGCCCTCTTTGCTGATTCTTAAAATGGTCTCCTTGGCGATTCGCTCTAGCACTATGTGTAATGGAGGTATCCCTACGATCACTTCTAGAGCTGCTGTGGGACAGGTTCGCATGGCTCCTGTTATACATATACAGGCTAATCTTTGCACTTTGTTGAGGGATGTCCTCGTCGTGGTTAGTCTAGATCTGTTGACCCATGCCGCTGCCCCGTATGTGATGATGGGTCTTACTATCATCAGATACATCCATCTCAGTGTGGCTGGGCTATAACCCCAGGTCTTTCCTGAAATGTTTTTGCACACCATAAGTGCTCTGGTGGCTTTGGTTACCACAGTTTCTACATGTTCTCTCCAGAGGAGTTTGCTGTCTAGTGTTAGACCTAGATACTTGACCTGTTTCTGTGGGTCAACTCTGATCCCTTCCAACAGGATGGGTTGCATACGCTTTAACTGTGTTTTCTTGGTGAAGGGTATCACAGTGGTTTTGGTAGGGTTCACTCTGAGTCCTACCGTTTTACACCACTTCTGTGTGATTCGTAGACCCCTCTGAATGATTTCGCATAGCGTTTCTTCAAATTTTCCTCTTGCGACAATGACTATATCGTCGGCGTACCCCTGGCACGTAATGCCGGCACCTGTCAATTTGTGCAGTAGTTCATCTGCTACTAAGCTCCACATCAATGGTGATAATACCCCTCCTTGTGGACAGCCTCTAGTGGTGCTTATTGTGATGGTTTTTTGACCCACCTCTCTCTCAGCAGTCCTAGTTCTTAGCAGCTCACACATCCAGTTACTTGTGGTGTGATTTACTCCTTTTATTTCGAGACCCCTCCTAATTGCTTCGTGGGAGGTGTTATCGAAGGCTCCTTCGATGTCTAGAAATGCGCATACTGCTGTTTCCTTGCTCTCCAGTGTATCCTGAACCCAACTTGTCAGCTGGTAGAGCGCAGTTTCGGTGGATCTTCCTGCTCTGTAGGCATGTTGATTGTGGTGGAGAGGTATTCTTTCCAGCACAGTCATTCTTAGGTGATTATCTATGACCTTTTCTAGCGTCTTTAACATGAATGAGGTCAAGCTGATGCGCCTAAAGGATTTTGGTGAAGTGGTGTCTCTTTTTCCCACTTTCGGAATGAATATGACCTTTGCCCTTCTCCATATTCTTGGTATATGCTCAAGTGCGACGCTGGTTCTCAATAGTCCTAGGAGGTGTGGCATAATGATTTCCTGGCCTTGTTGTAGTAGGGCAGGGAATATTTCATCCGCTCCCGGTGCTTTAAACGGCTGGAAGGTGTTCAGAGCCCAACTTAGCCTTTGATCCAGTCCTCTCTCCTGGGCCTTTTATGTCTTACTAGTACATCTGTCCTGGTGAAGATTGAGCTACCCGGGAAGTGTGTCTCTTATAGTAGAAGGGCCCTCTGCTCTTCATCTTCGGTATAGCTGCCATCTTGCTTTTTCAGTGAGCCAGGCGCGCCTGCTTTCTCCTTAGCCAGTGCTTTATGTAACCTGGCCGCTGCAGGGGTTGACGCTATGTTCTCACAGAATGCTCTGAAGCTATTTCTTTTAGCTTTTCTGATTTCCAAGTTGTATCTTGTTAATTGCTCGGTGTATGTTTGCCAGTCTCCGTCACGCTTTGCTTTATTAAAGAGCTTGCGCACCTTTGATCTTAGGTCGACTAGCGTTTTGTTCCACCAGGGAATATCCTTCGGATCTTTCTTACGGCTAATAGGGCAGCTGCTTTCAAATGCATCTTTGATCGCCCTGTTAACCACTTCTACGTTGCTTTCCAGTTCTAGGAAGTGGCTCGCCGTTTTCTTTCCTTTCACATTTAATAGGTTCCACTCGAGTGTAGACCTATATCTGTCCCAGTCAGTTTTGCGGGGGTTTCTTTTCGGGGTAACCTCCTTACTGAGACCTTCTATGTTAAAGGTGATGATCCTGTGGTCCGACATGGACGGCTCGTCAGAAACATTCCAACCTGTAATGCAGTTACTAATACTCGGGCTGCCGAGTGTATATCTAGAACCTCTTCCCTTACCCTAGTTACGAAAGTTGGTGTAGTTCCCACATTCAAAATATCTAGGTTTTCATTAATAATGAATTCGAGAAGGCGCTCACCTCTAGCGTTGTTGTCGCTACTGCCCCATTCCAGACAATGGGCGTTGGCATCGCATCCTAGCAGAAGTGGCAGTTTGTGTCTTCTGCAGTGTCTCACTAGCCTTTGAACTTCTTCTGGCGGTGCCTCCCCGCCTCCGTCGAAGTAGGCCGAAGCAATTACAATGGCGCAGTGGGTGCCTCCTACGTTAATGAAGGCCTGGATAGCTGTCAAATCCTGCGTCATGTACTCTGAAAGATAGAAGAATTTTATGTTTTTACTGATTAGTATGCAGGCCCTGGGGAGGTCCTGTCTATTATCCCAGATTACCTGTGCATTCTTGCTTGAGAGACCTCTTACCTTTCCCCTGAAATGATAGGGTTCCTGTATCAGCACAAGTCCAAGTTGGTGTTTGATAAAACTTCTTGAGATGACGGCCGAGGCCGCCTTCGCGTGGTGTAGGTTAACTTGTGCGATGCGAGTTAGAGCTTTTTGCTCCATTTTAGGGGAAATTCGGAGAGGGGCAGGTGCCCACCTCCATCTCTTCTTTCTCTTCTGTTAGAGGAATGACTAGATCCTTCATGTTGAGTCCAGCTATGTCGACACTTTCAGTGTCTTCCTCACTCAGGGGGATCTCCTCGGCCTTTGCTGGTGCTGTTGCTGCTGTGATGGAGTCAGCTGGAGTTGCAGTTCCCTCTTCTTGAGCTACTGATCCATGGTTTACTGCGAGTGCTCCGTCCTCGCCCGCGTGGGTTTCGGCTGTTTCGGCTGCCTGCTTCCGCAGTCCGCAGACATTTATTTTGCCGAACCTATATCGGATCATGTAGTCCTGCTTGGCAATCGTCTCTGCCGATTGGTCGTCAATGAGGAAGGTTACCACTCTTCCCTTGCCTTCTTCTCGACTACTGGTCGCTCTCCATAGATGGGTGTTAAGCCCCTCGTTTTGCGCTTCTATGAGGTCTAGCGACATCTTCTGGTCGTGCCCAGAGCTCCTTGGGAGGAAGACGGTGATGGTGTGGATTTTGGGGATATCTTTTCCCAAACACGCCGTCAATTTGACCCCCTTCCACGCAGTTAATCTTGCTGCTGCTTGTAGTAGCCATTGAGCTGTGTCCTCGTTGTAACAGTCAACGAGTAGTAAGCCCAGTCTGAAGTGTATACCTTCAAACTGAAGCTTGCTCTTCCAGCCTAGGGCTACTTCTTCAATAATGGCGTCCTCAAGCGCCGTTTGCTCCTCGGTGCTTAGCGTTGCCACCGGGTAGTCCTTTGGGAGCACAGCCACTCGCAGGTTTCTCACTATGCCTGCATAGCTGGTGCCTGGCTCTACTCTGCGTCTCCTCTCTGCTGGGACGGTGGTTGGGCCCGCCGAGCTGACGCTACTGGTAGCTTTATGTCGCTTGCTATCAGGTTTCTCCGGGGGGGTGATGGTATCCCTTCCCCTTTTTAGGTGTCCCTGTACTACTGGAGTGTCAGTTGCCTCCTTCTTCCTTTCCACGGTTAGCTTCCTTGCTTCTTCAGGTTCGAAACCTTGGGCTAGGAAGCGCAAGTACCACTTTGCACCCGCTCCACTGAGGCCTTTTCTCAACGGGTCATCCAGACCACCGGGCTTACCCCTGTCTGGTAGCGTGGGAGGTTTATGCAGCCGCTCTCTGGGTCTGCTACTCTCTGCTGGTCTTCTCGCCTCCCGGGAAGTGTATGCCTTCTTTACCGGGGATCGTGGCCTTTGGGTGCCTGTAGGCCACTGTCTTCTTGGAGCTTCAGTGTCTCTGCGCCTGTGGTGCTCCGTGCTCATCCTGCGCCTAGGGGTGTTCTGCGCCTAGGGCTAAATCTGCGCGCTGGAGGCGTTCTTCTACGACTCGTGCTACGCCTGTCGCAGTCCTCGTCTCGGAGATCTCTCTCCAGACGACTTGCCATTTCTGTTGCGGTGATATCCCGCATGTATTTTATTTTATTTTTTATTTTTTCTTTATTCATGTTCCCACGAGTAGCTAGGGAAATATTCATCGGCCACATCAGAGCCCCGCATGATGTGGTCGGGCCATGGTTACTCCCTGCGGCGACCTGGTATCAGGAAGGCTCCGTTCGAATACAGCCGGTATACCCCCTGGCTGCAAACCATCCAATAGGCACGGTCTCGCTTAACACCCTGGATTAGTGGGGGGCAGCTCTTGGTAAGTTACTCCTCAGTCAGCTCATCCGAGAGCGAAGCTCCCGCGGTTGAGTGAGTCCTTGCAACTTAAGCTCTCGCACCGCGTCAAGGTGTCTGCCAAACGAGAGGATCTCATCTTTACTGGGAGTCGTGGTGCGTATTCGGGAACTTCTCACCTCGGGCATCTCAGTTTGATTTGGGAGCATATCGCTAGCGAATACACGGTTCAAAACCGTAGCAAAATGCTCTTTCCATCTCTTGAGCTGGTCCACATCCGAAATAAGCAAGGAACCGTCTAGGCTTGTCACTGGGTGTTGGCTGGAGCTGCGACTACCTGTCAGATCTTTCGTGATTCTGTAGACAGTCCTGCTGTCACACCTCCGTGCTGCTTCTTCTGCTTCTGTAGCCAGCGCGGTATAGTTGCGCTTGTCATGTCGCACGCTACGCTGAACTTCTCTCATCTTCATGCGATATAGGGACTCTAGCTCGTTTCTCCCTGCTGCTGGGGTAGCTGCAACGCGAGCTTTCAGCTGTTTTCGTTTGTCAATCCGTCTCCAGGTATCCTCGGAAAGTCATTTTTCACAACACACCAATGGTCTTGGATGGTTGCGGGCATTGAGCTGCTGATTGTTTCCACACCTTGCGAAAAGTGCCCCCTTAATTGTTGGCGTACTGAGGGATCACTAAGTCTATCGACGTTGAACCTGGGCATTCTTGTGTTGTCGTGGGATCTTCGAACTGCAGCAGTGCGTAGTTGGAGGGTAGCTATCATACGATAGTGATCACGTACTATCCCCACATCTGCCCCTCGCCTGTTTCGGACGTCCAGGAGATTACTTCTAAAGCGGCGGCTGATGGTAAAATGGTCAATTTGGTTGGAGGTTGCTTGCCTGTCATTGGAAACCCACCTGACTTTGTGGCAGGTCTTGTGCTCAAACATGGTGCCACCTATCACAAGGCGGTTGGCATTGCAGAAATCCACAAACCTTTCGCCGTTGTCATTGCAGTTGCCTAGTCCATGCTTCCCGATTACATGTTTGAGCCCCTCGTTGTCGTTGCCTACCTTGGCATTCAAATCCCCCATCACTATGACAATGTCTCCATTTGGTGTTGTGTTAAAGACAGCACTTAAGAGATTGTAGAACCTCACCTTTTCGTCCTCAGACGAACTATTCGTTGGGGCGTAACACTGTATGATGGTGACGCGTCGTATTCTAGTCCGGAATCTGGCCGTCGAAATCCTATCACCATGAGGCTGCCAATAAATTAGGCCATTGCGTGCTGTTGCTGTTAGCAGTAGTCCGACTCCATATTCCCGCGGCCTTCCGGATGGTCTTCCAGAATAGAGTAGTACAGTGTTACGCGTTGGGGACTGGTACTCGCCCGCTTCTAACCATCTTACTTCACTTACCCCCCAAATGTCCAGTTTATATCGCATGAATTCCTTTTCCAGTTGGAGGAATCTGGCATTGTAAGGACCTTCGTTTCCCGAGTCGAGGAGCGTCTTTACATTCCAGAAACCTATCTTTGTCCAGGTACAATAGCCAAAAGTCGTTAACATGTGATCATTCCTTATCCGAGGCATAGTGTCTGTTTCTATAGCGAGCAATTTTCGGTAACGCAGGTTGGTGGCCCACGTTACCTAGCCTAGAATCAAGGCCCTAGACAACCCGCACTTACAATTTTAGCCTACACGTATAAGGGTTTATACGTATAGTTGCCCGGGGACCACCACTAGGAGGTAAAGTAAACACTTCATCACGAACTTGATTGTTGCGCTACTGGCCCAAGCCAAGTTTTGGGCAGTCAGTAATTTCCCGATCAATCGCAATGCAGGTCTACTACTAGTACCCATAATAGAGTACACGAATATAATACTAGTACAGCTTGACATTCTTTCATTTAGTTTTTCAGAAGTAGGACTTCTTTACTAGGCATAGAGCGGTTAACGCTTTCTTATTTACATAATTTACCCAATATATTGCTAAGTGGCGCAAAGGTATGTATATTAAGATTAGGGAGGGCTTGGATAACTTATTGATTTATATTTTTAGGCTGCCGGTGTAAATAACAAAAGTGCATGGAGGAAATGAATTCATTACCAACCAATTCACAGCCTTTTGTGTGTTCTTGATATGAGATTTGAAACCTCCATGGTTAGTATAAATTTCTCCGTTTTTTTCTGTCTGCGATCCTTCCGCAATATTTTTTTTTAAGTAAAGCATGGGTGTGTACAATTGAAATTTAATTATTCTGTATCTTTGCATTGAGCTGTTTCCTAATTCGAAGGCCATATTTATGCCCATAGTTTTCGTACATTAATCTCACTATGTCAATCTATACATCCAGTGCACTATGTATAGCCTTATTGTAGACAATGTATATCGTCTATACGAGTTCGGCAGCAAGGCCGTCGGTTCCAGCAGTTTTGTTGGATTTAAGATAAGTTATCGTTATCCTCACTTTAATCGGTTTGGGTCGACGAGAATCTTGACTATCATCGTCACTGCTGAATGGCTCATTCTGCTTGACAGTGGAATAAGGGTCATCGATGCTGCTTATTAGTCTGCAGAAGTGTGGCTTCCAGGTCCTCAGCCTCGACAGCGATTCTACTACTATATTACCATTTTCGTTCCTGCAAGCTTCCGTTCTGGCCTTGAAGCCCAAGCATGCTATTTTTGGTAAAACTTCCTAACATCACTCCTGCAAGAAAGTTTCTCATGCTCCTTGTTTTTCTTTCTGAGAAGTTGTTGTTCCTCTTTTCTCCTCCGCTCGTAGAGCTCTAGTCATTCTGTGCAGCGTTGCCTTGTACGTCTCTTATTTTTCTGCATGTGCTTGCCGACATTCCTCATCAAACCAGGGGTTTCGTTGTGGTGGCCGGGAGAAACCCATTACATCAGAGGCGTCAACTTTGATGGCTTTTTGGCAACATTGCCACTGGTATTTCGCATTTGCTCCTAGCGGCATGGGACTGAGGTTAAAAGACACTCGATCAGCAAAGGGTCTGCTGGTATCTTTCGATTGTAGCCGCTCGACACCAATATCCATCACCGTTTTTTTTTTTTTTTAGATTCAATTTTTCCCTGTTTCGAGTCTATGCTGACTCCTCGAAAAGTCCGGAAACCTAGAATACTGGAAGAGTGCCTTGCGTCGATCTTAATGTGATCGATTTGGTTAACGGTTTTTCGATAAAAAGATCGCCATGTCCCCTTGTAAACGTGAGATCCGCGTATCTACGGCAATATTTCGTTCCGTTGCAAAGTCCATCCATAGTCTGGCTGTGATTCCAGGCCTACCTACTATAGTCTGGCCCGCTTCTTCCGACTAGCCTTCCATAGTCTGGGCATGGTTAAAGGTAGCTCAACAAAGTCCAGCTTGCACCACCAACCGAGCGAAACCGCCAAGCCTAACTCTACCGAAAGATCTCGAACCCGAGGACGTGGATACCTAACAACTTAAGTTAGTTTAAGCTATCCATATATTGTTAAGTATAAAAAGTGTTTAGACATACCGTAAAATCTTGCATTACAGATTTAAAATGCTTGACTAATAAAGGTACTTCTTTCCCAGGACACTACGAGCAAAACCTCAGCCTTCGAAGAAAACCCATCATATAGCAAATCCGCACGCTGGCTGTCCTTGTACTCTGTGGCAATCGCCGCAGTAGATGTCGCAGTTTTTCATCCTCCTCTTTCTGGCCCATCCCATCGCACTTCTTGGATGGCGGTAAGGTATGCTTGGCAGTAGCATAGGCCTCCGCAAATTGTTCGGCTGCACGTGGTTTGTAGAGGGACCATACATTCCACGTGCAGACTCGAAGATCGTTGTCCTCTTTACGTTTGCCGTCAACAGTAAAATCATCCATATCCGAGGTTGTTGGTTGCTTCGTAAGCAGTGTTTTCTTACGTGATAGGGAAGCTTACCCGACGGCACAATCCCCAAGCTGGAGGGCCAGTTTCTTTTGTTATACCCCTTGGACGCGGGGCCGGATTCATCGATGCCAGCAGTCTACTACGGGGGTATGAGCGATGCCCTTGGCCCATTAAGGGCGCCTCCACCACCATCTTTATTCCTTACTAACCTTTGAAACCGTTGACTCCATCTAAAGAATTCGTCCGCTAGAGCTGAACTACTAGAACTAAATTATTTGCCAAACAAAGAAAACCTACCAATGCTTTGCTCTTTGTGCAACCTTGGACTGCGCGAGAAGATGTTTCGTTCTATGTTAGTATTTATTTATACTAAGCAAAATGAGATGAGTGTGTTTCGGCAGCGCTAAGATATCTGCAGAGAGGACACTGAATATTTTAAACGGCAGTAAATAATGGCAGCCACTTAGGCATACTGCCAAGAATCTCTTAACTACAGACAGAGAATCACTGCCGAAGAATTCTAATCCTCGAACTTAATTCTATGAAAAATTCATTGTTTTCCAAATGTTTTTTTTTTATTTTATTGTTTTTTTTTTTTTTTTGTCTTATTTAACTTAAAACTCTCTATACTTAAAAACCAAGGTGACGGCCAAAGTCATATCTCTCTTGATTGTAAGAATAATTAATACAAAAGTTGCATATCTATTTATTTGTCAATGAAATAAAACAATCAATTAAACTAAACGAGCTAAACTAAAACTAGTTCTCACCAATTTTTGAAAGGTAACAGACTGTAGAAGTGCTATTTTTAAATTCTTCGCACCGACTCTATTTTTATTTTTTTATTTTTGTGTTTTATAAAACTAAAGACTTGCGCCTTAAATAAATAGTCATTCTCAGCATGTTTTCTTTACCTTCTGGCGAAACTTGCGAACATCAATTCCGCTTTCCAGCATTTGTATTTTGTTACCATATGCCAAAGGCATAGAAATGTTCATGGACTCCTTCGACCAAACCTTACCTCTATTCTAATTGCTAGAAGAAATGCACAGCTGATAATAATACACAATAATATCCCAGTGTCTCAACGCTTAAAATCGTATTACCGGGTTTCTCCTTAAACAAAAAGTAAAGCAAAAGTCTAGCGCCCTTAGGTTTCAAAACCATATAAAAGTCATTGTCGCCGTCTTTGTTTGTCTGCAGCACACAAATGCCACCCCTTTCTGCATTATAACCCAAAATATCAACAAATTAATTTTGTGCCTCCCTTAAACTTGATGTTTGTTTTTTGCCTTCTCATTATGTCCTTTTTTTTTTTATTTATGGTAAATAAAAAAGTTTGCCAAAATCCCCGATAAAGTACCGACAATATTTTTTCGTCCTTTATTTGTTTTTCAATTGCAAGAAATCAGATTAAAGCGGCACTACGGCCCCAATGGTGAAAGGATTCCCTCCCAGCGGCGCAATGAAGAAAAACAAATCAAATATTTTCGAAATTAAACCGAACCGAAGCAAAGTTTTCACTTTTGGGAGCAATATGCATGGTAGAACGGTAGCGCTCCATACGACCTTGCTGAAAAGCCGTTTCAGGTTCTTTTTGCATGTATTTTGTATACTTGGCTTGTCCCCGTTGTGGCATAATTTGCAAAAAAAAAAAACAGTTTTGAATTTTAACGCCATTGAGGGACTTTTGGATACAGTGCGTCTGTGGAGCGTACCTTTGGAGGTGACACAAGGAATTGGAAGATGGGGATGGCGTATAATTAATTCGATTAGAAAAGTTTTCGAAAACAAAATATAATTCCCTGGTAATTGGAGGATAAAGTCACCTTAAATGTCATCGTAACATTGAATGGCACAAATAAGTAGGATCGGCCGAAAGACAAGGATGTTTTGACCTTTGCGAATGAAGGTGGCATAAAAAGTAATACTACTCGATCTATGGATTCGTTTCGGAAGCAACAGTGGATAGCAGTGGTGGAACGGGTAATGGGTTTTTGCAGACTTTTGGAAATAAATCTATGAGAGATGCCCACACTGTTGGGTGATTACCAATGGCAGTTGGAGGTACTTAGCCAAAGGGTAGCTATGTAGCTAAAGGTAGCGAAATCACAAAGAACAGGCTAATAGTAGACTGAAAATACCCAGAAGTCGATTGGAATATATTATTTGATTTCCAGTTGTCAAAATGGATCGTATGAAAACTTTTGGAATTCACATTGCATACAGGGATTAGATATCGTCTGGGGTTTTACTATATAGCTCACCTAAATACTGCTCCGTTCATGAAGAATTGTTTTGTGCTTATGCGATGCTCACTTCGCTTCTGCACGCAAGCAGGTTAAAAAAATCACTGTAATACCTTCGAGATGTTAACACAATTGTTACGATTGAGCGGATGTTCTTCAAACTTAATTTTTGGAGTCAGTGGGATACGTCGAAGAGAAATACGAATTCTCATTTTTACCACAAAATTAATGGTACTTTACTTAGAGTTTGCGCCGTTCCGCAATGATTAGTGTGTCGGACCAATGCGCGTGAGGTTCCATGTCTAAATCCCAGAAAAGACCTAAAGTTTTTTCTCGGTCCTGCCTCTCGCGAGCATTTGACAAACATCCGAGACTATTGTTGCCACGATAAAAGCTTCTCAAAAACGAAATATAAATTGTCCTTCAGATACGGCTCAAAACTATAGATCGCTTCCATTCGTGCGAAAAATATGACGCACACAACACGAGTGGTTGCGGGAAACTAGGCCTAGGCACTTTATGGGCTGTTGCACCAAATATACAATACGATTTGAAAAAAAAATTGGTTTCGCGAAAACGTATTAAAGCCGTGTGCCAGTTGTTGAGCCATAAGCTAAAAGATGGCTTTGAAGGTTTTTAGCTAAAAATAACAATTCTACGTGCAGATTATTTTATTTTGCATGGAGGACATTGTTTGAAAATGGCCGCAAGAAAAGTAGCGTCTGGAACAGATTCCAAATTATTCTCAATAGCCTTCATATTGCGATTTCAAATGTCTGGGTCAAAGACTAATGGGCTGGAGTACAAGTCTTCATACACAGATGCCAGTTCTCACCTTGTTTAGAGCGCACACTCACCAAATAAGTAGTCAGCAGTTTGGTCCTTTTGTAAGCGGATGCGGGTTTTACCCAGAATTTCAGTCTTAACGGCAAAAGATGTACAGCTGCTTGTCTAGTGGATATCGAAAAAGCTCTCGACATGGTTTGGATTGACGGGCTTTTATATAAACTTATCCGATATGAATTTCCGCATCATCTTATAAAGATGATTACATCTATTGTAGTGTATCGAAACGACTCTGTAGGCTGATGATAATGGAATGCTCTTTATTAAAAACTTTATTAAAAAAAAAGGAAAGAACAAGTAATAGTACAATTGATTGCTTTCTTACATTAGCTTTAGGTTAGGTTAGGTTAGGATCGGCCCTCGATGAGGATGTACTTAGACCAGAAAGTAGGTCCATTGTACTGCCGATGTGTAAGGCGGGTGGATCATCCTCTTACTCTTGGAACCATTTGCTTCGTTGAATGAAGTCGTGAATTTTAGCCATGCAGGCGTTGCCGAGATCATTAAGATCATTGTAGAAGTACTCACCCAGAGTGGCCTTCCTGATGTTGGCGAGCGCAGGACAGACGCACAGGAGATGACTGATGGTCTCTTCTTCCTCTTCATCTCTGCAGCTTCTGCAGAAGTCATTATGAGGGATACCAAATCTTTGGGCATGTCTTCCTATGACGCAGTGTCCAGTGAGGACATTTATTATTTTTGAGAGGGTTCCTCTCTTGTGCTTCAAGAGTCCGATGGACCTGGATTTATTAAGTGTCGGCCAGAGCTGTCTGGCGGTATGACATTGGTCTAGGTGTTGCCATCGATGATTGGCTACTTTCTCGGTATCAATTTGAATAAGGTACTTAACATAAGACGCTGGCGCTTCGATGTCGATGATGCTTATGCTATCTGTACCAGAGGAGCCTTGTCGTGCTAGTTCGTCGGCTGCACAATTCCCCGGTATGTCACAGTGACCTGATACCCAGCAAAGGGTGAAGTTGTACTGACCAGTTATCTTGTTAAGAGATATGCGACAGTCTTTCACTGCCTTAGATCTCGTAGTGCTGGATGCGAGAGATTTGATGGCTGCCTGACTGTCGACATAAATAACAATATCAGGTGTTGATAGTATGCTAGCCGCCAGCCAGTCAGCAGCTATGGGAACTGCGGTGATTTCGGCTTGAAAAACGCTGCAGTAGTCTGGAAAGTTAAAGGAGAGGTGTATGTCCAGATCTCCCGAGAAAATTCAGGCACCGACTCCGTCCTTGGTTTTGGAGCCGTCCGTGAAAATTGACAGCGATTCGTTGTAAAGGACATTGCGTTGCGTCCACTCACTTCTGTCCGGTATCGAGTGCGTGTAGCCCTTGTTAAAAACATATTCAGTGGGCAGATGGTCAGTGGAATTGGGAAGATGACGGTGCATCGAAAGTATATTGGCATGTCCCGTGTGTTGCTGCTTGGAGCCTCTCAGTCTTATTGCCGAGCTGACAGCCAATTGCTTACTGACGATATCAATGGGAAGCAGGTGGAGCATGGTTTGGAGCGCCGCTGTGGGAGAAGTTCTCAGTGCACCGGTAATACTGAGACATGCAACTCGCTGAGTTTTTTGGATTATGGATAGGTTGGATTTCTTCTCCAAGGCGGACCACCATACCAATACTCCATACATGAGAATCGGTTTAATGACCGACGTGTATAGCCAGTGCATGATGCTTGGTTTAAGGCCCCAGGCGGAGCCTACTGCTTTCTTGCAGATGTATAGAGCGGCCAGCGATTTCCTGGCCCGTTCGACGACATTCTCCTTCCAAATTAGCTTGCGGTCAAGCTTTAGGCCTAAATAGCTAGCACTATTTGAAAGCTTGAGTGGTGGATCCCCTTATCTTGGGCGGAGTGAAGTCAGGTAGCTTGTGTTTTCTTGTGAATAGAACTAGCTCGGTCTTCGTCGGGTTAACGGAGAGGCCACATTTATCGGTCCATCTGAGCAGTTCATTAAGAGCAGACTGCATGACATCGGCCAGCGTCTGCGGGTATTTGCCTCTTGTCAGAATGGCGACATCGTCTGCATAGGCATTGCATCCAGTTTCTTCGATCTTTAGAAGGGCCTCGTTGAGCACCAAATACCACAATAGTGGAGACAGTACACCCCCTTGAGGGGTGCCTCGATGTGCATGTCGCTTGACAGTGCTACTTCCGAAGGATGCTGTTATTACCCTGTTCTTTAGAATGTGTTCTATGAAACACCAGATGGATTCGCAGATGTTGAGCCTACGTAAGGCACTGGTAATCGAATTTGTTTCAACGTTGTTGAAGGCTCCCTCTGTGCCTAGAAATGACACTAGGGTGAACTCTTTGATTGAGAGTGATTTTTCAATAGGGTGGATGATGGAATGCAAAGCCGTTTCGATCGATTTACCTTTTTGGTAGGCGTGCTGTGACGTGGATAGTATGCTGCTATCAATAGTGGACCTTGATATGAAGGTCCAGAATTCTTTCCAGAATCTTGAGAAGGAAGGACGTTAGACTAATAGGTCTTAGGTCCTTTGGGAGGGTGTGCGATGTCTTGCTTGCTTTGGGTATAAAGACCACTCTTACCTCGGTCTAGGAAAGATACTGCCATACTATATTGAAGGCCGTCTGAATCTGGGCCGGAAAGATACCATCCGGTTCCGGGGATTTGAATGGTTCGAAACTATATACTACATTAGCTTTACATAAGCCCGAATGTCAACTACCTTACTCTAGTACTTAGCATCTATGGTGTATGCGAAGAAATTTGTTGTATCAGATAGACAATACATACACGACGACTAAAGTATTAAATGTCACCAATAATCTGCCACAGGGCACAGTTACACCACCACTCCTCTTCAAGATCTGCATTGCAGAAATGCTGAAGAACATGGATAATTTAATAGCGTGCGCTGACGATGTTATATTGTATGCAAGTGTTTCGAGAATCCAAGAATAGCTTTGATAAACTGCAAAATGTCTGCTCAGAGTGGAAGCTCGGAATAAACGAGGCAAAATGCGAAACTGTACTTTTCCTCACCCCAGTAAGAAGCGGTAATTCAGATTTGAGACGCAACTGGAAAAACTTCCAAATAGTGAGTTCTAATGGTTTTTGCATAGAGTCAAAGATTATTGTGAAGTAATACTACAATGTGCACGTAAATACACAGTTACAAAAAGCGAGAGCGGCATTTATATCTCTCAAACGCCTTTTCTACTCCAACTGTTTTATATCCAATGTGAAGATTATATGGTATGCTACCAAGCGTTCGTTCGTCCAATTCTGACTTATGCGAGTCCAGTATGGTGGAACATAAGCCCGTCGTATATGGAAAAACTTAAATTATTTGAAAGACAACGTCTTCGAGCGTGCATGGATATGTATAGAAGTGCTCATTCCGACGTTCAGCATTATGTTTCCAGTAAGAGACTATTGGATTCCTCCGGCATGCACAGAATCGACAATGTCATTCTGAATCATGTAAGGAACCATTTCGCTCGGTCAGCGAGCGCTACAGAAAACGAATTGATGTCGGGCGTATTTGATTCTAACCCTGGGTATTTCCGAAGTACTATGCTCATACCCCCTGAAGCATTCTTGTATCTAGATGCGCATGGTTACTTATCAGATTCATTGAACGTTTCAATTATCTACCATCTTGCTAGAAGGGCGACAGATGAATGTATCCTCTACGAGCCGCTGGACTCAGAAGAAGGAAACGCCGACTTGACATACTGCTTAAGCATACCTGAGCGAGATTTAGTTAACAACGACAGGTTGAATAGGGAGAAATATTGGTGGCTCGACTGTGGGGAGGCTAGCGTCTAGGGTAAGCAGGGCCGGACCTTGATATGTGATTTCTTTCATACCACTAACCGACCGACCGACTGGTTTAACTATCTTTGGATTGGTCTTCTCAGCAGCGATTTGGAAATCACATATCTTGGTCCAGCCCGGGATTTAGGTTAAGGTAGTTTTATTTGTTTAAGTTTAAAATAAAAGGTTTTCCCACGTTTTTGCTTAAAATGAAATAAAAAAAAAATGTTTAAAAGATAAAATATCGACTAAAGTAAAACAAACGAATTAAGTCTTCAAAAATTCCTAATATCATATTTAATTTATTTCATATGGTATATTTCATATTTCATATTTATTAAATATTTCAACAGCATTCATAGTAGACTTTACATCATCTATAAGTAATAAATGCGAAATAGTACACGTGAAAGTTTTAAATTAAATATTTAGATTTTAAATGCTACATAATATTATTTAGTTTAAACTAACATGGAAATAAAAATTATAATGAAAAGGAGAAAGAAAAAACAAAAAAAAAACAAATAATTTACCCTAAATAGTATTGTATTTTCTGTATTTATGTGTTGCCTGCAATGTGCCGAAAGAGAATATCACCAAATTTGTTCGCGTTATAGAGCGTTCTCACGCTTAAAGGGAGGGCATTCCAGAGGTGAATGGTGTGAACGAAAAACTGGCATTGTGAAACCTGGTATGTAACACAGGGCAGAATAAAGCTCAGAGTGCGGTTTGATTGCGAAAAGTGTAATTTTAAGTATAGATAATGAGGCTGCCTGGGTTTTTTTTTTTTTTTTTTTTTAGGTTGCGCCAAGGATGTGTAATCTTCATAGATACTAATAGCCCGAGTGCTACTAGCATGCAGGATTCGCAAACCTGAGTAATCGATTCCAGGAGCCTACGTACTAAACACACACCCTACACACTTCAACCAATCTCCCCGCGGTACTGCCGTTAGGTATTTCTTCGCGGGGCTGGTTAGCAATTATGCTCTAGTCTCCGAGGCCGCCTCTTGAGCTCTTCTTAGGGCTTCTGCTCTTCGCATCGCATTCTCCGCACATACTATGAATGAGCAGATCTCCATCCACTCGTCCTCTGATCGTGTCATGTGACTAACAAGATTTTCTGGACTTGGCAGGTTTGTTCTGTCTTCTGCAAAGCGTCTGCAGTAGAACACTGCAGGCTCCGCGTCCTCCTCTTCGTTGGGACATATTGGACACAGGGGCGAACTATCGTGTCCAAATCTATGGAGGTATTTCCGGTAGCCACCGTGTCCGGACAGGAACTGTGTGAGGTGGTAGTTACAGTTCCCCCTCGCTCTCTCTGTCCATGATTTTATAGTGGGAATGAGCTTGTGGGTCCACCTTCCTTTGGTAGAGCTGTCCCACCTGGTTTGCCACAACGTTGCTGATGCTGCCCTTTCCTCCTCCTTAATTTTTTTTGCCTCTTGCCGGTTCGAGGGACGTCTAAGGTATACCCTCTTCATCTCTTCAGCGAGGATGTCGATTGGGACCATCCCAGCTAAAACGCAGGCTACATCGTCGGAGATAGTTCGGAAGCCGCTAATCACTCTGATTGCGCAGAGCCTGTGAGCTGATGATAGCTTCTTCCTGCACTCATTTGTCGCCAGTGCACCTGCCCATATCGGGGCAGCGTATAGAAGTACCGAGCTGACCACTCTGGACAGCAGGATCCTGCGGGCGTATCCAGGCCCGCCGTTGTTCGGGAGCATTCGGGAGAGTGCTGCCTGCATCAGCGATGCTTTCTTACTAGAATACTCGACGTGGGCTTTGAAGCGCAGCCTGTTGTCGAACATGACTCCAAAGTACCTCAAGGATTTTTTGGACCTGATTGTCTGGTTTCCAACCCGGAAGCTGGCGTATTCCACCTTTTTGCGGCTGGTTATTAGGACAGCTTCGGTCTTGTGGGCAGCTAGTTCCAGACCGGTAGACTCCAGCCATTCCTTTATTCTTATAACTGCCTCATCCGTGGCAGACTCCACCTCGTGTACGTGCTTAGCTACTGTAACCACTGCGATATCGTCAGCGAACCCATTTACTTTCACTACCTCGGGTAATGTTAGTCGCAGAACTCCGTCGTACATAATGTTCCATAGGAGAGGTCCCAGAACCGACCCTTGCGGACTCCCGCGGAAACACTGTAGTGCTTAACGCCATCGTCAGTATGGTATCTTAACTTCCTATTGCTGAAGTAGTCCGTGACTATCCTCAGCAGGTAGTATGGTGTATCCATCCTGGCCAGGGATCTCCTAATGAACGACCAGCTTGCCGAGTTGAACGCATTTTTGACGTCGAGCGTTACTACTGCGCAGTATTTCTTCGTCCCCCATTTCCACCTTTTCCCTTGTATTGCTTCAGTTGCTATATCCACTACCGCCTTTATGGCATCGACGGTAGAGCGTGATTTTCTGAAGCCGTACTGACAGTCTGACAAGGCTCTGTTTTCCTCCGCCACCGCAAGTAGTCTGTTATAGATGATACGCTCTAGGATCTTTCTTAGCGTATCGAGCAGGCATATTGGGCGATACGATGATGGTTGTCCGGGCGGCTTATTGCCCTTTGGAAGCAGCACTAAATGTTGCAATTTCCATGGTGTAGGGAGAACCCCCCCTCTATGCACCTTTGCATCGTTGTTAGAAGGCTGCCTGGTAGTTAAGATCTTGTGTAAATACTTGATTGAACAAAAGTCAAGATACTTGTCCAGTGAACAGTCAAGGATGTTTTTTGCGTAGGGGGAAACATGGTCAAAAGTTTGCAGTCCACAAACGTAACGTGTGATATTATCAAATGCAACCTGAAGTTTACGATTAATAAGTGCACTATTGCAACAAAAAACTTCGGAACTATAAGTGATATGTGGGACGACCAGGGATCTTGCCAACATTAGTTTGGTGTTCAGTGGTGTGTAACTCTGCGACAGAGAAAGATTTCTAAGGCACCCATAAATTTTCCCGACTATCGTTCGAATATGATCATCCCAACACAAAGTTTTATTGAACCACACGCCTAGGTTTTTTGCTTTATCAACAAAATCTATTCGTGAATTGCCAAGGTAAATGTTAGGAAAGCAGGTAGTGTCTACGTGGTTTCTGCTTATGACTAGGCATTTAGTTTTATTCGGGTTAAGTTGAAGAATTTAATTTAATTTAATTTGTTTTTATTTCTATTGGTTTATACAAGTAAGACATTAGTCTTTTATAGTACAATTAAAGGGTTATTACAAATAATGTTAATGTTAAATACTACATAATATAGCAGCTTAATAAATAATTCTATAAAATAATAAAAATAAAAAGATGATAGAAGGACATATAAGAGTATAGAAAGCAAGGAACAAGATGAAATAGAGAGGAAAAGAAAAAGAGATGAGAACTAGCGCTGACTAGAGAAATATTTCAGTATATCATTTTTAAAACGTCTAAAACTTCTGATTTGGCTTATGTTTGCTGGCAAGGAATTCCAAAAACGAATGCTTTAACATAGAAAAGGCGCGATAAGTTTAGATACTTAAACGAAGGAGCTACTATATTATGTGTTCTCGTAGAATAACAGAAATTTAATTTATTATACAGATAATTAGGTGGCTTTGTGTAAATTATTTTATGGAGAAAAATACAATTTCTTGCGCAAATATACTGCGAGAGAGAGCAACCTAAGATATTGGTTTGAAAGGCTAATATGTGCTGATATCTCCGTAAGCCATAGACATACCAAGTCACATCGTTGACGCCACACGTAGTTTATGTTCAGAGGCAGAGCCCAATCTTGGATACACAACTTCCGAGTAAGATATTATGGGCAAAAGCAACATTTGGCTAAGCAAAGCCTAATTTCAGATGGAGTAAAGTTTCGTTTAGTGCTCCATAAATGCTCCCAACAATCAAACCAACGTGTTCATTACCCGACAGATTTGTGCTCACTTTAAAACCCAAGCTGGTCACTGACTTCATGAATGCTAGTTGTTTGTATTGTATTCCCATTCGAAAGCAGTATTGCTTGTGTCTTGCCTGTATTCAAAGAAAGACCATTCTTCTCTGACCATTCATGGATTTCCGTGAGATCCTTATTAATCCTAGCAACAAGGTCTTCAATGAGTCCAACAGGCCTCGATAAACAAATCTGTACATCGTCAGCATGAAGATGAAGCGAAACATTTTTACAAACCCTGAGTAAGTCGTTTATAAAAATACAGAAGAGGATGGGGCCCAATATAGAACCCTGGGGTACTCCTGAAAGAAGATTTCTGGGCTCCGAAATTGCCTCGCCGATCACTACTCTCTGACTTCTCTCTCTTTTTTTATAAGACGTGCAGCCCTTTGAGTACCCTTCAGGTCAGTTACTTTAAGGCATTATGATAGTGTAGTTTTAAGTTTATTGGAACTATAAATTATTGTTAGTATATTGGTAGTCTACGTGTAGCAGCAGATGGGTCTCTTATTTTATTTGTGAGATATGCAACTTACATCGGACATTTCGTTGCCTTGAGTGACCTTGTATTCTAGTACCAATTATAGTTTAATTTAGTTGCGTATAGATATTGGAATCCATTATAATATCACAACTATTTTTGAGTTACACACGCAGCATTGCAGCAAATTAAAGGCTGCTTGCCTTTTAGGGAAGATATACCGTGATACATAAGGGTAGTCCAAATCAATCCAAATCATTCACGTTATTATCTTGAAAGCACTGTTTAACACGTCTTGCTTTATGGATGGCGGCGTTATCTTAATAAAAAATCAACCAATTTCCCTTAAATATTTCACGGAAGCTATTGTTGTGATGTAATCATCTGAGCTCTGCAAGCATTCTAGGGCAACCAAATCCACTGCACCATAAATAGAAGTTGCGCTCCAAATCAAACAGGAATCAACAGAAGTTCGACAGCGCGACAGCAACAATTCTGATTTTCTTAAATCAGTGTAATGTTGTTTTGGACGTCTGAGATGGCTAGGACACGTAGAGCGAACGGAAACCAACGCTCCGGCCGGCAGAACTCCTTGCCGTAGGTAGCGTGCTCAAGTTCAAAGGGACCTCGACCAACTTAGAGTGCGCAACTGGAGTCAATTAGCTAAAGACCGAGATAAATGCAGAGGCTTGTTGGTAGAGGTTGATCAGGTCCATCTAATAAAAGTTTCTCTCGTCGAAAAAAATAATGGGTCCCCTTTTTCTTCCAATTTAAATAAAATCGGCAAAATGCCAGTCTACTGTCTTTATAATGTTAAATAACCTGGTTTTTACTTTAGTTCTTGCCGCCGGAGATGTGGACATTGCTCAATGAATCTACGAACTGTTTTGACACTGTCTGTTCCAATTTTCTACTGATTTTCGGAACGGATGTAGCAGAATTTGACGTAAAATGGACCTATAGCATTGCTTCGTGTTGTGAGTCTTGCTGAGCGCTCCCTTCGACTTTTTCCATAATTTTTCGGATTTTAAAGAAAATTGTTGGTCGTCCAAGCATTTCGATTAATTATTTTAACCATTTCCCGGATCGAAAAATGTCCTTGCTTAAGTGGAATACATTTTTTAGGATAAAGGGGGTAAGTTTGGTCTTAACCGATCGTGTGGTACACAAACTTATATCTCTTTATATCGAGAAATATATTTCGGACTTAGTGCAAATGCTGCTTTTTCCCTTTGCTTCATTTCTCAAGGTGATGAGCGAAAACAAAGAAATCCGTAAGCTGTCCTAAATCGTTTTCAGTTACGAAATTTTAACAGACTTGCCACCTCCCATCTCCTCAACTCAAAGCAGATATCCTTTTCTTAGACCAGCAGCGCACAACTCTTCTTTGCATACCCTTAGTCAATTTTTTGTACGTTTGCAACTCAAAGAAGACCTTAAGTACACACAAAAGGAAAAAAAGGAGCAAATCAAGTTCCTTTGTGTCTACTTTCAAACTGCTTAGTCCTTTGGTGTTGACGATGGCATCAGCGGTAGAGGTGGTGACTATAAATTTACGTCAAGACAAAGTCACTTACGAGTATCTATAATGTGTTTTGATATTAATGAACCCTTGTTAGGTGAAAAGAGGATTATCCGCCCCCGTATCCCTCATAACGTAAGCGAATAAAATATTAATCTTTTTCGAAAACATTTGGAAAGACGATCCTCAAACTCTGCTCGAAATTGGGTCATGTGACCCATACCATCTATGCTTGTGGTAAAAGTTTGACTTTTTTTTTGTAGGAACTCACAATCGCCAAGTCTTATGAAAAATAAGGGCAAGGTATCCGTTATCATCCTTCATCGTAGTTAGAAAGTATTTTAAGATTTTATCCTTCTTATTTTATGGGAATGTGTCTTATTTCCTAAAGAAAACTTTACTAAAATAAAGATTGCAGATGTCGTCAAAGCTCTCAGCAGGAAGTTTAACTACACGACATATACCTCAGTATGAGCAAAGTTTGAGAAAATAAAAAAAAAAACATTGCAGTTCGATTATCGATTAATCGAACAAGGCTTCTAGTAGTTGAGATGCTTTTAAAATTTTAATGAAACGGATGGTGTATAGCAGAAGGATGGAAGTTGTAGATGGATACAACAAGGATATCGAGGAAGGTAGAGATGATTTAATTAATTACTATCTTGTATGGTGTAAAACATTCTCCAATAAATATTTCTATTTTCTGAGTGAGTATATCATCCTCGAGGGCAACATGTGCATAAAACGAACTAGAGTGGCATCCATCTTGTGGTGGCTTACGATGCTCAAAGGAAGATTAAGGATTTGGGTTTTCCTTTTCTCTAAGGTTCCTTTTTTGCATTTTATTACTCAGATGTACTTATGCTTATACCCATATTTTGTGTTGCATGTATAGAGATTTTCATTAATTATATAATGAAGGGATAGGAGAAATATGAGAAGTTTGGACTACATATAGCTATGGAACTTCTTTCTATGGAAGGATACTTTTCAGCAGTCTCTCTCAAGGGGGGTTGGTGGATTTATGAAAATTTAAAAAGAATTACTTTGGATCTAGGTGTGGTGCCTTTCTGTAAGTATATCTTTTCAGAGACTTAGGCTTCCAGGAAATAAATTAATTGTATGTCAGTTGGATTATATTGCTCTTTTGTGGGTGATGGAGGCTTAATTTATGCACAGTGATGAGGAAATCTCAATTTAAACCTAAAATGTTGGCAGCAGATGCATCATTTAAATTAAAGTTTTCATTTGAAAGACGTTTGTGACTTTTACATGAGACTTAAAGAGTGTAATGGATATAAGGGCAATAAGTTAAGAGGTAAAGACACGGCAGTTTTAACATTCAATTTGAATCCTTCTGGTATATTAAAATAAAATTTCGTCATATATTGACTTGCAAATATGACAATACCATCCACTTTTAAAGTATTTAAGTTTGTGTAAAATATTGTTTTTTTTTTCAGAAATGCTTGTACCTTTTTGGTCAAAGAAAATAGTTTACGCCAGTTTTGCTTTTCATATCCTCTGCTATAAATAAGATGGCAACTATGATCGAGTCGAAAACTATGATCGAGTCGTCGCCACAATTCTTTCCACAGCCAAGGATATATTCTTTCCGAGTGGATATCGGAAACAATACATCCCTAGTTGGTCGGATGAATTTGATCGCCTTTACAAAAAGTTCGAAGCGAATGGCCTGGCCAACGCTGCTGATGAGCTACTCCAGTCCCTCGACAAGGCACGTAGCGAAAAATGACAACACATAATCAAAAATACAAGTTTCGTGCACTCCTGCCATAAGGCCTGGAGCCTGGTCCGCAAACTCGGCAGCAGCACGCCAATAGCAGCTCCAAAAAATTGCATACGCGGACGACTTCGCCATAGCCACACACCACCGGTCCACGTTTAAAATGGAAGCAAAATTAACGGATGACCTTGCCATAGTAGGTGCGTACTTCGAAAAGTGGAGACTGTGTCTAAGTATGACCAAAACGGGAGTTACTTGTTTCTAGTTTAACAACCAACTTGCCAACACTAAACTGTTGCTAAAATTGAAAGACGCTCAGCTTATCCACAACTTCTCACCAAAATATCTTGGAATTCATTCGGATCGTACCCTGTTATTCAAACAACATTTTACTACCACTGCAGAAAAATTAAACCCCCGCAATAACATCAAACAAAAGTTGGCCTTAACGGCATGGGGCATTGCAGCTAAAACATTACACTCCGCTCCCTGGGGTTGGTTTTTTTCACCGCTTTTGGCTAAATAGCGCACACATCAACAAAGTTGACGTACAGCTAGATACTTCAATGTGCATAATCACGGGAGCTATTAGTTCTACCACAACGAGGTTTCTCCCGGTGTTCAGCAACATCCTCCGAGCCCACCTCCGTCGTCAAAATGCCTTATTACTCAGGTTCAACAATCTTATTGCCAGCTTACTCTTACTAATCCACAACGACATCGAGTCGAGTGTAAGACCCTTCCAATCATAACAGCACGATGAAGTGCCATTAACCTTTCATGCACAACAAAACACACTTCCACTTAATACACAATTTGTTTGCCTTCAATTAAGACAATACAAATAATCCCCCAATAGTATTCAATTCCTTCATTCATTCACCCAGTAACAAAATCATTTCGCAAAGTGCATATAGTAAACTCGACTCCTAACACACGACAAAGTCAAGGCCTCCTTATAAAAATTATGCTTAGCATTATTGTTATGCTCTTTTTGTATTTTCATTCATTTAAATTATTATTGCTGATCGATGCATTTATTGCATGCAGTTTGATGACTGATATGACTTTGATTTCGTTTTCCTTGTAGGTACATATGTGTAATTTTATTGTAAGTAGCTTCTAGGAAATTTTGTATAAATAGGCTAAGAAATTTGGAATAAAAACATTCAGTAATCAGAAATCTTGGCTCAATTAGTCTTTCTTTTTCAGCTCGGCTCTTTAGCCTCAAAAACACAGTTCTGCTTTCTAAGCATCACTATTTTGGATTGGGATAGCCGTTTAATCCAATCCCCATAGCTTAGTAGATGAGGTAGGGATTAGTAAAAAACAAACATTACACGATGCTCTCCCCTAAGACTAGCACTAGAACTTAACTCCAGCAACTTCAGGGCAACGGAAGTATGGAAGAAGGAGTGGAATTCCTCTTCTGCGAACGAATTATTTCGCATACATGATCCTATAACCATGCCAGCAGTTCACGACTTACACAGGAAATCATGGGTGAGTCCTAAACGTTTGCGAACGAACCATGGCGGGTGTGCGGGAAAACTCTACAAATTGGGAGAGTCCGATTTAACACACTGCGACTGTGGCGCTGCAATACAGAACATAAAATACGTGAATGAGACCTCCGAAAGTACCACGGGGCGATCCACCCGATTTCATCACTGCCTCTCCCGCTGCTATCCAATAGCTATAGAA
The DNA here is from genome assembly GCA_945910035.1 of Brachypalpus laphriformis. NCBI lineage: Eukaryota > Metazoa > Arthropoda > Insecta > Diptera > Syrphidae > Brachypalpus > Brachypalpus laphriformis. The sequence goes on along the minus strand of OX246753.1, from coordinate 263,840,240 downwards.
CGTTCATATTCAATTTTGAATCAATGTGCAATACTTATAAGTCTATTTCTGAAATCGAGTACAATGCTTCATATTTATCTATTAAGTTTAAGTGTGTATTTAATGTTGATTGTAAAATATCTTGCCAATTGAATCTGCTATGAATTTGCATTAGCTGTTTAAAAGGGCTACAGTGGTACAGAAAAAAACGCACACAGTATACCGAAAACTGGGTATCTGTGTACCATATATAAAGTATACACTTCTTCGCGAACGATAAACCACTATTTCGTTTTGTAATAGTCTAGTGGTCACGCCATCGATTGTCATGCTACTGGTTCCCGGTTCAAATCCTGATGTCTGCATGTATAATATATATATATATATATATTTATTTCTCATGAAATATATGAAGTCAGTCCGATCAATTGCGAAAGCTTGTGTGAACACTATTGCGAAGGCAATACATAGGTTTGTCATACGGTTGGAAAAATTGTTCAGTCTGTTGGATGATTGATACAATATGACATCAGGTGGGTGGGAACAAAATACTGCGAATCAGAAGCAAAGACAAAAATATCAAAAAATTTCCCCAGTTATCTGGACGCCACCCCCGGAGTTTTTTGAAACATCGCATCTAAGTTTCAAACCACTATATCAATCCTTCTCTCTCTCTCCTTCTCTCTATACATCATTTCCTATGCCCGCACAATGTAAAAATGCTGGTAATCTGCTCCTTCACCGGACATGGAAAATAGCGGGTCTATTAGAATATTTTAAAGGAGTTCGATTGCATAAGACAATTTTCAGCAATACTCTACTTTTTCCAAATGTTTTCACCGCCCGTGCCCTGAGAACCAGTATAAGGGTATTAATAATCCCTTTGGCACGCGCAAATTATAAAAAAAAAATAAAAATGTTAATTTAAAAACTGAGATTTATCGGCAATTATCATTTAATATTTCTATAGCCTCAAGCGTTAACCCTCTCGTTCTGTACCTCAGAGACTTCTTCTGCAATTATAAAGACTGAATATATGGTACGGTTGTGCTATCGCATCCTAAAATATCATATGTAGGTGGTCTATGGTCTGAGAAAATTTGAGCCAAATAGAAATCGAACTTCACGTGGTTTAATTTTGTATATATTGTATGTATTGTATATATATATACCGTAAATATCCGGAAGATATTTTTTGAGTAAAACAACTACATAAATTCCAAGGATTCTTTATAAAATGTATTATAAAATATGAATAAATCTTTGAGATATTTATTTGGTATTATTAATCAAACTCCCATCTTCTTCTCTGTCTGGATAAATAGCTTCACTTGTTGCTGGTATCCATTAAATGTTATGCATGCTTAATTCTGTTGAATTCTATAATTCGTTCATTTCATATTCTTCATTTGCAGCGTTAATGAACTTAGCTTTGTCTTCCTCTTATTCGAATTCATTTGTCATATTAATAGATTAGTTTCTACTTAATTTGTTTACTTGATTGGGATTCCATTGGAACCCCTTCCGGATAGATTATTTCCAAGCTAATGTACCATACTCTTGAGTACTCAAAAATGCAATAAGCAACAAGTCACAAATTGAAATTGATAAATCACCCAAAACCATTTTGATTCTTTTCGTTCTCACTCATTCATGTACTCACATTCTATTTTTGCATTATTTCAGGTTTCATGGATCAGAAAACGTGATTTGCACATCCTTACGGCTGGTTCCACAACATACACATCCGACCAGAGATTTCAGGTAAGAGAGCCAGTGTCCGTCCTGTCATGGCCAAAGTATTCAGCATGCTACTTCTTTAAGACCATGTACCAGAACTGAACATCAGATGAAGTTGAGTTTCTTTCTTCTGTACATAACACCACATCACGTCATGCATATTCCATTAGATCCTCTGTTCGCGTACATGCAAGCTCATTGAAGCATCAAATGTTCGATTTCTTCTTCTTTTATCGAGCGAAAAAGAGTAGTATCCTTTGGATGACTGTTTGCTAAAGTCTGTTAAAGGACGAAAGATTTCTCACGGAATTGAATGCCCATGGTGCCTTTTGATTTAATGGCTTGCGTGGCTTTAGATGCTTATTATCGATGCAGTTTGGTGGCGCTGGATAAAAGTTTTCTAAATCTTCTATAATGTGATTTTATATCTTTTCAGGTGATACGACCGGAGAACTCTTGCAATTGGACTCTGCAAATAAAGTATCCACAGCCAAGGGACTCAGGAATCTATGAGTGCCAAATCAACACAGAACCAAAAATGTCCTTATCGTACACTTTCAACGTTATTGGTGAGTACTTACATATAGGGGGGTCGATTTTTACACTCTACACGTCATGTGAAATGGAGAGGTGGAAATAAAACCTCAAGCGAGACCGTTTTTTTTTTTTTTTATATTCCACGATTTGAGGAGGAAACGATGTGTATGTATGTTTTAAGAAAACAAAAATTTCCACGTTTGTGACATTAACGGCTGTAAGCATCCTTTCATCATTTCTCATCTCAATTCCGCTGTAAGCAAACATGAGACGCTTTAATTGAATTTCCGCCTCCTTTCTCAAGGCGATACCTCTAGGCCTGTCTGCCATCATATTTACAGGCTTGCTGTTCCCCTTTTTCTTTTGTGTTTGGTTTGATAAAATATGTTACATTATCGCAAGGACATGATGGTTGACACACACGTCGTATACATATACAAATCTCAAGTTTTATGCAACAAGAAAGTCGAGATGAAAATTCTAAAGTCAACAGTATTGGATCTCGGGTGCGATGTAGACCAATTTCACTTTGCTTAAAAGTTGTATCAATGTAAAATGGGATTATATTTTATCCGCCTGATGAAAAAGGCTCAGATGAGAAAACCCCTTACAACCCCTTACAATAAAGGATTTGTTCAGAACATGCACTATACTTAAGCCTATTGAGTCTGAAAGCCACATAAACACGAAGTTGTTCATAGCCTTTGGAATATAAAGTTTCATTGAGCTGGATACAATATGGTTGAAAAGTAATACCTTAAGATTAGTGAAAGTTTTTTTTGTAAGTATGTCACTTGTGCTTCCTTCTCTACTTGAATATAGTTTATGATGTCATTCAATTAAAAAAATGAATGTAGGTTGGTTTTTTGGTCTTTTATTTTGTTGCCCAGCTTTCTGTTTACGTAAAAATAATAATACAAATAATGGAAACGTTAATTCAGATTCAAAAGTTATAAGTTGTCTTGCAGAGAGACGAAACTAAAACTGCGATGGGTTGGGAAGATGCTGATGTACATAATATGTACAATAAAAGAAAATCTTAATCGGTATAACATTTATTTATAGTTACATACGGATGCGGTTATTCTGTGTTCTTATTGATTCTTACATTTTTTGTTAATTTTAGCAAAATTTCATAAGCAGTTTAAAAGTTCTGAATATTTTTGAGTTATAAGCTTTCCAATATCGTTTTTGTGTCTTCTTCTTCTTCTTCCTTTTTCAGCGAGGTTGTGATCCGAAAATAAGGGATCACAACCCTCCCACTTCACAGCATTTCTACTGATCCGCCTGTGGAGTTCGCCTAATATCGTTTTTGTGTGTGCAGTGCATTTGTTTGCACCATTTAGTTCCCAGCTCTTGAGAAGCCATGTCTATTGGGTACGATAAGTAAGCTAATAGCATGATTATTGGCCTATCCCCTTTGACCCATAGATTGACATGAAAATAGTTTCCGGATTTTAGATGGTCTTTCATCTCCGAAACCTTTGAAAGTTTTGCAGTTAGGTCTACTATTCTAGAATGAGTCATTTAAATAAATAATTGCAATACAAACATAATTATACAAACACATTTTTCAATACCTACAATTGCATGAATAATAGAATTTATAGCGATGTTAATGGGTAGTTGGGCGCCAAGCAGAATCATCCAGCTGTTGTCGAAAATCATATGCGCTAGTGGTCGAATGGGAGTTATAAGAATCAGCAGACGTCGACCTCGAAAAGAAATTGCAAAACAAGATGTAAGACATACCTACATACGAGTATAGCATGAAATGAAACTTGTCACCTGTATAAATGCAATTCATTGTCTACTGATTGGTTCTTCTTATTTTAGTTCCCTTAAATAATTCAAGTACTTTGCACAGTTGTCTCCCATATATCAATTTCACCAGTTCAAGCAAGTCCATCTTACATGTTCAGCAGTTACACATAGGAGTATGTATCTTCTATGATTAAAATCACAGCCTCGAACTATAACATTGCAATGTACCCGAATAAAAGAGTTTATTCGTTTTTTTTCTTTGTGGGCGCCGTGGCGTATCTAAGTGGTTAGTGTGTCGTGTGAAAAATATAACGCACACAACATGAGTGGTTGCGAGAAGCTAGGCCCTGGCACTTTAAAGAGCTGTTGCGCCAAATATTTGTTTTTTTGTTTTTTTTCTTAATTTTAATTGAATGATAACAAAAGCAATCAATGTGATTTTAATAACTCGTAAGGGTTGTGTGCTCAACCACAACCAAAATACCCGAATTCAATCTTCCTCGACTAAACGGTCAGATGCTCTCCTTATCTTCCAGTGCTAAGTACCTAGGAGTTATTCTAGATCCTAAACTTAAGTGGAAACCAAACATAGACGAACGAGTAAAGAAAGCATGTATAGCCTTCAATGCCTGCAACAGAACCTTCGGCAAAAGATGGGGCCTGCAACCAAAATTGACCCTGTGGATGTACACAGCCGTAGTACGCCCAGTCCTTACCTACGGGTCGATAGTATGGTGGCCGGCCCTTAAAAAGGCGTATAACATAACCAAACTAAATAAGGTGCAAAGAGCAGCATTCATAGGCACCACAGGCGCCCTACGGTCAACTCCGTCAGATGCTCTAACAGTCCTGCTACACCTTTTACCCCTAGATCTACATATCACAAACATCTTAGCGCACAGCGTAATCAGACTCAGAGAGTCCAAGTGTTGGACTACGAAACCCTATGGACACAGCAATATCCTAGATTCTCTACCAGGAGAACTCGTATCGACTCCAACAGACTACATCATCCCCACATTGAACTTCACAAAGCGTTTCGATGTAACAATTCCCTACAAGAAAAGATTGGCAAGATGGACAGGCGACCAGTTGGTGCGATGTTTTCTCGCAGTCCCTGAACATCGCTAGATCGTATTGACTCCCGGACGCTGCCAGCGTCTTCCAAGCGGAATTACTCGCCATTCGCGAAGCCTGTCGCCAAATCAAGTCACACACAAATACACTACCAAGGCAAAGAATCGCTATTTTAATTGATAGCCAAGCTGCTATCAAAGCCATTGCCTCGGAAACCATTTTCTCGAAATAAGTACAAGAATGCCGACAGGAGCTGGCCTCGCTAGATGGCCAATGCATGGTGACCCTAGTCTGGGTTCCAGGCCACAGCAACCTTGATGACAACGAACATGCTGGCGAACTGGCCAGGCGAGACTCAGCCCTTCAATGCTCACTTGCTGAACTTGTTCACACCCCACTCGGAGCAATTAAGGCAAACATCTCCTCAATCTTTTTTAGAAAAGCTAATCTTAAATGGTCCAGGTTAACGAACTGCGTCATATCCAGAAAGATGTGGCCTAACTACAACAAGACCAAAACAACCGCCCTATTGATCAGAACGCGCAAAGACATTGCCCGTACAATCGCGATAATCACGGGACACTGGCCGGTAGGAGAGCACCCAGCCAAACTAGGTATCCCATATAATACACACTGCCGTAGTTGCAACATAGCCACCGAAAAGGAAACAATTATCCACTACATGTGCACTTGTCCAGCACTAGCTAGGGATAGACATCAAGCATTAGGCAAACCCTTCTACAATTCACTTGAGGAGATCTCGGGTAAGAACATAAATGAGCTAACCCTCTTCTTAAACTCCACAGGCTGGCTCTAGATTGTCCTCACCAACACACATCAACATCCAAGTTCGCATGAGGCGTGGTATCAAAACGGCACAACTGTGCTAATTGGGTCTCTGTTTTACAGAACCGCCACTTCTACCCTACCTACCCTGTGTGCTCAACAGGCATTCATTGTAAGGACTTCTCATTTGAAAACTTTTTTTTTTTGGATTAGCAGTATACGCTATCAAGCTAATTAGCCATTTTTTAAGCCTGGTGTACTGCGCAGGTAGGATATGATAGAGATAAACACGTGAAAGATCGTGGTTCAGCTAGCAAAAACAAGACGGCCTCTAAATCTTTACTTTCTCATTTATTCTAGAAAAAATTGTGTAAATGCAGAGTTCCATTAATTTTTCATTTTTGATTTTGCATTAAATTTTTAACTCTTCCTCATACTCTTTTTTTTGAATTCATTACTGAGATTTGAATGCTTTAAAAGAACTGTGTTCTTAGTGGCGGAAAACATATATAAAAAATGTGGGGGAAAGCTTCAATCTGCCTAAAAAGGCTCGTATAGTCCTCTACCTCTTCTGCTTTAACTCAGCCCTAAATAAAAAAACTATAAACCTAAATGTAATTTTGTAAGATGTTCAGATATTACATGAGATTAATTTTTTTTTAAGAAAATGCCTCCAAATTGTGGGCGTGGCCCTATATTTTATATGAAAACATTTGTAGAGAAAATCAATCCCTACATATTCAATACAATTTTTCACGATTTCTGGTAAAACAGTGAAAAAAGCGCTCTGTGAGCTGTTTTTAAAAAGAACACTTTTCCAACTTTTCAGAGATTTTATTAAAATCGTTGAATTTGTTTTTTTTTTAAGAAAACGCCGCAGAAAAGTGGACGCAGGAAAAAACATCCACTGAAAATGGAAAAATATGGCACAATTCAACTATTATTCCTTTCGTTTGTACATACGATAACTGCATTACCACGATATTCGAAAAAAACGTCGGCGTTATTGTGTATATCCATCGTCACCATTATCCATTAACCATGCATTGAGATTGGGGATTAATCTTACCACAGGGTCCGTGCATATTTATTTATAATAGAATCTTTATAATACAATCGATCTTACTATGTTGAATTTTTGTTGTAAGCCAGATCAATATATGCACATGTGGTAGACCTCTTTTTTGCCATTCAGTGGTCAACATATGTCATGTCTGTCAATAGATTTCTGTCTTGGAAAAGGTCAGCTTTGATTTGCCACCACTCTGAATTACACGTCATAGTTATAAAAAGATCTGGGCGACAACGTTTTCTAACACACATACATATGTTATTTCATAATGAGTTTCTTCATGCAGCTATCTCGGCGATCCAATGAACATAATTTGATATACAATATGCATATACGTGAACATACAAAACAGAAATAGGAATGAGAGGGAGCGAGCGTGCAAGAACCGCAGCAGAAACCTCGTCAATGCGACTGAATCGAAGTCATTGATATAAACAAATGAAAATGGATGGTTTTAAAATAGTTATTTATTTATTTCTTAGTATGAAGGTATATAGGTAGCTAAGAAATGATTAAGGGCTTCAAATTTGCATAAGCATCTTGACTTCATGCCACAATGTTTGCTTTTGGAACTTTTTAACCTGATTTAAATGAGTGAAGGAAATGAGTGAATATCTAGGTCAACCAGAGTAAAATAATTATAACAATTTTTACATTTAAACAAAAAAAAAAAAACATCTAGCGGGATTTCGTGCAAATAAAGAATATTACAAAATTTATTTCACGTTTACCGGTTCCGTATTTGCGGAGATTACCCCCGTCAATGTCGTCTCATATCTCAAACTGAGCAACAAAAAAGAATCACAGTAAGAACAGTTAGCATCGAAAAGCAACAATCGCAAAAGATCGCCAGCGTTTTCGCTAAACGCGTATCCGGAAATCAATATCCAAGCTGAAATCTTGCAAGACTGCTGGAGCTGACGGCTAACCTTTTATCACGCCAACACCAGATGCACAATCCATCAAAAGTCCGTAGACCTGCTTACATACGCCGACGATACTGACATTATTGGAAGAACTCAGCGGGCTGCCACCGGTGAGCTTACAAGCATTGAAGCAGAAGTAGCCTAAATGGGTTTAGCAATAAACGAGTGCAAAACCAAGTATATGGTGTCAAGAAGAAGGGACAATCAACACCGACGAATTGGACAGAATGTCACAGCGGGCAGCTACAACTTCGAGGTAGTAAGGGACTTTGTTTACCTTGGCTCTGCTTTAGATTCTGAAAACGCCACTAGCGAAGAAATCAAGCGAAGAATAACTCTTGTCAATCGCTGTTTTTTTGGACCGATAATGTGATTCAATAGTAAAACCCTATCTCGAACAACTAAGAAGATTCTAAGATCCTAATCATTCCAGTCCTCTACTGAAAGCGGATGAAGATTTCCTTGGTCGCTTCTTATGCCTTCATAAGATATTCGGTCCCATTTGACTTGACGGGTTTTGGAGGAGAAGATTCAATAACGAACTATATAAGCTGTACATGACGTCGACTTAGTCAAAAAACTGCAAGTAGAGGGCCTCTTTGCCGTAGGTGGAGCGCACAAGTTCAAGGTCACCTCAACCAATTGGAGTGCGTAACTGGAGGCAATTAGCTTAAGACCAAACTAAATGGAGAGGCTTGTTGGTTGAGGCCAAGGTTCACCCTGAACTGTAGCGTCACTTAAGTAAGTATATGCTTAATGGGTTCTATTTCTATTATTTTGTTGCAAATTTTGTACCAAACTTAATGTACTATATGGGATAAGGTATGAAAAAGAAAGCATCTCTCTCCTGTTTAACAGACTGTGTCACATTTCCTTAGAGCCCATCAGGTAAATATACCTTCCTACCATGTTCTAAGGCAGTGTTACTCCCTGAAATTTGAAGTCCACAAAAGTGTAAACTGACGCAGAGTCAGCGAAAGTGAGACTAAAACCTTTCTCTACTTCTTGATGCGGAAATGAGTAATCCCCTCAAACAAGTTCCCAAATTCCAAAACCAATCCATTAGGTAAAGAGTACGCTTCTTGATGTATGTATTTCCAACGGGCAACACCACTGTTCCTCTGTATCTTCTACACCAGTGTTTAGCTCTGCCTTTTGACAGATGAACAGAAAGGGAAACAAAAATCTCGGAGACAGGCTTCGAATTCAGTGTGCGTGTGTGGGTGATAAGAAGCAATGTCTCTACTGAGATGGGAGGCCGTGCGGTGATGGTATAGCTCTTAATTCCCTTTCGCTTTAACTTCGTCAATCTCTTCAAATAGGCTTTCCATGTTCGACTTTCCAGGGATTTAATTTTCCTTACCGTTGCTATTGCTGTTGCTTTGCCAGTAGGTAGTTGGGTGTAAATGAAATGATGTTTGACAGTTTTCTACGAATTATTTCCTTTCGAAAAGATGATTTTTGTTTCAATCTCCATCTTCTTTGTCGTCGTCCTCGTCGGCGATGGTTTTCCTTTTTTTGATTGACAGTTCCCAGGATTTGATAAGTAATTGAATGGGTCACTTCAGAGAGGCGTATACCAGTGGGGTTCTTAAGGGAACATCAACTGACTGTGATTGAGATATGCCATGTGGTGTAACGATGGTGTATATGTCAGAGTAACTCGTGTACGGTCCATTGACATGGAGCAGTTAAAAATCGTATCCGGTTAGGGATGACGCAAATGATTTTTTAATGGGGGCGTTCACTGCCCATGAGAAGGATGTAGATGTAACCGTCTATTTTTTTCATGGTAGCATTCCATTTCCAAGGCCAACACGTGTCCCTGATTATTTTGGGAAATTCCATTTAGCTAGATGTATGTTTTTATGGATGAGAATTTTTCCTTCATGGTGAGTTGTGTCACCCGATACTTTAATTGACTTACGATACGGGTTGATTAATTCATTCGCACCATTGAACAGATGATTCGTTATCCTTGAAAGTCAATTAGTATCGATTTGTGTACGTATAATATATGGGAAAGATGGTATAGCACATTTTTTGGGTATCTAATTGCATTATATTGATCCTGCTTAGTGCCTATGGGGGCGTATTTAATTATGGGACTTACGGAAATATACAGCATTTTTAAAGATGATTGCGAAAAACAGTTTTCTAAGTCGAATACTTCTTGTAGCATGAATGCTTCGCTGGGGTACACGTGTAGAAAATCAAAAGCTACGAATAGCTTCGGGAAGTTCTTAAAATAAATCCTTTATTTTGATCTTATCGGTGGGAAATTTTCTTCAGGCTATGTATGTAAGAAGTGTAAACTTTTGCTGGAGGAAGATTTAAACTGGTTATCATAGCCAAATTCATCTATTTTGCTCGTGATATAAATTAAAAAAATATATAATTTCTTAACTTATGTTTTATTGGACCAATATCGAATTTTTGAAAAACACTTTTGCACTTATCTATTAAGTTTTAGATTTAGCTTATTTTTCTTTTGCAAATAAAAGTCAAATTGATTGCACTCAGCAATATTTAACGAAGATTCTGACTCTAAAGGTGCCGTCACAGCACGCACGGAAAGTGCTCGCAGCAAGCGTTCCAAGAATTCAAATTTTGAAATGTCCGTGCAAGTGCTTCCAATGAGCAATCACACCATACAAGGAAAGCGCGTGCTACAAGCGGCTTTTTGTTTGCATGCAAGCAAACTTGCTGCAAACACTTCTCGGGTGGTCACAACATGCAAGCGCATGCTGTTGCAGCAAGTGCTTGCTGGAAGTATTTCCTGCAAGTGATTTGTGACAATTTCGTTTCTTGTTTCATAGAGAATAGATGCAAAATTAAAAGTGAAGAATTTAGTAAGGAATTGTGTGGCGATCATATCGTATTTGAAGAAGAACCAGAATTGTTGGAAGCGAGGCAATTGATTCTTGTGGAGATTGCAACACGGATATTGCAGCATTTGAGGCAACAAAATGCGACTCATCGAAGAGCAATTTGGGCGCGACCGTTTTGGGAACGTGGTGCTGAAAATCCATACTACGCAACACAGTGCAAGAGTTTTTGTTTTGCTTCAATAACTTGGTCGCTCGGACGAAAATCACACGTTCCCTTGCACGAAAGTGAAAAACTTGCAGATACAGGCCGTGCAAGCGGCAAGCGCTTGCTGCAATCGATTTGAAGAGATTTGCTTGCAAGCAAACGCTTGCATGGACTAGTCACACCATGCAAGTGTTCCTGGTGCAAGCGTTTGCATACAAGCACATCACTTGAACCAATCGCCTGCTTGCAAGGACTTTTTGGGTCGTCACACCGTGCAAGTTTTGCTTGCAGCAAGCATTTTACTTGTTGCGAGTACTTTCCTTGCACCTTAAGGCGAGAAATTCCTTGAATGCTAGTAGCAAATGAATAAGGATTTATATTCGTGAACTATTTCAACATCGCATTTTCTACATCCACCTCCATTAAACTATATCTTTTAGTTTAGGGAATGTTTAAGAAAGACATCTTAGTTTTGTGTGCACTGGCGTATGGGATTTTTGTTATTTGCCAAAACCACTTCAGTTCGCGTGCCACTATCCTATTTTCGTATCAGGATGACCATTGGATACTTCTTTACATGGTGTAATTAAGCATTTAGTGTTCTTCACTCAGCTGCATATTTCCATCCTCACTTTCGTTCGAAGTTTTTCTGCTGTTTTCCATTTGTGCAGAGTAGCTTTATAATAGATGCTGCTACTACTGAATTACCTAACCCTTGCAATGAAAGCATGCCAACTGTGTACATGCATATATGATATTTTTTGTACTGCCACGACATGCTCTGTATTTTCTGCTGTCATTGAATTATGTTTCTAAGTAATCTCTGTTCTGTAGTTCCCTATAAAGACGTAGATGATCCATTCTAATTCCGCGAACTATATTGCATGAGGAAGACAGCCCCACTTCAATCATTTTTCCCACATATTTGCGAAACTGTGATGATTGCCGAATTTGCCCAAAACACATACTTGTACACACACATCAGGCGCAACTGTTCATGAAGTGCCTAAGCCTAGCTTCTTACAACCACTTGTGTTGTGTGAGTTATATTTCTCACAGGAATGGAAGGGACATACAGTTTTGTGCTACAGCCGAAGGGTAATTTTAATTTTGTTTTTGAGAAGCTTTCTCATGACAATAATACTCTCGGATGTTTGTCAAACGTTCACGAGAGGTGGGACTGTGAAGAAAATTGTTGGGATTCTGGGATTCGATATGGAATCTCACGCGCGCTGATCTTACTGCACCTCTGTCCCCACATGCCCATAATGTCCTTCTTTATTTTGCTTTAATGATTGCGTTTTCGCTGAGAGCTCAGAAATGCCTTGAGCATTATAAGTGCACTACAATACTCTGTATTATTACATATATTAAGCACTATAATATCTTTCTTGTCAATAATCTCGTTTTCTGATAAACCATCTGTCCCGCCAGCGATTCAACTACCTCGATGTAGGGCACGAAGAATGAAATCAATCAGCACCTAGTGTTTTGAACAAGTTTACTATTTTCACGTAAGGAAATGGTTTTGTGGAGATGGTGATAGTCAACCTCCAATTTTGCCTGGTTGGCTTGTAGTGTGGTGCAAATATCTTTTTTTAAAGCCTTTAAGCTATCATGTAGTATCCAGCCTCGATTTACTTTTGATTGTAAATTGGCTTCTTGTGATTGGGAGAGAATGTTAACTTTAACATTATCTCAATTGTAAACTTCTAAACGGAGCCTTCTAGAGCTGTTGTACGAATATAGCCAACAGCCATCCTATGCCATATATTTTAGTTTTTTTTTCAGTTTTAAAATAAAGTAATCAAAAGTATTACACATGTCGACTCGAACTTTCACCAATTTCGTTGAGTAAAATGTAGCCGTTGTCCCTTATCAACCCTGCCACCGCTCGCATGATCATCGCTTTGCAATCCTTTCCAATGAAGGAAAGTAAAAAGTCATAAAACTTTGTTAGATTCATTCGTTCATATTCTGACCCCTATATCCACATAAATGAAAACCTAAACATAAGTCACAAGCATTTTCACTTTCAAATAAAACAGCACAACAAATGTATCCATGTGATGAATAAAAACGAAGCACCCCCACACTTACCTTTCCAGAACATACCTTATACATTCATTTTCGGAAAGTTGTACAAGAAGAACCACCGTAAATGTTCCACTTTGCGCATCGAAACTACGTGCAGACGTATGTGTGTGTATATACAAGAGGACAGCAGAGCTATGGACAGAGGAGGAGGAATGTCGTTTTTGTGGTACAAAATTTCTCATTTTTCTCAAAGCACATCTACCGCACTACACTTTACTCACCCAATTTCTTCCCTTCAAAGTAAGGCAGCAACAACTCACACCCACACTATTGCACGTCGCAATCATTCAATAGAAAGTTACGGCACGGATTGACGCAGGACGAGTGTGTGGTTTAAAAAATGATTGCACTTGGCGCATATTCTGAAAATTTTGCAAATTTATTTTCCTTTATTGTACAAGACAGGGATGGATCTAGGACTCTAGGACTGCGCCGATGATAGGGAAAGAGGGCGCACAAACATATTCTCATGGGGTAATACCATGGCAGTTCTAAGCAACAGGTAAGAAGATAACCTCTAAAGGCTTGTTGTCCAGAATCGCAGTCAACGAAGAGGTTAAGGTGTATTGATTCCTCTTAATAAAAATAGTCTGGCATAAAATAACTAAAAGGACTACTTATTAACTTAACTCCACGAGTTTCTGGTCCATAAAAGATTTAGACTTAAACAACTGCTCTCCTTTTTAGCGTCTGTTGTTGCCTGACTTTTGGCGCGCTGAGATTCGAAGACATAATGACGTTTTGTTTATATGTCGACAGAGGAGTTTTGATCGTAGTCTTAGTTACATCCAGATTCACTGACATCGAGCGCTGTTGTCGATATCATCCATGTATTCAAGGAGCTGAGTGGATTTTCGAAATGAAGTATCTCCAATGTTAACACTTGCTCTGTGCTATCTGCTCTATGTGGTCCAGCACAAAGTTCGACGTGATGCGTGGTTTTACGCCGCTTGGATGGTTTTGTAAAATGTGCTGCTCATGCATTTGGAACTTCTTGGCCTCTCTTAGGCCTTTACTGCAACTCTTTAAAATTGTAGTGCTGAAATCGTTCAGCTTAACCCATATTCTCCTAGTGTCGTCATATGACGACGCAAAGGGAGTGTGTCTCAAGTTCCCGTAAACTTTAACTGCTCATGTTCTGGTTTGCTCCGAACATCTTGTTAGTGCAAGGGAATATTACTTTAACTGAAAATTTACAGTTAGCCCATAAAGTTGACACTGGCTGCACATACAGTCTGGTTGAAAAGTGGTAATATGTGAAAAAGGGCTAACATTATGGTTTCATCAAGAAAAAGAGTAATAAATACAACAATTAACGTTTAATGTATTTGAGAGTTTATATATTTTGAATAAGCAGAAGTAGAGTAATTGGTGTCCAGATACAAAAGTGTAGTAGCGCACTTTTGAGGAATGATATTTGCATATATATTTGACTGTCATCATATGACGACACTAGGCGAATATGTGTACATTTCTTGCTTTTCATTTCTTTGAAAAATTTGCCTTTCGCCGAGATATTAGACATAACAGATGAAAGTGATGATTAAATTCAGGACGTTTTCATTGAGCTACCCCCAGTCAACGATCTGACAAATGAAGATTCGGGTAAAGGGGACGATATCCTGAATGTAGACCCTCTCTCTCGGAATCAGCTGTTGGTATCAGCAAATCTGAAGGTGGAGAAAACAGAAGTTTCATCCAAATTTTTAAAAAAAAAAAAACCTCGAAGTACAATGACACTACCATATTTTTAATCCGATGCGGTGATAGGATAATTCTGTTGTCCCAGTTGCTTCCACATCTTTCGCAGCTGATCCACAAAAAACTGTTAGAAGATACCTAAAGAGCGAACAACAAAATGTTTGCGTTGATATCCCTTAAGTCATTCGAAATTATAACCAGAACATGGGAGGTACCGTCCGAATGGACCAGAATATACTATAAATGAACATCACATATCTATCCGCGGAAAAAGTGCTCGTGGGTATTATTCACATGTATGTTGGATGTCTCTGTCCAGAACTCCTGGTTGTTGGCACGGGATCATTCAAATGCAACTAAGATGACCCAACTAAGCTTTCGTCGTGATTTGGCCATGTTCTATTCACTGCAGTCGAAACATCACCCTAAAAGACAAAAAAGCTTAACAAATACAAATTATTTTTTAAAATACCGTTTATTATTTGTACACATATTCTCCTAGTGTCGTCATATGACGACACCCCCTAATATCGTATTCATAGATCTTGTGAAAAAATTGGACTCAATTTTATACGTGTTAGTCCATTTAGAGACACCGTGGTGAATTTCACTACTTTTGGATAAGTATTTCGTTACTCCGCAGAATATGGATTAAGATCACTGCTTCCCAATCTTCAAAGGTTTTGAGAGAAGCCAAAAGTGTAGACCAGTGTAATTCATTTTCAGATTTAAATCTCGATCGTAAAAGTAATTCATTGATTCAACTATTGTAGGTCAAGGTAATGATGAAAAGTAATTTTCTACAACTCTTTTTCCTCTTCCTTCCTTTTCCTGACGATGGAATGCCACAAAGATAAGCTTTGCAGTATTGCGTATAGATGTCAGAATTAAGATAAATATTGCTTTATATCACCGTGCCGACGGTTTGCCATCTTAGGATATTATCATACGACAGTATGTTCATTACACTCGTTCTGAAGTGCTCCACTGCTATTGTTAATTTTCCACACTTTTTGTTGTTTATAACTTTTCTGTTTGTATTAAGAGCCACAGTCTCTTGCATTGCCTTGCCATGAAATAGTTGCATTTAGGCGGGCAATATGTATGCCTGTTAAAAGCATTCCTGTCACCATATAAATTGTGATTTTTGTGACTAATTGCGATAATTTGCCCCAGATCATTATATTCGGCACAAAACTGACGATATTTCGTCATGCGCTTAACCCCAGCCGAACTAATCCACTAACTTATAGCAGATTCATGCCACTGCAATCACATATATTTGACGACCACAACCACATTATGAACTTGCTGATGATTCAATATCCCTGTCCTCTAACACATTTTAACGATACTCTCAGCTGCTCCCTGCTTTTCAAGTGGAAGCTAGTGGGCAGGTTTCTTTTTTGTCAGCGATGTCTTCCTTATGTCGTCTTGATAGTAAGTACATACATAATGAGATTGGATTAGAAGCCTTTTTAAAGCGCTTCTACATCGAAATACTGTTAAAATCGGTAGATTTATTTTAGATGATAACGTAGGATCATGGTTTCCATGATATTAGACTGCATTTTATGGATTTAAATTGGGGGCAAAGTGTGCCTGGATGAATTTTTCACAGTAAGACTCAAGGCGAGAGCCACTGCCAATCATTTTGGTAATCCATCAACCAAAAACCAATCATGCATTTGTGCTTTCCAGGAAAATTTATCCCAAAGATCTCTTAAAGGGAAAATTAACAACCACAACACTTATGCATCACAACTCGAATTTATATTTTATTCACAATCTCCTCTTGCCATATCACCTGCGACGCTACAAGAACGACATTTACCTCCCAGAACCAATGCAGTTCATTGTACTACCAAGCAAACATCTTTCTGTGGTGCAGTGGTTTGGAAATCTTTGATATTATTCTCTGGATTTCGAGCCTACGCAAATCGAGTAACAAGTAAACATACTGTCCACTGACTCCACTGACAGGGCATTTGTTGCGCGTCTAAAGGTTGAGACTTCATTGCTGGTGATGAAGTATTAAACAATGAACAACTGTTAATATGTAGCGATCTTTCCCCAATATTGTTTGACAGTGCGTCCAGTGCTAGTTGTTTTCAGCAACTTTCTGTCAGAGCAGCAACTCTTTGTTTCAATTCATCCATCTATTAGCAAAAATATTGCCTTAATTAAGATCCCGAGGTCTCCTTAGCTCCTTTAAGGCAACCTAAGTAAACGCTAAAATTTAAGATTTCGATGTCAATGAAATACGTGTTTTAAAAAGGGCGCCAATTATGTTTTTGCACTGAGCGCAACATCCAGGAAAATCCGGCTCTGATATGAGAAACGTAAAACTTTCGATGCTATTTTTGTTAACTTCCAGTTGGATGGTTGCTTCAGTTTCAAGAGTTTATTTAGGTTAAAAGTAAAAATTGAAATGCATAATAAGAAAGGATGCAAAAATTTGGCTGAGAGTTAAGAGAATGAACATGGTTTGAGGTAATGGATTACTTTAGTGTAGGGTCAGTGGTTCGGAATCGGTCTAGCACCATGTTACGGTTGCTGTGTTTGTATTTAATTTCGTAATTTGCACGTCAAGTTTATTATTACGATCTTGAACTGATGGATGCCAAAAATACACATACATTAATTTGGGACCTCATTTCAGCACACAATGTAGCACAATACAAAATTAACATACTTATATGAATATACAAATACAGTACGTACCTAGCACCAAGAATTGAATTTAAATAACATTTATTTTTAACTTGAAGTCAATGGATAATATTAAAATTGCGTGTCATGTCATACGGTAGAAGTCGTATTATTTTGAATTTGATGGATTCGAAAATTAAAAATTAATGAAATTATATTTTATAATTACTGACAATCAAAGGTGATGTAATGGATGTAAATGTTGTAATTAAAATCGTTTTTGCTTTCCGGTTGTGCTTATGGCCAACCGTGAACTGTATGATTATTTCATTACATTGAGCGTGCCAACTATGGAAAATGTCCTTTTATACAGGACGCATTTTCATATTTATTTCCACTATCACGATTAATAAATAATAAGAAAAAATGTAACAAATTACATATCCGACACACGGTTTAATTAATTAATAGAGCTTTTAACTAGGGTGTTAATAATGTACCATTACGTTTGATGTAATCATAATTTTGAGTATATACGAGTACTATTTATTATTGTGGTTTTGAACTATGCTAGTAAAACGAAACATGTTTGTCAGTAATATAATAATCATATAGCTTAGAGTAATTAGCCTGCATTTTCTAATAACAGTGTTGCTTCAATTATGTTTATTGGTAGCATAATAAAACACTGTATGCTTTTCTCTTACGCATGGTGAAATATTACCTTAACGATCCAGAGCTAATCTACAACACCACGGAGGGACCACGCAGGAAGATAATCACCGCTGGAGCAGCTCCGGGGTAATTTTCCTATCGTGACCTATGGAGCATCTCATACGACGGGATTCGATGAATGGAGATGCCGGAACACACCTTCTTAGTCGGTTACGCAGATGATATTGCTGCGGTTATCACTGCACGGCACAGAGGACGCCTAAAGAAAGTTGAATAAAGTTATGGGTGCATCCCTGGATGAAAAACCACGGATAAAGCCTATTGACTGAAAAAACGGAAATACTATTGCTGACAAAGAGACGAATTCCCACACATTTTGATTTCCAAGTGAAATCAGAAGCTGTACTAGAAAAAGAAGCAGTGAAATATTTGGGAATAACACTTAACAACAAACTTACTTTCTGGCAGCAGGTTAAGTCCGCGTCGGACAGGGCGGCAAAGATCACCGCAACACTGGGCAGACGTATGGGGAATATAGGAGGCCAAAGAATGAGCAAACGTAAACTTCGAATGTCGACTACGCACTCTATACTCTTGTATGGCTGCGAAATTTAGGCTGACGCACTCAGTCGGCAAAATATAGGAAGCAAATGGCAGCAGTACACAGACGAGGAGCTCTCCGAGTACCTAGTTCTTACCGCACAGTGTCTGAACCGGCCGTCCTTATAGTTCCAGGAGTTACGCTCATTTATCTCCTTGCCGCAGAGAGGAAGTACGTCCACGACAAGAAGACGGAAAAAGGAGCGGAAAGAGCAGTTACAGAAGCAAAGCAGCTCGCGAAGCAGAAGTGGCAAAACAGATGAAATGCCGAAACGAAGGAAAGATGGACCTACCGGTTGATCAGAGACGTCGCTGCATGGAACACGGTGAAGTGAATTATTATATCACACAGTTCCTTACCAGACATGGTTACTTCAACCGGTACCTGCACAAGATGGGAAAAGTAGAAAGCGCAGTCTGTCAATACGGAGACTCTTTGGAAGACGATGTGCATTAAACTTTTTCACCTGTAACAAGTGGGCAGCAGAAAGGAATAGCCCAGAATTGGAGATAGGCAATTTTTCACCAAAAAACGCCGTAAACAAGATGGTCTCGAATATCGACATGTAGCATAAAATATCTTTATTCATTGAGAAGGTACCCAGATCGAAAAGAGACAGGAGGAAGTAAAAATATACGTACCCAACAGCAAGTTTACCAAATTGATGAAACCCTTACCGGTAAGATACTGTAAACCCGCATCAGGATATGAATGAAAAAGCCGATTCGCAAAGGGGACAGAGGGGAAAAAAACGATACCATTCTGAAGTAATGCCAAGACGGTCGTACAGTGGATGGTGTCAGGTTAAAAGGGCTTAAAGGTAGTTTCTTTTAGTGAGTAGGAGTCTCACACTACCTGAAAGAAAGCGGGCCTGTTTCTCGTGCGCATTAGCGTTTTCCTCTACCCCCTAAGCAAAAAAAAAAAAAAACAGTACTTTGGGTAAGAGTTCGTCCACGGCAATAAATTAAATGCCACTTAGAAAATATGCTTAAAATATTTGCTTTGATTTTCTTCTTCTTCCTTTTATCAGCGAGGTTATGATCCGAAAATAAGGGATTACAACCCTCCCACTTCACCGCATTTTTATCGATCTGCCTGTGGAGTTCGCCTTCGACAATTGATAAAAATGTGTGCCAATATTTTTTGAAGAATTTGCAAAACCCTCAGTTCATTTTTAGTAAGTCTTTGCAATAGGAAAACAAAATATAAAGAAAATTTAAAAATAAAGTGTGTATGCTCATTAATATGCGATCAACCTATTTTAAAATGTTGCAGCTGTATATAACATAATCAGTCTTATATACCTTGACTTTCGCATTACAGATTGTCAGTTATTCTTGCATTCAAAAATGCATAGCTTTCTGAAACTGTGTCCATATTTAAAAAAAATTACCAGTGACGCTGGAACGATAAAAGGAAATTCGGACGGTTTAATTTAATTTCTTCCGAAGGTAGATATTCTCGTCTTATTATGGCGATATGGCTATTCAGCTGATAAAGTTCTCCTCGGCAATTATTTCAATTAAATACTGAGCATACAAATGATTGACGTAAATCCTAATTCAGGAAATTCACGGGGTGAACCTGAATGAGTATAATAAAAGGCAAATATCTGATTTTATGAACTATACTATGTTCATATTAACCCCCAAATTTATATATGATCGGTGCTTGTGCCTGTGGCTTTTCGGTTAATAGACCTTCCATGAGCTACCAATAATTTATCCCATGCTGTTTTCACAGGGCCAAAAACAATCTTATCAAGAGGTTGCAGTCTATCCGTTAGATGACTTGGGAAACGGATTAGGCCAACATTGTTGCAAATTGCTGCCTGTACAATGCGCACGCTTATGTGACTCATGTACCCATCTTAGAGTAGAAGTGCCTTTTGGTTCGGCAGGTTATGCAAGATCGTAATATTCATTTTATGTGGAACAAGTGCGTTGAAAAACCAATGAAAAAACGGTAGCTCTTTCATCCAGCCACTTTTTGATGCTCCATAAAGTGTTCCAGGATAGGCGTCCGTCGAGGCCCACCTAGCTTGAACAGCGGCACATTTAAATACAATAAGGACTGGTAATACAACCCGTCTGCTGAGACACATGCTAAAACTGTAATGGATTCTATACCAGATCCCCCTGATACACGGCCCAGAGATTTTGCTTTTTCACCAATTGCTCTCAGACGGCTCGGATTGGAACAGAATCCGCTTTCATCAGCAGAAACAAAACAAACAGTTTCAAAGCCTTGTTAAGCATTCTGTGCAATAAGCAAATTGATTTTCTCACAGAAAACGTATATTAATTCCCGTTCTCTTGCATTTTTCTTGGATTTTTGAAGATGCTCTGGCTTTTTAAGAGATAAGTCCATGTGTCGCTCCATAAAATTACAATACCAGCCATCATCAGGTATGCCATTTTTGAATGGAGTTGTCAGTTTGTTCGTATTAACATAACCTCCTGCAAGGCTTCTGAGCTCTTGTCTGTCGCATGGATATCCCATTTGTGATCTTTGAATGAAGTGTCTATAAATTTTCTTTTCTATTTCCGAGCTTACAGCATCAGAACGAGTCTGCCCCACTTTTTCAATAATTTTTTTTTTCCATCTGTAATAAATAACAGCAACTGGAACTCTATGAAGTTCGGATGCTTGCCTGTACAATACGTGAAATTTTTATTGACGATATCATTAACAGCGCTGACCACATTTTTTGAGATATAACCAAAATCATTTTTTTCTTAATATAATTTCGTGGCATGATTGTCTGCACTTCAATAGACATTATTCTCAAATTAGATATCTCCTTTGGAGCCTTAGAACTGTTTTAAAAAGATGATTAAGATCATTAAAAGACATAAGAGCTCTAGAAATAGGTTCATTACGACCGTAGTTTGTTCTATGTGGTGGTTGAAAAAGCAGGTTACGAACTCTTAGGCGCCTTTCGGGGGCATAAATGGCCACCTGAGATAAAAGGGCAGGGCTATTTATGCGGTAACACAAAACATCTCTGATAAATAATACATCGTGGGCATATCTTCTTACATTAAGGGTAAGTATACCCAGTAAATGGCAACTTGCACTGTAAGAGGGCTCAAAGTCCCAGCGCATTTTTTTGAAAATATATTTTTTGAACTGCCTCTGCACTCTTTCTATACGATCCGAGTGGGTCTGATAAATGGGGCTCCAGATGACATCGGCGTATTCAAGAATCGATCTAACAAATGAGATGAATGGAGATACTAATGTGTGTGGTTCAGAAAACTCTTTTGAATTTCTTTTGATAAACCCAACAAATGAGTTAGCTTTGGCAACTACATACTCAACGTGAAGGGCAAAAGTTAGCTTGTTGCTTAAGAAATAGCTTAAGATCATCCACATACATTAAGCATTGACAGAATCTTATACATTGAACAATATCGTCAATAAAAATTATGAAAATTAGAGGGCCCAAATGACTACCTTGCGGAATACCAGAGGTACAGGATATTAGCTTTGAACAGCAGTTATCTATGTAAACTTTTTGGAACCGACCAACTAAAAACGAGGAAATCCACCTCAGCATTGCAGAATTAAATCCAAAATGTTCCAGTTTCTTTAGCAAAATCTTATGATCCACTGAATCAAATGCCTTACTAAAGTGCGTATAGATAGCATCAACTTGGCATCCATTTTCAACAGTGTTGATAACATAGGATGTAAAATGGGCTAAATTTGATATTGCCGAACGACCAAAAACAAAACCGTGCTGAAACTCAGACAAATGTTCTTTTACATGAAATTCTAATTTATTTTTAACGATGCTTTCAAAAAGCTTTGGTATAGCGGATTGCTTGCATATTCCTCTGCAGTTTCCAATATTATTTTTGGATCCAGATTTAAAAATTGAAACGAAAAATGACAGTTTCCAATCGTCGAGAAAAATACCAGATGAAAGAGATGCATTAAAAATTGTGAGCAAAGGTGTACACAGCGAATCAGAACAGTTTTTCAATACAATCGCCGGGATACCATCAGCACCAGGCTTAGAATTAGGCTTTGAGAGTGCGAGCCGCAGACAGTACATTGTGTAAATCTAAAATTACTAGACCAAAATCAATCTTGGACATTGAATACAGTTCCAAACTACTGGATACACTGCATTTCGAGAAAACTGATTCAAAAAATTGAGCAAATAATTCAACTGTTGTACAAGTGGCATTGGATTCAACATTTTTATAAACCATTATTTTGGTCAACCCAACAGAACATCTTTTATGGTTTATAAATGATCGGTAACACTTGCAATTGCGTTTTAGCTTATTTTTCTAATTGTTAATATACAAATTGAGCAAGAACTTGCTTAGGACAGTAAAATCCTTCCGCATCTTCCAAAACAGATCTTTATCAATTTAATTTCCAGAAATTTTAAATCTTTAGTATGCCTTGTTTTTTAAGTTTTTTAAATGAAGAAGCCGCCTATTATACCATCGGGGTTTCGAAATGTTTCTTTTGACTGAGCATGGAACAAACGTGGTAAATCCAAATTTCATAGTGGCAGCAAAGCGACTGTACATTTCAGAAAGACATAGATTTTCAAATTCAATATCCCAATCAAATGAATTGAAATATGAATTTAATCCACCAAAATCACATTTTAAAAAGTTAAAAGACCTATCTGAAATCGCATCTCTCTTATGATAATTATACATCTCAATTTCATTTTCGCTTATAATAAATTGAATTATTTAAAAGAGGAAACGGAGCTTCAAAAACATTAACGCTTAACTTGTTTGTATTAATAAAAACCAGATCTAAAATTCTTTTTTGAGAATTCGTAATAGAATTATGTTAAGGCAAAAGGTTAACAATAGCTAATTCGTAGTCTTTTATTACATTATGTGAAATAAGCATTTTGTCGTCTTCAGACCAAGACCAAACTACATCACTCACAAACTACATTACTTACAAATTCAATATTTTCAATGCATTTTTCATAAGTGTCTAGTTTACTTTTTGACGGTATATAAGTAACAATGACGAAAATTGAATTTCCAATACCCTCAACATTAACAGAAACACAAATTTGTTCGACGTTTTAGATCCATAATTTTGCCTGCTTGCAGGAAAAGGTTGTCCGAACAGCAACCAGCTTACCTCCACCACGTTCCACAACCGATTTACAGCGATCAATGCGAAATACGTTGTAGATTTGGCTGTCGAAGATTTCTGTTGGCAGAATTCCGTGATGAAACCGGGTTTCCGTAATTATTATTACGTCATAATCATTGTGACTTGAAGCCGAAAACAGATCCAAAGTCTTCGTTCTGCAGCCACTAGCGTTGTGATAGTATACTGGAACTGGTGGTAGAACATTAATGGTAAGATTTGGATCACTATTGCCGGATGGCTTACTCGTACAAACAACATTAGCATTAGCAGAATTTATTTTTTTGGTTTCTGGACGAAATGACGAATTTTTACTCCATTAGGCCAGAAATTCCCATTGTAGATAGAGCTTGCATATTGAGCAGGAACTCCAACTTAAAAAATTTAGAAATTTAAGAATTTGACTACTACTATTTAGTTTAATTAGTTTAAAGCACGAAAAGCATGCAGAATTAGCGTCCAACTTAGATGCGACGTAAGCAATAATAGCATCCGTGGAAGTATCGGGGTGGAAATTAGATACATGATACGATTTCAATTTGCGAACGACCTAAAGATCAGCAGCATTTTCATTAGTTCCCAAGATGACCTCTGGCCGCACATTCAACTTTTTTCTGCTAATGTTCTGCTCAGCAACATTAGTACCGAAACTAGGTCCAACAGCTTCCACATTAGGAGCAGCGACATCAGCATTTAGCCCATTTGTTCCAGTAACAGAAAGATCTACATGAACGTCTACAGCATCAGCGCAGACAGCAGCATAAGAAATAGCATTCGGACCGATAGCTAATATTTTGGTAGCAACTTCATCAGTGACAGCAGATGAAATTTCCCCATGAGCATTCATAGCGACGGCAATGTTTGTTTTTTATGCATCGGCAACCAAAACATCCGCACTAACAGCGCCAGAAACATCCACAACAGCAACAGAATCCACAACGACAGCATTTTAGTAACTGCAGCTACCGCCGACTCATTGAAAGAGAGTTTATTTTGACTCTAAACGTCACAACGCCATAACATGCAACTACATTGGCCGAACAACTGTAAGCGCAATCTATTTTATTCACTTTCTTACTCTGCTTGACAGAGTTAGAGTTGCTTGCATTTGTTGCGTTAACAGCTTTTGACTAGCACCTTAAGGTATTATCACTTTTCTTGAGTTTACTGGCAATCGCGGGAGAGTCTTTGATGTGTCGCAAAGGTGTAGATCGAAACATGGGCGAGGGAGAAGCAGTTTTTTCTTTTAATAGTTTACTGGGTTCAGTGTACTTAATTTTAACTTGAGACAGAGTCACTCTTTGAAAGCAATTTGTTGCCGATGAGCCAAAAGAGAACCACTTTTCAAATTCTCCTTCATTGCAGATCTTAAGCAACTCTTTAATTTTTAACAAGCAGGGTAGCAATAGATTTAAATCGCACGAATTACACTTCCAAAATAGATTCTTATTTGTCTCTATCAAAGCGAATTGAGTATCGAGTACATTGGAGCACTGTACATGTAAAATCGAATGACAGATACCGCACGAAAGATAATTGTTGTCGGATATTAGCAAATTACATCCATGTTGTAGTAGCAGAATAAAATATCACAACCGTCTCTAATGAGAGCGGACACAGACTTTGTCAACTAACTGAAGTCAAGTTCATTAATCTTCACACATGACTGACAAATGCGAGAGTATGTAACTACAAATCGCATATGAGTTGGTACTTATCGTTCACAAGGTATTTTCTTGCACTCAAAAATGGACGAATGCTTCCACTTACAATGAATGACTGAATAATTGATTCGATTAGGATAAAACTTCACATGTAAGCTTGGTAAGTTATTCAAGGACTGAAAACTTTTACGCACAAGAACCTTGTAATGGATCATTGAAGTTTAATAATTAATCCTTGGTATTAATTCGGGAATAGGTCAGGAAATTTTTCTAATTACCTGAGCTAAAATGAACACAATTCCCTTAGTCCCTAAGGATTTCTTTGCATTTCTTTTAGTATAATGAGACACGTTGAAATGTAATTTCGAAATTGTAATTTCAAACTCATTAGCTTACAAAAACGGTTATAATTCGTGGAAAATGAAAACTCATTACTCTCTGCAAAACACTTTTTCTAATTAAATGTCATGCCCGAATTTCATTCTCAAAAATGTTATTGCCAAAGCTTTATTTGTTATTTGTCTTCTTCCAAGAAGTGTACGCAAAAACCCGGCAAACAAAAAATGTAAACTAAGCATTTAAGCAAAGTACCCCGGCAAAATAAATGTTTCCCTAAACAAGGCATTAAAATATCATCCATCCATCTATTAGAGAAGAATTGCAGCACTGAAATTTATTCCTTGCGCTCGACGTTGCTGCCCACACGACCGACGGCGCTTGGTGGAGTATACGTAATATTTCAATGCCAGCGAAATTTTTTTTTTTGTCGGCTCCAACACTCCTTCTCCATCGCTGTGTGTAAGTGTGTTGGTGCTGTTGGTCTAATATTGTTGACACCAAATATCTTGCTCCTTTCAGGTGTAATTTCGAATTAAATTTCTTCCGCAGCCAACATTTATTCTCAGTCACAAAGGGAAAGACACAATCATTTCATCCAAACAGACGCTATTCCTCCTCCCTTGGATCATCCTTTGAGAAAATTATTTCTGTTGCCAGATATGATGTCGGAGGGTGGCAAGCAGAAAAAAAAAGTGAGATATATCTATGTATTAAACCAAAGCAAATCCAGGACTAGTAGGAGGTGATTACTTGCCTTCTTATTTAATTTTTGTTTTAGTTTCTTGTGAAGGTGGTGCCGTTTTTTTTTTTTTGTCTTGGTATAAGGCAATAAGTAGGTAACCTTGCTGTTGTGTCTTTTTTCTGTTGTTTTCTTTTTTTTTGTAGCCCCAGGGGGCTGAGGAGGGAAATAGAAATAATTCATTAAAAATTAAGTACACTCAGTCAGGTTGCCGAAGTTACAGAATAATTCACGATGACAGAGAGAACGAAAGGGAATTGTTTTCTTTTTCTTCTTCTTATTCCGTTTCAAATGGTGTGGAAGTGGCAGAGAAGAAGATGTACAACTGGCAGAGAAAAAGATATATATACGTACTCTAAAGGATGGAGAAACAGTTTAATCTGAAGAAGGATATGTCATTTAGTGGCAGTGCGAGTGAAATAAAGTCAGGAAATATATAGGCAGAGAAGGAATTAGAGAATTCATTTGAAAAACAAATAGGAGCAAGATTAAAATGGAGCAGCCAAAAATGTTATTACCACCATGTTTCACTTTCAGAGAATGTTCGTTTGCTTCTAGTGTTCTGTCGCTTTCGGTGATTTAGAGGAAAGGGAAGTAGTACACACTGTGGGTGTGCATAAACAGAT